>JALIDW010000008.1:1232500-1832500 GCA_023079495.1 Xylaria sp. L1 SY-2022 | reverse complement strand
TTGCCTGCCTTGTCGGTGTGGATATCGCGCATGTGGTGCCACCTGGAATTGTGAAGCTACAAGTATCGTACACAACGAAACCAAACCCCCCTCTCTTCTCTCTCTCTGTCCAACATTCCTGGGCAGTAGTACGGTACTTCTTAACAAGAGAAGAAGCTTGCAAATCAACTCCAGTCTCGAAGTATCTGCTTCCTACAATAGGCACTGTATCTCCATACTAGGTACCTACCTCCTAGGTGCGGATTACCTACCGTACTCCCAGCCTCCAGGGTCATACACAATACTACCAACCAAGGTCCAACACTACCTTAGTGTACAAGTACGTAGAGCCGGCTCTTTATTCGCCGGAGACGAGACCGGGGACTCGTACGTTGACGAGGTACGAAGGAGTCGATGATACAAGTCTCTTCGTATTCCCTCACCTCCCCGTCTCCGTCTCGTCTCAACTCACAGACCCAGACCCTCACTCACTCTCTTTCTCTCACACATTCTTTTTTTTCTCCCGCTGCGTCTCTGTTTCGGCGCCCTCCTTTTATTTTATTTTTCTTTCTTTCCGTCTCTCTTTCGTCTTTACGTCATTGTCCTGCGTTCGATTAACTGCACTAGCGATCGGGAAGAAAGCATTCGCTACCGTGGACGAGGCGACGAAGCGACCAACAAACGCCGTCCTCTGCGAGCCACCCTCCCCACCACAATCGCCATACATAGCATTGCATTTCAACGTTTTTTTATCCCGTACGCAAGAGCAAACTCAAAAATAACTGTAGAGAGGGCCGTTGCGAATTGTCGGCGTCTTCCGACAGAGTCTTGCCGCAAGGTGAGATAGCCCAGGTTGACAAGATGGTCCGGAAACGAGGTTAGTTTTTATATTATTTTTTTTCCATGCTTGAACGTCTTGACTCTTTCCCCGTACTGTCGCAGCTCTCCCGTATTCAAGCTTTGGGTTCCTTCTCGCTTCCCGCATGCCTGGTTCAAGGGTTGTAGTTCCGTTTCACATGCCCCCTCGCTGGCTCTTGTACTCCATCTCTCTATGCCCTGCCCTGTCCTGCCCTGTCCCAGGAGTCGGCTCTTGGTTCTTGGCTCTGGATACAGGTGCAGATCACCTCGCCGGAGCAGTCGGTTGCTATACGAGTACATCCCCAATGATCGCATTCTCAATCGCGATGCCTCACGGTCCATCATGTGCGACCTGTTGGTCCCAAGAGCGTAGTTCTGCGCCGGCTTCCTCGGAAGTGTCGCCTGGAGACTGGCAGCAGAACCGAACCAGAACCGGGAAGCAAAGTAGAGGAGGTGGCGGTAGTCGCAGGGCCGGAAGGAACGTCGACGCGGCGGTGGGCCGGGGTAATAGCCTTTCGGCTGTCTGTGTGTTGACAGGCGTAGGAAGCTTCTTTCTGGGACGAGTCGCAAGAAATGCACACTCATCAATCAGCACCGCGTCCATATTCCGTTCAAAAACGGAATATTCAGATCAGTGGTACCTCGGACAAGGGCCCCACAGGCTCTTGAGTCACTACACCCACTGCCGGTGTAGCTAGCAGCGAGGTACCGTGTCCAGGTACGAGGCACGTCGCGGGGCCTTATGTCAGCATCTCCCGGGGCGATTCCCTCTCTGGTTTCGCGCCATGCCACAAGCGACCTAGTGATCGGCGCAGGTACCTCCTTCTGCTCCACCGGCGCCGTCTCCACCCGCTGCTTCCCTGCGAAACCTTACTTCCCCCACACCAGTCCTCTCCCGCCGCACCCCCGCCATGTACCTTTACTGTGTAAATGGGCATCGCCATTGTTCACTCACTTCACCACAGAACTTCGTCATAACACCTTTTCTTCGCACAAGTGTCCCGACTGCCGTCTGCACTCTTTATCCTGGCAACGTCACCGATTGGGTGCTGCGCTCGGTATTGTTTAATGCTAATCGTCTTCCCGTGATCCAAAGTGTTCTCGTTTATGTCGCATTTCTCCCGCTCGCATCACGCCGAGAACGATACAGATACTACTCGCGACGAACCTGTGTCCTCCCCATCGACAACAAATACCGGCAGGACACTCAGCATTCTAGGCGATCGCCTGACGCCCTACCAGAACAAGAATCCGAGGGCGAGTAGAAGCGACTTCTTCTCCTTCCGCGGCCACTCACGCGCCGCATCCTCTTACACGCCTGCGGCGACGCCTTGGGTCAACAATGACAACTTAGCAGTATCCGACTCACCACCAATTAGCGTCGCAGATAAAACGAAATCGCGAAGTCGCAGCACGTCCCGTCCATTGTCCATGTTCCAAGCCTACCAACCGCCCCGCATGGATGTTAATCAGGACACCATCCCCGAGCTCCAACCCATCTTCAGCTTTCTCAACAGCCATGCCAACAAGCTCTATCAGGAGGGTTACTTCCTCAAGCTAGACGACCAGAATACCCGTATGTCAACATAGAATCCTCATGCGATCACTCCTATCCACCTTTTGTCTCTGGCATCATCAGTATCTAACAATATTCGCTATATAGAGGGCAAGCCGAATGCCGATCGCACATGGACAGAATGTTTTGCGCAACTCGTAGGAACGGTTCTCTCCCTCTGGGATGCTGCTGAGCTTGACGCAGCTGGCGAGAATGGCGAGGTCTTGCCTAAATTCATTAACCTGACCGATGCGTCCATCAAGATGGTATACCCCCCAAGACCCTATCTCGCAGTGCTTTGTCTCTCGGCTAACAAGTCGTTTTCGGTACAGATTGACTCGCTGCCTACATCGAACGGTGACCAACCCTTGCATGATATTCTAAGCATCTCCACTGCAGGACGTAACCGGTATCTCCTTCATTTCAACTCCAAGAATTCACTAATTCAGTGGACGGCCGGTATCCGGCTTGCCATGTTTGAGCATACTTCTCTACAGGAGGCATACACGGGCGCACTAATCGCAGGCAAGGGTAAAGCACTGAACAATATTGGCCTGATCATGGAGAGGTCTAGGGCTCCAGTCGAACAATGGGTCAGAGTTCGCTTCGGTGCTGGCGTCCCCTGGAGGCGCTGCTGGTGCGTCATTTCACCACCTGACGAGAAAGAATATCAGAAGAGTCTGAAAGAGCACAAGAAGAAAAACCCGTATGATCGCTCACACCCGCCTGTTCTCAAAGGCGATATCAAATTCTACGACCAGCACAAGGAAGGCAAAAAGCAGAAGAAGCTGAAGCCGATCGCCACGATCAACGACTCCTATTGCGCATATGCCTTATACCCGCAGTCGAAATCTCTGATCGAATCGTCCACCCTGATCAAAATCGAAGGCGACATCATTATCCACGGCGAGCCTTCTTCATTGCATGAGGGCTTTGTGTTCATAATGCCGGAAGTGAACCCTGCTATTAGCGGGTTTGAAATGACGCTACGGTTCTTGTTCCCGACTTGGGACAGCTTCGGACTCTATGGCCGCCCGGGTAGATTGGTTGCCAGTGTATTGGACTCACGCTCTCTAATGTTCGCAATGCCCAAGCATAGGCGTTATGGATACCTTGAGTTGGTCGATGTCTCCTCCTTACTGACGACTAGTGGAAGCACGTCATGGAGCGAGCGCGAATGGAGAGTGAAGTTGAAGGAGCTTACCAGTACCCGAATGAATACGATCGCGGACGAAAGCGAGAGCGGACACACCAGCCGAACTAATAGCAGTAGGAAGCCTCGTGTTGGTTTCGCGGACGATCCCGAAATGGGAACACCGGCGTCAATATCTGCCAATTCCGTCTCGGACGGACGAAACGCGTCTACTTCTCTGGAACGAGACGGCGAGGCTCTTGCCCTGAGTGGTGTTCAACCGCAGATTCCTCGTCTTCCTGGGAGCCCGTATCCTGGTCTGTCGAACTCTGGATCTGGTCCCTCCTCAGGACGTACTCTTGTAGATGATTTTGCCGAAACGAGTTTGGATGAAGACGACCGGCTTCGGCTACTATTGCGCGATTTTGACGGTTTGCCGAATTTGAATATACCAGAGTCTGTATCCAGGCCGCCTACGTTTTCTCATGCGCCGGAGGACAAGCCGAACAATCGACCTTACCACTCGCCAGATTTACGACATGCTAGCAGTCGGCTTTCGATGGGAACCCTAGAATATCTTAGCAAAGCCGGTGGCTTATCTACTAGCCAGGATCAATCAGGCTCTAACAACGGAAAAGGCAGTGAGGCACAGAACGAAGTTTCTCGCCAGAATGGCAGCCCCTATGGACCACGTACTATGCCTCCTAACGTTGCTTTAGAGCTAGAGACTGAGACCCCTGGACCGGCTTCTATCTCTAGGCCAAAGACTCCAATCTCGCGGCCTGGTACGGCCACGGGAGACCGAACTCCTGGCCCCTCAAACTACGGAATATCCTCAAGTCCGTATCCTAGCTATCGCGGACCGCCTCCGACTGGCCCATTACCGGGACCGCCTGGAGTGTCGTCAGGAATGACACCGCCTGGTAGAGGTCGCGGCCGGCCTCCGCTAAATGGCCGGCCTCCTGCCCATGGCTACCCCGGTCCTGGACCTCAGGGATCCATGTTTGATGGAACAGCTGGAAGAGGCCAGCCGCAATCTCCGGTGCCTGGATCACGAGAGCCCCCGTCACGTCTGAACTCGCCCCCTATCCACAGAAAGCCATTACCAGTCCGTTCAGACAGTCTCAAACCGCCGAATAAGCTTGTTGAGAAATTGACGGCAGCAGCGGATTCCGCAAGTTCTTCAAGTTTAACCGGTAACCGAATCGATCTTGGAGGTTTTGGGCAGATTCGTACTCAGAACTTTAGCAGATCTACTGCGCCTCAGGCTCCTCAGGCACCGTTTCGACGTCAGGCGACTTGGGTTAGTGAAGCTAGTAGCCAATACGACGACGCTGTTTCTACCTCAAGCCCTGACTACGCTAGCTCACGGCCTTCGACTTCAACGTCGTCGGTGGCAGAACGCCCCAGAGCTGGTGTACTGAGAACAGTGGGTGCTTCATCGGACCCGCCACTCCCCATTGGCGACGTCGGTCTGGATATTGATTTCGGCCCTACCTTTAACTATGCCACGGCCCCGCGAGCTCTCGCGCCTCCAGGCAGCAATGTAGGTTCACAGAGCTCAAATACTCCGGCTAACGGAGCTCAGTCACCTATGGGCTTGTTTCCGTACCAACGAACGCTGTCCGGCGTGTCGCATACCCACAGCCAACAGAGCTCTGAAGAGAACAAACGCAGGAGCGTAATCTGGCAACCAGCAGCACCGACTGCTGCTTCTTCGAACTCGAGTGGCCCCGGTCTATCAGCGGAAGAATTCGTTCAACGGAGGGTGTCAGTCGCGGCCGCAACCCCCTTGTATGCGCATCAGCGCCATTCGTCGGGCATGACCCTAACCGGCTACCGTTCTGGCACTACCGGCACGTCTACTTCTGGTGGCCAAGACCACCGACCGACGACCCATTCGCGGAATAGCTCGTATGAATATCCACAACGTTCTGTCTCTCGTGGAGCTGGCGAGACGCATCCACGACCCAAGTCTGGGGATCTGTTTAACAGACCAGGATCCCGCGGCGCAGGTGTGATCTTAGGTGGCCAGCAAATGATGGGGGAGTCTCATCTCTCCGCGCGCGAACAAGAGCATGTCGCACGCATGACTGGCTCTCCCCTTATCAACATGGCGGGCAATAAGAATGCCTCGCCACCCACTGGAGGCCTTGTCAGCGCGATTGAATTCCGCGAGCGTGGACGTGAAAAAATGAAACAAGGCTGGACCAGTCCTGCTGCGCAAAACGCCATTCAGCGTCAGCAACAGCAGCAGCAACAACAGCACTCATACCAACAATACCAACAAGCAGCCGGTTCCCGCAGTATTTCCCCTGCTGCCGGTATGTACTCCCAGGGCATGCTCTCGTCCGCGCCCCGACAGCAGCAGCAACAGGGTTACGGCATGCAGCCGCGCGGCTACGCCAGTCCGAGTCCCGGACTCGAGCAGGGTAACGGTAACTGGGGATCCGGATCTGCCGGATTCCGATCTCCGCCCCCGGGCAACATGGATCCGCGCCTCCTGCCATCTCAAACACAATTCTCGTCTTCGCCACCGTACACTCCCGGTTCGCCATACCAAGGCCATGCCTTTTAGAAAATAAGGGAAAAGGGAAGTGGTTTAATTGCACATAAATTTCACACAGGTATAGAAGGGCCTTTCGACGACGACGAACTAGGAATATCTGTCGCGAAAAGTCGCTAGTACTATACTATCGGACCAGCATTTGAACAAAACACACGCGCACAAAAAGGGGAACGACCTAACTACGGGGATTTGCATTTGAAGGGGAAATGGCATTCATGTCCTAGGTTTTTCTCTTTTTTAATCTGATGTCAGGTTTTAGAGCCTTGGTGTCAGGTTTTCTTCGGAATCAAGTCCAGGGCATTGCGGAATTGAAGTGCATGTGTCGTTTGTAGGGAGGGCGCATATTTGGCTTGCTGTACGGATTACTCTTTACTTTTGTGTCCGTATATACTAGATGGACTTTCGGTACAAAAAGTAAAGTGAGGCTCTTGTTAAAGGGGGTTTTCTCCCTCATGTCTCTGTTTTTGATGATTGTGAATGCCTTTTTGGGGGCGTGTGAGGTGTGTGATGGACTTCGACGAATGAGAAGTATGTTGTGGCGGGATTCTAGTCGGCACATTCCGAAACTGGGAAATAGGCCATGAGAGCATATGGAATCCATCGTAACGACATTCGTCAACATTCGGAGAAGTTCCGCGGAAAGAATCAGGAAGAATCGGCGTGGTCATAATCCATCAAATACCCAATACGCACGACTATTTCCAAGCTCACCAACCTCCACCGGCCAACAATACCATATCCATATCCCTATCATCCTCATCATCATCCTCAAAATGCATCTTCCCTTGATATCGACACTCTTGGCATGAGCACAACAATTCGTCTCGTCTCGTTTCACCGAGCGACTGAAACCACCGGCCGTAGTCCCGACTTAGCAATATTCTAGAAACCGCCGAGATCTTGGGGAGGAGAGACGGACGTCACATCTGCGATCTTGACACGTTCGAACTAAACGACTTTTCCATAAAAGGAACCGGATGGCTGTGTAGTTGCGCAGGAAGGAATTCTACTTAGATCCGTTAGATCGAACACATGTTCGTGCTAGTAGGCAAGACAGATCTTCAACCAAACACGATGTCATATCTCCCACGTGACGAACTCTGGTTGCGGTGAAAAACTTCCACTACATACCTAGCTCTATACATACGTATTAGAGAGGTAGGCAGGTATCGATTGAACGAGACGAGACGTCTTTAGTTCCTCATCGAACGGTTTAACACGTGTTCGGCCACTAAAGCCTCCAGAACTAAGGGATTTTCGGGCTCACCGACAACGAGGAGAATCCTCGAAAACGTGACCTTTCCACAGTATCTACAGACATATGTATGTACATACATAGGTACATACTTAGCAAGGGATTCCTTATGTACGGAATACGGATGAGAAAAGGATCTTCTCAGAAAAGGATCTCAGTACGTGGTTTACTAAACACCAATATCCACCTCCGTTGTCAATCCGCATCCCAGTTCTTTTCCTAAATCCATCCACCTTCATTATCCACCTCCGTTGTCCGATCGTCGTGCTAAATATACCTACACAATCCCATTTCGAGACTTCCACACACCTACCTATCTTCTACATACCTACCTAGCGCGCTATTTGGCCCATTGCGGGGTTGATCCGTGTATGTAAACGTGTTGCTGGCGTCTGTTCCCTTCGCTTATCTCAAAGACCCCGACCTAACGAGTTGGCCAAGAACTCACCTCGCTGGCGTGAGAATACCCAACCCAAGTGAAATCATCTTGTCCACGTATGTATGTAGGTAGGTAAGGTAGGTTTTTCACCTAAAGTCCCCGTGACCCCCCTGACTCATGATTTTCTTTCTTTTTCTGCCGATCACTACCGATGAAATAGTTATGATGCAGATGAGCGACGATCTTGCCGTATTACTTGTTACCTGACGATGGACTAACTACCTATGACATAGGCTTGCTATGACATTCAACGCACAAACTGGCTAAGAAGCCTCGAAATAAGGAATCAATCAGTCTCGGTTGCGATGAAAAAACTGCTTCGTAAAAGACAGTAAATTGGATTACAATAATCATGTTGCTTTTCGTCTACGTATCTAGTAACATCTATGAAAGGGACCTTTCACCGGTAGGCGAAACGGTATCCCCACATGATAGTCACTCTCGCACCGCACCGCCCATGATACCATTCCCATACCTGGATCCTCCGTTTCGTAGAACAGCCAGGCTCAAGGGGTATCATTGCTGTAAACAATATTGTCGACAACGAAGAGATTTTCTATCAATGGGAACGAAATCTCTTCCGTCTCTAAATCAGCCAGGACCCTACTCATAGTCTTTCTTTCATGGGTTCTCATGCCATCCAGTGTAGTGTGCTACTAGAGAGCCGAGTAAAGTCAGCGCGTGAAAATGGAATTCCTTGCTAGCTTGCAACATAGAAAAGCAAAATAGATGACCCTTCCATGTGCAGCTTCAACTCTGGCTGGGAAGCCAAACATATCGAGTGCAGGAAACCATATCAAAATAAAGGTCGTGCGTGATTGCTGCCCGTGGCCAGGGATGACCTAGCATAGCAGGCCATGCCGTCCAACGGCGTATTTGATAAGAGAAAATCGGCAAAGGAAACGAAGTTATAAAGAACGACGGGTTAGTTCGATACAAGATCACATATGAAGTGACGCAGCATCGGGCGTGCTGCGTTGTCGCTTGTGACTGGTATGATGATCTGATGGCGCTTTTCTCTTGGCCGAAGAGGAAAGGGGGCTGCTAGTGAATTCGTGCGCCTTCTTCCGTCTGCGAAGTGGGGAGATGGGGACATTGGCAGTAGCAATGCGCCCATCCTTGATACCGCGCAGAGTGCCCTCGAAATAAGGACCAGAGAACGCCAACGAATCATGCGTAGCCTTATTACGCGTGATTAGGCGATGGTGAGCCTGGTCTCTTCGGAATACACCGACGAGGTTGGAATTTTCCGCAAAATGGTCTAGGAGTGAAGTTATATCCCCAGAGGAGGTAGTCGGACGACCAGGTGTACTGAGAATATCATCTCCCTCATCCTTATCGCCATCCTGCTGCTCATCGAAGGAGTCACTCTCGTCATCAATGTCCAGGAAGTCTTCCATCCGGAGACTCTTCTCCTCTTCGTCGACAGTCTGGCCTTCCGAGCCAGAATCGTCAGCAAAGGAATTTGGATCAGATACCTGGGCGTACCAGGCTTCTGCGGGCCCGACCGCATGGGTACTCATGAAGTCACCGAATGTGTTAGAAATCATACCGCTCATCATGATGTTACCAGGGTTGCCCAGGACAGTAGATGATTGAGACTGATCAAACAGGGAGATGTCGGGCGATAAATCAAGCCCTTTCTTCGCAGACCGTTGTGTAGTGAAGATCATCAGCTTGCCAGTCCTTGGATTGACCATGGCTATGGGCTTCTTAGAGGGTCTGTCGAGGCTGAAACGGCCCACACGTGGTTGACCGCGGCGGCCCTTGATGATCTCTACGTCAGATGTTTCCGACGCCTCTTCCACAACTTCCCTGCGAGTTTTACGTCGGATTGGTTTGGGAGCAGGCTCTTCTTCATCAGTGGTGTCGCCATCGGCTGAATGGGTTAGTCAGCGTAATAGTAGCACAGAAGGAATTCAACTCACTCTGATAGCCATCCAAAGACTCTTCTTCGTCTTGATCAGGCGAAGAAGCGGCAGGGGTGGACTGTGCAGTAGACATGTCATGATGCGCCACGGTGACAGCTTCTAGGGCATTATCGGTCCCTGTGACAGCATTCATGAGAGCCTCAAAGTCCGATTCATCTTCGAATACAGTTCCCATGGCATTGGAAGTTCCATAATGATCCCAGTAAGCATCAGAATCATCTTCAGAGTTTTGATCAACTTCCTGACGGAAAGTCGGATCGAGCGTGCTTTTATCAACGAACAAATCCGGGAAGAAGCCATAGACGGTATCTTCATCTGTCTCAGTATCGTCATCATCTGACTCAGGAACATCAAACCGAACACGACGCTGCTGAACGGTGGGCATAATGACATCTTCTATAACCTCATCCTCAATTTGCTCGGGCTCTGAAGGCAAGCCTTCCCAGCTAGCAGACTCATCGACATCGACGTCATCATCATCGTCGTCGTCTTCCTCTTCTTCTTCGTCCTCTTCGTCGTAATCTCCAGCTTCATCGTCGCCGAGTGCTTCATCATCGGCGTCATCGTTCTCGTCATCATCGTCATCTTCAACCGGCCGAGGGGAGCGCGGAGCAGCGTAATGTCGCTCATCCAAAAGTATATGCTCCTCCTCGGCCGCCTCTACATCCTCCTCGTCATCATCGGAACCGGTAATGTCCTCGACGCCCGAGTAACCACTCTCGTCTGACAGGTCTAAGGATGACAAGGAGTCGGAGTCCCGGCGACTGACAGTCTTGGCCGGTACCGGGACCTTTAAACGAATCAAGGTTCCCCGCCGCATGATTGGATGACTATGCATGCAGGACACGGAAATGGGTATGTAGGGTTGCGTGTGCCCAAGGTAATAATGGGTATGTAGGGTTTCGAACCAGGGGTTCAGGTATTGGGCAACGGTTCGGTTTTCAAGGGGTCTCCTTCAGGATGCTGCGGTAGGATAGAGAGATACTCAATGCTGCCAGAGCGTAGACACACAAGATGCAATTGCTCTGCGGTCGAGGTATTGGAAGGAGAGGGTGGTGATTGTTATGGATACGGACGGGTCGGGTCGTGTAGATAGTAGTAGAGTAGGTATGTATGTAGGAGGTTTGGAAAGTGGGTAGGGTGTGTAGGGTGGCGGGAGTTAAGATAGGTTTATAACAGTTGAGCCCAGGAGAGGGTATGATGGGGCCGCGGATGGTGAATCACAGAATGTTGGGTTGGCTAATTGGACTTCTCCAAGGTCTCCTTTCTCCTTTTCCTTGCGGAAGAAAGCAGAAGACAGTCAAAGTCTGCGGAACTTCGTCGGTTGGACAGTGGGTTGAATCTCTCGGTGAACTGACGGACTACGGGACACGCCCAGCGCAGGCATGTCCCGCAGTGGGTGCTTACAGTTCAGCGACGACTGAAAACATGATTATCTCGACGAAGTTAGTAGAATGGATGCTGTTGGATGAATACTGTAGTGCGACTTCGTTGTCTTCGAGGTGGTGGCGGATTGAGTCCTGCGCGAGGAAAACGGTACGGGAAGAGGGAGAGGGAAGAAAAGAAGCAAGCAAGTACGTCGACCAAGGCTGGAAAAAATAGGCCTACGGTGGCCAACCGGTTGTCTCCAGTCGGCCACCTAGCTCGGCGCAGGTGTCCACGCTAGACGTGTAGGGTACCTACAGGGTACCTTCCAGGTGGGGTGCGGGCCCTCTGTACCACCTGGGAAGGTACCTGACGGAGTACCTGGACCATACATGCTGACCTGTGCAGTACGGATCACTGGACCTCACCACTGTACGAGGGTACCTGAGGTAAGTACGGGATAGGTACCTCTGGGCTGCTCTTTCCATTGTCAGTCAGGTGGCTGTCGTACGGATTACCTACCAATTGGTGAAAAGTAAAGCGTCGGCGGCGGACTCTAATTGGCCCGGTGCGTCGAGAAAATACCGTTCTCACTGATTGGACTGCTGCGTCACCGCTTTTTGACCTTGTAAATGTCCGTGTTTGGGTGTTTAGTGCAGTTGCCTACCTACTAATTAGGTAGGTAAGAAGGACAATTGTGCAGCTTAAGAGGCTTAAAAGAGGACGTGTTGGTCCGTTGTCGTTAACGCTACGAGATTCGAATTGCACTAGAAAACTTCACTACACTCCGAGCAAATGATCACTAAAATCGAAGCTAGATCCTACGCCTTCAGCAGTTGTTGCCAGCGTTCGCAGTGTTTGCAGAGAGTCAAGACAGGTTGCAGGTCGGGCTCTCTGCGTGACTTACCAGCTACATTAGTGCACTGTACATTTTACAGTGGCTGCCTCGACTCCCCTCGGTCCGTACGGAGTACGAAATACCGTCTGTAATGGTATGAAAGTACGGATTAGGTACGTTAATTGGTGAGGAGACCTGCGAGTCGCCTTGGAGCTTCTCCTCAGTTTTGTCTCATACCCCTCTTGGCAGAGACTTGCAGTGCCAAGCCGTTGTGCGAGCTGCCAGAATCCCTGGATCACGCCGTGCGGTACAACCGTCGACTTATTACCTGCCTCTCTCTCTCCTTCCTTACCATCTACGAAATACATACAACCACGATATGTCCGTTGTGATCACTGATCACTGGCAACTAAGACTCCCGCCAGACGCAACCATCTCCTTAGTTAGGTGGCAGTTAATGTACCATGTAGGTACTCCGTAGTGTAGGCAACTATACTAGGTACATGCGGACTACATTAGGTGCTGTAGGCAGGTCAGTCGTAGTGCCGGTAAAGCCTCAGTTGACATCATTGAGATTCATGGAATTCCGTGTTTACTTGGTGATACTGTACGGAATACAGCCGACACTGCAGAGATACTTGGGCAGGTGAACTCCGCTCGCAGTCCGGACCGTAGTGGTTTACTGTGCCTATACTCTAACGCACTGCAGCATGCCATGTGCGAAGTGCACATTGTTCAACTCTAGCCGACTACAGCACCAATGTTGAATATACCTTCCCAGTCTACCAAAAGATATTATGTAACACACGTATTCTCTATGTATCTCTGTCAGAAACTTTAGTGGGTCCTTGTACTTCAACTTAACAACTTCTCCACAACAAGACAGCAATACAAATGCAGTACATTCTTGGCTTATTCTGACACGTACATCGCGAACTCTATCGCCTTGCTGAGACTGGCTGTCTCAACGAACTTATGAGCCCGGGTTCTGCCTCGAATACGCCGACGTCCGACGAAGACGCACGTCGCCGTTCGAATCCACTGAGTTCAGCCGACTGAACATATAACAGCCTCGATTCTCACAAGGCCAAAACAAACACTACTCCTCCTTTCTACCTTCCAAATCATCAGGTCGCTACTAACGTTGGTCCCAGATGCACCTTACCCCTTACCCCTTTTACAGGTTGTGCCTGCTTAAGCTACAGCACACTTCCATCATCTCTTTCTTAAAAGAGAAGCTCAAAAGGACGAGCCGTCTCCGTCTCTGTCGCACGAGAGCTATCACATCTGTCTCCTCTCCACAAGGAAAGGAAAAAGTGACCCCTGCTGAGATCTAGGCACAAGCAAAGACTCTAAACAAGCAAACCATTATCAAGACAAGCACGTCTCCGATTTTGACTCTTTGGACAAGCACAAGCTAGCCATTTTTCTTGGAACTCTAAGCCTACCCGTTGCTGCTGTCGCCCTGAGTCCATGGAGACGCGTTCCTGCCCAGAAACAACATGGCAAACTCCTCAAATGGCTCCAACAATGGAGAACATCGTATCCACGAGGTTCGCCTGGAGTTGGATGACTTCAGTGTCAGGACCCAAGCCTCCAAGCTAGTCAAGTCCGGTACCGCGTTCAACAACGTTCCTGTTCTCCAAAGCAGCGGTTCAAACTGGACTATCTTCAACTGCAAGCTTCGTGACGCTGCCCTGAGCGAAGGAGTCAAGAAGATACTGACAGGAGAGTTCATCGCGCCATCTCCTCCGGACAACCCCGACGAGCTCACGATCGCGCAGTGGAACAAGCACGTGGAGAGGACCACATACTGGGAAGTCATGAATGACCACTTGCTTGGAGGAATCATGGGCAAGCTTGACCAGACCATCCGTCAAGAACCTGACATCGACGATGAACCAAGTGCCTACGTGGTATATACCAAACTCACCGAGTACTGCAAACAACGAGGCGCCAACCACGTCCTAGACCTAACCTTCCACCTCACAAGGAAGACCCTACCTCAGATGAAAGGCATCGATGAATACAACAGCCACTGGGTTGATACCTGTCAAGCTATCGACTCGCTTCAACTAAGCTGGAGAATCCCAGATGAACTAAAACAACTGTGGTACTTGTCTAACCTGGGAGAAGCTCTCGAGTGCCCTGGAAGACATCAATGGCGACGACGTATGCGATCGCCGACGTGGGAACAGGGACTCCCATCAGTCTGCAGCAGCTTATGGCTCTTGCACGAGATCACTGGGCAAAGCTAGCTAGCAACAAGAGGAACATACAGGCTGCCTCATATTCAACCAAGAGGGCACACGAGGAGAATGAAGTCTACTACAACTCCACCGATGTCCGGAACAAGAACAAGAAACAGAAAGTCGGAAAGAGCTTCTCAACTCGAAGAGAGAAGCCCTCGGACTATACAGGTCCATACAAGAAGGTCTGTTCGGTCCATGGGTGGATAAACACCCCCAGAAGGGAATCATGACGATTCAACGTGCAGGACCATAGCCTTCAGGAAAGAAAAACAGAAGGGAACGACTTATGCCACAACTGCAGATGACACCCAGCTCGACACATCGGCAGAGTGGACAGAAGCGATGGCCCATCTCACGCAATGACTATCCGACCCCTCCGGTTCTGGAGTCTACCAGGTAGATCTCTCCGAGGTCAAACCAAAGCGTTCCCGCAAAGCTACGTACTGCCAAATTCCTCGATTTTCTCCTTGACACGTGAGCCTCCGTCCACATCTGTTGCAGACCCTGGATGTTTAATAAGGACTATAAGGAATTTGACACACCCTCGGAGATGAAAGGAGTTGGCTCCGGCGCATACGCATTGGGAATAGGAACTGTCGACCTGACTATTCAAAGGGATACCGATATCCAGACGCTCACTCTTCTTGACGTTCTCTACGTTCCTTATATGGAACTGAATTTAATCTCGATAGGAAGCTTCACCATCAAGAACGGATTTCACTTTGAACAAAACAAGGATGGAGCAAGAGTCCTGTTCATCCCCCCCGACCACCCTCAAAAGCGTATCAACATTCTGCACGGGCGACCACACCAGAAGTTCCACTTGCTTGAATATTCAGTTGCCGAGTCCTTGCACCATTGGGACCCTCCTCAATATAGAGACGCACCTATGACGTTTATAGCTGAAGGAACGGCACCGTCAATTCCCTTGCTTCTTTGGCACCAGCGACTTGGCCATGTCAACCTGGAAACATGTCGACAGATAGCAAGCGCCCAAAACGTTGAATTGACTAATGACATTGGCGATGCTATCTGCGAGGCGTGTGCCCTGGGAAAAGCCACTGCGCACAATAGACACACTTTAGCTCTTCGTTCTACCAAAAGGGGCGCCAGACAACACGCTGACCTGGGCGGCCCCGTCACCCCAGCTACCCCTACCGGTGAACGATTCTATCTTTTAGTAGTCGACGACATGACGCGTCTCCCTAGAATATATTTGCTGCGCCAGAAGTCTGACGCGCCGTCTTTCCTCAAAAACGATATCAAATGGGTTGAGACCCAAACGAAGTCAAAGGTCCAATCCTACAAGACTGACAATGGCGGTGAATTCAAAAACAGAATCGTGATAGACTTCTTAACTGACAAGGGCATTCAACCTGAATATATCGTTCCCCATCAACACGAACAGCTGGGTTTACCTGAACGTCTCCATCGTACGTTCTGGGGATTAGTGAGAAGCACCATGAAGGATGCCGGCCTGCCTCCCGAACTCTGGGGCGAGGTTCTTCGTACAGTAGCCTGGATCTGGGCACGCACCCCCTAATAGCACCCTTAACAACATGTCCCCCTTCGAGGCTTGGACAGGTCGTAAACCCCATCTAGCCCACCTTAGACGACTAGGCAGTCGTGCATATAAACTGATTCCCAGCGAAACACACCCCAAGAAGCTTGACGACCGCACAGAGACAACTGTGCTTGTCGGATACGAGGGTGATAACATCTATAGACTGTGGAACGTCGCCTCAGGGCAAATAGAGCGGGCAAAGGAAGTCATCTTTGACGAACAAGTCCAACTAGGAAAGGATTACACCCTTCCAGTCATCAGCCCAAATGTGTCAGCACCTCCCTGCAGCAGAGATGGCCTTGAACCACAAAGAACTCTCCCGCCACCCAACCTTGGAAGTCAATGACGTCTCTCCCTCGTAGCGGCTTACTGATCAGATTGAGGCAGGGAATCAAGCAATACAATCTGACCTAGGACTGCCACATTTAGACGTGCAAGCTGAGTCACAAAGCAATGATGCTGACTGTACCAACCGTGTCTTCAATACACAAGATCAGTCAGAAATCGACACAAATCAGTCATCGACCAACGAGGTTGAACAATGGGTACGCAATGAGAGTAAGCCGGAAACGATTCCGCAAGAATGGGCCTTCTCGAAGCAGGTAACCAAGCGAATACACGAGCTGGAGGATACTCCCCAGCACCGCTACTCCCTCTCGGCCAAGACTCGAGCCAAAGAACGCTGACATACTCTCATATTACACTGCAACCTTATTTGAAGAAACCTATCACGCAATGATCCATGGAGAGCCTCAGACATACAAGGAGGCAGTAAACTCCTCTCACGGCAAAGACTGGAAGAAGGCTATGGATGACGAAATGAAGTCCATCAGCGACAACGATACCTGGGAAGTTATCGATGATCCAGGAACCCTCCATGTTCTAACTGGCAAGTGGGTGTATCGATTAAAACCAGGACCACAAGGCGAGGTCCCTCAGACGCAAGCGCAAGGGTTCGTTGCTCGCGGGTTTGAGCAAAAACAAGGCATTGACTTCAATGAAACGTTCGCTTCAGTGGTGAGGCAGAAGACATATCGTACCTTGTTCGCCCTCGCGGCTCAAGAAGACTGGGAAATAGAGCAACTGGACGTCAAAACTGCTTTCTTGTACGGCAACATCGACAGCCCAGTCTATCTTGAACTGCCACTAGGATACCAAGTCCCTGGAAAAATCATCCGACTCCGTGAGGCTCTCTACGGTTTACGACAATCACCACGAATATGGTACAATACCCTGTCCACGTGGCTCCTCGATCAAGGATGGAAGAGGTCCAGGCTAGATGAGGCTCTATTCCTAGCTCAGGGAGCGATACTAGCCATCTATGTGGACGACATTCTCGTATTTGGCAAGGATAAGGAGACAACGACCAAGGCCAAGAAGGACATCGCTGACAAGTTCGAAATAACTGACCTAGGGCCCTGCAAATACTTCCTTGGCATGGAGGTGCGACGAGACAGCACCCAACAAGAAGCTCCGGCTCATCCAAAAGGGCTACCTAAAGAGAATAGTCGAACGGTTCTTCCCAAACGAAAACTTACACGCAAAAACGACACCTATGGAGTCAGGGGAACAACTCCACCCAGCTGATAAAGACTACGTCGCTGACGCATCATTACGAAGATCCTATCAAGAGATCGTAGGCTCATTAATGTACGCCATGGTTGGCACTCGACCAGACCTGGCTTATTCAGTCTCGAAGTTGAGCCGCTTCCTTACAAATCCCACCTCGCAACACCTGGCCGCTGCCAAACACGTGCTTCGCTATATCGCCGGAACCCTTGATTATGGCCTTGAGTTCGACGGCAACGTCACCACTCTGAAGGCTTCTCGGATGCTGAACACGGACGAGACCACCATGACAGCATCTCCACCGAATGCTACATCTTCAAGCTAGCTGGCGCGGCTGTCAGCTGGAAGTCTCGCAAACAGTCCATGGTCACCATATCCAGCTGCGAGGCTGAGTATTTGTCTCTATTCTCAGCTGCATTGGAAGCAGCGTATCTTAGGGAGACTAGTCGAAGAGATGGGCTTCACAAAAACAGAAGCCACCGTCATCTCCGTTGACAACAACGGGGCCAAACAGCTGGTCGATAACCCAATTCACCACGAACGAACCAAACACATTCGAATTAAATTCCACAAAACGAGAGAACTGGTAGATGAGTGCATCATCGTCGTAGTTCTGGATCCCACGAACAAACGAAATCCAGCCGATATTGGCACCAGGCGCCCTCGTCCAGCGCAGACTTCCACAAATGGAGAGATGCCATTGGTGTCAGACCTATCAGCCCAAGCCGCAAACGACGACAAGACCAACCAATCGCACAGTGAAGGCAGGGTGATGCTCTGTTGCTTTTTCCTTTAGATGTCCAAAGAGACCGAAGGTTTTTGTACCAGGACAGAGCGGGAATACAAGTCGTCACCTGAGAAGGTCAAAAGCAATCTCAAGCAGTAGAACACTGCTACGATTGAGGCAGGGTGTTGAATATACCTTCCCAGTCTACCAAAAGATATTATGTAACACACGTATTCTCTATGTATCTCTGTCAGAAACTTTAGTGGGTCCTTGTACTTCAACTTAACAACTTCTCCACAACAAGACAGCAATACAAATGCAGTACATTCTTGGCTTATTCTGACACGTACATCGCGAACTCTATTGCCTTGTTGAGACTGGCTGTCTCAACAACCAACACCTCTGCTTTCTCTTCATTATCTACATATTTACGATATAAAGGTAGGTGATTCTGCTTCGAACACAGCCCCTGGCCGTAAGAGAGAGAGCGTTAAGGAGGTGAAATGAGGAAGCCAACCCATCTTATCTCAACAGGCAGAACGAGAGCTCATCAGAGACTCCTTGCAACTACGGGCTAAACTACAGGGCGGAATCTCACCTCTATTTCAACTCCCGGCAATACATACTGTGTGCTGGAATCAGAGTCACATACGAGTACTACCTCGGTACGTAAGGAAATAGTCCCTCAGGAGTATTCCGTCCGAAGGTGCACAATTCTACGCATAGCGAGGTGGTATTCCGTAGAATACATGAGGGTCTATACTACTGTAGGCAGTGATATGCCAACGCAACTCTGCCTAACTGCGCATACGGATCGAACATTTGGTTGATTCAGAAGGTCACATCGAGTTGCGTTCGCAATTTTCTATAAGAAAGCAGACATGGTAACCCGTCCTCACACACCTGCTGTCGTGCGTATACCAACTCCGTAAGTGAATGCAGAACAGTCATGCCATACGTACATAGGTGGTATGTATCTATTTGTGGATGCATGCAAATAATCAATTTACTGCTACGACCAGGGTACGAGTACCTCCCTACTCGTAGGGGTGAGGGACGACAGACAGAATCGTACGGAATCGAGACCTGCAAAAGTAACCTGTCGTTCTGTAAAACTCCGAGATTCCCAGGAATGCCCAACTAGCCCTTAAACAGCCTAGGCAGCGTTTGAAAATCTGTCTTCTCTTCTCCACCGGGCCCCCTCAGCAGATCATGACGTGCATTTCGCGAGTGGGGGGTGGCATTGTCGGTCGGGGTCAATGCTCCCAATGTCGAACATGATCGGGTAGCTGAGTGTCGTCGAGATGTTCATGACACTTCGTTTTGATAGACGAACTTGAGTGTGTCGAGGTCGAGAAGTTGGAGTGTTCACTAACCAGAGTTCTACCGCCTTCGAAATCTTCTTGTCGCGAGTGCCGGCGGCTATCTGGCAAGCCGCCGTGGAAACGGGTGGGGAGGGTGGCACGATCAAGGCCTGCTTGCTTGAGTCATATACCCTCTTGCTACTATTCCATACAGACAAAGCGATTCTCCGGCGACTTCTCGTTTGATTAATGCGCTCATTCATGTGTGAGTGTTAGGCTGTTAGCCCGCTGCAACATACGTGGAGTCATGGTCCATGGACGGCCACGTCCAGTGAGTCGTCCGTCCAGTGACTGGGTAGTGTGGTTGGTGAATTGCCGGTGTTCATCTCAAACACCACGGGCGCCCATGGGGAGTCAATGGTAGTCAGAGCATGAGGCTTGGTCAAACGGCCACACGCTGTGACGACAGTTCATTGTCAACGCCATGATGAGTGAAGATGATTCATTTTGAGGACAGTGTTAGCTTGGTTTAGCGTCGTCAACCATGCAAAGGAGCCCCGGAGAGATGATTTTCTCAAGTAATCGTGTCACTGGTGAGGCCATGTCGTACGTAACGTAGGCAGGTAGCATGTGGTGTACCTACCAGCCATGCGTCGGTGCAGGTCATGAATGAGAGGAGGAGAAGGGCCGCGAAGACTCAAGAGAGATCCATCCATGGCCAATTGCTTTGTACCTTCCATGTGTACGTACTTTGTACCTACGCTAATGTGCACTAAAAAAAAGAAGAGAAAGCGGGGCTGTCTCCGATTCCACTCATTTAGGGCGCAGGAACTTGGAAGGGAGGCAGTGGGTACAAGCTAGGTACATCCTGGGAAAGATGGGTCCCAGTCGTCAATAGCGCCAATGGCGTTCTTAGCCGGGCGTCGCCCGAAATATATCCGGCAATTGAACGGCCTGCCGATGCGACATTGACGACTTTGCCTCTGCCTAGCCCGTCTTCCGTCAACGCTGCGCGGAACAACTCCAGTGACTGACCAGAGACTGCTTGCTATCATTTACAGCGTCATGAGCAGATTCAATTATCGCCAATCGTCGAGTGTCTAATAACACTTGTGTTCCACGGTATAATTGCCTATAGCTGGCAATCAATTCGCATGTTTGCTTGGGCAGCATGACAGGCGTTGACAATCGGTACGAGGCTCGAGGTGATTTACCCGTTTGGGTGTTCCTTCGCGACGAAACCTCGAAAACCGCATGGCCCGTCCGCTAAGGAGAATACGGGCCGAAACAGGCCGCTCCTCAATCCCCGGACGACTCTCGGCCAAGACCCGGCCAAGAAGCGCTCATGGTCAACAGCCAATAGGCAGCCAGCATTTCCACATGTTAGCGCAACTTTGAATTGCACCGTACGGATACAGTCCATGTACGGTGAGAGTTCTGGGAAACACCCAAGCCCCAGGTGGACCCGGTTCTGTGGCTTTGCCATGCTGCAGTCACCTAGGAAACGGCCCGGACCCATAGAAGCACACTAGCGCAGTCAATCGACCCAATGAGATGCGCTGAAACTTGACGCAAACATCATTTGTTGACTTCCCGTCGGTATTTCGTACAGGAAGACTTGCGTGTGTTATCCGTGCACTACCGCTTGCCTGGTACACTAGCATTTCCCCGGGCAATTAATCGCATCCTTATTTGCCAATCCATTCCACGCGCCGCTCTCCATCGTGCATCGCGTTACAGTGCAGCTACCAATCTTTCGGAATAATAGGAATCATCGGTATTACTCACCTATCATCCTACCTTTCCTACCCATTCTTTGGTAGTCCGATCGTGGTAGCATCGTCGTAACCCGCGTCATCTTTCTACGGAATTGATATTGGTACCTGTCATATTCGCAATTCCATTGTCGCATACAGAATATGATGGATTCGCCTCAGAAAGCCCAGACTCATCTGTTCGACGTATATCTGCGACTGAGACCACCTCAGCCAGGCATCGTCAATGGTGAAAGGTTCCTTTCAGTGGAAGGACCCAAGGATGATAGTGCGCCCACGCATATCACCCTCAACCCACCTAGCGATCGCAGAAGAGCGATCGAGAAGTTCGCGTTCACGCGCGTATTCGAAGAAGATTCCACTCAGTTGGATCTCTTCCATGGCACCAAAGTAGTCCCCTTGGTGGAGAGTGTTCTTGCTCCTCATGGTGGTGACGGCACAGATGGCCTCTTGGCCACTCTCGGAATGACTGGTTCGGGCAAGGTACGTTTCTGTTTTTGTGATCACGCCATAAGTATGCCATCCATCTAATCGAAGCACTTAGACACACACTATGCTCGGGAGCCGTACCCAACGCGGTCTAACCCAGCTAGCCCTCGATCTGCTGTTCCGTTCGATCGAGCGAAACATTGCAGACCGCAGCAGGATGCCCGGCCTGGAAGCCAGCATCCGCGCCTCCGATAGCTCCGATGCAGTCATCTTTCCGGCCTCGTTCTTCCTCGAGTCCGTGTTCGCGGGAGAGGTGGCACCACCTTCGCGCGCCGGATCGAGAGCAAGCACTCCAGTCACTGTACGACCATTTCATGTCACTACAAGCCCCGAAGTGTCTAGACCCTATCCGGGCAGCCAGCGCAGCGTGCGACTGGTTCGCCAAGAAGATGACTTATCGCGTGTGACGATGCTCGACACGCCCCCGAGCCAGATGAGCAGGGCCGTACAGTGTACCCGGCCACCCCTTTCGCCCCTGAAGTCAAAGTTGGCTGGCGCTTTTTCCGTCTTTTCCCCTTCCAAGCACTACATGAATCTGACGAATGCCGTGAAGAGCAAGAGTATGACTAAACCACCTGTTTTCAAGGCCGAAAATAATGTCCCTCCTCCATCGCCCTTTAAGCGATCGCTGCAGCGACCCTCCGCTTCTCCTCAGATACCGGATATCAGCTCCGTCCGTGCCTCTTGCGATCCTTCCGCGGACTACGTCGTCCTGATTTCTACGTACGAAGTGTACAATGACCGAATCTACGACTTACTTGCGCCGCCGATCAAATGCAATGCGACCAAGGAGTACCGCCGGCGAGCACTCGTATTCAAGTGCACCGAAACGTCCCCGGATCGAAAAGTCGTGGCCGGCCTACGAAAGGTGATGTGCCACAGTCTCCAAGAGGCATTAATGGTGTTAGAAGCAGGACTCCACGAGAGACGAGTAGCCGGTACGGGCAGCAACAGTGTCTCGTCGCGAAGCCATGGCTTCTTCTGCATTGAAATCAAGAAGAGACGACAAGGCCGTTCAAGTGGTCCGTGGGGTACTAATACTCTGACTATTGTTGATCTAGCAGGCAGTGAGCGCGCGAGAGATGCCAAGACGCAGGGCGTGACTCTCGTTGAAGGAGGTAAGATTAACGAGAGTCTGATGTATCTGGGCCAATGTCTCCAGGCCCAGACGGAGTTCAGCAACAATACCAAGGTGAGTCATTTCATCGGTGATTGTGACTAAAACCTAGGAATTAATCCATCGCAATAGCCGAATCTCAGACTCTTCCGGCAGTGCAAGTTGACCGAGCTCCTATTCACGAACTCGTTCCCCTCGGTCTCCCACTCGGCTTCTACCCGACGGGCACCGCAGAAAGCCATGATGATTGTAACCGCTGATCCCCTAGGCGACTTCAACGCGACATCCCAGATCTTACGATACAGCGCCTTAGCGCGCGAGGTCACCGTGCCACGAGTGCCATGTCTCACGTCCTCTGTCATGTCTAACTGTAAACCCATTGGGCCACGGGAATCCATCCAGATGGGAAGTAGCACTGCAAGTTCCAGGACGGATCACTACCGCTCTCCCTTCCGCAAATCCGAGTCCATGGGCCGCAGCTCGCCCCCTATCCCTGACGCAGAAAGCGACGCAATGGACGACGCGGTACTCGAGATCGCGCGCATGGCGGATGAGATCGACGAGCTAAATGAAGACCTGGCGCGCGAGACCGAGGCTCGGATGGCTGCCGAGGCACATCTCATGTCCCTGGAAGACCGCATGCAAGATTTCGAACAGGAGATCCGCGAGGATTGCTTCGCTGATTTCGAGCGGCGACTAGCACTGGAGATGAACCGGTTCAAGGCATCACTCATGCACGAGCAGGAGAGAGGTGAGGAGCACTTTGACCGCAAGGTCGAGATACTTGCTCGGAGCGTCGGGGCTGCTATGGCGGCGTCTAGTGATGATGACGAAAGTGATGATGAGAACGAAGACAAAGAGAACGTCCTCGTCGAGAACCTCGAGCAGGAGAACGAGAGACTACGACGCGAGATCGTGGTCCTGAAACGCGAATTATCGAACAGAGTCCCCGGTAAGCGAACGCCGTTACAGGAGAGAGGCGACTTACCCAGCTTGAAAGGCGACGTCCATAGTCTTGGCGAGATGAAACGCGACTCCCCGACCAAAATCCCGGGTAAGCGGGCCCCTTTGCAGGCTTCGGACAGTCTGTCGAGCTTGAAGGGCAAACCTACGCTTGGCGCGATCCCTGTCTTGACGCGTGGCGTGCCTAGCAGCAGTCCGGGTAAGCGGGTCCCTCTTCAGGGACGAGACGATTTGTCGAGCATGAAAGGCGAGGTATCTACCCTCGGGGATAAAGTTGCGAAACTGAAAGTGAACAACGGGAGTCCGACGAAGAGGGTTCGGAAACTATCGCCGAAGAAATGGGGACCGTTTGATCTGGACGAGGATCCGTTCTGATCTCTTGAACTTAGGAGTGGACCTCAGATGATGATGATTGATGATGATACCAGGGTATGATGAATGAGAACCAGCTAGGATGGTAGCTGTATAGAGGAGCATATCGGGAACGAGGAAATGAAATGTTGGTTGGTTTGCGCGTTATCAGCCGCGTTGAGGATACCCCCTGGGCAATGAATGAGGTCTGCATGTTGAGTCGGAGAATATGAGTTTGTTGATGGGTTTATGATGGATTACTGGTTTCACCTAATGAGGTTTCTGTCATCTTGAGGATTGACTACTACGGAGTCGTGTTATGGGTTTGCTATTTCGCTAGGTACTTAATGGTCAATGAGTTGCTGTCGGCATGTTTCGACTTTTTCAGAGACGTTTGGCGTATCGCAGTGTGTACTTGGGTTCGCAACCCGATGCCTGGTATAATCGACACCATCAGTCGTTGGGCACCAAAGCATATTCGAGAGCCCCTAGTCAAGACGGTCGAAAGAGAACCTGTTGAACATGGAGGCAGAAGTTCCGTATATCGTATTCCCTGCGCCAGAACGAGAGGGCTATCAATCAATATCTAGGCCGTAAACTACGGAGCGCCGAGACCATTTTACGTAGGTCATTGGATGTTGTTGAAACCTCGGCCTCAACGAGAACTCCCGCTTCTACTTCTGGTCCCGAAGGAGGTGTATCGCAGTCTGGGTTATCGCGGGCATGGCTCATTGCATCCTCTTCCGCCTCCTTTTCTCTTTGACCTCCTTTCCATCCTGTATCCGAGTCCCGAGATTGAATCCATCAATAGGCATCGACCATCTTCAATCTGGCTAAGAATGCCCATATAAGCCCAAACTCCGCATCAAAAAAGAAATCCATCCTCTCCTATGTACTAATCCGCGTAATTCGTCCGGCCTGTCTCATCCCACCCTGTGAAGTCAAAAGTGCCGTGCTCATTCTCAACTCACAATCGTGAGAAAAGATCTTGGCGACGCATCTAGACACCAATAGACCGGACGTTCCAGATCGGGCCCTTGTCTGCGCTGGCTAAATACGGCTGAATTTCTGGGTTGGGAAACAATGCTCGTAAGTGTCACGATGGACCGATCCATACAAGAAAAGAGGATCTCGGCATACGGATTACGGCCATTCACAGCTTTGCATTTCTTCCCCGTGTTTCTTGGCGACAGACCCCCTTTTTGGAGATGAGGTCGCACTACGAAAAGATCGTGCGATGTCCGGGGACCGCATCGTGTGACTTAGGTAACCGTTTGGACGTGGGACGTAATGGATTCGAGCATGTCGTCTCACGATGGGTTTGTGGTTGATTGAGGATCCTTAGAGATGTCATAGTTAGTTAGAGATAGATGCTCGAATTCAATGAGGTCCTTTCAGGGGCTTATTTCTATCCATAACATGTTTACCTTGGAGTACAAATGGAGTTCTTAAAGTCGAAGAACCGCGCGAGTATTTTGATCTTAACCAAGTCTTAAGACAGAGGAGACATATTCTAGACGTTTTGAAAATGATCATACGACGACTACTTCGGCGGCATACTCTCCGTACAGAGGGACACGATGCTCCGTGGAAACGTGCTCATCAACCCAAACTCCACCAAGCAAATGCGATGCCGTCGCATCTTGACTCTCCCAACGAGTACAGCCTCACTTGGCTACGGGGTTCATTCTTCCTGGGAAGGACGCCATCATGGTGGCGTTGGATCTTCATTGGACGGGTTGAATAAGGGGTTGGAACTTATGTGCTTCCCCATGGGGTCTCCGGCCGTATGAGTTTCAGTGGTAGGGGAGTCTGGTCGGTCCGCCGGCTCAGATGCGATCGTTCGATCACCACGCACAATCGTACCTTTATCCTTGATTCTCATATTAAAGTGACATGAAGGCCACTGGTTACATCGACGGAGAAGAGCGACGATGTCCGACATGACCGACGTGTTTGGGGGCGAGATTCACAGTTTCCTGAAAAGAATGCCTCCGTAGTTCAAACGATCCGTACAGCGAGCCACACGGTTAATATGTCCCAAACGAGACATCGGAGGTCGACAGATGGGAACCAAGAGATTTCCGAATTGTGATGGTTTGACAACTTACTGCAAGGAAAACGATATAAGACCCTCGAAGAACCCGCGCCGATGAAGACAAGATTCCTAGAACCATCGCCCTCCAAGTACTCGGTTCGTCTTCTTCAGAAGTGTTCTTCGCGATGTTGTCCCTCGTCCTCGCAAGCCTCCTGGGCTTCACATCCGCCCAACAAGTCGGCACCCAGCAAACCGAAACCCACCCCCGCCTAACCTGGCAACAATGCTCCGGCGGCGGCAGCTGCACCTCCGTCAACGGCGAAGTCACCATCGACGCCAACTGGCGCTGGCTGCACGCCATCGACTCGACGACAAACTGCTACGACGGCAACACATGGACCGACCAATGCAGCAGCGCGACCGACTGCGCGACCAAGTGCGCCTACGAGGGCGCCGACTACGCCGGCACGTACGGCGTGACCACGAGCGGCGACGCGCTGACTCTCAAGTTCGTCACGCAGGGTCCGTATTCGACGAACATCGGCTCGCGTCTCTATTTGATGGCCGATGAGAGCACGTACCAGACGTTCACGCTGGCGAATAATGAGCTTGCGTTCGATGTTGATCTTTCGACTGTTGATTGTGGGCTCAATGCTGCGCTGTACTTTGTGTCGATGAAGGAGGATGGTGGTATGTCGAGTGACCCTGACAACGCGGCTGGTGCCAAGTATGGTACTGGATATTGCGATGCCCAGTGTGCTCGAGACTTGAAGTTCGTCGGTGGAAAGGTGAGTTGAAACTTCTCTCCATAGTCATATCTCACATGAAAGGAGTATTCAGACTTGGTGCTAATACATTAATACATCACTCAGGCCAACATCGAAGGATGGCAGCCCTCCACCAACGACCAGAACGCAGGCGTCGGCCCATACGGCGCTTGCTGCCCCGAGATCGACGTCTGGTAAGAGACATAACCATCCTCTTGATTCTCATAACTAACAGATCCCAGGGAATCCAACTCTCACTCCTTCGCCTTCACTCCTCACCCCTGCCAGAACATGCAGTACCACGTCTGCGAAACCAGCGGTTGCGGCGGCACCTACTCAGACGACCGCTTCGCCGGCGACTGCGACGCGAACGGTTGCGACTACAACGCCTACCGCATGGGCAACCACGATTTCTACGGCCAGGGCAAGACGCTCGACACAAGCCAGAAATTCACGTAAGTCTTCACCCCCACTCCTCGCACCCCTAATCCATTCTATCTCACCACCGATCTAACCTACCCGCAAACAGCGTCGTCTCCCAATTCCAACAAAACGCCTTCACCCAATTCTTCGTGCAGAACGGACAGAAGATCGAGATCCCCGGTTCCACCTACTCCGGCATCCCGGCCGAAAGCACCATCACGCCCGAGTACTGCGAGGCCCAGTTCAGCGTGCTCGGCGACCGCGACCGCTTCAATGAGGTCGGTGGCTTCGGGGCTATCAACCAGATTATTTCGCAGCCTATGGTTTTGGTCATGTCGATGTGGGATGACGTGAGTTTTCTCTCTTATCATTGTTCTTCTCCTTACCATAGTCCTTCTCCTCTCCATATTTCTTCTCCCGACCATAGTTATTCTTCTTACCCCCTTCAAATCCAAAGAAGAGAGCGTAATATTGACCCGAATCCAAAGCACTACGCCAACATGCTCTGGCTCGACTCCAGCTACCCACCCGAGAGAGCCGGCCAACCCGGCGGCGACCGAGGCGACTGCTCGCCCAGCTCCGGCGTCCCCTCCGACGTCGAGAGCAGCATGCCGAACGCGTAAGCTCTTCCCCTTTCGCTCCTATCATGCGAGAACAAAGTTAACCCATGCGCAGCAACGTCATCTGGTCCAACATCCGCTTCGGCCCCATCGGTTCCACCGTCCAGGTCTAAGTCGATTGATATGGTACCTGTATATAAATGGGTTGGAACTCGAGGTCAAGTTCTACTATTTATGTCGATGCTTGTATCTCGTCAAGTCACTCGGTATCGGTTCTCAAGTCGCGGAGGATATGAGGATATATAGGAAATTTGAAATGATGGTTGTCTACCCCTTTCATGCACCGTGTCAACGACACCAGTGATGAAGTAAATGGCAAGTATCTCCTCTAAGACAGTCACCGACCCACGAAAAGGGAGGCTTCAGCTCGTAAACAGAATGCGCGACGGTAACTTACTCGTCAAGATATCCTCGGGAGCAACGTAGAGGGCTATAGGTACGAATAATAAATGAACATGCATAGCAGTTCTTCACTCAACAGCTGGTCCCTCATGACGAGGTAATGAGCTGTACTGATGACATTAAGTATGTATTAGAATGTCGCGTGTAGGTGACAATACTTCTCTTTGCATGAGCAACCGCATAAAACCCCCTAGTTAGATGTACCTATAGGAGTCCGCAAGGCGCAAGACGATGAGCACATGATATCTGAAGGCGCCTCGAGGTGAATGAGCCACGATATCATAACCATATTCCGAACTGCGAGTGCCTTCCTACACAAATCCACGGATGCCACGTAGGCCCGTAGACTTCTTCTTGCCCTCTCTTCTCTCCTTTCTCTCTCTCGGGGAATTCTCTGCACCGCCTGAAATGATTAGAATGTGGATCAACTAATAGGTTGACTTGGGATTGGAGCACTCACCTCGGTTAGAGAATCTTTCGTTCGTTGGACTGAGGCTGTTCTTGTTGGAGGTACTCTCAGCCCCTGGCGGAGTAGACGGTCGAATTGGCAGTTCTCCGGCATCAAGCGGGTCAAGCACTAGAGTGGCATTATACGAAGCTGCCATGGGTGGTTCCGCCATGCTTTCTGAGTTCGACGAAGACTCGTCCTCGCTGTCCGCAACATGGCGAGTTATGGGCTTCGTTTGACTTGAAATCTCAGACTGCATCTCAAAGTTCATGGCCTGCAATTCACCGTTTTCGCGCAAAAGTTCCTGAATACGCGCTGTCATCTTGGCCTGCGCCACCCTGCTCGCTTCTAACGCTGCGCTCAGTTGAGTTTGAATGCGCTCGGATTTACGGCCTCCATCAGCCTTCAGCGTCTCTTGTAGCTGCGAGTTAAGCGACGCGATCTGAGACTGGTAGTGGTTGCGGGTTTGCTCGAAATCCGCCTCACATGCGACCAGTTTCATGTTGGCTGTCTGCGCGCGACTATCCGCTTCGGCCGCCTGTGTCATAGCAGCCTGGCGTTCTGCCTCCTTTGCTTGGTAAATTCGCTCTGAAACGGTCAGCTTTGCGACTTCACTTCTCAACCGCTCCACTTCGCTGAAGTTGATGTCTGCCGACTGAATGTTCTGCTTCAGCTTGAGCTCCCTAACTTCCACCTCACAAACTAATGCACGGAGTTCATCAGCTTCCTCTTTCGCGGCTTTCAACTCTTCCCGCAAAGCAGATCCTTCGGCGTTCCATTTCTTTTGTTCTTCGCGTAGGACTTTCAGCTTGTTGATAATGTCAGCCTCCCACTTCTTAGCCAATGTCCGACTCTTTTCGGCTTCGGTCTTCGCTTGAATCTCGGCTTTCTTTGCCTCTTCAAGTCGCTGCCTTAGGTGCTTGTTTACGTTGATGATGTTTTGGGTCTCGGCCTCACTTGTTGCCTCTGATACGTGTCGCCTCTTTAATTCGCCGATATGTGTCAAGTGCTGTTGCTTGAGAAATCGTTCGAATATGAGATCGTTATACAAGAGATAGATAAAACGTAGTAGTTGCTTTTGATTCTCGTTGTCCGTGCCATCAGGGAACCGCATGTTGGAGCCGGGTCGACCGAAGTGCAACCGAGAGGATGACTTCTCTGGTACAGATTCGTGAGGACTCAGCGGTAGAGAAGATCCGCTGTCGTTGGCTGAGGATTGATGCATACTTGATTTGACTGCCTTGTTGGAGTTAATGAGATCCTGAAGATGGGTTTGTGAACTCGAGGTGGTAAGTGGCCGAGATAGTGTTGGGCTATCGCTTTCAGTCTCAGTTTTTGAACTTGACGAGTCTTGGGAGAGATGACGACTCGTTGGAATGTTAACTGGATCGCCACTTCCGACCTGCGAGACTGAAGAAGCGATGCTGGCCTGAATATCTTCCGCCGTGGTGCAGTTGAGGAGACTCGGTTCTCTTGCATCTATGTCGAGCTCATTCCGATTCTGGTTCAGAATTTGCGCCAAGTCAGCTGGTACGGTGCCGAGGAGATCGTCTGACGACAGGCGAAGTGCCATGCAGTCAGCTACAACTTCAGCGGGTTCACTCTTGATCCAGCGGCCAAAGTCAGTCTTCTCCGAATCTATGGTCAGAGTGTAGAAGTTTTCGTGTAGGATATGACACTGTCGAAAGCGTTCGGATGCGTGCCGAATCTCAGTAAACTGCACTTCGATCACGTCAGGGTCTGAAGCCTCCGCGTGTCTCAAGTACCTCTGAGGCTTTCTGATGTAGTCCATGAAATTAATAGGATACAGCCCGTAGAGAATCGTAAAGTATTCCAAAAGCTGGGGGATAGACGTATCATCATTGTCCGGTGTGAACAGACATGGTTCCCAGTTGAGAATAGTGGAAGACATCATTCGCTCATCGACGTGTTCCGCGACATGGCCGGAAAGCTCTCGTTCCCAGAAGAGCAACCGCGCATATATGTTAAATAGCGTGGGCAAATAGGAAACCAATGAGCTGGGTACATGTGGCAGAACCATGATGACAACCGTCAGGGCAAGAGAGATGATCGTCGTTGACGTATCCCTCTGCAGACATGTAAGAAGATTTTCAAATAGAGGCGTCTGCAGGATGAGATAGAGATGCGGTGGTTGACTCTGAACGAAGGAGGAGAGCAACAATAGCGAGCTTGCGCGGTGAGATCTTTTGCAGACAAATTGGTTCACGACAGTCATAAAGTCCTAGTTTGTTGTAATCAGCAAAAGCGAACTGCCCGGCTTCTGATCTCGAACGTACTTTTGGGCGTTTCTTTCCATACAGTAGCAACGTGTCTTTCAGGTATTTCTCCCTAAATCCCTGCATAGTATCGGGTCCCTGTTGGAGCAACCCGACCTCCCGAAACCAGAGAAGAATGATTTTCTCAGCAACAGCGGTGGCTGCACCGGCAGTGAAAGAGCTCGTGTCGTTTCCATCGTCTGCTGTTAGTATATCGAGCACGATTCCCTGGCTCTCAGAGGCCAAGGTTGCCTCCTGACTTAGATGGGTGAGCACCGGCAGAAGCAGATCGAACCATTGCAAGACTCTTTCAGGCTGGCCGATCAAGGGTCGCAGACGACGGAGAACAGCAATGAAGGCAGCATAACGTGTCGGCTCCTGGACGACTTCTTGCTTGAACAAAGACAGTAGCTCATCATGGACTCTCTCGGCAATACCCTCATCCCATTTATCGATGCGCTTATACAAGAAGGCCTCGATGATCTCGACCAAGTCGTCGGGGAGTGGGAGAAAGGGAGTCTGCACAAAGCTTCCAACAGCTTTCACAAGCTCTTTGAGGGTTCTAAGGAAACGCAGCGTGTCAGCTACCATGCGCTTGTAGTAGTTACATTCTTCTTGATCTGAGACACAACCCGAAGATGGCCTAGTCTGTAATGCAGGAGGGAGTACGGAGCAGACAAGGGCACAGCTAAGGGCGCCGGAGCTGGTCTGTGACTCTTGTCTGTACTATCTGAGATCTGAGAGGGGCGTGCTAGACATACGGAGCTGCCGACATGAGGCGATATGGTGTTGTTGAAGACGGTCGACAGAGTGGTGATAAATATCGCTCACAATGGAACTACCAAAATGCCCGATCATGCAATGGCTTTGCTTGACGGGTTTGCGTTATGAACAGTTATCGACCCATCATCATGGGCCCATCATCAGGAGGGGTCGAGAGAGTTGTGCGGAGTGGAGTTTTCCACAAGCTTCCCGCCTCGGGTCGGCAGTGGGGTAATGCCTGAGGTACATGGCGCCAGCTAACGAATAAGTACTCGGATGAGTATCCTGTGTACCTGAGGGTGAACCGAGTTTCAGATTTCAAGAGGTATCTCGAAAGTATTGCAGATCTCATAGATTGCTGTGAAGTCAGCTGTTTATTGGTGAGATCGATACACCAAAAGGACAGATTTAAGCAGAATCGGATTCGGTTCCCGCTGTACAGTTTGGGACGAAATACGATTCGAAACACGCACGAGTACAAGCTCAGTACCCACGCTACAGGGAATCTCATCGTACCTGCTGCAGTTAGTGTGCAATGTGATCATGAAGCTCCACAAAACCCGTCTGATCTTCCTGGCCTCCATGCTCGCGTTACTAGAAATCCGGGGTAAAGAGCGTTTCCTTGTGGGACCGAGACACAGTGACCAGCCAATGGACGGACGGCATCAAGTCCTCCGTAACCTCCCCACCGCTGCCGTTCTGTTGCACGGCCGGGGTATCACTATGGGGGGATGTATTACTACTGGGAAGGTACGGATGACGGGGCACGGTCGACCTTACGTTTATACGGTGGCTTGACCTGAAGGCAAGTCGACCAGACGCCGCGACCTCTGGTAGTAGTACCTACCTCCCGTTCATATGCCGGTGCAGAATACTAACGGAACAACAAACTGTGCACGAGACTCCCCATGACTTCCTTATTTGAACCAACCCCAGCCTCCAAGACCCTGCCTATCCTGCCTGTCCCTGCCTACCCCTCCATTCCCTTCCCTCTAAAATATCACATCCCCTCGATTCTTCACCTACCGACCCAAGCTTCCCACCTTACCATCCTTACTCTCCCTCCTGATTCCTCCTTCATCCCCCACGAACACCTCCCAAGTGAGATCCAGATATCAACCAACCCGGTGACTGAATTCCAATTAGACACCAATTGTCTCTTTGACTCACGTCTATCCATCGTTCCGCCCGCCTTACTTCGGTAACTTGTTGGTGCATCCTCTCCGCCATCATCTGCGTCATCGCCACTTCACTGCCCTATCGTCAACTTCTCGTCTCGAGACAAGCAAGTTCCATCATGGCAACCAAGACCCCTGATGAGCCCATTGGAGTGCTTTTCGCACTCCAGGACAAGTTCAGTCTGCCCGACTTTGGAGACGTCCTGGGTGTTCTCACCTCGGCCCTCCATGACAAGAATGACAAGGGTATATACTATTGCCTTCCTCGAACCCCCCCTTTAGCTTCGTTGCCATAGGTAGATCACTGTGCTAAGAGAACATTGTTAGACAGCCGAGCCTTCGACTGCACCGTCACCGGCCCAGACGCAGAATTGGTCTCTGAACAGTCTGTCGTCATCAAGACCCAGATCGACTACAAAGAGGCCTATGAACGTCTCCGCGAATTCGATGTCCTTGTCGTTGTTGGTGGCAACACTGAGACTGTCTTGAAGGAGAAGAGCGAGCCTCTTTCCATTATCTCTGCTTTTGCTGAGCTTCAGAAAGAGGATTCGTCTCGTGAGCGTACGCTCATGTCCATCTGCTCTGGATCGATCTTCCTGGCCCAGCAGGGTATCCTCTCCGGCCTCTCAGCTACCACCCACCCCGACTTCATGACCAAGTTTGAGATTGTCTGCAGCAATGCTGCTCAGCGTGATCTTCAGGAGCGAACCGATGTAATCGAGGATGCTCGATACGTCGTCAACAACCTTCGCTTTGATCTCGGTGATGAGGATGAGAACCCCTACATCCATCGCAAGTCAGACAATGACAAGCACCCTCCCAATGCTCGGTATGTTTGAATATAGCAATCCCAATGTCTCGTCATTTGTGAGCTGTTCACTAATTAGCGTGTCTAAACAGCAAGGGAAGTATCTCTTTCAAGGGCTCCAATGCGCGTCGGGAGTCAATTGCCCGTCGTGCCGCGATGCGTCTCGGTGGTCTCCGGGTCATCACGAGTGGGGGACACTCTGCTGGCCTAGATGCAGCTCTGTATCTGGTCAGCATTCTTGTTGATGATGAGGCCGCCAACGAGGTGGCTCGTATTGTCCAGCACCAGTGGGTTAAGGGTGTTGTGGTTGACGGTCTTGACGTCTAAGCACTTGATGGACACACATGGGCAACAGGTCCAGTATGAGTGAAGCTACCTACACCATGAACTCTACCTACACTCTGCATTTCGTAGGTAGAGTCTTCGGTGTAACTGCTCGATGATGATGACCTAAGGCCTGATATTTGCTTTGCTTTGTTTCGGATGCTGTAGCATACCGCATACCCAGTTCGCGTAGAGGCAGGATCAACGCCTCCAGTTTTTTGGTTTGCTTTCTTCCGTAGGTAGTCAATGGGAATCTACCTTTTTTCACACCAAGTTACGAGAGGAGTTGGCGTTCAAGCGGTTGCCCCGCAACGCCCAGCTCTTATTAGTGCTCGTACGCACACTTACAACTCAAGTCATGCGCAGCAAACCTTAGAGAATTCCGTCAATGTATCGTCAGTGATCCGTATTCAGTATTTCGTACTGCCACTTACATACCGTACCGTAATCCGTAATCCGTACTTTTACTTGCGCTACCGGCACATTTTCCGTGCGTGGGTGGTAGGCAAGGTACGGATGGGCCATGGCTGTCAGCCCGGATAGTGTACCATATAGCCCCACTATTACTTCACCAACAGAGATTCTGATTCGTCAGCACAAACTTCACAGCATTCGCTGACGCCGCTATGCCCAGCCTGGTTAGAGTCGCTCTCACCTACAGACGGACGATATCGATTGTCTGCTGCTACCTTGCCTACGCCATACACTATCTGATTAATTACTTCCATGAAAGCTGCTCCGACATCATTCCAGCAGTCATAGGTCAAGCAGGAAAGAGTCCCTGTACAATTGACCCGTAATACAAGATGTCGGCGACAGGGAAAATGACGAAGACTTTCCCGATAGGAAAGAAAAAAGTCTTCCTGTAAGTTTTCCTCTGGCCCATCGAACCACCACCAAAAACGCGACGACCACCCGGAAAAAGAAAGAAAACCCCCCAGTCCAGCAGCTCACGGCTTCCGTTTAGACCCAATGCCCTCGTCACGCTGCTCGCGCCCAGAGAGAAGCAGTCGCCGATATTCGCGCGCTTCCGCGTGCCGCTGACGTTCAACAAATTCGACCTGCGCGACTACCTGCTGCACGTGTACCGGGTGCCCGTGGTGGACGTGCGCTCGCAGATCCGCCAGCAGCCCATCCGCCACTCGAAGCTGCGCGCCCGCATCTACCGCCCGCCGCCGATCAAGACGATGACGGTGCAGCTGACGAAGCCCTTCGCGTGGCCCAAGGTGCCCAACGACGTCACGCCCTGGCGCTCGGCCGCCCTGAAGAAGATGCAGGAGAACATGAAGACGGATCGCGCCGAGCGCAAGCGCCTGCAGAAGACGGGCTTCATGCCGCTGCACGATGAGAAGAGGGAGCCTGATGGTCGCAAGGAGCTGAGGGCGGAAGCCAAGCGGTTAATGAAGGAGGGTGGATGGAAGAATCTGCGCGCTTTGGATGTCCGGTTTGAGGGCGCTGCTCCGGCTGGGGCGAAGAGTGCGAAGGCGAAGAAGGGCGATGAGGCTGTTGAGGCTGTTGAGGCGGCTGAGGAGGTAGAGGGCGAGGAGAAAGTGAGCAAGTCGAAAAAGACCCGCGAGAGGAAGGCGAAAATGAGTGAGGTCAAGAAGAGCAAGAGTGAGGAGGAGAGCAAGAAAGAGGAGAGCGACTAAAATGGCATTTGAGTGAAGACGGCTATCTTACGATCGAGCGAGCCAAAACTTTGGTCGGGAAAAGACACTCACGCGGTTCTCCCTCCCCCTGGTCTGTTAATTGGGTTGGAAACGACATTATCGAGATTTTCAAGACATGGACGCCAGGGGCGAGTATGTAAAGATTACGGGCTTTTTCATCTATACATGAGCGAGGTAATTAAAAAGGCGGGCCAAAGCGGAATAGAAAAAGCTCAAATGACATCTGTATCATAAGTTCATATTGATGCGGTTTCCTCTTCTTTCTTATCAGTTTCTTCCATCCAGTGATGCCGTTGTTGGAAGAACAAAGCCTCGTTTCCCCAACTCCACCAGCCTGCCGTAAGATTCCTCGCAAAAACCTCAAGCCCCTGATAACCCTCCGGTAATATATCCGCAAAGAGCCTCCTTAGATTAGGCTTCCTCGAGTGGATATCCGGCACGCCGAGTATCACTTTGTTACTGGTAGGTAGGGAGGTGAGGCTACCCCTTTCCCTGGTGATCAGTAGTCGCTCCCAGGGCTTGCGCCACGTCGAGTTGACGTCTAGAACCGGCTCCCCTTCAGTTGTGACTTTCACCCAGATCCATTCGCCAATGGGCTCGAGGCCCCAGTGCGCAAAGATCCCCTCTGGACCTGTGAGTAGGTCTTGGATGGCGGGCTTGTTGGTTATCCAGACGGCCACGAGCCCATTACGTTTTAGCTGTGAAGCTACAGGGATCTGGTACAGGAGGTTCCGGGCTTCTTCTGTGTTGTATACAGTTGAATCTGGAATTGAGAGAATGACAATGATCAGTTTCTGAATCGATATAGGGGTATGGGTTTAAAAGGCTCAACATAGGCCATTCTTCACACGACCTGCACAGACCTCGACTATTCTACGATTTCAAGCCCTACTGGCCGAGAGAGTTAACTGAGCAAGATATCACTTACATCTATCTGATTTGCGCTTCACTGCAAGAATAGGAGTTAGTAGGCTTTCTTACTTTACGCCATGGACATACGATGCATTGGAATTCTCAACACGCCTAAAACCTCATAGTAAGAGCCATCATGTCCACAAAGGAGTAAGCCCAGAGGATTTTAACAAGATTTCCTTACCAGAGCGGCTAGGCCAGGGCGGATCGAGGACGATGAAATCGAACTGCGGAGCATTCCGAAGGAACGCCTCTCGTTGCGACTCAATCGTTCCCAAGACGGGGTGCGCCTGATCTGGAATAAACGGATCTACAACCGGGGATGACGGATCTTCATCATCTTTTGGAGCAGGCGAGCTGCGCCGCCTCCTCTTGCGCAATCGGGCGGCGACATTCGCATCGGGATCTGCGTCCGCTTCGGCGTCAGCAGCAACCCCGGCTGCTCTCTCTGGTGCTGACTGGCCCACTACCCGCGCGCGAGTGACCCGCGGCAAACACCAGGGCCCGTCGTAGGCGGCTTTGGCAGTCTCGAGAGCGGCTTTGACGGTCTCTAGCGTCATCAGCTCCGATATTGCCGCGGAGGGCGATATGTTGCTGTTAATGCTGCTTGTGCCCTTCTTGGACTCCGGGACCTGCCATGGCTTCTGTACCGGGTCGGTCGAGATGATGCGACGTGTGGTGGTCTGCCCCGGTAGGACTTGCGCTTCTTCTATGGAGCGCGGGATGTCGATGACGACGACGGCGCCGTCTGTGCTCGTGAATAGCACACTGGACTCCGTGCTAGGACACATGGAGATGGGGTACACACGTGTAGATCAATTCATGCTGCCATGTGCGTTGGTGGGTAAGATTGTAACACCTACGAGTAGGTAATCCGACGTTGTTTTTTTTTTTTGTGGGTGGAGGACTTGGACCAAGAAGGGGGGCGAGCTAGAAGCAATCCGTACCGGGTTGCGGGATACTAATACTGGTAGAGATAATATTCCGCATTCGAAGCAAGGGTCTTAGACGTTTCAGCTTAATATCACGATATCATACGAGTAGGTATGTCCGTAAGATAAAGTCAGTACGGAATAAGTGGGCGACTCAATTATCGTACTTTTCCATCTTGGTGCATAGTTAAATTCACATTTGGGAGTGGATGAAGTTGTTGATACCAGGTATAAAGAGTGGACGACTCATGGCAGGAGGTTGTACGGAATACGGTGGGTTACCTCCAGAAGTCGGCCAGGCCGCCAGGTGTCTCGGCCATATTTTTGGCCTTACTTGTATGTAATCCGTACTCCGTACTCGTACCGGAGATAAGTATCGTTCATTCTCATCGAGATCTGGGAACGGGAAGCTGATGTGACGTAGGTGTTATGTCAGTGTTGCACAAGCCGGCACGGTACGTCAGTGCTCGAGTGCTTCCCGTCAGTCACTGGAATGGGAAGCGGCAACCCGTGGAACGTGGACAATAAGAGATGTATGACGTAGGACCAGATTAAGTTAGGTACCGCATGCATCACGAAAGGTGAGAAGAAAACAAGCCTAGTGAGAAGAAAAATAACGAAAGGTCCGAGTTGTTATGAGATCGGTGGTTCCCAGGAATGTCGGCAATCTTTTCCGTTCATTTCCTCGGCAATTCGGCCAAATCCAACACAACTCGAGCTTAACTTGAAGTCATCGCTGAGCACATTTTACGGAAGACTTTTGGTAACCTTAGGTATGAAATAAACGTCTTAGCTTAATCCGTATCTTATTTTAGACCGTGTTGGCTCAGGCACGAACCCTTCTTGCACGCGACCTCACAAGCTCCTAAGCTGTTAGCTCTCAGGTTGAGACATCTGTCGGTACGCTAACTGGTGGCCAATGAGTCCCTGTTCAAGACGAGAACCAAAACGTGGCTCGTGTCTGTTATAGCCAAGCGAGGTATGCAACAGCATCACATACGGATTACAACGGTGTCATAACAATGATTTGCAGTGACCGTATCAGGAAGCGCATTCGCCACGTAAATGACGGTATGCTCCGTACAGATAATACGAATAAGTTGAGTTGATTTTATGTTTTACAAGGCGAGATCAAAACGTAAAACGAGGCGCGCGCGTGCTTTCACGTCCAATCAGCACGAGTCTTCACTGTACCCTGATGCTGACCCCCGCCTAACCGGTAGCCTATGAATAGGGGACTCATGACACAAATAGATCTGTGTGCCCTTGTGATACGCAGGCGGGGTGGTGAAACCATATGACTGGTCGGGCAAGACAGCAGGGCAAGTATGTACAAGTATTCCGTGAAGTGTTCCGTGAAGTAAGGATTCCAAGAAACCCGCCTGGATCTTTAGCTCTCATGTTTCAGCGGTTGAAATGATTTCAGGGGGTTTTTGCTACCTTGACTTGGGTTAGCATACGAACTGGACTGCTTTGTAGGCACATTATGTGCCTATGCCGTAGTGAAATGCAGAACAACTCGCAGCGCATCAGGGCGAATCCGGCTAGCGCAGCACTCATATCTCCAGGGTTTGAGTGGATGAGATTCAATCTTGACGAATCACATGTCGCGTGTCTTGACCGGGGACTCCCTTCCACTCATCCAGCGTGTACCTGGATGTACGACTTCACGAGCAACGACAAAGAGTTGGTACGGAAAACGGCGTTAGAATATTCGCAGAAATCTCTTGTGCAGTTAGCTAAACCCACACAACGGAATTCCAATCACAGGAACGGCGAAATGCCATACCTACCTACCTCTTCACATCTCGAGATGTCCGGATTGACAGCGGCCCACTTGAGACCACGCATAAACTCTTGGTATTCCGTAAAGGTTACAGTCCGATTCTCGTGCAGACACAAAGACGGGTTGCCGATGCGGAATAGTACCTCCCTTATAACTCCATCCAGCTGTTGGTATCCAGTTTTCCCGCCGGCGCATGCAGCTTTTATATGTGACTAAGGGGAGAAGTAGTCCTCTATTTGCCAATAGCCAAGAATATTCCCTTGTCCTCACAGCTGAATTCGATCGGAAGACGGAATCGTATTCTTAAAGCCAGGTCGTTGCTCTGCCCCATATTCTCTTGTCGAGGGAGGCCGTAAGTACCTGCCCAGCTCGGCAGGTACCAACGGCAACGTACCTGCCGTACCGCCACGGTGCGGTACGCATCGCACAATGGAGGTACTTTGGTACATAACGCTCGGTGCATCAACTTCCAACGTTTCAACTTTCCTTTGTATTCACTCACCTACCACCTCGTCATGCTTCTTCCTGATATCCAATGGGGTTGGATGTCCGTGGACTGTTGCCCCAAAGGTGCCGTCCATCCGTGAAGTAAATATCTCTACCTCGTACTCCGTTCCTAATACCCATTCACTCATTCACTCATTGACTGGCGCACCTACAATACATTCGTCCACATACCTACCATTTGTAATACCTATTACCTAGCATTCCTACTTCCTCTTCGCTCCTCTCTTCGTCTTCCTCCTCTTCTTTTCTCTATCCTCTCGACCGACGGCGACACTCTCCCCCGATCATCGCACACATCCTATTTTGTAGACTGACACAATCTTGCCATCATGGCGGACCCCGATGGTATGCATACTCCCAGTCCTATTCCCGCGCCCGGATCACAATACTGACGGTGGTAGGCGATCCGACGAAAGCTATGGGCGACCGGGGCATTAGTCTCGTGGGTTTCGTCACTGCGCTGGCGACTTCGTTGGTAGTCTTCGGCGTCCAAGTCAGCCTGTTCTTGCTGTTGCGGAACAAGTTGGCCCGAATCTTGTAAGTCAACCTGTCAAGTGTGCTCAGGCACACACACCGCACCTCGTGGCGCATTGATCTTAACAGGTATCCCGCGCGACAGCAAACCCAAGACATATCTCGTACCGGAGCGCGAACGCACCGAGCCACCGCCGAATAGTCCATGGGGCTTACTTATATCCTTATTTCGGTTTCGAGATCGAGAAATCATTAGGAAGTGCGGCCTCGACTCGTACTTTTTCCTCCGATACCTACAGACCATGCTTATCATCTTCATCCCCATGGCCACTGTTATTATACCTATTCTCGTGCCAATTAACTACATCGGTGGTAGAAGTCAGAACTTTTCCAAGACGAACAGCTCGAGTATTTTCGATATGCCCGAAGCCAAGGACAGTCACGGCAACACGATCACTGGACTAGACACTCTCGCATGGGGCAATGTCAAGGATGAGAATTACCGAAGATATTGGGTCCACCTCATCCTGGCCGTCATGGTCGTCCTATGGGTATGCGGCGTCATTTTCGCTGAATTGAGGGTGTACGTCAAGGTTCGACAGGACTGGCTTACCACTGCGGAACACCGTTTGCGAGCCTCGGCGACTACGGTCCTAGTTAGTGGTATTCCCAACAAGTGGCTGAGCGAGAAGGCCCTCAGAGGTCTCTTCGATGTCTTCCCCGGTGGTATTCGAAATGTCTGGCTCACACGCGACCTTACCTACCTCCTGGAGAAAATTAAAATGAGAGACGAGATTCACCTGCAGCTGGAAGTAGCTCAGACAGAACTGATCCGCATGGCGAAAACGAGACAGCTGGAGAAACGAGCAAAGGACGAGAAACGGGCGCGCAAGGCCTCCAGAACCCACCGTCCCACCAGACACGAGAAGATTGAACGTCAGAAGCAGGAAGATGCGGCGGCAAAAATGCAGGCCGAGAATGGCCACGGCGTTAGTAGCGGCGATCAGCATGATATACCGCACGATGTTCAGGATGCTAGAAAGGAAGTTCGGGAATCGATGGCCTTCATGCCTGCTCCGTTCCGAGGACTCCAGACGGGCTTCTCGAAGATAACCGGAGGCCTGGGAAAAGGCGTTGATGGTCTGCTAGGAGGTGCCAGAAACATAACCCACGACATTGACGACCAACTCGAGACCACCAACGGCTTTGTGACAATCGACTCACAGCATGACCCCTTTGCGGGTCGTCATTCAGATGACCACGAGATCCATAGACATTCTCTTCACAATTCCCTCCGCCGCCAGATGTCTGATGGCGATGGTAGAGTCATGGGCACAGTTCAGCCGGGCGGTGGATCAGGCAACGGGATGTTCAACAAGGATAGTATCGAGTTGCAACTCGTTGGAAATACCACCCGCAAACTGGAGAACATGGATGAGATGTACAACTATGAGAAGGCCAGGTGGTTCCAGTTTTGGAAACCCCCTTCTGGTGGATTTGCCAACCCTGTCCCTCAAGGATATCAAGATAATGGAGGACCGCGCAAACCAAAGAAGACGTTTGGCCAGCTGCTTCTGTCTGTCATTCCATTTTTCGGGGGAGAGGCGATTGAGCCTGTCCAATACTCGAAGGCCTATAATGACGAGCATGCGGAGGACCTTGACGGTACGGCGGAATGGGAGAAATGGGTAAAGAGGTCTAAGCGACCTACTCACCGACTCCCTATCTTCGACTGGACACCGGCTTGGCTTCCCGCACTACCGTTCGTGAACAAGAAGGTAGACACGATATTCTGGTGCAGGAAAGAATTGGCACGCCTCAATCACGAAATTGAGACTGACCAGAAGAATCCGGAGAGGTATCCGCTCATGAAATCCGCGTTTATCCAGTTCAATCACCAAGTTGCGGCACACATGGCTTGTCAGAGTATCATCCACCACGTTCCGAAGCACATGGCGCCACGAATTGTCGAGATTTCCCCAAACGACGTGATCTGGGACAATATGGCTCTCAGTTGGTGGTCGGAATGGTTGCGAACAGCTATAGCAATAGTTGTTGTCACTGGTATGACCATTCTTTGGGCGTTTCCAGTCGCCTTCACAGGTTCTATCTCCCAGATCGACAATTTGATCAGCGCATTTCCCTGGTTGGGTTTTCTTTCCAAAAACCCTACGGTCTGGAAAGCAGCAACGGCTGTGGCTGGTGTCTTGCCAGCCGTCTTGCTCGCTTTGCTGCTTTGGCTGGTGCCTATTGTCATGGATTTCCTGGCTGGCTTTAAGGGCGCCAAGACAGGAACCCAGAAGACTGAGATCGTCCAGCAGTACTATTTCGCCTTCCTCTTCGTCCAGGTCTTCCTGATCGTGTCGCTTTCATCGGGAGCAGTGGCCATTCTCGATAAGTTGTTGAACAATCCGACGAGTATAGCCGATACCTTGGCGACGCAACTACCTTCGGCGGCGAACTACTTCTTCTCTTACATGATTCTTCAATCGCTCAGTGCAAGTTCGGGTACTCTCCTGCAAATTGGAGCCCTCGTCAACTGGTACCTCGTCGCAAGAGTCCTCAACAGTACGGCGCGGCAGAAATGGACCACGAACACGACTTTGCCCACAGTAAAATGGGGTAGTTACTTTCCGGTGTACACCAATTTCGCCTGCATCGCGCTCGTATACTCCGTCATCGCGCCCATCATCTCGATCTTCGCCATCATCACATTCAGTCTGCTCTGGATTGCGAATAGGTATAGCATGCTCTATGTCAACCGTCTCGCCATCGACACTGGCGGCGTCCTATACCCACGAGCGCTTAACCAGACCTTCACCGGTCTGTACGTCATGGACATTGCCCTGATTGGTCTCTTCTTCATTCAGGAGGATGGACACGGCAATCACCCATGCACACCTCAGGCTATCATCATGGTTGTCGTGACCATTTTGACGGTGTTGTATCAGTGGTTGTTGAACCTATCATTCGGACCGATGTTCCGGTATCTCCCCATTACGTTCGAAGACGAGGCCGTGCTCCGTGACGAAGCGTTCCAGCGGGCTCAAGACCGACGTCTTGGACTGGTGGATGACGATACGGCGGCAGAGGAACGCGATCCATCTCGCCGGCCCAGCGGAGATGTGACTGATTATGTTGAGGAGAAGGAAGACCACAACAACAGACACACCAACTTCAACCCCGTCCGCGGGATTGCGGTTGCTGGGGCGTGGGCTGTGCGAAGTGGCAAGAATACATACAACCAAACCTTGGGAAGAGCCGAGAAAAACATCAAGGAAGCGGCCAAGTTCCGGGAAAACCAAAGACTAAAGGACTTGGAAGCGCAACGAGCCATTGGCGAAGCCCTCTATGGTGGATTTAATGACGAAATCGAGGATTTGACGCCGGATGAGAGAGATGTGCTCGTCCACCGAGCGTTCATGCACTCGGCTCTACGGGCCAGGCGCCCGACGCTGTGGATTCCGCGTGATGATATTGGCATCAGCGACGACGAGATTATGCGGACGCGGAAGTTGAGCCAGCACATCTGGATCTCCAACGAGGGCACAGCCCTTGACAGTAAGGTCCGAGTGGTGTACGGACGAGCGCCACCCGACTTCTCGGAACTGAATATCATTCAGCTCTAGTGGGTAGAATGATTGCACACGGCACATGTAACTTTTAATGAATTTGCTAGCATAGCCCCGGCGTCTTGTTGATTTTTTTTTCCTCCTTTTTTCTCTTTCCCGTCGCATACCCTAGATAGCTAGAGAAGCGAGGTGGGCGGTATGTCGATATCGCGTCATTTAGCGGAATTCGAGTAGAGCACGCGAAGTGTTAAAAATAAAAAAAAGTGTCCGAAGACCCGTTGCACGATTCCTATCTCATATATAGTGTGGTGTCTTGTTGGTCGTTATCTTTGCGATGACAGTGGTTCTCTCGCAGCCAGAGCCTAAAACCGTATGGAAGGATTCCGTATTCGCAGATTACTATTCCGTCCACGTTACGGAACTTTCAGTTAGTAATCTCCCAGGGGTGGGACCGCGGACTACCTAAGGGCGGGTTAGCAGCGAGTCTGGACTGTGCCTAGATGCAATGGGAAGCAGCGTTTCCGTCCGCGCCCGTGGCCCCGAAGCCGCAGATCGTCTCACCTCGCCATCTTCGCTGCTAGCTCCGTATTCGTAGTGTGCGAGTCTTTTTTTTTTTCTTCCAACAACGTGTTCACGATAAATAATCGCAAAAAATTTTCCAATTCTCGAAGTTGTCTCCTTTTTTTTGTAAATTTCTTGATTATTCAAGGGTTCGGACCTTCTGGTATGGCCTCAACTTCTTCTTTGATTCTTCTTCTTTGGGACGCATAAGAAATACCCGCCGCTACAGACGCACTAGACTTGCCGATCTCCCGTCCTTTGTAAGTCGACGACCTCAACCCGTCAACCACCACCTCTCTCTTGGCGTTGAATGTTGGAATCGTGGTTTGCTAACTTGGCCATTCGATAGCTCAGCAGGCCTTTTATTCTTCCTATCACCATTCTCGGTGTTCCTTTCTACCAGTCCTCTCCTTCAACATCTGCCGCGATCAACTAAGATCGATCTAACAAGATCGATCTACTAATCAGTGCCGATCGCATTACTCGAATCCCGAACGGACTCGTCGCGGCGCCAATTTCTATCATACAAGTTTAATAATATTCGTCATTGTCGAGTTCGATCGATCGCGGATATCGAAAGATCCCTGCGCGAGCCTCGAGATACTATCCTTCGATATCACTCCCTCGAACACCTTATTGTCAACCTCACGGAGGAGATCTCTTAGCAACAGGTTCAGGGACGCCTCAGATCGACCTCTGAAACGGGGAAAGACCTATAATTCTAATTAAAACATAATACTTGAAGACTGGATTCTGTAGGATTACGGCCTTGTGAGGCGTGAAATAGAAATAATGATGGCTGGAATGTCGGGAAATGGCCTGAAAACGTGGCTCTTGGCAGGTCTCATAGCCAGCGCGCAAGCGTTCTACGTCCCAGGTAAGTCTATATCCATGGACCTCTCTCCTTTAAAAATTAGCTCCTAACAATATCTTCTTCAGGATGGTCCGTGAAAAGCTACAAAGAAGGCGAGCAGCTCCCCCTGATGGTCAACAAAGTCTACTCCGACAACACCCAACTCCAATACGCCTACTACGACCTCCCCTTCGTCTGCCCACCGACCGGAAAGTCCTACACCTCGGGTCTCCTGAGTGGCCAGAGCATATCGCTGAACCTTGGAGAGGTCCTCCGCGGCGACCGCATCACGCTCTCCGATATCGACCTGACTGTGGGCCACGACAGCAAATGCAGCTCCTTGTGCACGCAGAAGGTTACGAGGCGGGATCTGCGGCGCGCGAGGGAACTCGTCAAGGAGGGATATGTTGTCGAATGGATCGTGGATAATCTACCCGGCGCCACGAGTTTCGTGACGGTCGATAAGACAAGGAAATACTGGACTGCGGGCTTCAAATTGGGTTATATGCAACCTGATTTGGATACCGGCAAGCCTCGCTATTATATCAATAATCACCATACCATCGTCATCCGCTACCGACAGGCACCAGGTCGTGCAGGTATAAATGGAGGCAAAGTGGTCGTGGGATTCGAGGTGTATCCCAAGAGCGTTGGTATTAATAACAAGCGCGAAAATGGCTGCCCGGCCGAATTACAACATGTCGAGAATGGCTTTGAGATCGCCATGCCTAGGAACATGAGAGGCGAGCTCGCTTCGAGCTTTCCCAATGATAAGCTTGACGAAGGCAACGATGATGAGACGATTTCCATCCCTTATTCGTACTCGGTCTACTTCCGTGAAGACGAGACGATCGAGTGGGAAAAGCGCTGGGATATGTATTTCATCAACCAAGAGGACGGGTCCAGGATTCATTGGTTTGCAATTATTAACTCGTTGGTCATCTGTGGCCTCCTGAGCGGAATCGTCATCACGATTCTATCCAGGACGATCCGAACTGATATCTACGGACGCAAGGAAGGATCTCTAGAAGCCGCGCGGAAACCGAAGGCCGGGCCTCGTTCGCCACGCCTGAAATCAGAGGGTCTTCTCGAACAAGAAAAGAAAGAGAATACCGAACCGGACTATATCTCCGAAGATGAGATTTTCGAGGACGTATCAGGCTGGAAACTCCTCCACGGCGACGTCTTCCGCCGCCCGCAATACGGACACCTCCTCGCGCCCCTCGTGGGCTCCGGCATGCAACTCCTCTTCATGGCCGTCTGGTTGATCTTCCTCAGCGCCATCGGCATCCTGAACCCGAGTTTCCGCGGCGGCTTCCTCAGCTTCGGATTCGGACTCTTCGTGTTCGCGGGTATTTTCTCCGGCTACTTCTCCGCGAAGGTCTACCAGGGTTTCGGCGGCGTTAACTTCGGAAAAAACGCCCTGATTACGGCCTCCTTATTCCCGGGTCTCCTTTTCGCGCTTGTATTCATTCTGAATCTGTTCGTTTGGGCCCAGGCTTCTACCACTGCTATCCCGTTCGGCACACTCCTCGTCATCGCCCTCCTCTGGCTCGGTATTCAAGTCCCGCTTGTCTACCTCGGTTCCTGGTACGGCCAGGAGCGTTCCGAACCCTGGGCCAATCCTACAAAGACATCCCTCGTGCCGCGCCAAATCCCGCGTCAACCATGGTACCTCCAACCCGTCCAATGCACCCTCCTCGCAGGCCTAATCCCCTTCACGGTAATCTTCATCGAGCTCCTCTTCCTCCTCCAATCCGTCTGGCAGGACAAGAGCGGGTACTACTACATCTTCGGCTTCCTCGGCGTCGTCAGCGTCATTTTAATAGTCACCATCATCGAGGTTACCGTCGTGACGATCTACATGCAGCTCTGCGCGGAGAACTACGACTGGTGGTGGCAATCGTTCGCGATCGGTGGCGGCAGCGCCGTCTGGGTCTTTGCGTATAGTGTCTGGTATTACTGTTACAGGCTGCATATCACGGGTTTCGTTAGCTCGATGCTGTTCTTCGGGTATAGCTTTATGGCGTGCTGTGTGTATGGCTTGTTGACGGGCACCGTGGGGTTTTTGGCTGCGTATGCGTTTGTTAGACGGTTGTATGGGTGAGTTTTCCCCCTTTTCCCAGTCGAGCTTCTAGTTCCCCTATTCCATTCGAATCTCTATGGATGCTAACATCATTCAACAGCGCGATCAAGGCAGACTGATCAAGAGTTGTACATTACTGTTTATGATACCTTTTTCTTCTATTACATACTTCAACTCTTTGTTTTACTAGTAACTAGTCCTCTATCGATTCCTAACCCTCGGCATTGAATGCATGAGGCGAATCGTTAGGAGTAATCCGTACAAAATACCTAGATGATGTTCAACTGTCTCTATCCACCTTCTCTTCTCACCTACCTAGCCCTTTTCTTCCACGTTCTTTCCATTGAACCAATCCCCCATCGAGTGCGTCCTGTATGTCCAACAAATGTTGACGCCAGCCCCGTTCCGACTTCGGAAATTTCGGAACCGATTAGCACGCACACTACTCGATTCCTGCACCAACGAACAAACCAAGTCACGCGCCCCATTTTCAGCGCGATGGCACGAAGGAATGTATTCAGTAGAATCCTCAGGATCGACGGCGATGCCTTACTTATTCCAAACCGTACACATTCTTCGATGTTTGAAAACGTGCTCTATCTACAGGACGAGAACATTTACGGCGAAAAACGTGAAAAAAAATAACGTAGGTATCATCATTTATATACGGACGAGATGTAAGTAAATAACTGGTTAGTTACCTAGATGAAGAATCCACACACATACCCATCCTACCAACTCAATTCGTGAAAACAGAAACCTCTTCTAATGTAATGCCATGATGCCGGTCGTCATCTATGCATGCCATGCAATGCATTTCTCTCATCGTCATCATCGATGAGGTCTAAAATTGAAAAGAAAAATCCCAACAGTCTTATCGTAGCAAAGCCCACTCCGCATTGTGAATGAGACCCCGCGAGACTGTGTTTGCGATTCGAAAATGGTACCGCCTCCCCTCCCCCAGTCGCCATGCAATGCCGCCAGCATGGTCAAGTTTTCCAAAAACAAAGAAACTCATAACGATCCAATGACGCCCCGTGCCCCCGAAATGCCAACAATGCGATCCAAAACGTAGGTAGATATAAGCAGAGAAAAGGGAGCCGAAAGAGAACCCCATTCGATGATATATACTGTTTGGGCGTCCCCTTTTCCGTCTATATACCCAGTATGGTCTTCATGCGCTCATACGTGTAGAAGCTGACGGCGCCCAGGGGGATGATCTTAACGTAGCCGATCGTCAGACCGACGAAGAAACCCGACAGGCCGCGCTCTTTGAAAATGAGGGCCGCTGTCTCGGCTACGCGCAGCCGATGTCCGTCGCCGACGGCGCCGGCTACTTGCATGCGTCGACGGATTACCTCAAAGGGGTAGGACACGGTCTGTGAGACAGCGCCGGAGATACCGCCTGCTGTGAGCTCGGCCCACGCCTGGAGCGGCGCGACCTTGTGGGCGGGCGCGTTCTCTGGTTGGGGGAGAGTCGAGACTTTTCGGAGGAGAGAGGAGCGGAAGACGTCGCCAATAGTGTCGTGCGTTAGGAACGACACGCCGGCGTACGGGATCATGCCGAACATGGTCATGGAGAAACCGCGATAGAAGTTAATGATGCCGGAGCGCGGAGTCACAGCTTGCGCGGTGTTTACGGCTGCTCCCGCGATATTCCGTACGACAGCTGAGCCCGAATGGACGGCGCTGGGCGGTGACTTCGGGAGAGGGTGTTCGTGGTAGATTTGTTTGCAGAGGTCGATGAGGGTCGGGCTTCTAACCTTTGTCTCAAAAGCTAGCCGCACACGAATCATCTCCAGGGGGTAGGTGAAGAAGACGGAGGTCACACCGGCTAGGGCACCGGCTGAGAATCGGCGGAACCAGGTCTCGTGATGCTTCGCGGGGATGATCAAACTGCGAAATTGCTCGTATGCGACGAATTTGATAGCAGCGTAAGGATATATTTTCAGCAAAGTGGCCGAGTGGCCCCGGAACAATCCCGTTATACCATGGTTTGTGTAGATATCGCTCAGTGCGCGACTGAGTCCCGTCCAGGAACCGGCGTATTTCGTGAATTGGGGATTGCTCGTCTGGAAGAGAATCTTGACTCGGTCGAGCGGCGCAACGGTTGTCTTGGCCTTTAAGAAATAAGTCAGTCATAACGTTTCGCTTTAAAGATAGGTGATAGATCTCGCATACCGTACAACCTGCCACACCGCCGGCCACAAACGATCGCGTGATATAATCCAAGCTGTGCCTGTCGACATGCTTCTCCTTGCCCGCGGGCATCTTCGCTACCGCGTGATCGTCGGTGACAACGAAAGGAGCTGACTCCCTGTCGGATCCCATAGCCGTACCTGCACTCCTCCTACTAACACCGTCCCTTCGGCCGATAAGGGTCTCCGCGTTGCCAGCTGGTTGAGTTGAGGGCTCGGCGATCGAGCCATGGTCCGCAAGCGCCGATGGCATTCCTAGGCCACCGATTCGCTGAGTCTTTCACGCAGGCACGAGACCGTGTCAAAAGTCCATACAGAGGCGGGAAGAACGAGAAAAGTGGGCGAGTGAGAGGAGAATGCGATCAAAGAAGTACGGAGCAAAGAGAGAAGCTCGTGATCGCCTCAGGATATGCTGTTCGAGAAGGGGGAAAGCAAGATAGGAGGAAATCGGATAAATGCGCAGGGACGATCGATAAAAGGCAGGATGTGCGGATGTCCAAAAGTAGGTAATACTAATAGTGAACTACCTAAGGCTAACCTCCAGGTGCCCGCAGTCTAGTGGACAGGAGAGTGGTGGAAGAGCGACGAAGCCACGAACGTCATGTGTACAAATAGGTAATCCGCAGGTAGCACGGATTATGGAAGGTCGGTTGAAAAATGCAGGTGCAAGCCCCAATTCTTCTCCGCGTTCTGGCCGTCGAGCCGAGGATTACCGAACCTACGGTCGCCCGAAAGCACCTGACAAGACCAATAGCCTTGGCTGGGCAGTGTCCCAAACCGGCTAGGCACCCGTCAACCCGCTAGATTCACGGCATGCGTGCCATATCGAATCTGACACTCCCGTTCTCAATCTTACAAGCTTGAACTGTTATCGCCGCATTGTTTACTCGTACAAACCTGGATTTCGGATTTAATTGTGTCCACATGTTTGGGAATATATACGAGTCATAGTAGGCGCATCGCGGAAGCATGTATGTACAAACTAGCTGCGCAAACTCCCAACTGTCAATGTTATCATGCAAGGTACGGGGGATGCACCGGGGACTGTGGATCCATGTTCGCAACGCACCGGGTCGCCATATCAAGCAGGGAGGGAGATCCCGCATGCTGATGATTCTTGTGGCGTTTGCGATATAACATGCAATTCTACGATTCATGTAACGCTCGATTGTAAATAGCATGCATCTTATAGATGCCCATGTTGAAGCTATGACCCTCGAACGACCTTTAAAAAGGAGTCGTTCAATACTGTTTATTCAGTACTGTCTAGGTGAATCTCTATTTGGATGCGGGGACCATTTGTTGTTACCTTCAATGACATGAATCAACTTTCCGGTGCTCCTATTTTTGTTCATCAATTCGAATGGTACGCATACAAAACACGATACCCAGTGTTGTATTCGTCCATCTGCCCCATCTCCCTGTCTCTATAGGTATCTGCCGCACACCTATTCTGCTTTGGACAGGCAACAGTGGTGCTCCGTTATATCAAGGTAATGCGGAGTCCTGATGATATAACACGAGCCAGACAGGCTCGTAGTTCGTATGGAGAAGGCGAGCCTCTTGTCGGTGCTCTCGTAGAAATACAGCCGATTAGTTCTTTTTCGTAAGAGCGGCCTCGATTCTGTCCTTCTCGGCCTGCAGGGCCGCTTCCTTCTCTTCCTGGGTAGCGTTGTGGCTGAGATGAGCCTGGACGAAAGGATTGTCGGGGCTCTTCTCGAACTCCTTTCTCATGCGCTCTAGTCTCTGGCTGCGGTTGAGCTTGACGCCCTCGGCCTTCATCTCCTCTTCTCTGCGGTCCTTGAAGGCAGCAAAAGCAGCAGCAAATCGTCTCTCAGGGTGCTGGTCCAGCTTGATGTTCTTGGACGGGTCAAGAGCGGCGAACAGATCTAGACCGGCATCAATACCAGAGGCATACAGTTCCTTCTCCTGCTTCTTGTCGCCAATGGAGAGCTGGGAGAGCGCATTATCAAGGCCACGACTGGGCTTGGGCTGAGCTGTCTTAGACTTCTTGGGAACCGCTCGGCCGGGAGTGTTCTTCTCATCCTCAGCCGCCAAGGCATCTTTCTCGGCCTTCTTTCGTGCCTGCTCGGCCTTCTTAGCAGCTTCGGCCTCCCTGTGTTGTTGTGCATCAGCATTTTGAAACCATAGACAGGTTAATCAGATGAAGTATGAAAGAAAAGAAGAATGAATGAATGATTCATTTAGCGACGACGTACTTCTTGGCGCTATTTTTAGCCCCTCTCTTCCAGTCCTCGTCCTCGACGGCAGCTCTCTTCGCATCCTCAGCAGCTGCCTTAGCGGCAGCGGCATCGGCCTTGCGGGCCTGGCCTTGAGCCTTTTTGCTGTTTTCACCACCCTTCTTTGGGGCCATTGTCGTTTGTATGAGTTGGATACGACAGGTCGTTATGGGTTGAAATGATAGTTAGTGGTGGAATAATGCAAATGCGTCGGCACTCGAGGTCTCACTGCCAGCAGGGACTCATGAAAAAGCTGTGATGACCCGATAGGTTGATAGGTCGACCACTCTTTGATAGAAATCCACCCTGCCAGCTTAAGAATGCGGGGCCTTCTCGTCATGGCGGGGTCGAGATGGACGCTAAGGTTTCAATGCGCTAGGAATGATGGGCTATTCCAGGAAAGGGCTAGCGCCTTTTGATGCGTACAGAAAGATCTCGGAACTGACTGTCCCAAAATGTGCACACTGCTGACCTGGGGTGCCGTTAATGGAACACCTTGCTTGCTTGCTTGCTTACCAACAAACAAGCATCGCTAGAATCTTCACACTGGTCATACCAAGAGAATACAACAACCAAACAAAAACAGGACGTGCCGCAGTAAAACACCGTTACTCCGCTTGCATCCGACTATAATAAGCTGATCCAGCAGTCATAAGAGAATAATGAATTCTTGTCAATGCTTCTATGCTCATCACGAACTACGAACCACTCATGAAGATAAACCTCGCCAAGCCCTCCTCGTGAAGATCAATTAGTGCAACGCCAGTTCGACCCATCTTCTCATCACCGGCACGATGTCGGTGTCTCAAGACCCCATTGATGATCCCAATAATGCCTCTGAATCCGTGAAGTTGCCAAGGCTGGAAGACATCGTCTGCATCTTGAAGACAGAGTCTGAGAAAGGGGACATCTACAAGGTCCTGTCCCTGGAGGTGGTTGAAGTGGATGAGCCGTCTTCAGTGAAACTTCGTCATATCACAGTTACCGGTGACGATACCGAAGCATTCAATCAGTTACAGTCCGTAGCCGATGACTTCTTACTACTCGGTCCGCCCGTTCATCTCCAGCCATGCCCACAGCGTCTCGTCCATGTTGTTGTCTCCACGCGCTCGGGCACAGGCCAGAGTCTTTCCTTTTATGACAACGTCCTTGCACCGCTCTTCAAAGAGCTCGGTCTCTCTGAACTAAGCAAGTCTGAACAGGATATAGCTTCTTCGCAGGGTTATTATGACCTACTGATCACAAAAGATGCCGATAGTGTGAAGACGTTCGCCCGGAAACTTGCTGAGTCCAATTGTCCCAATGTATCGGGCGAAGAGAATACAGTCGTTCTACTCAGCGGAGATGGCGGCGTCATTGACATGCTCAATGGCTACGCATCAGTGATAGACAATATGATCAATTCGGACCCCCGTACCGAACTCCCGCATGAACCGCTCATCGTCGTGTTACCGCTCGGCACGGGTAACGCGCTCTTCAACTCGCTGCATAACACTGTTGAAAGTCCAGCGGCGGCCTCGAACCTCGTACGGGGACTGCGCACCATGCTGCGAGGGCGATCTGCACAGCTACCCTCGTTCAAGGCTGAATTTCCAGAAAATTCGCGCTTGATCACGTACTCAGAGATTTCGGCACCCACATCCGCAGAGAACCAAACGAATGAATCAAGCCATCTGCAAGTAGAGACACAACTTGTCTCGCATCTCTATGGCGTGGTGGTTGCAAGCTACGGTTTCCACAGCCAGCTGGTGTGGGAAAGCGACACCCCTGAATACCGACAGCACGGCGCGAAACGCTTCCAGATGGTCGCGGAGGAGCTGAAAAAAGAGTGTCATGCGTATCATGCGACTCTCCAAGCCATTGATACTATTAAAGGAACGCCTTTCACGATGACGTTGAATCGTGACAAGCACAGCTACATTCTCGTGACACTTGTCTCCAATCTAGAGAAGTCGTTCTGCATTTCCCCCTCCAGTAAACCGCTAGACGGACAGCTACGCCTCGTGCATTTCGGGCCCGTGGATGGCCAGAAGATGGAGGAGATTATGATGGCGGCCTATGATGGGGGCAAGCATGTGGGTATGCGCTGGAGAGGAGGTCCAAATGGCAAAGGGGATAAAAACGGAGTAGAATATGAGAAGGTCGAAAAGATCAAGATCACGATACACGAAAAAGACCCGACATGGAGGAAAGTGTGTATTGACGGGACGATTGTCGGGATTCCTACCGGCGGATGCGTGGTTATCAGTAAAGCGACCAGACACCATTTGAGCGTTCTCGTGGATAGCCGGATCCTCTAATCGATACTAGAGCCAACGCCAGATAGACTCTACATTTGATTTCTATCCGGGGGCAGCGAGAATAGAATACGGGATTGGAACGTGGACAGGTTTGGTTCAAGGTAAGTAGCTTTGACGGCGAACCGCCAACTACCTGACCTGATCTCAATACATAGCCGGTCTCACGATGTCAGCTTGTCTGTCTGATGGACCAATCATAAGGCCGTGTGGCTCGGCGTCAGAATGATTCATATGCAACTAATGGCACACAATGAAGTGCATCGATTGATCCACTCACCTTCATCGGCACTCAAGATTTCTCCTATTCTTTACCTCATGCGTATATCAGTGCTCATCTTCAGATAGAAACGATCCTGTACAGTTCAAACAATGAATAAACAGGCACTTGCTCCCATCTCATTGACTCATCCATCATCCTCACAACAAACAACGTAGATTTCTGTTGGCAGTTCACACACAATTGCCATCATGCCATCCGTAGAGACAGAAAGCATCTCCACTATCCTCTGCACCTCTAAGCAAACAAGATTCAACATCGGGACGCCAAACTACCGCGAGGCAAGCTCATCTCTCTCTCTCCTTTATCCTCACCCATGCTGATCCATACTAGCTCGATATCGAGGGTCTCAACATCACAGTCACTTCAGGCCCTGCGACGAAAACCAAGGATCGAAAAGCAGCTAAGGGTAAAGCTCGCGCCGAGGGCACCGAGATCCTGGATAACGCTACTCTGCGATTGAAAGCTGGACAGCGGTATGCGCTTGTCGGGCGCAATGGCTCGGGGAAGTCGAGTGAGTAATGATTTGAGACGGTGAGACAAATAGGGGCTGATGGATTGCTGCTTAGCGTTGCTTAAGGCTATTGCTGAGAAGCTGATTCCGGGGAGTAAGTGAATTCTTCATGCGTACGGAAGCAGAGCTGCATGAGAGGTCTGTTCGGCATGCCGGCGCAGTACTGACTTGGCTCTCAAAGTACCCGAGGAAACACGCATCGTCATATTACAGCAGACCAACGCCGCAGATATCAGTACGGATGAAAACCTAGAGAAGATCACCGCATCTTCATCGACTCCGAATAGTCGAAGTGTGTTAGACGAGGTCATCGAGCGCGCCACAGCTAAGCACGCATTACAGCAGGAGATAGATGGTAAGTCGACGTCTATGTACCCTGTCGCATTTACATGACTATGCAAAGATGAGTGCTTAACACGATGTAGTTTTATCACGGGGTGTCGAAAGCCCCAATCCCTTCTGTGCCTTGAGAAGCTTGCGCCAAGTCCGGCGCGAGCGCCTACAAAAGGATCTATTCATCAAGTCCAAAGATGCGAAACTGAGGAGTGGCGCAAGGGGCATGCAGGCAAGGAAGAAGTTGATAGCGACGGAGAAGATGGCTGCTGAGTTTGATGTGCTGTGCGTATCATCACGTCGTATGTAAGACACATATTTCGACTAATATATTCACGACAGATACGGGCAAAAGGATGATGAGATATCCCCCGAAACGCTCGCCAAGGAAACGACTGAAGCAGCAGAGCTACTTGCAGAACTTCAACTCTCAACAGAGCCATCCAAACTCGCCGAAGTTGAGTCGCAAGCGAAGAAACTACTTACAGGTCTAGGCTTCACCGAAAGCACCATGCAAAAGCCCATCTCAAGTCTATCAGGTGGATGGAAGATGAGGTGCTCATTAGCAGCCGCGTTGCTCCAGGAAACAGATATTCTGATCCTCGACGAGCCGACCAACTTCTTAGATCTGCTAGGCATTCTATGGCTACAGCTGTATCTCACGAAGTTGGGGGATTTGACAGATCCGCCTACGCTTATCCTCGTGTCGCATGATCGCGACTTCATCTCGCTCTGTACGGATCTTCTCATTCTTCGTGATAAGGGGATTACTTATTTTCATGGTGATTTGCCTACGTATGAGTCCGCGCAGGCGGAGAAGAAGATCCATATAACCAAGATGAAGGAGGCGCAAGATCGGCAGAAGGAGCATATTCAGCAGACGTGAGTAAACCATCTTCTACGCTTTTATCTTTCTATCTGAATGCAACTGAGAGCGTTACCCCTATCTATGAGATATGTACCAACTGACACTCATGCGATAGTATACAAAAGAACATGCGCGAAGGCAAAGGAAAAGACGACCAGAACAAAATCCGGCAAGCGAAATCCCGCCAGAAGAAACTCGACGATCGCTGGGGCCTCGAGACGAGCGCTCGCGGCGGCCGATTCAAGCTCAATCGTGATCTGGTCGGATACCACCTTACCAGCCGTGCCGAGATCGAGATTGCGCAGGATGAGAGGCCGGTACATTTCGTCTTGCCTGAGCCTTCTGAGTTACGGTTTCCGGGTGCGCTCATCGTAAGTACTTGTCCAAGCATTCCCTGCCCGTCGTCATTCAGGAGTATTCACTTACCCTTTTGCCCATAATCGTGTTCCCCTTAACTCAACTCAAGGCTTCCACTGACTTACCTCAAAGTCTCTAGAAAAAGCCACCTTCGCCTACCCCTCCCCAACCCCAACACCCATCCTCACATCTATAACCCTCACAATCCACCCCGGCGACCGCATCGGCATCCTCGGCCTAAACGGCAGCGGCAAATCAACACTCATCAAACTCCTCGTCGGCGAGTCGAAACCTACCTCCGGAACCCTAACATCCCATCCGCGTCTGAAAATAGGGTATTACTCCCAACACGCCGTCGAGAATCTCCAGAGACTAGCTGCGTCCGAACCGGAATTAACAGCGCTCGCGCTGCTCATGAGGGAGATGGGCTCTGAACAAGAAGAGGGTCGTGTGCGTGGACTCCTGGGCTCGCTTGGGCTGGCTGGTGGACTTGCGTCTGATGTCCCCGTGAGGAAATTATCGGGTGGACAGTTGGTTCGGGTTGAGTGTATGTCCCCTTCGCCCTTCCCCTTTCCAGTTCCCCTTTTCACTTTCTCCTTTCCTCCTTTTATAACCTCACCTCAAGTCCGTTACTAACCTGAATTCCTCAAGTGGCACGCATCCTCCACGCCAACCCCCACTGTCTCCTCCTAGACGAAGCAACAACACACCTCGACTACGAGACCGTCTCCGCACTGCGCGACGCTCTGAACGAGTGGGAGGGCGCCGTCATCGTCGTGAGTCATGATCGGTGGTTCATGCGCGGAGTCGTCGAGGGCGGGGGCGATCAGGAGGAGGAAGGGGGTATAGCGAGAAGGAGACTTGTGTACCGGTTACGAGGGGGAGTGATGAGTTTGTTGGATGGTGGTGTGCGGGAGTTTGAGAGGGGGTTGGAGAGGAGGGTTGGGAAGATTATGGGGTCTTGAGGCAGAGTCGGTGTTGCGGTTTCGTTCGCGGGACTGATTTCGTTTTTGGTGTACGGGGTTTTGCAGTCGAGAGAGAGGCCTGTGCTGTGCTGTGTTTCTTGTTGTTCTGTCTCAGCCAGGTCGGGTGGAAAGAAACATCCCGCTCGTGTTGACGGACACAGCATTCAACACGATAATCAACAACCGACCTATCCGACTCGATCAACATATAGCATCCACAAATTAATCGTACCATCTGGGATACCCTCCCAGGTTTCAAGAACCGTCCGTTCTACAACCGAACCCTAGTCCTATTGATCAATCAACATATCAATGCTGTATATTACTTGGGCCTTGGAGGGGTTGAGAATTTCCTATGCGCGGCAACATTTTCGTCCGTGGTTCACGAGGGTCGTACGATAGATATCGCGTCTTCGAGAGAGAACTGCTGTGTCTCCGTTATATCTCAGTCCTGACCGAGGATCGAAGGAAGCAATATCCCCTCGTGTTGACGGACTCAACAGCTTTTCATCCAGCTAGATCGATCAACATAGCATCCACGCATAGCACTTACTTGTATCCGGGACACCTACCTACTTATGCCCAAGTTTTGCGAACCGCCCGTTCTACAACCGATCCCAGTCCTGCTGATCGATCGATCGACATATCACAGACGCATACATATATTACTTAATAATACCTACCTACAAGCATACATCCACAGGCTGATCAAGCCTGGGCATCCCAAGCCCCCGGGAAAGATCATCAGGCACACATCATGAAGATTCCCCTCCCTTGGGCCTTGCACCCACCAATAACGTAATAACGACTCACGAGGCCACATTCACAGCGACCGCCCCCTTTATTTTACGTACTTACATACCTACACACTGACTTGGCGTAAACCCACGATACAGATTCAACTCTTCTACGAATTAGCACATGTTTACACTACACCACCACTTCGACCGAGTACCTACTTAGAGAATGCCTAATACTACGCACCAGGCGTGTATAATGGCGTTGCCGCCGGCAACAAGGGGTGCGGATCTCGTTTTCCAGGCTGGAATATGGATTACCTACTTCGTACCTACCTACAAGTAGTATACGAATCACACTATTTTCGACACATCGACCTAACAGACATCGGTACAGTATGAAGTCTGGAGGGTCGGGTGAATGGATGGATGGAAGATGGGGCGCCGGGCCACCGCACAGACTGGTATAGCCGGCTTAGGCATTCCTCCTGTCCGAATGTAGGCACACTACACCGGGCCAACAGCACAGTTTTAGAATTTTTTTTTTTTTCATTTTTTTTTCTTTTGAATCGAGCCGAGGGATCCTCCCTACCTCCCTCCTTTGGGCTGCGGTTGAAATTTTCTTGTTGAGATCCGAGTGCCCAGCCTACCTAATTTCTACATCGGTAAACACTCCAATGAGCAGATCAACGAGCCTGATGGTATACATGTAGGTATTATGCCCGTGCACTTCGTAAATTAAACATTGGTTTCGAAACTGGCAAGGTAATCTAAGCCATACAATAACGAGGACCGGAACCAAAGCTCTGGGATGCCTCAAACAGGTAAACGATCAAGGGAAGGGAATATTCCGTGCTGCGAGGTAAGCAGAATACCTAGATTACTCACCTAATATGTAGTTATACGTACTCGCTGTGTGAGTGGTGTGTGTGCCTGTAGGCAGTATGTGGTGCCGACCCACGGCTGCATACATTCCTGGTATGTACTCGTAGACATATGGACACTCGTACAGCAGAGGGAGCTCTTGTACGACAACAGGAACACCCTTGGCGCTGTAAGAGCTTACCTAGCTGTTCAACGGCCCGAAGACAATATGCACGGAATAAGGACCCGCAGATCCTCCCTGAGGACAGATGTGGGCTGTGTATAGATACCTAACGAGAGGTAGACTCTGAGGTCATAGGGACAGAATTTCTGGATCCGTGATGGGTTGCAACGGCGATGGCTGTCAACCCGGATGTTGTTGTTGGTGGAGGATAGGTAGTACATAAACGGAGTCCTACTCGTAGGTAATTCGAGGAGGGACGGATCCGACTCGACCGACTGACACGCTGTGATGATATAATTGACGACATGTCTCATAACTTTTCCGTACACGGAGTACGTGGGTAGTATGTGCGATACCGAGGGCTTGGATGGCGATACCCAACTATGACACACCCCAGCCCATTTTGGAGCACGGCCGAGGGGGTGGGAAAGCCACAGTTTGAGCCTCGGTTGCGTGGTGATCAGTGGTCGGGGATTCGGTGATCAGCAGACCTTGAATCAACTGGAGCCGTGATATCACGTTACTTCGTAAACATTACCGGATAAGTACTTGGCTTATACGGCGGGTAATTCGTGTTGACAGTGCTGCTGCAAGTACTTTATGCGTATCCAACACGCTAATTTCACAATGGCAAATGTGAAGCAGTGAGTGCAGTGCGTGGTTTGAGCGGTTTGAGTGAAGGAGTCTGCGTGAGGGATTCGCAGTCTCAACTTCTTAGCTCCGGGACGGCCCCACCAGCCACACTCGGGCGGTCATAAGTCATCCTTCCTACGCCTTCAAGAATCCTGTCTCACGATGGTTAATAACTACCGGTAGTGTAGTGTGCTATACGTCAAGGTCAGGATCGGTAGAAGGAAATCAACTGCCGGTACAAAACGGTGAAAGGAATTAGTATGGAAGCTTGTACAATGTAGGCATACTCCAGAATATGGTGCTGTGATATAAAGACGGTGGTATGTCAGGCATGAAATGGAGACGTTGGGAGGCGGCACGGAAGAGACGACCGGTATTCCGTACACCACCGATATATGTGGCTCCACGCCGACATTAGTGTACAGGATACTTTTTCAACATAGGCAGACAGGGCAGTGTGTCGTATGGAGTAGGTATAGGTAGGTACTATGGGGTAGACCAGGGAGGTTTGTAAGATCTTAGATCTAGCAACTCTCCGGACTTGTCCACAATGAGTAGCATCAGAGACGGATCCGTCGTATACTCCGTACCCATTTCGTAGTGTCGTCCATCCGTGGGGAGATGAATCTCTGGAGTCTCATGCCGCTAACTGCACGCTAGCAGTAGGGCAGGCTGGAGAGACGAGGACCGTCACGAGCTAAGGGATACCTACTCCCGATAGAGCGTAGTGCTGGTGGGAGGGAGATCAAGAGGCTACAAGAGCCAGGAAAAGCTTCTCCAGATGTGAATCGAATTCACATTTCACACCAGCCGAGCCCGTCGCCCGTCAATTGAAAAATTTGATTGGTCGCATGACTAGACATCGTCAGCTCGAGAGTCGGAAGAGCCTCAGGTGACATGAAGCTCAATGAACGGTGGCAAGTAAGTGCGGAATATGAAATAAGGATGAGCTGAGACGTCGAGTGTGTGTGGTAACACGATTGGAGCACAGCGCCGAACATCGCCAGAGCGGACGAGGCGGGCGAGGATTGGACGTGACAATAAGGCGATGTGAGGCAAGAGAGAGGCGAGGCGGCGTGACCTGAGGAGATCACAAAGACGGAGAAACCCCAGGACGGAGCGTGCGCACTCTTTCGGAAAGAGAGAAGACGAGTCACTGGTCACGTTCTTTGACGCCGCCCACACTAGGTTAGCGCTTAGCCACATCGGGGTAGTGTGTCCGTAGGGAATGGAAACCTTCTTCTCGTCAGGCAGTGACATCCCCCGTAGGCTTCCATGTTCAGAACTTCAGGTGGCAGGTAGAACCACGGAATGCCTAGTGCAGGTAATTCGTAGCGTACAACACCTGCGAAGGTGCCCTAAGGCTGCCTACTGGTAGTGGATGGCAGACACCCAGACTCTCGGTACAATAACTTCCTGTGGTATTCACTGGTGCTAACGAGATGTGAATATCTGCCTAACCCGACTTGGTAGGTATACTGAGCATCCCCATTGACAGCCACGTGTGGTGAGCGCGGGAAAGACTGCTCAATTCGATCAAGTAACCAGGTCAGGTTAGACCGTGGAGATAAATTGGGCTGATCGACTTTTGGGTACCGTCGGGGTAGGTATTCTTAGTGACCGCAAGATGTCGGCCGGCGAGTCTCGACAATAATTGTCTGTACCACGGCGGTGGTCCGGTCTCTTTCCGACCCGACTTGATGGAATCATCCCATAGTAATCCGTAATCCGGACTTTTACACAGCGAAAGAAGGCCAAAAACGTGTCACCAGATGCGGCTGTGTATTGTCTTAAATCAAGCTAGGAAGTGTAGGTACGGAATGTCGTGCCTCTGTCTTACACAGGTGCGAGGAACAATACCTCACACCTGCTCGTACAGCATCTACCTACCTATTCTGAGCTCAGCTGGCGACAAAGACTTGGCAACATGCCCGCTCAATAAAACTTACAATCCTCACATAATAAGCATTGATGAGAACTTGTGGTTCTAGATTGGACTCACAATACTTCGTACGTAAGGGTAAACACTAGTCATGTAATCCGTACAAGTAGCAAGCCAAGCGAGGTCTTCCCCTTTACATTCGCACATTAGTGGAATAGAGGCCGTTTTGACGTCGTGGGGAGGAGTCGGCCCGAATCTCTGCGTTTCGAGCTGGGGTAGGCTAGACACTTCAAGAGATTTCCGGGGGGACTGGGGGCGGGGAATCGAGGAACGTCGTGTGAGCGTCGTAGCATGTGCATAAGTGTGGAATCCGCGTAGGATTAACAATAGCATCATATGTACTCGTAGACATTAGAGCCTGATGGATCATCGATGAGCAATCTGGCGCGGGAGATTAGAAAGGCCTGACGTCTTTCGTCTCATCCGCAATCGTCGATGGGAAGGGCGAGGTTCTAAATATGTTTTGGCCTCGAGACCCGTGACATGTCTGTCTTGCCTGAACTTCTTGGTTTACGAGTACTCCGGCATGCAGACGGATAATACCTGCCTCTACCTGTAAGACTTCATACTACATACCGTGATTGCAGGGCAGGCATCAGACGCGAGCACACCGCCGAAAGCAGCCCAACTCCCTCAAGTAAAGTACTTCGTACATAAGCGTACGAAGTAGTATGTACAAGTACGTCCTGGTGGTGATCCAGTGTTACGACGCTGAGGCTGCGGCTGTGGTTCTGCGTTGCGTGCTTTGCTTTGTTTTGTCCGAAAGCCGCCCTCTGCATGAGGTACGTCGAGACAAATGCATACTACCTATGCTGTCGGTCGTACTTCTGAACAACCGCCGCAACCAATAGAAAATAAACGCACGAAATGATGCACTTTGATCCGAGTGGTTGTTGATTTTCGGGCTCCGACCAAGGATTTGGAATAGGTACGAGTAGGCAATAGTAGCGGTTCTCTCGCCCACGACTTGGCAGGCTTACAGACTTTCACTGTAGATACAAGTAAAGCCGACGATGCAAGCGGCAACTGTTTCTGCCGAGTCGCTCGTCTAAAGGTGGTTATCTTGACGCAGACGCCACCAGTTGCCGCACTCTTGCCGCATTCTTTCCATTTCTGCTGCATCTTGCGATGAGGATGTGGGTAGTATCTCGAAGCCGCAAGCAGTCCTTCTACGGAGTAGAGACTAGCGACGACATCCTGTCTCCATGTGGCAACGATGGAATTTCCACAGTGTACTCCGTACCGGCACCTGTTTCGTAGGATTTGACCTTTCGTAGGCGACGCCGTAACCCCGTCGACGACTTCTCTGCGCCTAACTGCTGCTAATCCTGACCGTCCTCGCCACCAGAACAAACGGCCGGCGTAATTACCTAATAGCCTGGCGTGTAAGGCCGTGTCGTCTTCCTTTCTCCAAGTCTTCTGCCTTTCTTGTGAATTTCTAATTCCTAGTCAGCTTTCGAAGTTTGATGGACGTGTGATCAGATTGCTTGCCTCTAGGAACAGTCTGTTAATGGGAGCGTTTACGAGTACCTACGCGGTTCTACGAGTCCGTACCAACCACCCACAACCGCCCGACAGGCCTCGACTCACAAGAGACAGTTGCGCCTCCCTCGAGCAGGACCGATTACATAGTACAAACTGCCCGAGTTCGGGCTTCCTACACTATGCTCAACGTTACACAGATGGATTCGTTGAAAGAACGACCCTGGCGAGAGTTTCATGCATGTACCCAGACCAGTCGCCGTAGAAAACCTTAACAAAATGTACGTAGCCGATCTACTGATGCATGTAGTGAGAGAGTCGAATTTTCGACTCAGGTCGGGTGTACTACGCACGTACAAAGGCACCATTGTCGATATTTTTTTTCGATTCATTATTCCGTGCATCTAGACACTCGACAATACATACAGTGCCTGGTACTCTGTACGCATTAGGTGAGATTTGTATTTACATATTTGAGTAATTCCGGTGTGTCTAGATCGGTCAGTCGATGCTGTGTACTCATACGTGCATACCCTGATCGACGTATCCGTACATTGTCGTAAACCGACTTGCGACCTCTTGCAACTTGCAAGCGTCGTTCTGAGATGCTCTTTCCCTCTCCGGCGCTTGCAGTTCTTGGTTGACACAATGACTGTTTGTACTTTTAGCCGCTATGCCGGATCAGGGCTAAGCCGGTCCAGCGCGTGCGTCCGGGCTCCTCTGCCGCTCCACTTCGCCCACTTTCGTCCCCAGTTCCCCCGTGCCCCATCTTGCTTCCCCAACTCTCTCCAGCTTTGGGGTCTCGCTCGGGGCAATGCTAGCGTTAGCGCAGATTGCCTTGGTGGATCCGTGCCTGCCCGTCGCTCGGTCAAACCCAGGATCTTTCTTCTCCCCGCCTCTCCAGTCTCCCCTCCCAAGACGAAGACGGCCCTTTTTTTTTAAAACCCCTGTCGCCTTCGCACATGTACAAGTATGAGTACCTAGACGCAGTAATCCGAAGGGCCTCGCGCAGAGCTGGAGCCTGGCAGTCCAATCACGGTCCTGGGAAAGTCGAGGCCCCAGATCCATCGTCCAACCTCCAGGCAAAAGGCCCACTCCATGCCTGGACTTCATGCCTGGGCTCGACCAACAACAGGAACGACATCAACAACGGCGGCGGCAGCAAGCAATAATGCCTAGCATCAGCAATAACAGCAAGGACACCTCACCCCATTCGAAATCTCTAATCAGCATCTATCTCCGAAGCTAGAGATACAATCTAGATCACCTTAATTTATGTAGGCCATGTGTACCGAATAATGGCCCCAATGCCGGCATGCTACAGCCGTAGTAGGAGGTCGACGTGTACTTCGTAAGCAGGAGGTAAGTAGATACTCGTAGGTATGTATGTACCTGCTTGTAAGTTGTGGTTGTTTAGTAAAACCACCGGTCAACCATCGTGAACACTGGCATCTCGCTAACTAGACCACCCAGATAGAATTTGCCCACTACGGTAGACTAGCCCTGACCACCATTCTGGGAGCGTGACCGTTTTCACCTCTCTTTGTTGTGGGGGGAGGAGAGACTACGAGTAGGCACTCCAGAACGGAACGGAATACTTCCTAACTGCGTACGGAACATTGTGTCGACGCATACGAAGGTACATTCCTACCTATTGTATACGAAATACGTACCACGCTTGCAGCCATGCAGCATGCATCCATCCTCACACCCATGTCGCCCATGCTGCCCATGCTGTCATGCCGCCGCCTGGACCGGGGTGTACCGATGCGACCACGCCATGTACCTTTTCATTATCCGTGCTTTGGACCTGGTGAACCGTCTTCTTTGTCGTGAGTCTTGCCCCCATAGGACGCTAAGAATAGGTATATTTATATACCGGTACCGTACCTGTGTATCGTGGATGTGGCATGTCGTGATTATATATAACACCATCCCACCTCCCCTTCCCTCTTCTTCCTCTGGAGAGTTCTACTTCGTTCACTATATCATCTCTGAATCCCCCAACTTCCCCGGAATCTAGGGAGTTCAGTCAAGTTAAGGGGACAGTCAACGAGCCATTGGGTTTGCTCAGAAGGGTTATTGCCCCAACCCCTTATCGAAAGAAATCAAAAACAGCCTACGAAAGAGTAACTGAATAACTCGGTGTTCCAAAATGGCTGGTGGAGCGGTTATCTCGGGTGGTGGTGGTGGCCTCGACCGTATCGAGGCACCAGTCACCTTCAAGGCCTACTTGATCTGTGCCTTCGCTGCCTTTGGTGGTATCTTCTTCGGTTATGACACCGGTAAGTGTTCTTCCTCGCCGTGAAACCAAGTCGAACGAGTCCTGACATCTCCTTGCAGGTTGGATGGGTGGTGTCTTGGCCATGCCATACTTCATCAGTCTCTACACCGGATTCCCCTATGACCCTGCTACTGGCCTACCTACCACCGTCCCCAAGGAACAGTTCATCCTGCCTTCCAGTCTCGCCTCTCTCTTCACCTCGATCCTGTCTCTCGGTACATTCCTCGGTGCCCTGGTTGGTGGTGATATCGCCGACTTCATTGGCCGTCGACCCACCATTATTGGCGGTTGCTTGGTCTTCACCGTTGGTTGCATTCTCGAGATTGCCAGCACCAACCAGGAGGTTCTCTTCGTGTTCGGTCGTCTGATTGCCGGTGGTGGTGTCGGTTTCATCTCCACCGTCGTCATCCTGTACATGTCCGAGATTGCTCCTCGCAAGGTCCGTGGTGCCATGGTTGCTGGTTACCAGTTCTGCATTACGATTGGTATCCTCATTGCCAACGTGGTCGTCTATGCGACCCAGAACCGCGACGACACTAGCTCATACCGTATTCCCATTGGTATCCAGTTCGCTTGGGCTCTCATTCTGGCCATTGGTCTTTTCATCCTGCCCGAGTCGCCTCGTTTCTTCGTCAAGAAGGGTAAGATCGAGGAGGCCGCTAGGGCTCTTGCTTACGTCCGTGGCCAGCCCCAGGAGTCCGACTACATCAAGGATGAACTCGCCGAGATCGTTGCCAACAACGAGTTTGAGATGGCCAACATCCCCCAGATGTCCTACATTCAGTCTTGGTTGGCCTGTCTCAAGGGATCGCTGATGGAGGGTAGCAGCCCCATCCGCCGCACTCTCCTCGGTGCCGGTCTCCAGTGTGCTCAGCAGTTTACTGGTATCAACTTCATCCTCTACTTCGGAACCATCTTCTTCACCCAACTCGGAACGATTTCGAACCCCTTCCTCATCACTCTCATCACCACCCTCGTTAACGTCATCACCACCCCTATCTCCTTCGTCATCGTTGAGAAGCTTGGTCGTCGTGCCATTCTCATTGGTGGTGGTATTGGTATGATTATCTGCCAGTTCATCATTGCCATCGTTGGTGTTACTGCCGGCAGAGTAGGACAGAACAACACCGCCGCTGTTCAGGCTATGATTGCTTTCATCTGCATCAACATTGCTTTCTTCGCCACCACATGGGGTCCCACTGCCTGGGTCGTCGTTGGTGAGATCTTCCCTCTACCTATCCGTTCCCGTGGTGTCGGTATCTCGACCGCCTCCAACTGGTTCTGGAACACTGTCATTGGTAAGTGGCTCCGTAGTACATCTCACACGAATTGAATCGAGTTTTGCTAACGTAAAGCTTCACAGCTGTCATTACCCCCTACCTCGTCAACACCGACGAAGCCAACCTCGGTCCCAGGGTGTTCTTCCTCTGGGGATCTCTCTGCATTCTCAGCACCCTCTTCGCCTACTTCCTTGTTTACGAGCTCAAGGGTCTTTCCCTCGAGCAAGCCGACATGTGCATGGCTGCCGTCAACCCCCGCAACTCCGCCAAGTGGAGACCCGACCACACCTTCGCCTCGGAGGCACACCACGACGAGAAGCCTCTCGCCTCTTCGCGGGTCGAGGAGAGGGTCTAAACAAACCCATTTTTGCCCTTACGACACAACGATTTATGTCTGCTACAGTCTGTTCATCTTTTCTGAAGTAGAAGACGAAAAGAAGATCAGCATCAAGAAAAGTCTTGATGCGACAACCTCAAGAATACTAATGGGAGGGTGGCGGCATAATTTCATGTTCTCAAAGCCTCATGTTCCCTATATACCATTACTTACATACAAACGTCATTTGATGATACCTCAAGATATCCCCTGGTTTCTTACTTGATAGAGTAGAGCCAATCGCATAGTAAAAATAAAAATTGTACAGAACCACGACCTTGTTGTTTGAGACATGCTCTATTGACCCGTGTGCGAAGAAAGCTGTGATAGGAGACACGGCAGCTATATACGTGATACTGCAACGTAGCTAACCTCCTGCGTGCCTTTCAGGTGGTATCGTCTCTGTTACGCGGTGCTACGATAGCTTTTCAGCTGGCAGCAGGAATCTTGGGATAATGTAACTCAATATCTGCGACCTGGTTTGAAGTGAGACACCGCATCACCAACCCGGAAAATAGATGCTCAGATCGCAGGGCGATGGAGCTTGTGGAACGCTACATTCGCGATCTGGCCTATTGCCCTTACTGGCGTTGAAGTCGAGATGGTAGATGCGTGGAAGAAGGAGGATAGATGTCCGGAAAGGAGCCGGGGCTTTGTATAGACCGGGGCTTGGAAGGACCTTTTCGAGAGTCCCGCGATACAAGTACACCCATGTCGCATTCTAGATATCGACCGAGATGTCGAGTGTATGCGTACTTCTATGAACAGACTGATCTACACAGGGCGACATCAACAGCCTTCTCGCCTCTTCCTCGCCACAAACGCAACTACACATGCAACAGCGAGGCCCTCGATCCAACCAGCAACTGATTCCATTACTTACCTAGTATCAGCTTACCAACCAATACCTCCTCATAAACATCCTCGGAAAACAATAGGCAGAGCATCTGCCCCTGTAACACTCTAGCCCCCTACTCGCCAGAAAAGTCCAGACCGACTCCGTGAGCTATACGGAGGTAAGTAAGTATCGTAAGTTAAGAAAAAAAAACACCCTCGGCTTATTCCTCGGAAGGATCCGATCCCCTGCGAATTACACCGCATCCAGTTACCTACCTGCGTGTCTTTCGTACAGTACCTACACATATTACCCACACTCCGAAGTTGGGGAACCTCCTACCTACCCTGGACTTAAGCGGCGAGAGTCATTCAGTCACGCGGATGGAGATGGAAGTACTAATCTTCGAGGGAAAAATCTTACTCGTAGAAAGAAAGAAAAAAATCTTGGAGAAAAAAAAGGGGGACGCGGGGAACCCCGGCGCCTTCCTTAATAAAGAAAACAAGGGCCAGAAACGAGGGCAAGAAAATCCTACCGTGACGGAATAGGCAGCGTTCCCGAGGCCTTCTTCCCCATACCAACATACCTACCCCATAGTATCCTGTCTAGGAAAGTGGTAGCTGCGTGGTAATTTCGCACATGGTGAAAGTAATCATCCCGGTATAGCAGGGAGGGGGAGGATGTAGGTACTCGTAGGGAAGACGAACCCATGTGAACAGTCCAGATCCCCGCACCCTGAAAGTCCTGCGACATGACATGATGGCGAGGATAGGTAGGTAGGTATGTTCCCGCCCCTGACACGGCTCAACACGCGTGTCAGCTACCTTGTCAAAGCGAAAAGCCTTTTCTAGGACGACGCACTGGGATTCCGCATGGGTTCGGTCTGGGGAGTTATACGAAGCGTGTCTACCTATGTTATTGATGGCCTGAATACGTACTGCTGACTCAGACGAACGAAGCGCCTCTCGAATGAAAGGTCGGGACACAGGTAGGACTGCGTCCTCCTGATCGGCGCTTTCGTAATGGCAGAGTTACGGGACCTGCATTTACGGAACGCGTGCGCGTGCTGCCACACCTCGTTTAGGGGTACGTCGTTATGAAGGGAGGGAGGGGGTTATGTGGTTTCATCTACTGGGTTGACAGGTAGGTAGGTAGCCGATGTCAAGACGCTGGAATCCGTCCCGGCTGAATTGAAGGAGATCCGAGCCGGTGTGGGAGCTCGTGCGAACATATGCGCAGCATCATCCAGGACGATGGAATCCTATCCGTGATCTGCCTCTAGCTCAGCTTCATACGAAGAACTTACAAGGGGATGGAGGCAATGCGCGTCAGTAGCGAAGAAAGTACCAGAGGCAGTTCGCATCGAGAACCAATAGTCGGGACCCAAACCCACAGCCGGGTGCGACGATCAACGATGGAACATCAAGTTCAGCTCGTTAGATACTCAAAGCATAGGTAGGTGGTGAGTAAGTAGATCCGCTCTACATCGTGTCTAAATACCTCAAACCAGGTCAGGAAGCAAGAGAAACTTAAGTAAAAGCAAGCAACTTCGAACTATTCACCAAATAGGGGCAGTTTCATGCATCGCTAACCGGTTTATCACCAACGAGATCAAGTATCCGTGACTGAGTTGCCGGTCTAATGTTCCCAACTCTACGTCTCTCAGTCTCCAAATGCGTCGCCTCACATCCAATGGTGAGTTCGCCGACCTGCCTCTCTTAAAGAAAGTTAAGCAACTTGCACCTTACATGGCAGACTCATCTAGAATATGCCACGAGCAATCATTCACTCGATAGTAATCGGTGACATGGTCGTTCTCGCATGAATCCTGAAGCGTGGCTAGGAGGATCCAGCAGTGTCCATATCCGAAAGTCAACAGAGGCAGCATAGCGACGACAGGCACAAGATACAAGGGGTTAGAGTAGATGCAGAGGTTGATAGAGACAGACTCGGTCTCGTCAAAAAGCTCCTATTCTTCACAAGGTCGACATCACGCTCGGAAAGAACCCATCGCGAGTAGCAAGATGAATCCAGGCTTTTGTTCACCAGACTATCTACAACCAAACATCCCTCCGTGTCCGCAGCGTTTCTAGACGCACGACACATCTCTATAGTTTTCAGTCGATCAATCGATCAATCAATAAACCAGACAGGAGACCCGTCCATGCTTTTTCTTTTTCTCCCATTTTCCGCTCCGCTCGGGGAGCCTCATCTCTCCCCTTTCTTTCACGACGCATTTCAAAAAATTTTTCTTTTTTCAACGCGCTCTCCACGCAAAGCAATTACGTCGTCTCGTCTCTTTTTTAACCCCCGTATCAGTAATCAGAAAATAACCAGCTAAATCTTTGTTTTCTCTCTTTCCCGCAGCCATTAGGTTTTAAATGCCTATAAGTCCGCCCTAGGAGAATTGGTCGTTCTCCCGGAATGCTCGGAATCGGTATGTGAATGTAAAAAAAAAGGATAGTAAAAAAATGAATAAAAAACATCGCCAAGCAGCGCCAACATGCAAATGGGTATATTCGAAAAGTAAAAGAAAGATAGAAGAAATCCCAACAACAAACAACCTGTGTCTCGTTGACATATATCTTGGCCTCAAGAGTCTGAGAAACAACCAGAGGCTAGAATAGATGATAGATATGATCGACCAGATTGGATTGCTCGATATATGCAGTGAACCGAGTGCCGTCTCGGTTCAAAATCGCACGGAATATACGCTGTGGTATTGATGGTCAAAGCCGACATGACCGAATTCGCAGAATGTTGACTTTGCACTGCAAAGAAAAGGGGCGCTTTTGCAATGTTTGAATCGTTCTCGCATCTTAGAGAAGATATACGGCGGCAACGAATGCTACAATAAGACCAGCAACGGAGGCCCCATCTTGACGCCGACCGGCATTCTCAGGTGAAGTCTTCTCACCGGAAGTAGACTCGCTCTCATCCTGGGCCCCGCTTGAGCTTCCGCTCCCGCCTGTGCTTTCGGCTGCAGGTGCGGATGTTGCCGTCGGTTTCTCCCGCGACTGCTCCGCATCAGAACAAGGTTCGTTTTCGCTGTATACGGCGCCGAGAAATAGAGTCGTGCTACTCGAGCTCGATGTCGTTTTCGCTCGCTGTAATGAGGTCGCCGATGTAGACAGTGGAGCGGACGTGGCTGGCTTGTCGCTGGTGCATACGCCGTCTTGGCATACAGGATCCATCCGAAGCTCAGCCAAGGTGTTGGCGCTGTCATCTCCCGTGACGTATGCCCAGTTCACAAGTTTCAACTCGTCAATCCACCGAGATGCATCTTCGCCAGGGCTAACGCCAAGCGCACCGGCATACAAGCTACTCCTCCGGTTAGAGACATTCCAAAGCAGTAGAATTCAAGATCCAAAATCTTACTGAGCAGCTGTAGAATCCCAATACAACGATGGGTTTGGACCAGCCAAAGTGAAAGTACCATCGATATCAGTGGACATCAGCATATCTTCGTAGCCACGTCGCAAGTTTTGGCAAAACGAAACGGCAGCACCGGCAGAGGCGCTGTCGACACACCAGGACGCATTTTCCAAGGGAATCTCGATTTCGCCGTTTTCGGAGTAGATTCCGCCATGCTAGTTTTTGTCAGTCATCTTGATGTGTATTTGCGCAGAGAGGCAGCACAAACATGAGATCCGGGAATGGCATAGTGAGTGTCTGGCCGCCATTGAGCCATGAGTTGACCGGATGGGTAAGCAATGGGGCAAACTGCGTCGTCAGCACATTCCTGGTCAGCGACCAAAGCCCAGCGGCCATTCATCGGATTCGGCGTGACAGCAGAAATCGACTCCTCCTTGGAATGCTGACATCTCACTGCACCGCGAGCGTGTAGATGTGTCTCGGATCGAGGGGCGTCATATCGCGCGCTGAGGGTCTCATTGTTCACGGCGTGAAAATCCCTCTTGGCACTATTATGATAGTGTCGGGTATGCCGGAAAACGTGTCGGTGTTGTTGTTGAGCACCGGCATGGCATGGTTGAGCGGCTAGCAGCAGGAGAGCCGAGCCTATGGCGGCCTGCAGAGTCATGGACTTCATTATGATCGCGTTCGATGTCGTCGTGATATTAAGAAGCAGTAATTAATCAGTAGAAGAGATATATTTCGTAGTCCGTAGTATTAGAGTAGTGCGATTTAGGGATTTGCTAGCGCGTTCAGCAACTTAACGGCGATCTCGGAAAAGGCCAGCGGCGCTCGGGAAAGGGAGAAAGATAAGGTCCTGCGCAGATACAATCTGTAGGTGTTCCGTAGCGTGTGAGTCTTAGATAGGTAGGTGAATAGATTAACAGGTAGATAGATAGATAGATAGATAGATAGATAGATAGATGGATAGCGAGTGGTGAAGCTGGTCTCGGGCAGGACGACGGGTGCTCGTCTCGTCTCGTCTCGTCTCCTATAAGAAGAAAGTGTGCGGGATTGAATCGAGGCGTGTCGTCGTTAGAGCGTAAACATGGTGATAGCGATGGTGATAGTGAGAAGAAACGAGTGGACTAGGAGAAGATCTCCCAAAGACGAGGACGGTGGCGATAGACGGGCGGTATTACCCAGTGGCCGTAGCAGTAATAATGGGATGTATTTGTAGATATTATCAAACGAATGTGATAAAATGTGATAAGAAAGCGACGAACAGGTCGAGGAATCGACGGCTCCCCCTTCCTCCTGCTGAATCCTAAGACAATCAGAGCGTAGGCAAGTTAAGTTTCGCGCTATAACAGGCTAAGAATCGAGAAAGGGGCGGAGGGGACGGGCTGTGGCCAATGGGCGTGCGCAGAGTCGCCATGCCGGTTGAAATGTACCTGCATAGGCCATCGAGAGACCCCCCTTATTGCAGGGATCGCGAGATGCAACTTGGCATGATCTACAGCTGGTACGGGATCGGTACCTCCAGCGAAGTCATTATGCGTGATACGTTGTATATTGCACTACCTCGGCGTGCCGTAGCTATACCTGATAACTACAAACCGCGCTAGTCCCTAGTGCGCCTGCCTGTGCGCCTAGACTCCCTCGTCGTCCCTGCCTTTCCTCTGCACCGGTACGCTACAGCCATGGCAGTTGGAACTTGTCAGTGAGACCCTCACGCGGAAGGACCCTTGAGATCTCCTTCCTCGTCCTAGTGTGCCTACTATCGCGCCCTCGATCGATTCTTTACGTATAAAAAGTCACCGCTTGCCTCCGTTTAAAACCGGACGTCATCGAACGGCCCACGGTCCACTCAACTGTGACCTTCCCGCAGGAGACGCACGAACGTGGATGGAACCTCTGCGACTATTGCCAACCTGCCTGATTCCTTATCAGTTTGGATAGTTGTCGTCATACCAGGCACCACTTGAATATCCACTCCCGAGCACCGTAGTCTCGTCGACTGGCGCATTCAACTTCTGCGACCACGAAACACGTGTTCCGCTGGCCCCCGAGCCTGTGTTGTCATACTCCGCGTAGAAGATGTTGCCAACGTCGGGATCGCCGTTCCAGTCGTGCCACCCGGCACCATTGATGACTTCAGATATGGAGAGACAGTCAGTCGAGTCGATCGATTGATGGCCTTGCCGAAGATAGATTAGGAGACAAGAGTGACTCACCCGAGCTCAACGACGTTTGCTGGAATACGACGCGCGCGTACGGTCGCCATGGCCGTCCCAGGTAGTATGAGCCGCTCGATACGGACTCACCCGAAGCAGCGGCTACATCGCAGTTGTTGAACAGGTAGTAAGATGGGTTTGAAGACGAATCACGACCGTTTGCTACGGATAAGACAACTCAGTTCGATCTGAAGAATACGACACGGGCTGAGTACGGAATATAGGGTGACATGAACTGACCTGTGATGTAGTACCCGCCGTTGCGGACGCGGATATCACATGCTTCGAACCATGCCTGCGACTGCTGCCCGAAGATGAAGTCGGTGGCACCGGTGATCAGACAGCGGCTGTAATACTGCTTGCCCTTGTCTGCCAGCAGCGTGTCTTGGAACCCATAAAGTTGGCATCCATAATACCCGCTGTCCGCCTGGGCACTGAGCGCAATTGCCTGACTGCCCTGGCCGTCTACATGTGAGGAACTCGGTCAGCTTGATGATAATATGCGAAAGAACTACGCGAGCGAACCAGGGAACCACGTGATCAATCAGGAGTTCAGAAACACGGCCGAGCAACGCACATGAATTCACGATGTTTACGTTCTATACGATATTTCCTCCGTCAGCAAATGAGCACGACAAGCGCTTGAAATACGAGACACGAAACACGTCCTGAGCCGAACTTTCTTGCTCCTCAACACTAGGATGACCAGAGATGAGATATTATGTTATAACATCGAATACTCACATAGACCTTCACGTTAGCAGCATGAACTCTCAGCGTTCCGGACGCATCATTGCTTCCGGCGGTCGATGCGGGCAGGTTGAACGTGATGGTCGCCTTGTTATTAGCATACGAAGTGCTATCGGTGGTATATCCATATATCGTGAGCTTTGCCGCACGCGAGTCGATGTACACCTGCTCGGTATAGGTGCCCCGGTCGATGAACACGCACTGGTCGCTCGTTGAGGTCTTCGAGAGGGAGTCAATGGCCGACTGTACCGTCGAGTACGAACCACCGCTCTTGGCGACGTGCAGGCATCCTGACGGCGGACTCGTGCGACTGATGGCGAGTGCAAGCGAGGCACCGCTCAAAAGAAAGGCAGGCACCTTCATCTTCATCTTCACGATAATGGCCCCGCATGTGCGTAGTGAAATAGGTCGTATTATCAGCTCGATCGACAAATCGTTTCTCCGGCAAGCAAACCAGAAGTTCACAGAGCGCCAACCAATTTATCATGACGGATAGTTACGACACGTTACTCTTTATATATATCCACCTGAAACATGTTATCTGATCCCATTCGCCCTCGAACTGCTTTCCGGATTCGCCGCGGAGACTCCGCAGTCCGAGAAAAAGTAATTCTACCTCTAGAACTCCACCACTGCGTAATAATCCGTCCGCCGGAAGGGTCTGTCTTGACTAAAAGTTTTGTTCAAACGGACAATCCAAGACCATCTCGGCATGAGCAACGTGTATATCGAACTGATTAACCGAACAGCCAGATAGTTGGTGGAAAAATACCATTCATGTAAGTGCCCAGCTATGAAGACATTACAACTACGGATTGGGTACGGCGAACATAACCCGAACCCGTATCTATTTCCGAAAATCGAGACATATCACTTCTCCTATTCAAGGCACAATATATCGGTATGTCACTTCAGCAACAAAGATATCAAAACGGTCTAGAAAGGCCCTTCTCAAGTTTCGGTTTATCTCTCAAACTCCGTAGTGCAAGTTGCAACGCAATCGAATCCGTAAGGATGAATTATTAGTAGTACCGGGTATCACTTTATTTGCTGTATAGGTACAATGCCTTTACTCGAAAAAAACACAGCCCCTGAGCTCCCGCCCGCTTAATGCAGATGCAGATAGATATATATGGGTTCATGCATGAACAAAGACATGACTAGAAAGAACACTCTCTTCACTGGTCTCGGACCCATCCGGGTATCTCATTATCCGCACGACCCAGGATCTCGTAGACAGACGGCCAACCCGCAGCCACGGCGCTCCCCTTCTGCTTCGCGCCCATGATCGCAAATCGACCCTGTGAATGCGCAAGATACCCGTGCAGCAGCCCCTGCGCGCACAACGAGGCCACCGTGCCTTCGATGTGCTCCGCCGTAGGCACCGTATTACCCCAAACCAAGCCCTCGTTCGCCCGCAGCCTTTTTCTCCGACCACCCGGCGGAGGCATAAGTGTGGATTTGCCCGTCCCTGTCCCTGTCTCCGCGCGGTTCGAGACGGCTTGGAGGAATATGTTGTTGGTATGGGGCGCCCGCGCTGGCGTCGCGGATACGACGTACCCCTCGAGTCGCTTCTGCACGTAGTGCGCGGCGACTTGGAGTTGGGAGAGTTCCAGTGTCGCGGCTTTGCGCGAGTCGGCTTCTGTTGGCGCGATGTAGGTGAGTAGGAATGTGCGGCGTGAGAGGGAGCGCCAGAGGAGGGGTCGGAGACGGAACGTGAGGGTCAGGAGGAGACCCTTGCGGAGCAGCCAGGCCTCGTTTGCGGCTAGTGCGTGCTGGAAGAGGAGGAAGTTTCCTGTGCGGACGGCCTCGGCGTAGGGTGAGAATATGGGCGCTATGGTTTGCGCTTCGGGGCGGCGGAGGAGGGCTTGGGAGGGGAGACGGCCGAGGAGGAGGTTGCAGGGGATCAGGTACGTGAGGATGAGCTGTCGGTGTTTCTGGAAGGTCGCAGGAGTTTGGAGGTAGGCCGATTCGAGACAGAGGGAGGCGCGTTTGAAGTGGTTGTTGATGAAGTGGAAGCGGCCTAGGTAGTAGAGATATGTGACTCTTTGCGCGGCGGGGTAGAATGACAATGGCGGCGCTTTGGCGCTGACGTTGGTGAAGAGCTGTTTTGCTAGATGGGTCTTACGACACTGTTTGTGAGGGTTAGCATCGTGTTGTGCGTAGGGGTGAGAGGGAGAGGGCTTCTACGCACGGCGAACAGCAGTTTCAGTGTGAGGTTCGCGAAGATATAGACGCCGATCTTCTTGCCCTCTGGTTGCGCATATCGCTGACTCGATCGATCCGTAAGGCAAGTCGTGAAAATCTTCTGAATCACCTCGGCTGTGGTACCGACGATCGAGGTCTTTTCATCATCGCCTGTGTCGACCCGATTGAGTTTCTTCGTCAAGTCGGGCCGTTTGTTCAGGGTCATCGATAACTTGGATAGTGAGCCGCAGAGCGATATGCTCGTCTGGAGCATGATGGTTCCGTAGGTCGGGTGGTTCAACGCTGTCGTACAGGAGCTGTCGTCTATTAGTCTGCTGCAGTCGGTCTCGATACGTAGGAGTGGAAGGCGTACTTGGTCAGGGCCATGAGCAGCTGATGGGCTCCCAGGAGGTCGTCGAAGTCGACGTCTCGCCAGTACTCGAAGTAATCCTTCATGAAGGCGATGAAGCCAGCCCAGGCGGTGCCCTGATCATCGGGCACATCGTCGTCCTGCGGCAGACATTTCTCGACGAGCTTTTCTATGGCATTGGCGTTGCGGTAGCCCTTCTTCAGCTCGGTCGCGAGGTTGAGATATTCCTGGGGTAGAGGCGGTTCGACGCGAAGCCAATTGCGCAGGGAGACGCCATCGCGCGTCTTCAGGAAGCCCCGGATGCTGGAGAGGAACTGGATAGTCAAAGACATGGTGTGTGGACTCGCGGATGTTGACCTCGAGTGTTGGTTTTATCCCAAGGGTCGGCGCATTTCATTGGGATGAAGGAGCCAATGGGAGGAGACTGGAGAATCTCTTGCGAATCGGGCGAAAGTGGGATAATTCGTCGGATTGGTCGAATATCCAAGGTCTAGAGGGTGGAATATACGGATGTAGGTAGGATTTCGTCGCAAGATCCGCACGTCGGTATGGAGTTGGCAATGTTTGAAGAGAGAAGAAGTTCGGGTTGGAAACAACTTGCGAAGGAGACAATTACGTATGGAGGATGGAAGACCGTATAGACTGTTAATCCCTGCTCACCCGACAACGGGCCAGCGGGTCCGGCGGATCTGAGAATATGTGGGGCGTAGCAACGGTTGAGATCACAATCACATGCTAGAAATAGAAACTAACAAGACTGAGCACGGATTACTCGTAGATATTTTTTATAGAGTATTGGAAGATGAATAATTACGGATGAAGGTAGGCGAACTGTGAGGGGGGATGTGTTGCTCGGCTTCTACGTAGCTTTACGGATTATACGGATTACGGAACAGATATCAACTGCCGTAAACAACCGCATTATTGCCGTAATACCGTTGAGAAGGCCGTGTAATCCGTATATTCATAAGATCAAGTAATACAGGTTGCTGGAAGCATCACGTGCCAAGAAGAGATACCTAGGTAGGTAATGAGGGTTGAAATCATGGACTCGGATTCCTCTCATGATCTTCAGTAGTTAGATCCTCATAATATCCTACCTATATAGATGATAGGGCTGACGAATGTGTACGGTAATATCCAATATGTATCAATGTCATCGGAGTGACAATGGAAATCAGCAAGAAAGAATCAGCAGCATTATTGGTATGTCCTTCCCCTGATAGCACGCAAATCAACTTTACACCTTCTCAATACGCTGAACAACCATTGCCGTTGCTGCACCACCACCGTTGCAGATGGCAGCAACTCCATACTCGCCCGGCTTGAGTTGATGGAGCAATGTAGTCAAGATGCGAGAACCTGAGCTGCCTAGGGCATGACCAAGGGAGATAGCTCCACCGAGGGGGTTGACTCGCGCACCCTCAAGACCCAGAATCTGTCATGTCTTGTCAGTCATCAAGTCCCGGAAACGGTGTTGAGATAGGGGGAATAGGAGAGAGAAGGTGGAGTTACCTTTTCGTTGGCCTTGATAACAGCCGCAAACGCCTCATTGAACTCCCACACGGCAACCTGGTCTTTAGTAATACCAGCCCGTTCAAGCGCAAGCGGAACAGCCGAAGATGGGGCAATGGGGAAATCGACAGGGTCCACAGCCGCATCCGCAGAGCTGCAGATCCGGGCTAGTACCCGCGATCCCGACCCGTATTCCTGAGCGATCGCCTTGCTGCCGATAACCAAGGCGCTAGCACCATCGTTGAGGGAAGACGAGTTAGCCGCCGTGACGGTACCCGTGCCATCGCGCAAGAACGCCGGCTTAAGAGTGGGCACGCGCTCTGGCTTGACGTCTAGGTATCCTTCATCTGTGTCAATAACGGTGCTTCCCTTCTTGCCCTCAACAGTAACAGGGGCAATCTCATCCGCGAAGGCCTTGGCATTCCAAGCAGCTTTGGCTCGCTCGTAAGACTGAAGCGCGTATGCGTCCTGCATCTCGCGTGTGACGCCGTACTTCTTGGCGGTTGTTTCGGCGCAGATTCCCATGTGGAACTGGCCATAGACATCAGTGAGACCGTCCTTGATCAAACCGTCCTCCATCTTGACGTGGCCAAAAGCCGGCAAGCCGCTAGCTCGGGGCACGTAGTAGGGGACTTGCGACATGTTCTCCATGCCACCGGCAACTTGGGCCTCACTTAGACCAAGCTGGATGTTCTGAGCAGCGAAAACCACCGCTTTCAAGCCAGACGCGCAGACTTTGTTAATGGTGACAGCTTCCACACGCTGTGGCAAGCCGGCGAAAATGGCAGCCTGTCTAGCAGGTGCCTGACCAACAGATGCTTGCAAGACATTGCCCATGTAGACATCTGTGATCTTCTCAATAGGCACCTTCGACTTCTCAATAGCTGACTTTATGGCAACAGCGGCCAGCTTTGGCGCCGATACACTGACGAACGAGCCATTGAACTAGGAACATCAAACTATTAGTCCAATCATACTAAGAACAAAGCAATCACTAAGGCATCGAGTCTCACTTTAGCGGTAGGTGTTCTAGACGCACTCAAGATATAAGCATCCCGGACTTCACGCTGGAGTCTGGTCTGCACCGAGAAGTGGCGAGCAAGGACCTGCCGAGGTCCGGCATGTAAGGCGGCTCGGGCCAGCGGCTTGGCTGTAGTCTGCAGTACCATTGCTGGCAATTAAAGATCAAAGCCCTGGAGGAGTGAAGTTGCCCGTATTAGTTACGTTAAAGAGAGTCTAGAGAATTGCCGTGAGATGTCTCGCACAGCGGGACAACTGAAAGATATAGGAAGAGAAGTGAGATGCTTCATGTTAAAGTCGGAGTTGCTTTCGTTTACCTATTCTGGGTATCTCTCGCGGGCGAGTGGCAGGCACGGCACGCGTGCAATTGATCTCGGCTTGTGGCGGTATTAGAAATCACGAGGAAGCTGCCGAGGTGGAATTGCCCACGGCAGAGCGCGGAACATGCTATCAAGCCACTTCGGAATTAGTCGGCGCCCCAAAGTGTGGCGCGTCGGTGGCACGTGCTCCGATCCCGGCCAACCATTCGTAACCGATTCGGGCATATTTCTATGAGCATGGACCAGGCATTCCGTGGCCGTATTACGGTACCACATGTGAAGTGTGTTTCGTGCGTGCTTCGATACGGGAAATGCGGAAACTTCAACAGGACGCATTCCGTAAAAGCCCTTAGCCACGGGGATCCGGGGCCGGCAAGGTGGGCCGTCCAGCCACATCTGGGGTGCCGAGCGAGGATCGCCGGATAGGACCCTGAGGGCAGGTACACAGTACTTGACTCTCCGGTACCTCTCCCACACTGAATTAAGGTTCTTACCCGCGTGTGGCTCTTTCCAGCAGTGCCATATGCATCTACCCGCTATGGGTTCAACCTTGAGTTTAGAATATGGGTCATTCATAGCAAAATTACACGAAATTCCATCTCGTCGCTGTATGAATGCTTCAATGTCAAGAGACGCGATAGTGGAACCGTACACTCGGAAAGAGGCAGGTACATGGTACCTACCTGGAAGAAGTTAGAAAGGTGGGTCGATGGGGCACAGTAAATATGCGTCTAAGCATAGAGGCATATCTTGATACAGGCATATTATCCATATTAACCAGGACTATCCTTGTATAGAGGCCTTACCTAAGGCCGGCGGGAACACGCCATGCGCCTTCGGTGGATCGCATTAGTCCCTTATGAGAAAGTACCTAGGTACCGACCGCACCTCTTATCGGCGTTCTACCTACCACCATTAACATCTCTCTCACTTCGCCCACTTCCATCACCTCATCACCTCCAACACGATCTGACATTCTGACGTCCGACTTCAATCAAATTACGCAGATTGTCTCGTTGTTGAAGCACTTGGTCTCCCCGACGAACGCGATTCCAGGCACCACAACGCCACAGCCACACCGAGTGTCCGAGCAGCACGCTCTCGGGCATTGTCAATCGTAGCATCAGCAGCCGGAATCTCGCTAGACAGTCACCATGTCGACCTCCGCCCGCCGTCGTCTCATGCGAGACTTCAAGGTATGGCAAATAACCCGGATTCAGACATGCTATCAGAACACTAGCTAACCGGCCGGCATGATGTAGCGCATGCAAACCGATCCCCCTGCAGGCGTCTCGGCCTCTCCCGTGCCCGATAATGTCATGACTTGGTGAGGCTGGCCCCCAAAGTTGTAGACAAAGACAACAGTTATGAACTAACCTTGGGTTGTAGGAACGCCGTGATCATCGGTCCTGCCGACACCCCGTTCGAGGACGGAACCTTTCGCCTCGTTATGCACTTCGAGGAACAGTACCCAAACAAGCCCCCGGCAGTGAAGTTCATCAGCCAGATGTTCCACCCCAACGTCTACGCCACCGGAGAGCTTTGTCTCGACATTCTGCAGAATCGATGGAGTCCTACATATGATGTCGCCGCTATCTTGACAAGTATTCAGAGGTACACACGACCGACGACTTCATCACCGGAGTAAGGCTAATGCTAATTTCTTGTGTCTTCTAGTCTCCTGAACGATCCCAATACCGGATCCCCCGCGAACGTTGAGGCATCGAACCTGTACAAAGATAACCGGAAGGAGTACACCAAGCGCGTACGGGAGACCGTTGAGAAAAGCTGGGAGGACTAAATCGCCACATTGAGCTGGGTAATTTACGACTAGGAGCGGGAGTTTATGACCGGCGTTGGCGTTTCGGCAGGTTCAGAGGGGCCTTTTCCTTGACGGCGTACATGCATTGTGTGTCGTAACAGGTCTATTTTTACGTATCAACGACGAGAGATGCGGGCAGGCTCATTCGTGTCGGGCTGGCGTTCATGATGAATGGGCGGTACGCCCGTGATGGACGCATTCCTACCTTTCAGTGAGGTATAGAGGGTACCTAGTTCGCTTGTGGGGAGGCGGGGGTTTAGTTAAACTGCTCTAGGTTCACTTCGCATGACGGCGGCGTTTCTCACGAGTCATCTCATCTCACCTCTAATTCGTATGATAGGCAGAATCAACTAATTCAATGCACACGATTCTCCCACGTATCTTGTGAATACGATGAGCCAGCTAGCTACATGTGTATCTGTACTTGTGTCCCATGAATTATATATAATCTGAGATTCGCTCACAGTTGCAATGGCATGCATCAACAACACACCTACCTACTCCGTATTCCCCGCGGAATATAATCCGTAGTCTCAGTTTGATTTGGTTGGCCATGGTTGGCCACCGGGTGTGGGTACTTGTTGCGCTTCATAAGAGGGAAGTACGGAATAATGAGACCAGCGATCTTACCACAGTGAGATGATGTACAAGTAGGAATGTATGAAGCAGGGAATATCTGGACTATGACTTGTAAGTGATACAGCATAACCGGTAAGACCTCGTTTACGGAGTACTCGTAATAAAGGGCTTGTGCTGATATGGAGTACTAAACTTGTAAAGTTGTATATTCACTTTGTATGCCGTAAGGTTGTTGGGACTGTAATTATACTGAAAGAGTCTGATTGTAAAAAGCATTGTTTACCCCCTTGTTGTCTTCCGTCGCACTCAACCCACGTTGCCATGGCTAAATCCGTAGATAACTGCATGCCGCGACTAAGTCAAGGCGTTGTTGGAACCTGGCGGTTGTTAATTCCATCAAGGTTTCAGTAGCGGCATCCATGCCAGCGGGCTAAAGTTCTCACCCCAACACAAATGCCGCACTGTCACCGGCACAACCCACCCATTACATCATGTAGGAATACCGGGCTCTTGAGTACCAACAACAGCCATTTGTCGTACGAGCAGGTAGACGGCGATAAGTGCTGCATGAGAACAGTGCGTTCCAGCTGAGACGAGATACAACCCTAGCCAAATGAAGCATATGACAGGTACTTAAAGGGCAAGTATCGTCGACTTCTCCTCACTCGCATTATGTAAGTGTGGCACTAAAACCCAACGCAGCTTTTCCTCCCCGCTCCGGGCCAAGTCACTGCGCCTCTGGCTCATCGTAGCATTTACTTACCCTCCCTTGCCCTCTATTACCACATTGTGTACGGATTGCTGCTACACGTCGCCAGTCACAGAAGAAAACGCGACTCACGGTCATTGGACGTTTTCTCCGACAGCCTCAGCCCCAGCCTCTTGCGAGCTGAGTTGTGTGTCGCTTCTGAACGACGACCACATACTCCCCTAGTGACCCGTTCGCCGTTTAGGCGGTTAAGCTGCGTCAGAACGACACAACGTTGCCCGTCAGAAAACACGGACGGAATACGGAAGACAAGACGGGACACGGAATACGGAACCCAGCTTGTTTTTCCACGGGGAATACGTAATATGAGCTAACGGAGAATCTGCTCGTTTCCGTTCTTTCCACCGATTCTTCTTCTCGACTTCGCCAACGTCCACGACTACGACGACTTCGGCCCCTCTCTCATCTCTCCGCCTGCCTGCCGGTGATTCCTAGCTGCGCATACCCGTCCACGTCGTGCCACTCTCGCAACCATGTCGGGCGCAAACAGCATCAAGGTCGTGGCCCGTTTTCGCCCGCAAAACAGGGTCGAACTCGAGTCGGGCGGTGAGCCCATAGTCAGCTTCGATGGCGATGATACATGTTCTATCAATGTGCGCTCGCTTCCACTTCGTTCTCTCTTCTTACTCTCCACATCCCGTCTCATGCCTTGCTCGCACCGTCTCTCTGACCATCAGCCACCTTACTCAACTTACTCACACTCCGTTTCTCCTTCTAGTCCACCGAGGCTGCGGGCTCCTTCACCTTCGACCGTGTCTTTGATATGAAAGTAAAGCAGTACCAGATTTTCGAGTACTCCATCAAGCCCACCGTAGATGATATTCTCAACGGCTACAACGGAACCGTCTTCGCCTATGGTCAAACCGGTGCCGGTAAATCCTACACAATGATGGGAACAAGTATAGAGGACGACGAGGGCAAGGGTATCACGCCCCGCATCGTCGAGCAGATTTTCACCAGCATTCTCTCCAGCCCACCGACCATTGAGTACACAGTCCGAGTCAGTTACATGGAAATTTACATGGAGCGTATTCGTGATCTGTTAGCCCCTCAGAACGATAACTTGCCTGTTCACGAGGAGAAGAACAGAGGTGTATACGTAAAGGGCCTTCTGGAGATATATGTCTCCAGCGTAGAAGAAGTCTTCGAGGTCATGAAGAGGGGTGGAAACGCTCGAGCTGTCGCCGCAACCAACATGAACCAGGAGTCTTCTCGTTCGCACTCCATCTTCGTTATCACCGTCACTCAGAAGAACCTCGAGACTGGCTCGATGAAGAGCGGACAGCTTTTCCTGGTCGATCTTGCTGGTAGTGAAAAGGTCGGCAAGACCGGCGCAAGTGGCCAGACCCTCGAGGAGGCCAAGAAGATCAACAAGAGTTTGAGCGCGCTGGGCATGGTCATCAATGCCCTCACAGATGGCAAATCTTCGCACGTCCCTTACCGCGACTCCAAATTGACCCGTATTCTGCAGGAATCACTGGGAGGTAACAGTAGAACGACTCTGATCATCAACTGCTCTCCTAGTAGTTACAACGATGCCGAAACGCTGAGTACCCTGCGATTCGGTATGAGAGCGAAGTCCATCAAGAACAAGGCCAAGGTCAACGCCGAACTCAGTCCTGCTGAGCTCAAGGCCATGCTGCTCAAGGCCAAGACTAACATGACGAACTTCCAAAACTACATCACATCCTTGGAGGGCGAAGTCCAGCTTTGGCGTGCGGGCGAGTCTGTTCCGAAGGAACGGTGGATTGCTCCACTATCAGAGCCCAACTCTGCGGTTGCAAAGTCCGATGCCAAGGGTGTAAGGCCATCAACACCTTCACGCCTCATCTCGGAGAGCAGGGCGGAAACCCCCGCTTTAACCGATCGCGCTGGTACCCCTAGTCTTCCGATGGACAAGGATGAGAGAGAGGAGTTTTTGCGAAGAGAAAATGAACTCCAGGACCAGCTGGCCGAAAAGGAGTCTGTGCTCGCGGCTGCCGAGAAGTCTCTCCAAGGCACTAAAGATGAGCTAGCTTTCCTCAAGGAACACGACAGCAAAGTCGGAAAGGAGAACGAAAAGCTGACGACGGAGGTCAATGAAGCTAGAATGCAACTCGAGCGCCTAACATTTGAGAGCAAAGAAGCTCAGATTACTATGGATGCTCTGAAGGAGGCAAACTCTGAGCTCACCTCAGAACTTGATGAAGTCAAGCAACAGCTCCTAGATGTCAAGATGAGCGCGAAGGAGACAAGCGCGGTCTTAGACGAAAAGGAGAGGAAGAAGGCCGAAAAGATGGCCAAGATGATGGCTGGGTTCGACTTGGGAAGCGACGTGTTCAGTGCCAACGAGCAGACTATCACCAGCGCTATAGAGCAGGTCGAGCTCATGTACCAGCAGAGCTACGAAGGAAACACAGTCCCGTCGGAAGATTTCCAAGAACTCAAGGCCAAACTCGTAGAGACGCAGGGCATCGTCCGGCAAGCCGAGGTCTCGCTTTACAGTGGCGTTTCTGGCGACTCCGAAGCTCGTCGCCGCGTAGAGCTAGAGGCCCGCCTGGAAGCCTTGCAACAGGACTACGAGGACCTCCTCACTCGCAACCTCTCCGACGCCGATGTCGAGGATGTCAAGGATCGGCTGCAGAAGGCGTATGCCGACAAGCAAACCACCCAGATGGAGCTTGTTAACGAGCTCAAGGCCGACATCACTCAGAAGTCTGCCGAGAACACCCGCATGAAGACTCTGATCGAGGAGCTCCAGACTCGCATCAAGTCAGGTGCCGCCGGCGCCCCCGGCCTCGCCAATGGCAAGACTATTCAACAGCAAATTGCCGAATTTGATGTTATGAAGAAGAGTCTGATGCGCGATTTGCAAAACAGATGCGAGCGTGTTGTCGAGCTCGAGATTTCGCTCGACGAGACCCGTGAGCAGTACAACAACGTGCTCCGGTCCTCGAACAACCGCGCGCAACAGAAGAAGATGGCCTTCCTCGAGCGCAACCTTGAGCAGCTGACTCAGGTCCAGCGCCAGCTCGTCGAGCAGAACAGCAGCCTCAAGAAGGAGGTGGCGATTGCCGAGCGCAAGCTCATTGCCAGAAATGAGCGCATCTCCAGCTTGGAGAGTCTGCTGCAAGACAGCCAGGAAAAACTGACAGCTGCGAATCACCGGTCTGTTTCTCCTGTTTCTCAATTCATTTTAGGCATGCTAATATTGTTTTTAGATTCGAAACCCAGCTCACTGCCGTCAAGGAGCGCTTGGAGGCAGCGAAAGCTGGTTCAACCCGTGGCCTTAATACGACGCCTGGTGCTGGTAGCTTCAGCTTTGCTAATGCTGGCAGCCGTATTGCAAAGCCACTTCGCGGCGGGGGTGAAGCCACCCATGTCCCCACCATTTCCAGTCTACAAGAAGGCAACACCAACAAGAGAAGCAGTTGGTTCTTCCAGAAGTCATGAGAGTCTTTAAGGAGTCACCCCGCGGCAGGTCTGGCGCATCATCAACATATCATCATTGTGTAGGATTCTGATTGATCCCTACCGCTGTTCATATATCTCTTCTTTCCTTCCACTTTTGGAATCGAATCGAAAACAAATGGGAAAAAGCGTTTCCAGGGGTGGCGGGCTCGGTTAGGGGAGACGTGTGTGTGTGAGAAAAATGGTTCACTTCGACTTGCCGCAAAGGGGTGGATATGGGTTTACGAAAGAGACGAAAAAAAAAAAACGTCCCCCCAGTCTAGAAGAAAACATCTTTATCAACAAGGGATGTAGATTGGATGGTGTTTTTTCTTTCAAGAGGCAAGGGAAACGGGAAAGTCGAAACACACAAAAAATTATCTGAAATGGGACCACGAACGGGTTATGCGGATTATGCCTTCATGTTTACACTCTGCGGTTTGATGTTGATGTTTTACCACAAGAAGAAAAGAAAAAGAAGCCTCCTTCACGTTTCATACATGACCACTTTACCTACCATACATACCTTACAACGACAACAAACATACAACAGACAGACAATCATGACATGAGACTGGGCGCGCTGGTTTTCTTTTTTGTTTTGTTTTGAGTACTGCACAAGAAAGAAAAGAAAAAAGATAAGAATAAGACGCATGTTGTAGAAAAGAGAAAGCAATGCAGAGCGGAGAGAAACGTCTTCGAAAGATTTTGAACCTTTTTCTCGCGATGAATCGGGTCGTCTCTGCTTTTCCTAGACGTGATCTCGACTTACCGATCAGCTTCATGGCAGATAGATGCACAAACACATATTACATACATACAAACAGATAGATAGACAAGAACAAGTAAATACTTCACTCAATTTCAAGTATCGCAAGCGTAGTCAATACCCTCACTTAGTAGAAATCTCACTCAATCATAACTCATTTCTCATTACCTCTCATAACCAACGCCTGTTCTCAGTACCCAGACAGACAAGAACCAACGCCTATGCCGTATCTCCGACTCAACTCCCTTGACCTTTTACCCATAATCAATCACTAACGCCCGGACAAAACGACAACATCTACTCACAAACCAACCATCATCAAACACAACACAAGACGAAAAGCACAACACCACTTTCTAGGTACTCACGAACCAGTCAACTCAAAAGAAAGCATCGCGCATCGCACCATAACCCCATCATTGTAACAACTCCTATTTCCGTAAGAATCAAAAAAAAGAAAAAAAAACGACTGCAACAATCTACCAATACCCCTTTCTTTTTCATGAAGACTTAAGATTTATCGACACATACGTCTACATTCGCTGGCCACCCCCCCTCCTCATTTCATCCATTTCACTTCACTAATCATGTTCCCCCCCCATGAGACAAAGGGGGGTGAGAATATGTATGTACACAGAGGCCTCCAGTTTTGCGGCAAAGAACTCGAACAACGACCACCTTTTTAGCAAACGAATCGCACTCAGTCGTCCCTATCCCTATCCAAGTCAACATCCATATTATCTGACGTTTCCCTCGCATGTTCAGCCGACCCAGGCGTCGAGCTTATTTCAGCGCTCCGCCTTGCCGAATGACCATCAGGGAGCTCGCTCTTATCAACGCCATCTCCTATTTTGGCCAATACGCTCTTCTGATCGCCTTTCTGCGGTGTCGACGTTCGGTCTCTGGGGACTTTAGGCGTTGTTCCAATGACATTTAGTACGCAGTCGTCCAGATGCTCATAGAACTCCTGCGCTGTAGAGAACCGCATTTGGCAGATCGAACACTTGGCATCACCGCTGCGGGAGCTGTTTTCGGGAATCATCTTTCGACTATTCGGAGGCGTTTGCTCGACATTATGCACCGAGGTCAGGTGTCGCTTGAAAACATCCGCTCTATTGAAGGCCTTCTCATATGCGGTACCGGTACCCGGACAAAAGGGGCAGATCATTGAGCCTTTGTAATGTGTGAGAGCATGCCTATTCTTGTCGTACTTACGAGCAAATCCTTTGGTATGGTATTCGCACGTCTCTATCGGGCACTTCTCTGGCCGTTCCTCCTGATGCGTAAGCATATGCGCAACCAAGTCCTTGAACACACGTCCGCAATCTGGAATCGGGCAGCGGTTTCTAGTGTCCTCAGCTTTAGGTATGTTTGGACTGCTGTTGACAGTGCTCTCTAGTGATGAAGGTACCGATGGTGCTAGTAAAGGTCCTTGAGGTGGTGCTGGAGCAAGTCTCGGCCCTTCAAGGAACAGAGGCTGTCGAGGCAATGGGAACTCCTCTATCATCCGTACCTCATTATCTTCTTCGCTAGAGATATCGTGCTCGTTGAGATCAACGGATTGCCGCACCTCACGCATCCAGTCTTTGAGAATAGACATGGGCGGCCAATCGCCACTAGCCTTTCCGCTCTTGTGAGGATGAAAGTGGGCTCGTCGCAGGTGCGCTGCCGCATTATAGTATGCGCCATATTTCTTCTGAGTGACACAGGCTTTGCATTTGGATAGAGGAATAATAGGCTGCGGTGCCAGGGGGCTGGGGGGTAGGCGGTTCGGAACAAACCCATCTCCTCACAAGAGCTGCATGTTTAGCATCAGTATGTCTGCGGAGCTCGTGCTCGCCACGAAAGCCTTCAGGGTACTCGTTGCATTTTGAACAGAACACTCGTCGTAGCGGCGGGCGTTGATATGAGGTCCTCAGCTTCGTGGGAGAACCGAGGCCCCGTGAGATGCCACGCGCGTAGGCAGGACTTTCCGCCACAGTATGCCTTCTTTCCTGCTGAATCCCCAAAGGGACAGGAGCTTGACCTCTGATCGGTGCGTGAGTCCAAGGGTCTACGCGTGACCATTCAGAGATAGAGTTGCGGGGCACTCTGGCTTCAGCGGCAGCTGGCTGAGTATAGGAAACGTGTCGATATATAGGTGTCCGCTGTCGAATGAAACCGTTGAAGCAGACACCTTCAATCAAATACCCACTTCCCAGTCCTAACAAGAAGTCCTTGGTCGACTGAATACCCCATGAACCCCATTCCCCCTTGCGTATTGCCGAAGATATCATGTTGAAGAGAGCTCGATCGTTCTCATCCATTTCCGTGATTGCATTTGCATTGTCGAGTATCATTGGAGTAGACCATGCAAACACATGAACCAACGCCTTATACACACTATGCATCCCCATAGAGCTGCTATTGTTGGGCATCCCAGTTTGGGCTGGGGTGGGGATGTTTCGTGACGACGTCGAGAATAGATCAGCTAGAATCGTCCTCACAATGCTGAAAATGCAGAGTGAGATGAATACAGCGAGCCAATTTCGGGGCCTCATGACGGTCTTTCGTGAAGTCACTCCCTCAAAATACTGCAAAAATTGCGCCATACAGTCATAGATTAGTCGGTTGCGGCTATCGCCATCCATATCATCGGGGAGAAAGTGGGCGTTGGACACATTAACGTCGGTTCGTATCGCCGGCTCTGGTTGCTGCAAGTCGTAAAATAGAATCTCTCGTAGAAGCAACTTAGCACAGAACAAAACTGGATATTGCGTAGCTTCGGATTCCCTATTGTTGGAAATGAAGCGGGTCAGTCTAAACAACTCCCAGAAATTAAAAGGGGCCCCATCAGCGTTCCAGCTCGCAGCGAAGACCAGGAGAACGGGTGCCGGCTGGCTCTTTGGTTCTTGCGAGTAGGATGTCAGGGACGGGGTTGGCGTGGTAAAACTGGTGAAGTCCTCGGTCCAGAAGAACTGGTCATTGAAATCGAGGTGGTTCTTCACTAAGTCTGCCCTGTGCTGGGAAACAACGTATGTCCGTTCGAGATACTCGTTCATGTTTCGCCGTCTTGCCATTGGGGACGTCACGGGTGTGTGCGTTTGTCTAGGAGAAAGAGCTTCTATGCCACGATTAGGAGGTACATTCGAGTTGATATGAAACAGCAGGAAGCCCACCTGGTAGCATATATTGGGCGAGTTCGGCGAGGGGTCCGTGGTGACATCCAAGCTCTGCCATTAGTTCCTCACCAGAAGAGCCTCGATCTCCCGAGCAAGGAAAACAAGGATCCCTCATGTCGCACTACTATCAATCAGTGGATGCCAGACATGTCTGATGGCGGAAGCCGACTTACCATCCGGCCCCTGACTTTACATTGAATGCAGCCTGCTCCATCGCGAAGAAGGTTCAGCTCTCCTATAGATTCAAGTCTGGAATGACCAACTCTGGCTCGTTTGAGTGGTGGAAGTCTAGGTTCATCTTCAGTCTCGATTTGAATAGAACTTCGATGCTGAGGGGGAATTTCGGTTGCAGGACCATACGCGGGAACGGAACCTCGGCGGTCTCTAGACTGATCTATATCGGCTAAGGGCGGCAATGTTGATGAAGATGACGGTACTGATAGGCGTAGTAGAGGCATAGGCGAACTCCTCTTGTGAGGATCCGAAAGGGACACCCGGGGTTGCGGTTGCTCTAACCACGCAGGTGGAGCCACATTGCCTCCCGGGTGCCCTCTCGTCGCGGCAGGTACATGTTGTCGTTTCATATGTTGATCTCGATCCTCGGCCTTTGAAAACCCGTATATATGATAGACGCACTGATCGTCTAGACATTTGAAAGACACTTGACGTTTGATGATAGAGGGTGCGGCGTCTCTCGTCCTCCAAGATCGAAACAGCGGGTCCCAGTGACATATATTGCGATCCAACCACACTTTATAGCCGGGAGGCGCCTCGTTGTGAACAGAATGCAACAGGGTATCCAGGAATCTTGCGTCACTGATATCGATGCCTAAGTACTCAAGCAGTGTGAGAAGACACGTAAGGAAAAGCAAACCTCAAGCCTATGGAACCATACCTTCTTCTATCAGATAGTGCTCAATGCATTCGCACTGGTACTGCAGCGACCGGGCTTCCTCGACCTCAGAAAGAACGGGGATATTGCCAGGCAAGTCTAGACGGAGGTTCTCGTCAGCATTGAAGATCGAGAAGCGGAAAAAGACACCCGGCGTGCGGATGCAAGAGTATGAGGAACATACTTTGGTTACGAACGTAGGACTCCAGACCACGCAGCTTAAGACGCAGCATATCACGCTCAACCCAACTGCTGGGCATACATCTAGAGGGGAGCAACGCGTCCAGCTTCGCTTGGATTTCAGCCTGCTGCTCAAAAAGCACTCGGACTTCCAACGATATGTCAGGGCCAAGGGCTGCTGCGTCCCGGGGATCCAAGCCGGAACCGCGATGAGCAAGTCGGGACTCAAGAGGATCGTCAGCCATGTTTACGTAGAATCTCGCGTCCGTCAGAATTTTATAGTTGCCCCCTTTTTGCGCCTCACCGGTCTTGGTTTTGCGCTTCGGTCTCTGCAATTACAAGCCGAACAAAGTCACCTTGGTTCAGTCGGAGCTGAAAAAGCCAGGCGTGGCCGTACCCCGTAGACGCGCGTTGATGGCAAAAGCCAGGGCTCTCCACCTCGCCGAGCTCACTCTCACTCTCGCGTCCTAAATGTCCTCCAGCTAGAGACATCAAAGCGGCAGCCGAGGACAACGGAAAACGGATATATTGCGATCTCGGCAATTAACGATGGTGTCTAGAGACATCAAACAGTGGACAGGAAAGAGAAAGGGAACCTGGATATGAAAACAGGAAATGCCAAAAAGATAGCAAGAAGACTTGAAGCAGTAGTAAAGAAAACGGGAATCAGAATGCTATGAGAATGAGAACGTGAATGCGAATGTGCATGTGCATGAAAAGCGCAATGCGTGACGTGATCCGTAATGGCCAGACTAAAATCCAGGTCGTTCTCGCGTCAACAATAGGTAGAGCTGCTTCTCTCAACCGGAACCAATGACGATGGCAGGCGTGGTGTCTTGGAACGAGCGGCCTTAGATTTGGGCGTAGAGATGGCACGACGCACGAACTTAAGCCGACGGGGTTATCCTGGCATCCAATTCGAGGGCGGGCTGAGTAGTTGGGACAAGACGGGATCAATTTGGAGTGGTTGCCGGCGCTGGGTTGTGTTTTGGAGGGGGTCCTTGGGCTGGATTGAAGCGGTTTAGTAGCAAATGGTTGCTGATCAATAATCAAGCACGAGGAGAAGAAGAAGAAGAGGCGGAGAGGAATCGAGAAGACATGGCTCTCATGGATGGACAGCAACAGTGACTGGAGCCCGTCTGGAAGATTGGGAAGTCTGGGAGTCTGGGAGTCTGGGCTGGGTTGGTAACCAGGTAAGTGTATGCAATAGGTAAGTAGGTAAGTAGTAGGTAGTAGGTAGGGAGCTGCTATGTGCTAGAGCTCTCGGCCGTCGCGAATGATGAGGGCATAAGAAGATCTCAGACCAGTGGGTGGGTCGTTGCCGGCGACGGTTGTCAGAAGGTAGCGCGAGTTAGAGTGGCCTCGAGTGGGCGGCGTGCGGGCTTGGGGCATGGACCCGTGGAAGTACTGCCGATGTAGCTTTTATCGCGGGTTCACCAATCCGTGCGGGAGGGCGAGCTAAGGGCTACTTCCTGCTTTACATACATACTAGCAGGTAACTCTGCAGGCATGCTCCATTATTTCCGCAGCGAACCAAGCGGCCGTTGGCCCGTTGCAGAGAAAGCGCCAGCGCAGGGCAGGATAGGGCAGGACAGGGCAGGACAGGGCAAAAGTGGGCTGGGAGGTGGCAGGGCTACAAGCCTACGACGAGGGCCCCCGGGAGGACGCTAAGGGTAGCCGTGGGCCAGGCGGTTAACTTGGGTGGGCAATAGGTAAGAGCAGTGCCATCGACGCGCGCTATGCCTGTACAGGTAGGTACCTATCTCGTCCATGACGCACGCCGGGGTGGAGGTACCGTGCCTACCACGCGTGGACACTCCCTCGCTGCCATCACCGAATACAGCACCAGGTAGCAGACAAGTACCGTACTGTACGGGATACCGTACATACTTTGCACGGAACTTTGAGAGCTCGAGGTTCGTGGTTCGCTCCTGCCTGTACAACTAATGCGTACGGATCACATTCGCAGTTATGAAAAGATTCACGAATACTAATCCGTACCTCGGAGTAGTATTTACCGCCTTCAACCTACTCGTACGGAGTACCTACACGTAATGGCACTGTCGTGAAGTTTGGAGGTGTTTCGGCAACAAGATGTTTACTCAAGAGGTCTCTCTTGTTCTTGCGGATGCGTCTTAGTTAAGAATGTTGAAGTTGAAGTTTGTAATCTCTCCCGACCGTACGGAACACAGCTGTTCAAAGCGGACATCAGTCTTCTTGATTGCGTCTGTCGGGTTAACGTTGACTCTGCTTGGCTGGAAGCCGGAGGCTGGGGTTTCTTATATACGGGTAAGTGATGTGAGTGCACACCTTGAGGTTCTCTGTATGTATCAACGCCATGCAGTCTACACTTCTTGACTACGGATTAGAGAGAATGATTACTGGGTATTACTATCTGTTGATCCAGCGATATAATTGGTCAAGGCAACAGCAGGACCGATTCGGAATAGGACAGAAGAGGAGGAATTTACAATCAGTAAATAGGAATTGTGGGTCTACCTTGGGCATAAATACGCCCTCTCAACACCTAGATAGACCCTTCCTCTTCTTCCCTCCTTAGACTTCAATACACACTGGATTCTCACCCCAACTTTCTTATTATCTTGTCTTTTCCCTTTATTCTCTGTCTTTTCCCCTTTACGTACGTACGTACAGACTTATACCAACACTGATCAGTGTTGCTAGACTATAGCAACACAGATTAGCAAGGTGCCAGATTGTTACAACACCTCGCATAAACCAACCACCCCCCCCACCTCTACCACAACTAGGTCGGTCCCGTCCAACCCTTCTCTTGAGAAGGGCAAGGAACCCGACGTCCCTCGGCTTTCCCTCAACGAACGGGAAGACGCCTCTACAAGAGCTCGACAAATGGATCACATTCATCGGGGACACCCCAAAAGGTTGAGATATCATTTTTTCCCTCGATCGTTTGTCTTTTGGGATACTATTGACGTCAAAGAGTCAAACCATGCGCAGCGATGCACTTGGGCTCTAATGACATTGGCTGAGATAGAGACTCTGACCAAGAGCGTACTATCCGCCAAAACCGCAGACGAACTCCCGGGACGACTATCAGACCAGGGTTTCGAAGGGTTTCGACCGCTCAGACTTCGACTTCTTTCCCATGCTCCTCCGGTCAGCTCTTCGCAACACCCTGCATCGACACGGCATCTACGTCGGACATCGCAACAAGAACTTCGCGGAAGCTCTATTTAACCTCGTCTCCGCAGAAGAACTCCCCGTCTGGAGCATGAACGTACTAATGGACGCCAAGGAGAAATGGCCAGACGCACTTGCTTGGAGAACGCTGACAATTGAGACTGACGAAGGAACGGTTTACCCAGAACGCCGCTCCACTAGCCGCCAACCATCTCACCAGTCTCCCCAGTCGCAAAGACTCCTCCCAAAGACACGCCTACCCAACCAGCCTTCCGTACCCCAACGCCGGCACTGCCAACCCTCCACGCACATTTTGCAACACCTCCGCGTCCAAACCCACCATTTGCGTCAACCACCCCCAGCGTACCCTCCACCGGCTGCACCTTTTGGGATTACGACAGGACCTCCAACCGCTCGAGCTCCAGCCCCCGCACCGCCAAGACAACGCGTCGACGTTAACCCACACGCGTCTCACGCGTCGGCCCCACAACAACAAACAACCGGAGCCAATACGCGTCTCACGTCCCCACCCGGTCAACCAGCCCACCAATCGCAGTCGCCCACAGGCCCCACGTTACCTCAGCAGCCTACACCCGGTCAATTCCCGGCGCAATACCCTGGACAATTTATTCCCGGTCTGTACCCGCAGCAAAACTATCCTGCGCTAACGTCCCCGCCACAGCAGCAGCCCCCGGCGCTTCCGTATGGGCAACCCTACTACCCTTGGCCCCCATATGGCATTCCCCCTCCTACCTTTGTTCCCCAGGCTGCTGCAGGCACCACGCCGGCGCCCCCTCAACCAGTGAGTCACCCTCAAGGGCAAACCCCTTCCGGACCTACGACAACACCCAGTGGCAACCCTTTAGGCGCCACCACCACTCCACGTCCCTCCGGTTCCAACTTCCCGATGGGACAATTGCCTATCCGTGGGAGCAACCCCTCGCTGCCGCCCCAAGGACCACCTGCGGACCCCCCCAGGGACCACCAGCCTCGTTCCCTCCCAACACCCCTCCTGGCCAGTTTCCAATGCCTGTCGGTAACCAACAAGGGCAAACCTTCTACGACATTCCGCCTGCTCGTGTCCAGAACGAGATGTGCCCGGCAACTACTGTCGCCCACTTCATGAAGGCCTGGAACCGTGAGCACAACTACACGGGAGAGCTCTACGACGTGCTTGAAGATAAGTTCCGCTTCTTCCTGGATACCTGCTACACCCTCGGCATCCGTCAATCGCAGTTCCACGCTGTCTTCTCTTCAACCCTCTCCGGCCGCGCTGCCCTGTACTTCATTCACGAGATCCCTCGTCAATGGAGCTTCACGGACATGTACCTTGCCTTGGACCGACATTTCAACACCGAGCAGAACAAGGTGCAGTATTTCCACGACTGGACGGCCACGACATTTTTCAGCGTTAAGTCACATGTTAGGAATCACGATAACTCAAGCCCAGGCAGTGCTGGTAAATGAAGGTATGGTGTGTAGAAATTAACTAAGCTGAGGAAAAAAAGAAAGAAGGAGAAGAAACGCTAGTTTACAGGGCCGGGCGGGTCGAAATCTACCTAAGTGCGGCACGAGCGCCGGTGCGCGGGTCCGTGCCACGCTGCGCCCCGTCGCCAGGTGTCGAAAGGTTCGCCGGACCTACCCGGTAGCTACCGGGTAGGTGACCCGCCCCTTTGGTTTCCTCCGCTCCATCTCTTTACCTGCCTACCCGGTAGCTACCGGGTAGGGTCCTCAGTCCCTCACGACCTCCGAGGCCGTGACAATCCCCCGCTTCACAAAGACTCGTCCCGAGTCTTTCGAATGGGTCCCTTTCACCCGAACCGACGCCTCATTCTCCGGTGAACCGATTGTCGCGCCGGCCGGTCGTCGTCGTCGTGTTCAGGGTCGAATTCGTCCGGGAGCCGCCGCCTTTTTCCACTCTTCCAACCGCTTAGGGTGGCCCTGCCTCGTCGGGGTTTTCTTTGTGATAGTCGGATAATTTAATTGGCGCGTTCTTGAAGTTAGACGCCGGGTACCAGGTGTCGTCCGGGTCCCAGCCTTTCCATTGCACCATGTAGAATAATTTTCCGTTCTTGATTCTCGACGATATCACCTTTTCCACCTCGAATTCCTCGACGTCTTCGCTGAGATCGACGGGTTCTCCGGCCGGTCGTTCGTAGTCCTGGCCGGGTAGCGGAGTGTTGGCGTATTTCCGTAGTCGGTCGGCGTGGAACCAGCGGGAACCCTTCCATGTCTCACGTAATTCGAGCAGGAAAGTGTTCCGGTTTTCCGGTTTGTACCCCAGAATCCGGTAGGGTTTTCGCGTCATCGGGTAGTCCAGCTTGTCGCTGGGCCGGTCCGTCTGTTCGCCCTTTTTCCGGAGGATGTAGACGAAGTCGCCCATCCCAAAGTCTGGTTCCCGACGGGATTTATTCGCCTGCGCCGTCATCTTTTCCTGGGCGCGTGTCATCTCTTGCCGGGCCGTTTCCACGTAGTCGCGTATTTGTTGACCGAACTCTTGCGCCTTTTCCCTGGTTAATTGTTCGGTTACCGGCAACCGGGTAAGGTTCTTGGTTCTGGCCTCCCGATCGAAACTCATTCTCATTTTTCGACCCGTCAAAACCTCGTGTGGGCTGAGTCCGCCGAGGGAGGCGTGTGGTAAGGGACGCGCTGTGCGGCGTCCAGGGCCGGTAAGGCCTTCGACCAGTCGTTCTGAAAATGATTTACGTAGGGCGTAACCGCTGGTCTACGTACTGGTTCATGATTTCCACCTGCCCGACGGTTTCATGGTGTCCGGCCGACATGAAAACTCAATTTCGTGCCGGTAAGCTTGGAAACTTCGTCGGTAAAGCGGAAACGAATTGTCCACCCTGGTCACTCGTGATTGTTTCCGGCCAACCGTGAATTCTGAATGGCGCCCTTCGTAGTATAATCTCGCCGCCAGTTCAGCCGTGACGGTGTCTCGGCAGGGACTGGTCAGGGTTAATTTTGAAAGCCGGTCGATCACCACGAAAATCATATTGTACCCTGCAGAGTCCTCGGGGAATTTCTTGAAATCCACCACCACATGTTGCCATGGGTGGTCCGGAACTGCTAACGGCTGCAGCTTTCCCGGGGTCTTGTCTCGTGGCACTTTGCTGGCTCGACAGGGGGCAATTTGCGACGTATCGGTCGACATCGCCGTGTAATCCCTTCCACCAATATCGTGCGGCGACCAGCTGCCTTGTCTTGTTCTTCCCGGGGGTGTGCTGTTGCGATTCGGCAATGGGCCTCCTCAATCAACTTGGTTCGGAGCTGATTTTCATCGGGGACGATCAGTCGACCTTGATAAACGACCAGGTCTCCCAACCGAGAAAAAATTTCCGTCCTCCAGCTCGCCGGCTTTTTCGCGGTATTCCGCCAGCGCTACGGACTCCCGGGTTGGCTCGCAATAGTGCGTCCGTCAACGCCACTCCCGATACGTCAGGGTGGTTCCATGTTTCCCAGTTCGCAAACGAGAATTGGGTCGGCGGCGCCCGCCGCTTGCGCCTGGTCACCTGCACCTACCCGGTAGCCACCGGGCAGGTTCGCAGAAATTTCCGATAACACCGGTTTGAATAGCACCATGGTACGCTGCTCATCCCTCTTTTGTTTCTGCGTCTTCAGGTCCTCTTCCGGCCTCGATAAAATATCGGCCACTGTGTTTTTCGAACCAGGACGGTACGTGATGACGAAATTGTACTGGGATATTAATTCTGCCCAGCCCGCCTGCCTCAAATTCAAGACACGTTTCACCGTGAAATATTCCAGGGCTGAGTGGTCGGTTAAAATTGTGAATGGCTTCTGGCGTTGCAAACCGATCAATTCCGTCCGCCAGCAGAGTAGACCCTTGATGACAGCCAGCATTTCCTTGTCGTGAATCCCGTAATTTAATTCGGCACCGTGCAGTGTCTCGGAATAAAATCCCACAGGGTGCCAGGGGTTCGTCCGGACTCGTTCGTTGCGATAGCACGCCGGCCGCCACGCCGTCTGACGCGTCGGTTTCCATCGGGGTTTCCTTGTCGAACGAAAAATGGTGTAGTACTGGCGCCGTCGTGAGCGCAGTTTTCAGGGCCTCAAATGCCTTCTGGCATGCGTCCGTCCACGTCAGATCGGCGCCGGTGCCTGTCAGTTTGTTCAGAGGTTTCGCAATTTTTCCGTAGTCACGGATGAACTTTCGGTAAAAATTACAGAACCCCAAAAAAGGATCGGACGCGTCGTAGCAGTGCCTTTCCGTTTTCCGCAGGGGGTCTCCCAGGCTCCCACGATTTCTACCTTGTCCGGGTCGACGCTCACGCCGTCGGTGGAAATTATGAACCCCAGGGAACTTCGTCTTCTGTACTGAAAATTCGCACTTCTTCAGGGTCCGCTTGCAGGCCCGCTTTCCGAAGCTGCTCGAGAACTTTCTTCACGTGTTCGGCGTGTTCTAACTCATTTTCAGAATAGATGAGTATGTTATCAATGTACGCCGTACAGAAATCGTCCAGAAAATCCCGTAGTGTGTCGTTGATAAATCTCTGAAACGTGGCCGGCCCATTCGTAAGGCCGAACGGCAAAACCTTGTATTGGTACGCGCCATACCTTGTCCGAAAGGCAGTCAGTTCTTTGGCGTCGTCCGCCATCCGGATCCGGTGAAACGCTTGACGGATATCGATTTTGGTGAAGATTTTAGCGCGTCCGATCCTTGCCAATGTCTCGTCGATTAATGGCAGGGGGGTATCTGTCTTTTCTTGTCAGGGGAATTTAATTTTCGGTAGTCGACGCACATGCGCGAGGGAGCCGTCTCCTTTGCGTGCGGGAGCACGGGAGCAGCCCAGGGGTGCATTCGTCGGCTCGATAAATCCCTTGGCGAGATTTTCGTGGATGTAGGTACGACATGCTTCGAGCTTCTTCGAGCGACATTTTGTACAGTGCACTATATCCCAAAGATTCGGGTTTCCCATCGATTTCCACGTTGTGGTCGACGCCAGGGACGGTGCGGTGGCAGTTCGTCGGACGCCGCTTTGCTGAAAACGTCGAGGTAATCGTGATAGCATGAGGGAATCTTTTCCAGGCACGCGGCTAAGAGCTCGGCTTCGTCCGGCGCCGTCGTCGTCATCTTCGGTTCGGAAATCCTCGCGTCCAGCTCCTGCAATGTTACGGCACCATGAAAATCGGTGTCCCCTCGTTCGACGATTTTCTGGAACGTGGAGACGTCCAGGAGACGCTACGCGTACTGGCCTTTTCTTGTACCAGCCAATGGAATCTCGCGTCAGCGTGTACGGCCCTGCGCGTCGCGCGGCCCCTCTTGTCGTGTTCCGCGTCCCTTACGTGGCGCGTCGGTGCCTGTCGAGGGCCGTCCAACCTCCCGTCCGTCCAACTGACGCTGCATTTTGCGTAAGTCTTCGCGGGTAGGGTCCGCTGGCCGAGTACGGCCGACCTACCCGGTAGCTCCCGGGTAGGTCCATTGGAATCTGGTTTTTCTCGTCTCTTCTTCTGAGAATTCGAGGTCGGTACGCAGCCTGTGGCTTCTCCGGCCGCTCTATCTGCTCGTTGACGTCGATTTCTCTTCGTTGAACCCTTTCTTGTCGGAGGATTTCGTCTTCCCTGGCTTATCATTATTTCCCGCCGCTCTGCATCTTGTTGGAAATCGGGACGCTGTAGTAGGTTCCCAGCCTCGTCCATGGGTATCTCGCGTTGCCGGGATTCGGGACACGGGTAGGCGGGAAAATTAGCCGGTGTCGTTTACAGTCGACCCACGGGTCGTGGTGAGCGAGGAATTTCTTGCCCATTATGATGTCGTTCTGCATGTCGACTAAAATAAAGGGTGCGTTCGATATTGTTCTCCCATGTACGCGGAAGTGCGCGAACAAAGCCTGCTCAATCGTTTGCCGGCTTTGGCCATCGTAACCCGCGACGGGGAATTGGGTTGAACCCTTTTGTCGAGGGCGTGTCGAGGTATTTCTCTACGCGTTTCGCGAATTTCTTGTCAATAATTAAGTACGCGTCTGCTCCAGTGTCAATCGAGGCTTGGGTGGTCATCGTGAGTCCATTATTAGCTAGAGTACAGTTAAGTAATAACGGACTACCGCCCAACAAACCCAACAAAAAGTCGAAGGGTAAGTTGGTACATTTCTGAATCCCCAAAGGTCTTGTGACCGGCTCTGGCCCAGGGAAAGGAGTCTACTGCTCCTGGGCCTCGTCTTTCCCGTCTCCGGGTCGGCCTCGCAGAACCCGATTGATTCTCGCCGCGCTTGGCTTGTTCGTAATCCCCTCTGGCCGGGCACTCGGCCGAACGGTGGCCGTGCTGGTGGCATGTAAAGCAGAGGCCTCTGGAAAGCATGAGCTTGGCCTGTCCGAGATTTGGTTTCTGGTAAAATGGGCGACCGTCGGCAGCACGTCCCGTGGTTGGGGTATCGTCGCCTGGTTGCTGGTTACCCGCCGGGTAGGTGCGTCGGGCGGTGGAATAACCAGGGTCGAGTAGCCGGATAGGCGCGACGGTTATCTGCGTTTCCGCCGGGAATCTGGTTCGTTTGTCGAATGGGAACGACCGAGGCCTGCTGCCTGAGTTTTCCGGCTTAGGGCGTGCACGAAATTCTTGTGCTGCTTTGGAAGTCCGGGTTCCTGGATCATACTGCAAAATTCGGTAAACCGGACGGCGTCGTTCTTTGCCTCTCGGACGAACGATTCGTTCAGGCGACGCGGCAGTTTATCGAGCAGATCTCGTTTGTAATCGAGCAGGGCTTACGCGAGCTAGCTTGCCCAGCGTACGAATTCGAGGCGGAATTCCGCGAATTTATCTGAGTTCTTCATCTGTAGATCGCGGTACGTGACCCTGGCGACCTCGTACTCGTTAGGGTCGTGGTATTGGCTGTGCAAGTGTTCAAGCACCTCGTCGGCCGTTGAAAGTAGTGGTGGACCGTTCTCACTGTCGACGAATGGGAGGAGTCCCTCACTGACCTGGCCACCAGTTCGGCCGACAATGTACGAAATCTTGTCTTGTTCTGTGTCGAAATGGTCGGCGTTCTTCGTCAGTTTCGCCTTCAGCAGAAGGAACCACTGCTTGAATTTCACTTCGGGTTTTCCGTCTGCCGGTTTCTCCTTCGTGAAAACGGGAGGATTGTCGGCTTTCGAAGACCGCTTCGTTCCTCCCTCGGTTCTGTCGGTGGCGCTGCTGCGTGGGGTGTCCTCACGGGTTACAGAAGCCCGTTCGAGGTCCCGATTCTTTCTGACCAGAAACGCCATGTCTTCTCGCAGGGTATGAATTGTGTCGTCCATTTCTTGGAGGAGATCGTCGGTTTCCGCGGCCGGGATCACGTTGGTTCTCGTCAGTTCTGCCTGTTTCAGTTCGTCAATTTGTTTGCCCGAAACAGCGACGGCTTCTCTGGCTTCAGGGGCTTCGGCAGCCTCGCGGCAGGCTATCTCGTTTAGATCCAGGGCAGTACGAGTAGCTGCAGTGGAAACGAGAAAGCGGGCGCGAACCTCCTCGAACATGAGCTGGGGAAATTCGTTCACCATCTCGACGAACTTCTCGACGTCGACAGGGGTGGGTGCGCTCGAGGCGCATACCCGCTTCCGGCCCTGTTTCGTGAGGGCGGCGACAGGTAGGGTCGGTGTCTGTTTTGCGTCGCGGTTCGCAAGGTGTAGGCCGTCCAGGCGCTTCGAAATGTCGAGGAGAATCGAGTCCTCGGTCATAGAGTGGGCGAGCGGGAGCGGGGACGCCGGCAGGGACACATAATTTCTCGAAGTGCCTCGGGATTCTGGCTGGGTTTTCCGGCCGACTTCGCGTCGTTCTTTGCCATCTGCTGGCGTAGGGGGGTAAGGGCTCCGTCCTTGTCCGTTCCGTCGCGTAGTAGGGCAAGGAGGGCGTCGGTTTCAATCAGCTGAAGCGTGCTTGGCTCAGGGAGTCGTAGAGGCGGCTCGCGTAGTGGGCGCCATCTCGTCGGAAATCTAGCTGTCGTGTGGCTGTTCTGCGACGAATCAATCAATCAATCTATCTGTCGTTCTTTTAGAGAAGTAGGGCTTCTCTGGATCGGGAATGAGCTTAGTTAATGTTAGGAATCACGATAAGCTCAAGCCCGAGGCAGTGCTGGTACGTAAGGTATGGTGTGTAGAAATTAAGCTAAGCTGAGGAAAAAAAAAGAAAGAAGGAGAAGAAACGCTAGTTTACAGGCCGGGCGGGTCGAAATCTACCTAAGTGCGGCACGAGCGCCGGTGCGCGGGTCCGTGCCACGCTGCGCCCGTCGCCAGGTGCCGAAAGTTTCGCCGGACCTACCCGGTAGCCACCGGGTAGGTGACCCGCCCCTTTGGTTTCCTCCGCTCCATCTCTTTACCCGCCTACCCGGTAGCTACCGGGTAGGTCCCCAGTCCCTCACGACCGCCGAGGCCGTGACAGTTCGGAGCTGATTTTCATCGGGGACGATCAGTCGACCTTGGTAGACGACCAGGTCTCCTAATCGAGAAAAATTTCCGTCCTCCAGCTCGCCGGCTTTTTCGCGGTATTCCGCCAGCGCTGCGGACTCCCGGTTGGCTTGCAGTAGTGCGTCCGTCAATGCCACTCCCGATACGTCAGGCGGTTCCATGTTTCCCAGTTCGCAGACGAGAATTGGGTCGGCGGCGCTCGCCGCTTGGCCCTGGTCACCTGCACCTACCCGGTAGCTACCGGGTAGGTTCGCAGAAATTTCCGATAACACCGGTTTGAACAGCACCATGGTACGCTGCTCATCTCTCTTTTGTTTCTGCGTCTTCAGGTCCTCTTCCGGCCTCGATAAAATATCGGCCACTGTGTTTTTCGAACCAGGGACGGTACGTGATGACGAAATTGTACTGGGATATCAATTCTGCCCAGCCCGCCTGCCTCAAATTCAAGACACGTTTCACCGTGAAATATTCCAGGGGCTGAGTGGTCGGTTAAAATTGTAAACGGCTTCTGGCGTTGCAAACCGATCAATTCCGTCCGCCAGCAGAGTAAACCCTTGATGACAGCCAGCATTTCTTTGTCGTGAATTCAGTAATTTAATTCGGCACCGTGTAGTGTCTCGGAATAAAATCCCACAGGGTGCCAAGGTTCGTCCGGACTCGTTCGTTGCGAGAGCACGCCGGCCGCCACGCCGTCTGACGCGTCGGTTTCCATCAGGGGTTTCCTTGTCGAACGAAAAATGGTGTAGCACTGGCGCCGTCGTGAGCGCAGTTTTCAGGGCCTCAAATGCCTTCTGGCATGCGTCCGTCCACGTCAGATCGGCGCCGGTGCCTGTCAGTTTGTTCAGGGGGGTTTCGCAATTTTTCCGTAGTCCTGGATGAACTTCCGGTAAAAATTACAGAACCCCAAAAAGGATCGGACGCGTCGTAGCAGTGCCTTTCCGTTTTCCGCAGGGGGTCTCCCAGGCTCCCACGATTTCTACCTTGTCCGGGTCGACGCTCACGCCGTCGGTGGAAATTATGAACCCCAGGGAACTTCGTCTTCCGCACTGAAAATTCGCACTTCTTCAGGGTCCGCTTGCAGGCCCGCTTTCGAAGCTGCCCGAGGACTTTCTTCACGTGTTCGGCGTGTTCTAACTCATTTTCAGAATAGATGAGTATGTCGTCAATGTACGCCGTACAGAAATCGTCCAGAAAATCCCGCAGTGTGTCGTTGATAAATCTCTGAAACGTGGCCGGTCCATTCGTAAGGCCGAACGGCAAAACCCTGTATTGGTACGCGCCATACGCTTGTCCGAAAGGCAGTCGGTTCTTTGGCGTCGTCCGCCATCCGGATCCGGTGAAACGCTTGACGGATATCGATTTTGGTGAAGACTTTGGCGCGTCCGATCCTTGCCAATGTCTCGTCGATTAATGGCAGAGGGTATCTGTCTTTTCTTGTCAGGGAATTTAATTTCCGGTAGTCGACGCACATACGCAGGGAGCCGTCTCGCTTTGCGTGCCAGGGAGCACAGGAGCAGCCCAGGGGTGCATTCGTCGGCTCGATAAATCCCTTGGCGAGATTTTCGTGGATGTAGGTACGACATGCTTCAGCTTCTTCGAGCGACATTTTGTACGAGTGCCCTATATCCCAAGGACTCGGGTTTCCCATCGATTTCCACGTTGTGGTCGACGCCAGGGACGGTGCGGGGGCAGTTCGTCGGACGCCGCTTTGCTGAAAACGTCGAGGTAATCGTGATAGCGTGAGGGGAATCTTTTCCAGGCACGCGGCTAAGAGCTCGGCTTCGTCCTGCGCCGTCGTCGTCATTTTTCAGTTCGGAAATCCTCGCGTCCAGCTCCTGCAATGTCACGGCACCATGAAAATCGGTGTCCCCTCGTTCGACGATTTTCTGGAACGTGGAGACGTCCAGAGACGCTACGCGTACTGGCCTTTTCTTGTACCAGCCCGATGGAATCTCGCGTCAGCGTGTACGGCCCCTGCGCGTCGCGCGGCCCCTCCTGTCGTGTTTCGCGTCTCCCTACGCGGCGCGTCGGTGCCTGTCGAGGGCCGTCCAACCTCCCGTCCGTCCAACTGACGCTGCATTTTGCGTAAGTCTTCGCGGGTAGGGTCCGTTGGCCGAGTACGGCCGACCTACCCGGTAGCTCCCGGGTAGGTCCATTGGAGTCTGGCTTTTCCTTGTCTTTTCTTCTGAGAATTCGCGGTCGGTACGCAGCCTGTGGCTTCTCCGGCCGTTCTATCTGCTCGTCGACGTCGATTTCTCTTCGTTGAACCCTTTCTTGCCGGAGGATTTCGTCTTCCTGAGCTTATCATCATTTCCCGCCGCTCTGCATCTTGTTGGAAATCGGAACGCTGCAGCAGGTTCCCAGCCTCGTCCATGGGTATCTCGCGTTGCCGGGATTCTGGACACCAGGGCAGGCGGGAAAAATTAGCCGGTGTCGTTTACAGTCGACCCACAGGTCGTGGTGAGCGAGGAATTTCTTGCCCACTATGATGTCGTTCTGCATGTCGACTAAAATAAAGGGTGCGTTCGATATTGTTCTCCCATGTACGCGGAAGTGCGCGAACAAAGCCTGCTCAATCGTTTGTCGGCTCTGGCCGTCGTAACCCGCGACGGGAATTGGGTTGAATCCCTTCCGTCAAGGGCGTGTCGAGGTATTTCTCGACGCGTTTCGCGAATTTCTTGTCAATAATTAAGTACGCGTCTGCTCCAGTGTCAATCAAGGCTTGGGTGTTCATCGTAAATCCATTATTAGCTAGAGTACAGTTAAGTAACAACGGACTACCGCCCAACAAACCCAACAAAAAGTCGAAGGGTAAGTTGGTACATTTCTGAATCCCCAAAGGTCTTGTGACCGGCTCCGGCCCAGGAAAGGAGTCTACTGCTCCTGGGCCTCGTCTTTTCCCCGTCTCCGGGTCGGCCTCGCAGAACCCATTAATTCTCGCCGCCCTGGCTTGTTCGTAATCCCCTCTGGCCGGGCACTCGGCCGAACGGTGGCCGTGCTGTCGGCAGGTAAAACAGAGGCCTCGGGAAAGCATGAGCTTGGCCTGTCCGAGATTTGGCTTCTGGTAAAACGGGCGGCCGTCGGCAGCACGTCCCATGGCTGGGGTATCGTCGCCTGGTTGCTGGTTACCCGCCGGGTAGGTGCGTCGAGCGGTGGAATAACCAGGTCGGGCAGCCGGATAGGCGCGACGGTTATCTGTATTTCCGCCGGGAATCTGGTTCGCTTGTCGAATGGGGACGACCGAGGTCTGCTGCCTGAGTTTTCCGGCTTGGGCGTGCACGAAATTCTTGTGCTGCTGGAAGTCCAGTTCCTGGATCATACTGCAAAATTCGGTAAACCGGACGGCGTCGTTCTTTGCCTCTCGGACGAACGATTCGTTCAGGCGACGCGGCAGTTTATCGAGCAGATCTCGTTTGTAATCGGCTTGGCTTACGCGAGCTTGGCTTGCCCAGCGTACGAATTCTAGGCGGAATTCCGCGAATTTATCCGAGTTCTTCATCTGTAGATCGCGGTACGTGACCCTGGCGACCTCGTACTCGTTAGGGTCGTGGTATTGGCTGTGCAAGTGTTCAAGCACCTCGTCGGCCGTTGAAAGTAGTGGTGGACCGTTCTCACTGTCGACAAATGGGAGGAGTCCCTCACTGACCTGGCCACCAGTTCGGCCGACAATGTACGAAATTTTGTCTTGTTCTGTGTCGAAATGGTCGGCGTTCTTCGTCAGTTTCGCCTTCAGCAGAAGGAACCACTGCTTGAATTTTCACTTCGGGTTTTCCGTCTGCCGGTCTTTCCTTCGTGAAAACGGGAGGATTGTCGGCTTTCGAAGACCGCTTCGTTCCTCCCTCGGTTCTGTCGGTGGCGCTGCTGCGTGGGGGTGTCCTCACGGGTTACGGAAGCCCGTTCGAGGTCCCGATTCTTTCTGACCAGAAACGCCATGTCTTCTCGCAGGGTATGAATTGTGTCGTCCATTTCCTGGAGGAGATCGTCGGTTTCCGTGGTCGGGATCGCGTTGGTTTCCCGCCGGTTCTGCCTGTTTCAGTTCGTCAATTTGTTTGCCCGAAACAGCGACGGCTTTTCTGGCTTCCAGGGCTTCGGCAGCCTCGCGGCAGGCTATCTCGTTCAGATCCAGGGGCAGTACGGGTAGCTGCGGTGGAAACGAGAAAGCGGGCGCGAACCTCCTCGAACATGAGCTGGGGAAATTCGTTCACCATCTCGACGAACTTCTCGGCGTCGACAGGGGTGGGTGCCCTCGAGGTGCATACCCTTCCGGCCCTGTTTCGTGAGGGCGGCGACAGGTAGGGTCGGTTTCTGTTTTGCGTCGCGGTTCGCAAGGTGTAGGCCGTCCAGGCGCTTCGAAATGTCGAGGAGAATCGAGTCCTCGGTCATAGAGTGGGCGAGCGGGAGCGGGGACGCCGGCAGGACACATAATTTCTCGAAGTGCCTCGGGATTCTGGCTGGGTTTTCCGCCCGACTTCGCGTCGTTCTTTGCCATCTGCTGGCGTAGGGGGGGTAAAGGCTCCGTCCTTGTCCGTTCCGTCGCGTAGTAGGGCAAGGAGGGCGTCGGTTTCAATCAGCTGAAGCGTCTTGGCTTCAGGGAGTCGTAGAGGCGGCTCGCGTAGTGGGCGCCATCTCGTCGGAAATCTAGCTGTCGTGAAGCTGTTCTGCGACGAATCAATCAATCAATCTATCTGTCGTTCTTTTTAGAGAAGTAGGGCTTCTCTGGATCGGGAATGAGCTTAGTTAATGTTAGGAATCACGATAACTCAAGCCCGAGGCAGTGCTTTGGGTAAATGAAGGTATGGTGTGTAGAAATTAACTAAGCTGAGGAAAAAAAAGAAAGAAGGAGAAGAAACGCTAGTTTACAGGCCGGGCGGGTCGAAATCTACCTAAGTGCGGCACGAGCGCCGGTGCGCGGGTCCGTGCCACGCTGCGCCCCGTCGCCAGGTGCCGAAAGGTTCGCCGGACCTACCCGGTAGCTACCGGGTAGGTGACCCGCCCCTTTGGTTTCCTCCGCTCCATCTCTTTACCTGCCTACCCGGTAGCTACCGGGTAGGTCCTCAGTCCCTCACGACCTCCGAGGCCGTGACATCACAGAACGCCGGCAAGACGGATCTCGAGGTACTACAGCTCCTCCTCGACAAGCTTTCCCTCTGTCAACGGGCCCCTGGACAACAATACCGCGGGGAACACCAGCTCATCTCCACGGTGCACCGAGCCTGCCGCAACGTGCCTCAGTTGCAGCACGCTCTCTTTGAACCTTCTCACCGGTTTGAAGACCTCGCTAGCAAGCTCCGTGCATCCATCGGCACCCATGAGAACCTCAAGGGAGCCCGTCAATTCCTCTTGGCCGCTGATGATGACAGTGACTACCATCCTTCCTCGACCCAGTTCTACGTTGACCGCCGCTACCATCGCAACGACAAAGGTGGCAAGTACTCGGACAAGGCCACCAAGTCCTGGAAACGCAAGTGCTGGGTCTGCAAGAAGGAAGGTTGCTGGTCGACGAAGCACTCCGACCAGGAACAGAGAGATGCCAAGGCTGCCTGGAAGGCTCAACGTGGACGAGATCGTGGTAACTATTCCACGTTCCTTGCTGACTTTGAAGGCATCGCATCGGACTCCGACGAGGACTCCGACAGCGAGGATGACGCGCAGCAGCTACACGCTGCTGTGTGACTATCTAATCAGGCATTCCAGCACCGCATTAACCCGACCGTTACTGAAGACTCCAAGCCCTCTGACACTGTCTTCATGCTTGACCACGACTCTCAAGTGGTCTTCCAAGGTATAATGCCCGACACTGGTGCTGCAAGGGTTTCTACTGCCGGCAAAGGTCAGTATGAAGCCCTCCACAAAGAATTCCCTGATTTCGTCACACCCCTCGATCTCTCTCGCGCTGCCGAAGCCAACATCCGCTTCGGCAATGGTTCTCCCATTGAGTCACTCGGCTCTGTCACGGTAAACACCCCCTTCGGTTCGGTTGACTTCCACGTCATGGAGACGGACACTCCCTTCCTCTTGTGCCTCAAGGACATGGACAGGCTCGGCGTCTATCTCAACAACGTCTCCAACCAACTCGTCTCTCGGTCTGGAATCACGGTCCCCGTTACACGCAAATGGGGACATCCCTGGTTTTCTCTTTCTTCCACCGCGCACTTCACGGAAGCAGAACTGCGTCGTCTTCACACTCGTTTTGGCCATCCCTCGGTTCCCAAGTTACACGACCTTCTCTCCAAGGCTGGCCATGAAGATGTTGACCCGGCAATGCTGAAGACCATCACCAAGCTTTGTCACCACTGCCAGGTCAAAGGTAAGGCCCCTCAACGGTTTCGCTTCGGTCTCGAGGATCCCGACATCGACTTCAACTACGAGATCCTCGCCGACGTCATGTACATTGACGGAAGCCCGGTACTCCACGTTGTCGACGCCGCCACCGGTTTTCAAGCCGCCAGGTTCATGCGCACCATTTCGGCAAAAGAAACCTGGGAGCTCCTCAAGGCCTGCTGGATTGACACCTACCTCGGCCCTCCGGATGTCATCACTCACGACGACGGAACGAACTTCAACAGCACAGAGTTCAGAAATGAAGCTCGACTGGTCGGCACCACTTACAACCAGGTCCGTGTTGAAGCTCATTGGTCAGTAGGTAAGATTGAACGCTATCACGCGCCTATTCGCCGCGCCTACGAAATCTTCTCTGAGGAGATCTAAGGCTCGAAGGCATCACGCCTTCAAATGGCCGTGAAAGCAGTCAATGACACCGCCAATCCCGACGGCCTGGTTCCCACTCTCTCGGTCTTCGGCGCCTACCCTCGCATCAACATGGACTCTCCGCTCACTCCGTCTCAACTTCAGCGAGCCCAGGCAACACAACGGGCCATGACGGAGGTCAAGAAGATCAAAGCACAACGCAACCTCCAGGATGCCTTAAACACGCGAAACGGCCCAAACACTTCGGATCGCCTCCCTGCCTCTTTGCCCCTTGGAAGTCAGGTTCTTGTTTATCGAGAAAACAAGGGCTGGACTGGTCCCTTCAAGGTCACCGCCATCTCCGACAAGACCGTCACTGTGCAAACTTGCGGCTCTGGTGCCTCGACATTTGCTAACTCACACGTCAAGCCATATCACACACCCGAGGAAGCAAACAAATCTGTGGAAAAACCCTCTACCACAGGTGAGGACCCCTTCGACCCCATTGTCCCTGGATGACGATCCCACCGTGTTCCTAAACACAAAGGAAAAGGACCACATGGAATTATCCAGGAAGTTCTGGGCTGAAGGTAAGATCACCACCGCTGGACCACCGTTTGAGGCCTCTGACCAAGCCGAGCTCGACGCACTGCTCGCCAACGGAATCCTCTGACCTGTCCGATATGACGCCTCTTTGCACAAAGGCGCTACTATCTTCAAGTCACGGATAGTTTGAGAGTTTAAGGATCGCACGACTGCCGCTCCCTACGAGAAGTCCCGACTGGTTGTCCAAGGCTATGGTGACTCCGACAAGGACAACATCATGACCTACGCCCCTACGATTCAGCACGCCAGTCAACGAATGATTATTGCTCTGGCTCCCTCTCTGCGCGAACAAGGTATGAAGGTCATGATCCGCGATATCACCATGGCGTACACACATTCGAAGACTCCGATGCAGTGTTTAATTCTGGTCACTCTCCCGACCGAATTAAAAAGAAAGTACCCTGAGGGAACGCTGCTACACGTCGCTAAACCTCTCTACGGCATCGCGGAATCCCGCACTTACTGGTTTGAAACCTACTCTCGGCACCATCAGCAGGAACTCGGCATGGAACCTTCGGCTTTTGATCCTTGTCTCCTGATAATGGCAACAGCCTCTGACTCGGACTACTTCAGCATGACTGGACCACAAACGGACGACACTCTGAACGTTGGCACTGCAAATTTTCTGGCCAAGGAAGACGAAGGGCTCAAGAAAGCCGGCCTCAAGGCCAAGCCCCATAAGATCCTCGATACCGGCACCTCAGAAGACTTTAACGGCTCTCGCATCGCTCCGACGAAGGAAGGTATAACCGCTGTGCAGAAGGGACAGGCTGAACGCTTACAACTACTTGTCCCAAACTCACCCAGAATGCCACGGATGTACGTCGAGCAACGGGCCAGAGGTGTCTATATCGCTTCAATCTGCCAACCGGAAGCAGCCTTCGACTACTCCTCGGCCGCACAACACTCGCAGCCTACCCCGAAGGACGCCAAGGCATTGAATCAATGGATTCAGTGGCAGATCGACAACAAGGATCGTGGACTGAACTTCGTCCCTCTTGACTTAGCCACCGATAAGGTCTTCGTCTTCGTCGACGGCTCATTCGCTAACAATCAGGACCTGAGCTCGAAAATCAGATATCTCGTCATCCTCGGCAACGAAGTCGCCACCGATCAAGACAACGAGTTGCGCATCCGCGGCAACATTATCCACTGGTCATCGACAAAGTGCAAGCGAGTCACCCGGAGCGTGTTAGCTGGCGAGATATACGGCATGGTGCAAGGTTTCGACATCGGCTACCTAATCTACCATACCGTCAACACGATTCTCGAACGGCTGCACATCCCGCGCATCCCGCTGGTTCTCCTCACGGACTCGTTCTCCCTTTACCAGTGCATCGTGCAGCTCGGCAGCACTCAGGAAAAGCGTCTCATGATCGATTTGATAGCACTGCGTCAGTCATACGAGAATAAGGAGATCGACGACATCAGGTGGATTCACGGAACCTGCAACCCGGCCGACTCAATGACGAATGCAGTACCGAACAAGGCGATGAAGGAATTGGTGGACAACAACGAGACGGTGATACGGCTGGAAGGATGGGTCAAACGAGACTAGGAGGAGGAATAGTTTGTCGTCGTTGTATTCATGAAGTCTTTCATGAAAAGAAAAGTAGAGTGAGTGTTGATCCAGCGATACGGTTGGTCAAGGCAACAGCAGGACCGATTCGGAATAGGACAGAAGAGGAGGAATTCACAATCAGTAAATAGGAATTGTGGGTCTACCTTGGGCATAAATACGCCCTCTCAACACCTAGATAGACCCTTCCTCTTCTTCCCTCCTTAGACTTCACAATACACTGGATTCACACCCCTTTCTTACTTATCTTTGCTTTGCTATTTACTATTCCCTTACGTACGTACGTACACCGTTATATCAACACCAGCCAATTCCGTAGAAGTCCGAAGTAACCGTGCGTCGTCACTTTTTTGATTGGTGCAAGCCCATGTCAGTTACCAAATTGTCGTCTTATGACACTCAAGGAGATAATATAGTTATCTCCACACAAGAAACACGCTATTGTGATTTGCCCCGAGTGTGCACTATACGACTAGTGTACGAGTTTACCTCGCCGATATACCGAACTGTAACGGGGCCAGCCGGACTAGGAGGAGAGGTCACGTGTGGAGCAGGGGGCAGCTGGAGGCTGACCGGGGACTGGTTAGGATACGTGGCCGCTCGGAGTAAGTCCAGCTAAACTCCCCACCTCCGGGGCACATCTGTATATTTAGGAATTCCGGGCCGGAGGCCTCCTGGAGATTGGCCAGGCTTTAGTCTATGTCCGTACGGACTTCTTGGAATTCTAGCCGTTCGGAGCCATCACCTTGCCTGGCCAATTGCATTTGACCTCCGCGTTACAGATTACTACCGGCTAGGCCTCATATCGGGTAGGCTTACTACCGAGTAGGCCTCATACCGGGTAGGCTTGAGAATGGGTACCATTACTACCGGGTAGGCCTCATACTGGGTAGGCTTACTACCGAGTAGGCTCGAGACTGGGTATGCTTACTACCGGGTAGGCCTCATACCGGGTAGGCTTACTACCGGGTAGGCCACTAGCTTGTAGCCTTACTACCGGGTAGGCCTCATATCTGGTCGGCTTACTACAGGGTAGGCTTGAGACTGCTTATGCTTACTACTGGGTAGCCTTACTACCGGGTAGGATAACTACTCTGTAGGCTTACTACTGGGTTGGGTGAGTACTGTGTAGGATACTACCGTGCAGGCTTACTACCGGGTAGGCCTCATACCAGGTAGGCCTCATACTGGGTAGGCTTACTACCATGTATGCTTAATGCCCTTCAGGAATACTATCGCGTAGGCTTCCTATCAGGTTGATATACTACTGGGTAGGCTTACTACCGGGTAGCCCTCATACCGGGTAGCCTTACAACAATGTATGGTTAATATCATGTAGACCTACTACCCGGTACGCTTCATACCGAGTAAGTATACTACAGGGGTAGGGTTACTACCGTGTAGGCTTGAGAATGAGTTGGCTTACTCGCGGGTTGCCCTACTTCCTGGTTGGCTGACCACTGAGTCCTGTAGCCCTACTACCGGGTAGGCCTCATATCGGGTAGGTTTACTACATGGTAGGCTTGAGACTGCTTATGCTTACTACTAGGTAGCCTTACTGCTGGGTAGGGTATGTGCCTAATGTACCATGTACTTGTAAGTTATATGTGTAATAAATTACATACAAATAGTCTGCCTGACAGATATCCTGACTACCATGTATGCCATGCATACGATAACTCAGCTATCCATTGGAGTTTATCAATGCACTATTTAATCAAATGCATGTACATATCCCTGGTTCTTTGATGAAATCTCTTCTCCGCCTTTTTTATTGTCCTGATGATAACTCAAGAAGTCATTAGTTCATTGAAAGTTAGGAAGCAATGTAATGAGCTATGTAATAAGCTAATCGACCATACATCCTCAGCTTTAGTTATCGGCACACTCCTTCAACTCATGCTTAGAACCCTCCCAACAGAACTTGCAAAGCTTCTCATGACACACCTCACACTCAATTATCTCCCCATCCGTAAAGTAATCACTGCACCCCTTGCAGACAGATGGAAACAAACACTTCTCCAACTCTTTTCACAGTGAATGACGATTTGGACCGAAAATCTCTTGCATACTGCGTTCATTTTCCATGCCTACGTCGAGGAATGGAATCCATCGAATGGTTCGCACACGAGCTGCAGCATCATAAATTCCAGTTTCTGACGCTGTCTGCCGCTTGATGTAAAGAAGTGCATCAAGCCCCGTAATCTTGGCCCCTGGTTTGAGGGAATGAAGAATACCACGCAGATTTCGGCCTATCACCTGACTTTCGGCGCGGCAGATTCTCGTTCTTGATATGTCGAATGATGCCACCGGCTTCGCAGAGCGTTTGAAAGTGCATGACATCTGAAGACGAGCCGTCGTTGTATTTGAAACAGAAATCCATACCCGTTTTCGTTGAGTATTTGAGCTTTGATACTGTAACTCCCTTCATGAAGAAAGCAGTACCACTGATTCGTAGGCCTTTGCCGAACAAAACGAACGATGGCTGATATGACTGATACTGAGGCCGTTGACAAGCGAAAGGTGCACCACACCGCACTGCTGTGAGAGCTTCGTCGACAACCAACAACAGGTTATACTGATGACAGAGACGTGCGATGTTGTTCTAGACTTTAGCATCCATCGGCTCTCCCGTCTTTGCAGACACGATCTCCACGAGAATTCCGATGTATCCATGTTGAGGCAGAAGCTTGATTTGCTGCTCCAATGCGCGTTCTGTCTGATATGGGTTGTGAACCAATGGTTCTTTACCACAAGCAGAGAGGCGATTGTTGGGGATGACAGAGTTGTATGCCTGAATACACACGTAAGACTTGGCTAATATATCTGAAGCTGTTTTACTCACGAGTGGTCCATGGGTGGCTCCATAACAGCCCTCGATGACAGCAAAACGGGTGTCACTAATCTGCTGGCTCGACAAGGAGATAGCACGATGGGAGCTTTGTTCGATCAAACGACGAAATAAACAGCCCAACACAGTTTGACTTGCATCACTGACATGGGAGTGAAAGGTGATGGGAATGGAATCGAACACGTTGCTAGGACATTGTTAGCGATGAGCAAAGGTAAATGGTGAATGGAAACTTACATGAATGAGGTACGATATTCCACTAACAACGATTTCTTGTGTCTATTCTCGGTTTCAAACGATTGCTGCATATACTCATTCGAGAGTCGAACAAGATCAGGGGAGTTTAGAAACGCTCCTTTGCGAGTATAGTGAGTGCCGAACCGAGCGTTCATATCGATGTCGGGAAGCAGATGTCGTTGATACTGAAGACGAAGCCATTTGAGATTCCTCTCATCATCGATCGTAATGTTGTGCTTCTGACGGTAGTGGCCGACGAGAGTGCGCGAGTTGGTGGGGTTAGGTGACTCATAATGGCATTCAAAGCATCGATTCTCCATTCCCAGGCATGTGCCATCGTCACCTTTGCCTAAGCATAGGCGTTGATGATAGAGGTGATCACCATGCATGGTGGTGACGGCGAGCTCTGAAGCTGACTTGCCACAGTTGACACAAGTCCAATGTTGGTTATTTGGATATCGAGGTATGGTGGAGGTGCAAACACCAGGCTATTAATGTGTGGTGAAAGTCTTGATTTCTTCTATGTATATGTATGAGGAAAATGCCCGTGAGACCGGCCGCACGGTGCTATTAACACCGTGCGCGCACTGTATGGCGGGACGGGCCGGGCTGGCTGTCACGAAAGAGAACAACAGGAACGCTGAGGCAGAGCTCAACCTAGTAGTATATTCCGGTAATGATACTAAAGCTGAGGAAGGAAGAAAGAAAGAGAGACAGAGCGGCAGAAGGCCGGGAATTATATACATGTGTGGGTGTGTGTGAGTCACACAGTGCCCGGTCACAGTGCTCGTGCACTGCCCTCTTCTTGGCAGAAGACTCTGGAGGCCAGAGGCAACGTTACATGAAGTGGTATGTGATACATGAATACCTCTTCCTGCAGACATACCTTTGCGTCTAAAGGGTCTGCGCTGACCGGGGAATGCATTTCCGCTGGTGCGCAAGTGTCTTGGGACAGCTGGGCTGTCACACTGTGCGCAGGGTCCTGCTTCACACACATACAGCGGCTACCCTAGATAGCGCATGTAATTCGTAACCACAAATTATATGCATTATCGTAAAAAAATGCAGTACCCAAAAATCACGTGCAAATGCCAAGGCCGGATATATGGAGGTAGTATTCGTAACATTACGGCCGCCTATGTAACCACATATCGAGCGTACTTTGCTGCAAGCTACTCTGCCATATAGCGGTCATCGACTGCTTTAAGCGTTGTAGAGATTGCAACTGCTCATGCGTGAAGCCCGAATGCCGCTCCGCAACGGCTAATGCTTTCTCCAACCCATTAATTCCTTCCTCAAATGACACGAACACCGTTTCAGGCTGTGCTGCTTCTTCATTAAGCTCATCCTGACTCCGGTAATCGGTTTCTTGCACCCAGTCATTTAAAACGCCATCCAGTACCTGTATATCGGTCGCTGGCTCTCCCGGTGCTAAATCTTCATCGACGGGGTTCAAAAACATGGCAATTGACATCCGCTCACGCAAATGTGCTGTTGCTTGTTCGTATACGTCGTTTATATCAGTGGAGATCTCAGAATTGACATCGGAAGTAGTGGTAGACGCAGCGTCAACGTTATTTAACAGCGTGGACTTCACCCAAAACCGTCGAATGCTCTCAGCCTTGATCGTTGTAAACCAGTGGGTCGAAAGCCACTTCATAGCGAGTCGCAGATTCATTTTACGGACAGGATCATCGGAGGAATCATCATTGACCTGTTCGCACATCCACAACAAATAGGAACGTCGATAGTGCGTTTTCAGTGTACTGATGAGTCCCTGATCGTTAGGCTGATACATAGACGTAACGTCGAGAGGGAAGAACTCGATTGTAATCTCTGGAGGTGGCGGTGTCTCTTTAACGGCGGCGACGTGTGCTTTGAAGTTATCTAACAACAACAACACCTTTTGACCGGGCTTGTGAACTCGAATATGACGGTAGAATGCTTGCAACCACTCGTTTGTAATGGTTGTAGTAAACCATGCGTTTTGATTATGTCGCCAGACTATTTTATGTCCTTGCCAGTTGAAATCCTTCAACGAACGTGGACAGGCAGCTTGGCTAACAACCCATAGGTCAAGTTTATCGTCACCTGTATCGTTACTCGTTATTCCCACAGAAATACGAGTCTTGTCCAACTTCCTGCCAGGTCTACTAGACGTAGCTAGTCCTGACGACGCAGAACGACGCCAGTATAAGCCAGTTTGATCCATGTTGTAACAGTTGCCTCGCGGTGTAGCTGCGACAAGCTGAAGTAAGCTCTCCATCTTATTCTTCGTTTCGTCTCGATTTGCGACTGTTTCTGCAGAAGCCCGTTCGCCATGCATAACGCGGTTCGATATCTGAAATCGCTTCAAAAATAAAGTATACCACGTCGGTCCGAATGGTGGCGGGTTGTCGGGGGGTAGATTGTTGCGGGCCTCGGGATAATTAAGCCATATGTAACGAGCTTTCTCCATCAATACTTTGCGTGAGGTATTAATAGCTCTTACTTCCATACCAATCTGCCATCGGTACAGAATCGCTTCGAGGGCCGGCCATTGAGCAGTACTGACGCGTTTATGTTGCAAGCCCGGTGTGGTAGCATCGGAATTAATAGAATCAAGATTTGTCGCGTGGAGAATTCGCGAGATTTGATACTGCGGAAGCTGTATGTCGTATTTTCTCTTAAACCACAGTCCTGTCTCCGCCTGGGTTGGTTTCGGTTGCTGGGTAAGAAACCATTGTCGCAGGGCGACTTTCTGCTCGATTGTGATGCGAGGCATGGGGAAAATCTGGACACCTTGTTTCGTAATTACAATCTTGTTGAAATGTACGGCAGTTTCTATGTTTTCACGACAACAATGACGGCGACGACGTCTACAATCATAGCAACGACAGCGTCGACGGTGTCGACGAAGACACTACAATCTACACTTTCCTTACTGGAAGCCTCAGACCGCTATTCTGCAGTGTTACAACCCGATACACGTATACCTCACCTATCAATCACCGTACCGCTATCCATTACGCAGTTTACATACAGTTGCCATTTGTAAACAAACGTCATCGGTCGTAACTTACCTACTATATGCGTGTTTTTACCCTACGTACCGCATATTTTTTGCCCGATATCGCATGCAATATGCACTTTATGCAGTATCTAACGAATTTCCCATACAAATTAATGCGTTCCCGGAATCCGTATGCATTAAGACCCAAATATGCACTATCTCCCCCATGCAATTACTAGGGTAGCCGCTGTACACGTGTGTGCGGTGACGGAGAATAGGCAGGCGGTACGACAATTGAGTGCTCAAGCCGTACACCTGAATGTCGTTGTACAGCGTACGCAGAAAGGTGAAGTTGGTAATCGTAAGTGGATAGGTGAGTAGGTGGGAGATTGAAGGTGGAGGAAGGAAGAGGATGAGGGGATGGGTGGATGGGGAAATGGTAGATGTATGTATGGTTGAGATAAGTAGATAAACCGATTAGTAATGAATTGTCAAATGTGATTGGTTGATTTTCTTAGTAATTATACATAATGTGAAAAGAATTATGTATTATGCCAAGGGAAAAAGTGGGTCACTTTTTTTTGAGCAAATCAGGAAACCCCCCATGAATCCCTATGGGGGTTTCCTGATTGGCCGACATTTATGCGTATAGATATGCAAAGATCGGACTTATACATATAAAAGTCAGAAGACTAATATCGACGCGGTGGTCTCCGGGGCACATGGGGATCCCTGGTAATGAGGCGGCTGACGAAGTGGCTGGCCTCAGCTCCAGCCTCCCACCACCAAGGCCATGCCCTGAAGACCCCCTCCCCAGCCTGGCGTACGTGCGACGGCAGGTGAAGCAGGCCCGCCGGAGGCTGGGCGAAGACTGGTGGACCAGCCACATGCCGCTCAAGTATAGTGGCCTGGGGCTTTGTTTCTGCAAGACCCCGGAGCTGCGTCTGTCACGGCCGTCGCTGCACCGGGTGCTGGCAGAGAGGTCAGGCCACGGCAATTTCTGGTCGTACCACTCACGCTTTGACCACCCGCCGGAATCTCTGAAGGTCTGCGACTGTGGTGAGAGGCTGGAGGCCCGGCACTTCTTGCAGTGCTGGGACACACAAGCACGGCGAGTCTGTCGACGACCGAGCCGTGCGGTTATTGGGACACACGTGTGTTAAGGAGAAAAACTGTAAGGTGTGGACGTCGGTGTTGCAGTGGTACCCGTCTCCGGGGCCGTGATTCTCTGACTAGTCTAAACAATGGCCCTTGCACATGGGCCTGATGTAGTGTGTATGTTCAGGTACGTGGCGGTGGGGGATCTCCTTTGGTTAAAGCTTTCCTTTGTTCCGGTTCCACACCTCTGGAAGGTGTGGCGTGTTAGATAGTCTAGATAGGCTCCGCTTGGGGGTGGGCTGTGCCCACCCTCGGCCATACACGGAAATAAAAAACAAACAAACAAACAAACAAACAATAACTCCACGGTGAGACGTGGTACGGCCTCGCCGTTTGCACCATTGTGTCCCCCTCCGCAACACGATTCCGGTGGCTATACGGGCCCGTTGCCCCGATCATGGATCATATATATTCACGGAGATTTCTTATATTAAAGGTCTCTCCGTGATATCTCATCAAGCGATCGGGCTATAGAGAAACGGGCACCACCATTGGGTTCCCCGAGTCGAGAACGTTCATGTGCATACCGGAATCCATACTCCCCGACCAATGTGAAACGTATAATCCATGTTTTTGTGAAGTAATCTCTATCAGCCACGTTATCTTTGTGACGGGTAAAGCTGTCATAGAACGGGCACCGCCGTTGAATTCCTGTTGTCAAATTGATCCTGTGGGGTACTTGACGCAGTACTCACGGACTGTTGAGAATCGCATTATCAAAGTTTCATTAATGTAATGTCCATCTTATTAGTTCGATATGTATTCTTATGATGAGTTGAGTTATCATGGAATGGGTTGTGCCATTAGATTCCCGTTGTCGAGTCGATAGTGAGGTTATCTGAGTGTAAAACATAATTCCATCTGAGTACGTTTAGTGAACTAGTGAACAATAGAGAATTCATGAGCTCTGCTCGATACACACAATGTAAAATAACCTCACTAATAAGTTCGTTTCATATCCAGCCCATACTGTTCTTCTCTCCAAGGCTGTCAACATATCTTCTCCTTTCTTTCCCATTTCAAAGCCGGTTGAATCTGGTCCAACCAAATCTTTTAATTTGCGTAAAAAGCGTGACATGTCTTGACCCGGTGAGTACTCCGGCAAACCTCTAACAAGTAGTCCTTTATAGTGACACGTTCGAGAATTGTCACGAATTAACTCATTGTTAGTTTGCGTCCATATATTGCACACATTCTGTGGGAACCCACAATGAAAACATCCGCTAAACTGATCCAGTTTACGAGTCGTCCTTATCCGTCCAAATATTTTCTCCATTCTCCATCGGGTTTGCCGTGTATGAAACTCTTTTCGACACTTGGTGATGGAGTGTTCCCAATTGCGGACGTGCTCTTCCTGTCCATCAAAACACATGAAGCACACTTGATCCAGTCTCGGAAGCCAATGAGTGAATATATTCCACTCGTGGAATTCATTTTTCCGTGTAGTTTGCCGTGCAATAATTGATTGACGGCCACGAGCCGTCGTGTCGTGTATATTTTGTTGTATTATTTCATGTGTGAAATCGGCGTTGACCATAATTGCTTCAACTTCAGCATCATCGTAATCATCATGAGATGAATAATGTTAACAAGACGGTGATATTGTCTCGTTGAGAGGTGAAACATGAGGAACGTGGCTATGATTCACATCTTTCATTTGAAGCGGAAGATGTGACTCACAATGATCACACTTGACCTCTCCGGACTCACATTGAGTTCGGTTGAAACGCCCATCCATGGTTTCTCATATGATCACTCTATGACACCTTGATCCCATGAGATACATAGTCATATCATCGTCCATCTTAACACAACTGTGTCTGGCTCGGCATTTCCTGGCCATATCTCGGTGATGCGTTTCGAGGTTTTTCTCAACTTGATTGCTATCCGCAGAACGCTTAACCAATAACGGTGTTGGTGATGATGGGGAATGTATCTCAACAGGAGAAACCGTAGATTGTTTGGTACCAAATTCAATATCTCGACCATAAATTGAATGGAAGATAACTGCTTTGCCAGGATTGCCATCACGGCCACATCGTCCACTCTCTTGAATATAGTCTCGCAGCTTTCGTGGAGCCGTTGCGTGAATCACGCATCGAACATCACTCACATCCAACCCGGTTCCGAGAGTATTGGTTGCTACGATTACTCCTCCATGTTCAAGCCACTGATCCAAGATATCGTATCTCATATCTTCAGACCCGATTCGACTGTGATATGCAGGGCACCGAAGGGCAGTGCTTGAAAGATTGACCTGGACGATAGTGCCTCCATATATAATGATTCATACGTTTGAACCGTGCCTGCTTTTCATGAGCTTGACTTTTTCAACAATCAGATTTTGTAATGCAATTTCCTCTGATGAGTTGTATTGCTGCACTGAGTATCGAATATTGGAGCGTACAGTTGGCGTTCGAAATAGCTTCACATCGGTCTCCGAGATTCTGGCCAATTTAAAGAACTCCTTCTCGTCTTTTGTGGGGAGTGTAGCAGTCAAAAACAGGCGCTGAACTCCACACTCCTCGAATATTTGTCCAACGCCCATTAAGCAAGCTCGGAATTTCCTGGACGACCCATCATGCGCATCTAGAATCAGATGACATTCATCGATCATGATACGGTCCAGGCGAGCCATATGCGATATTTGTTGTAAAAATCTCGCAAACGCTTTTGTTGTTAAGGCCTCAGGAGTCACGAAAACTACTGATGCCAACCTGTCCGGAGGTTTATTGGGAGCAAAGCTACCTGCCGTGATGCCACATTCTTTGCAACGTCTGAGCATGTCTTGACGTAAGGCAAGCAATGGCACCACCATAATGGTAATCCCATCAGACCCAGCGTGTGCCGGCAGGAGAAATGATAAACTCTTCCCACTACTTGTGCTGGCAAGTTGCACAATTGGATCATGTCCAATAGCGATGGAATTGATTACCTCCTCTTGTCCAGGACGAAACTCTGCTTGGGGGGCATTCAGCACCCGGCGTAGCTGTTGAACCATGTTTGTTTGTTGAAGTCGACATAGCCTTTTGATACGTGCTTACTCAGTGTTTCCATCATCATCCACGAAACGTTTCTTTCCACGTAAAGCTAATTTCATTCGATCGAGCCCTAATACGCGGTGCCATTGCAAACTGACTTCTCGGAACTGATCCTGTTGACGTATTGAACCATACATTGGCTGTTGTAGCTCACGAGCATAAACCATCTGTGCAATTTGCGTTGTGTGCCCGGCTTGCAAATCGATGATATCGACATTGACTATGTTACAAGGGCCGTTATCATCATCAAAAGCATTACTTGACATGTATCTGCTTGAGATGGCTATGACAACATGGCGCCACGTACTGACATTCATGTCACACCCCAATAGTTGATTCATATGTCGATTCAAAATGCGGCGTATTTGTTCACCGTTCCATGTTTCGTGATGCTCCATGGAGATAGCCACATTGCTATCTTCACTATCGTCCTCGTGCAGTATGTACTCAGACTCTTGGTCAACACATTCGTGTTCAGCTTGCGTCGTTACATCATATTGATGGCGTTGGCTCTCATTGTCATTCATGAATCCCGATGTCGAAGGTAAAAACTGTTGTCTTATTTGCTCTTGACGTCGATATTTTTCATACTTTTGTCGAGCCATATCTCCATCAGTCCGTTTATTGATGGAGATATTGGTTGTTAAGTCTTTTCCTGTATGCAATTCGGATTCGCCATGACCTAATACAATGTTAGATGCCCATATGAATGGGCTAGGATGAGTAGCGTTTTGAATTGTAGCCTGAACGTTCTGCCAAAACGGTAAAACCAACCACAAATACTATACCACCAGCTCACCGACTTCAGTTGACAGATAGTGGTAGACAACTTTGACGTGTTGTTTGTTATGATCATGTAGCAGGTTCTGACACCTTGTATTGATGCTATGAACAAAGACTCTAAACTGGAGAAGAAAGAAAGAAAGAGAACTAAGTTTACATGAGTGGGAACCCTTCTTATACCCTGCGTCGCCCGGTTCTGCGGTGGGGGACGCCATAGCTCTGTGGTGGGTGACGAGAAGCTCTGCTGTAAGAGACCAGCTGGTCCTAGCGTGAACTGTGAACAAGCGAGCTCCGTGGTGGGCGACGGCGAGCTCTGTTGCTGCAGATGAGCTGGTCCTAGCGTCAACCATAGATAAGCGAGCTCCGTGGTGGGTGACGACGAGCTCCTATGTCAAGCACTGGCGGAAGAGCTCCTGAGATAGTGATGACAAGCTCCGTGATGGCGGTTGCTGCTTAGCCATCAGGCAGAACCGTCACACTTCCCCCTACCAAAACGGAGACACGGTGGTGAGCCGGGTCAACGTTAACCATGTCGACGACGGCCTCTGTTTCTGCCTTGTCTCTGTGCCAGATTGTCATCTGGGTGATCTCCTGCTTCCTTATCCTCTGCCGCAGCCTCAATCCATTGTGTCAGCCTCACGGGAGGCCCAGCAGCTTCCGGAAACTCATTGTGAAATGCTCGAAGTTTCATTGCTGCATTCTTGAAATTCTCGGCTGGGTACCATGTGTCATCAGGATCACAGCCTTGCCAGTGAACCTGATACTGCAATTCCTGTTTTCTGCCATGTATTCGTGACTGTAGAATCGACTCTACCTCGAATTCAGCCTCTCCATTGATTTCTTCAGGCTCAGGAGGTGGTTGAACCTGTTGGGGAAGAGGGTCTTCACTAGCCTTTCGGAGCCTATCAGCGTGAAATAGATTCTTCATCTTGTAGCTGGCTGGCAAGTCTAGGACAAAGCTGTGGCCCCTTTCCTCTGTGATCTCAAATGGGCCCACCCACTGGGAATCCAGTCTGGTGGTTGGGGATTCAGTACTGAAGCCCTTCTTCTTGAGGAACACCTTGTCTGTCACCTTGAAATCGACGGGCCTACGCTTCCGGTTTGCCTGAATCTCTTGCCGATGTTGTGTGGCAACTCCTGCTTTCAAAGCCAATCTCTGTACCTCTTGGGTTTGTGAAAGGAGCTTGCGGGCTAACGTCTCGGGCTCGGTTTTTTCGGTTGAGTCTGGCAGGTTCCTTGACAAGGGGTTGCGGACTTCCGTGCCTGTCAGTACCTTCAGAGGTGCCATGTTAATGGAGGAATGCCATGATGAGTTGTGGGCAAAGTCCAGAGCAGGAACATGGGTGCTCCAGTCATCCTGATACTTGTTGATGTAAAATCGAAGTCTCTGATCTAGTTCTTGATTTGTAAACTCAATGGCCCCTTGTGTCTGAGGGTGGAAGGCACTGCCATGACGATGTTTCGTTCTGGTGAGCTCGTTAATCTTTCTCATGAACTGAGAGATGAATGGGCCAGCATTGTCTGAGATCCAGACCTCAGGAACTCCCAGCAGCCTGTACACATGACGGTAGTATCTAGCAGCAATGATCTCTGCTGTGTCTGTCTTTCTACCAGGCAGCGTGATCAGAAGCCTGCTAAACTTGCAAGTGAAGGCCCAGATGTAGTCATATCCATGACGATCCCTCGGCATGTCTTTTCCGTCAACCACAACATGCTTCCACACAGCTGCAGGAATAGGTAAAGGATGAAGCAGGCCTGGGGTCTTGTCTCGAGGTGTCTTGTTCCTCCGGCATTCATAGCAGTTCCGGACATACCTCCCTGATGTCCTGCTTCATGTGAGGCCAGTAGTACTCCTTCTCGAGTGCCTTGATTGTCTTGTTCTGTCCTGGGTGAGCTGAGATGGTGGGGTGATGAGCTTCTCTAATGAGGGCAGTGCGTAGGTGTATATCTCCCTCTTGTATCATCTCTGGGACAATCAGCTGATTGCCTCGCATGCCCAGTCCCTGAGCTTCGTTCTCCTTTTGTATCAAGTCCACGAGGTCAGCTCCTCTCACAGCCTCTGTCCTATGGTCGGGAACGAGCTCCTCGTGACCTCTGTCGAGCTCCTTCTGTGTCGAGTCTACAGTATCAGCTTCCCTGGAGGCTTCAGTCTCTGCCTCAAGTGCCGCGAGCTCCCCATGAATCCTGGCAGGCTCTATCAGTGGCATAGTCCGTTCCTCTGCTTCTCTAGCTTTCACAGTGGGCAGATCAGCTGTCTTTCGTGAAAGGGCATCAGCCACGACGTTCTGTTGACCAGGACGGTACTGGAAAGTAATGTCAAAGTTTGAGAGGAAGTCAGCCCATCTCACCTGACGAGTGGAGAGGACACGCTTTGTCGAGAAGTATAGGAGGGCCTGATGATCAGTGACGACAAAGAACTTGGTTCCCAGCAGCTCAGGACAGTAATGCTCGAGCGTCTGAACCACTGCCAGGAGCTCTCGGTCCTGGATGGGATAAGCTCTCTCAGCTGGAGTCATGGTCTTGGAGAAGTATCCCACGGGCTTCCACGTCTTATCTTCTTGCTGCTGCATCACCACGCCTCCAGTGGCATTGCGAGAGGCATCTGTCTCTACTCGCGTTGGCTGGCCAGGCCTGAAGAAAGCCAGAACAGGAGCCTCACAGGCCAGCTTCTTCATGGCCTCGAAAGCCTGTCTCTGAGCTTCTCCCTTCTCGAATGGAGCTCCCTTTTTCAACAACCTATTCAGGGGCTCAGCTACGTCGCTGGCGTGATGTGTGAACATTCTTATGAAGTTACAGAGCCCCAGAAATGATCTGACAGCTCTGACAGAGTTGAGCTCCTCGAATTTCCAATTCTTGATGGCTTCAACTTTCTGAGGATCCACACGGATCCCAACTCCTGCCTCGAGAATCACTCCCAAGTAGTCAACTACAGTGACGTTGAAACGGCTCTTCTTGATATCTCCTTGGAGCTGGACCCTTGTGAAGACGGTAGATGATCTCCTCACAGTGCTTCCAGTGCTCCTCTTCTGTCTCTGAGTAAACAAGCACGTCATCAGCATAGGCACTCGCAAACAGGTCCAGAATCTCCTGGAGCTGGGCATTGATGAAGCTCTGCCACCAGGCAGGGCCAACCTTTAAGCCAAAGGGGAGTACCTTCCACTGAAATGTCCCTTGACGAGTGCGGAATGCTGTGAGGTGTCTGGACTCCAGGGACATTCTCAGACGATGGAAAGCCTTGATGATGTCAAACTTGGACATCCTTCTCGCATTTCTGGTGTTGAAGATCGTGCCTTGTAAGTCAGGGGGCTGGTACAATCTTGTCCTTAAGGTACTGATTTCTCCAACGATAATCAATGCAGAAACGTCTGTCAGATGAGTGAGGCTTGGGGACAAACAGCACTGATGAGGCCTGAGCCTCCATGCATGGCTGAATGAATCCCTGAAGCCAACAGCTGATCCGTCACCTCCTTTTCCAAGGGCAGGTACTGGACTGGGGTACGATATCTTGGAGGGCCAGTGTCAGATGGGTCTCCCTGTGGTCTCGAGAACCACGTCAAAGCCTGGACGTGAGGGAGGCAAAGTATCAGCCTGAACTTTAGAAAAGAACCCCTCAAGGTGTGCCAGCTGCTCTGGTATCAACGAACGGACCAGCTTGACGTGCTCCGGGTCCTCGTTTGATGGAAAGGGGATAGCCTTGCCGTCGAATGTCTGCCAATGCTCAACAGCAGAGATGGATGGCCCGTCGGATGGAGCTCCATACTCTATGCTGATGGGCTCCTTTGGTGTGGCCTTTGAGATCTCAGCCCACTTACCTCTGTGAGGGTTCCGTAGTTCCTGTTCCTTTACTTGCTGAAGAATCTGACTGATCACGAGCTCGTCAGAGGGCTCAGAAGCCACGGATTCATCTCCAGAGCTGTGAGCCTGTATGAGCTTCCGAGGAGGGTTCTGTCTCTTCAGGATCTGATATCTGTGATCCAGCATCTTGTCTCGACGATCAGCATCTCTTTGTACAGCTGGATCTATCTCCCTGTCCCGTTTGCTCTTCTGGGGAACCACAATGGCAGGGGAGAACTTGGCCAGAGCTGGGGAATCATCAGGCCAGATCAATCTTTGCTGAGCACAGTCAAGGAGGATGTTGTGCTTTCCTAGCCATTCCAGGCCTACTATCACTTCCGAGCCTGTCTCAGTGACCCAGAAGCTCTGTTTCTTGAATCTTCTTCCATCAATCTCAAAGTCAGCTATGAGATGCTGTTTGACTTGGCCAGCTGGTAGGCCGCGATAATCAGATAGAGTTAAGGGCTTGTCTAGGTCAATGAGACGTGCATTGAGCTGTCTCTTAGCTCGGTGAGCGAGCTTCCCACTGATCATCAGAGAGATCTGTGCTCCAGTGTCACATAGGGCAGTAGCTTTCATGGCAATATCGAGGTGCTGAACTTGAACAGTTTGGGTAAATCGGAACCTCTTATTGCAGCTATCTACTTTACCTAGTGACGGTAGATGGACTGCCAAGGAGTCTTGTGGCAGTCCTCCTAGTTTTCCGAGTCGGAGCTTGAGGAGGATGAGTGAGAAGCTCGTCTTTTGTGATGCTGAGTGCCAGAGACATGCTTCTTATCCTCACACTCTCTTGCTAGGTGGCCCTTCTTACTACAGTTAAAGCAGGTTCCGTCATCCCAATGAACCTTCTTCTCTTTGTCTGTCAAGGCACGGCCAGCCTTGCTTGAAGTTACAGCCTTGTCTGACTTGTACTTGACTGATGAGGTCTCCTGATGACTATGAGCTCTTGGGGCCTCTCGAGAAGCTCCTGATCTCTTCACCTGACGACGCAGCTTGCGGCTGTATGCATACTCGTGATTGTACACAGCCTTGGTGACCTTGGAACAGAACTGCTCATAGGTGATGTCTGGGTTGGTGCTTGCCTCAAACACATCACTTCCCAGGTTCATGTCAAGGTGCTGCCAGAGAATCTGTGAGAACTCTGTCTCTGGGAGCTTAGACTTTGCAGCAAGATGGTTGAACTTAGAGATGAACTGATGAACATCACTGCCAGGCTTGTAGTAGAGCTCGTTTAGCTGAGCTCGGGCTCGGACTGCTTGGTTGGGATCATGGTAAGCTGTGACCAAAGCTTGCACCATCTCAGATAAGCCAGTGTATGGATGAGTCTCGGAACGGAATCGCGTTTCAATGGCTTTCTCTGCGTCTCCCTCAAGCAAGGACATCAGATAACGCATTCTGCTCTTCTCACAACGGAAGATTTCACGGTCTTCCTCTAGTTTGTCAGCTAGCTTTCCAAGCCAGTTGTCGAAAGTCTCCTTGTCACCCTTGAAGTGGCCAGGATCTGAGCCACGAGCCTTGGACTTTCGATTGTAGCTCGAAGCTTCTGAGTTCACGTCATCTGGGTTGTCAGAAATGGAGGCAAAAGCAGGCCAGGCTGCCATGCCAGAGGCTCGGAAGGAGCCTCCACCAAAGGCACTCTCTTGAGTGGCATGGGTGTTGACTGTATCAACGGACGTGGCACGATGGTTGAGCTGTAGCTCTCGTTCGAGTCGACGGATGGTGGCTTGCATCTCGAGGATGAGCTGGGAATGGGAGGCTGGGTCTGCCATCTCGTGCGGGGAGCTCATCACGGATAGTGGGGAGCTCTCTCTTGTTTTGTCTTCTGGGTCTTCTTCTTCTTTGTCTTCTTGAGTGTTGGTAACTCGTTTCTTAGCCGGCGCGGCGTCGTTGCTTGATGCAATTCGTGCACTTTCTTTCTTGGTGCAGCAGCTGCAGACGAGGAGCTTCCCACGTCTGTCATGGAGCTCGGTTTCTTGGGTTCTTGTGTCTTAGGTCTTGGGTCTTCTTCTTGGGTCTTGGGTGGTTTATTTGGCGGACGCTAACCACAGCGAGAGGGGAATCGAGTGACGTATTTAGATGACGCTCGTCAGCGAGTCTGGATGAGTTTAGAGTAGTGTTATGATCATGTAGCAGGTTCTGACACCTTGTATTGATGCTATGAACAAAGACTCTAAACTGGAGAAGAAAGAAAGAAAGAGAACTAAGTTTACATGAGTGGGAACCCTTCTTATACCCTGCGTCGCCCGGTTCTGCGGTGGGGGACGCCATAGCTCTGTGGTGGGTGACGAGAAGCTCTGCTGTAAGAGACCAGCTGGTCCTAGCTTGAACTGTGAACAAGCGAGCTCCGTGGTGGGCGACGGCGAGCTCTGTTGCTGCAGATAAGCTGGTCCTAGCGTCAACTATAGATAAGCGAGCTCCGTGGTGGGTGACGACGAGCTCCTATGTCAAGCACTGGCGGAAGAGCTCCTGGGATAGTGATGACAAGCTCCGTGATGGCGGTTGCTGCTTAGCCATCAGGCAGAACCGTCACATTGTTGACGAGTATAACCCTTGTGATATCTTGTGACGGTGCATACAAGGCCATGGTGAATGAAAATATTTCGTACTCCGCCAGCAATACTGTTCCACATACGAACACTCAACACTTCTGTTGTACGGCCCGGTTGTCCACCAGTGACATGCATTAGAACCATCAACCGCTCTCAAAAATCGTTGAACTGGCTATGATAGGTATGTACTGTACTCCTCCTGTATATTTGGTGTGTAGGGAGACGTGACGGATTGGTACTGTGCGTCGAAAACCACAATTTTTGCAACTTCTCATCTGTTGATATCCTTTCCAATAGCCATTTGGAGCCTTGGATTCCATCTATCGTACGATTATTTCTCATGTCGGTAAGAAAGGAATACCCAATGAAGCTATTGCCAGCATTGTCAAGAAGATTAATCCAGTCAATGGCAAGAAGTATCGGCCCGGACGCATCGTTGCTTTCGTTTGATGGTAATAAGAGCAACTTCGTTTGTAAAATGAGTTTGGTCTCGTGAATCGAGTTGAGTAATGCGTTCCGTAGTTGGGGGATTGTGAAACGAATTTCACCACGTATTATCTCGTCATCCTGCCATTCGATTCTGCTCTGCTCTGGTGCATCACGCGTCAACGCCATTCCGTATGCGCGTGCACTAAGAATCCAATCAATAGGCGTAGCTTCAGTTCCATCCGTAGACGATGCAAGAAATCGAGCCACCATTGGCCTCACAATGGTCGCAAGACCGGGAACCATTTCCCGTGCTCGCTACTCACTCATTCCGTCGAATCGTTTGTCCTTCACCAGAGCTTTTTGCTGGTTAAAACCTTCTGCTAATGTAAGATATCGGGCCATTTTGATAATACCGGAAAAGACAGTGGTGAACTCCTTAGCAGTGGCCCAACCACCATCATCCCTGATGGCCATCGCAGCTAATGCACTAAGTAATGCACTCTCATATGGGAACACGAGACATGAATGATGAAGCAACGTCATGAGAAATCGGAACATTGTTCTGTCTAACGTGGCGTTGTTGGTGAGATATGCATTTCGATTTGCTGAGTTGGGTTTTTCATTTTCGACGAGATCAGTGATATCTTCGACCTTTTCAAGTGCCGTCTCTTGAGTATTCGTGAGCTGAAATGGGCTCATGGCGTCGTCGTATCGTTCCCGAATGCGCCATATGTACATCACCACCCCCGTAAATTAGCTGATATATTGACGCAGAGAGGTCGATTGCATTCGAGGTTGCCATGGTTTGGTAGGCCTTGGTTGCAACATATCGTTACGAGCCAAATCGAATAATACTGGAGCTCCAGCATCCAACGTGTTCGCCATATTATATGCTCCATTTAGAACGCGATCGACACTGTCCCAGACGGCCTGTAATGTATTGATTGACTCGTTTTCATTTGCCATCGCATCTTCGCCACTCTGGCCTCCTTTGCCGGGTCGAGATGCCGCATCCCATAGCCTCATTCTCTGGGTGTGATCGGTATAGTCTTCGAGGTGTTTAGCCCAGCCCATTCTTTCTACAAAAGGATTCGTTTCTAAAAACCCGTCAGGTTGGATGCGACCACCCCGAGCATGTGATGTATCCAATGTAGCCTGCACTGTTGAAGCAATTCGTTTTGCCAGGTCTAGTGCATGTAGCTCAGTCGCAGAGGCCTCATTTGCCATAATATTATTTGAAGTGTGCTTTCTCGGATATGTGTGTGGATTGACGAAGATATCTGGCGATTCTTCTTGGGTGATGCTGGTTACCGTTTGATCAATACGTTTGCGTATTGATTCAACATCTTGTCGTCCCTCAAGATGTCCATTCTTACATGAGTCGTTCAAGTCCACCAAAGAAACCTCAAACCATCCACTGGCACGGCGGGTACGGAAGATTTGTTGACATGGCACATAGCATCGCCATAGCTGTAACGATTCTTGATTTCGAGAAAATTTCGACTGTCCCCCTTTATTCATGTTTTGCCATCCATGCACATCGCGACAGTGTTTTAGGATTCGTTGAGGTTGACGGGCAACGAATGGGCATTTGTCGCACGCAAACCAATCATAGTAAAGTTGCCCAAGTTGAGGAATGTGGGCATTACCCGGCGAGGGCAAAGTATAGCCTATCATGTCGTCTTGAGTATGCAATATATTGGGGATCTGCTAGACAGCAGTAGCGATGGCTTTACGAGCTTTGGGCGATACAAGGACGTGATCTGGATTTCTCGAATGCGCGGCTATCTCTTTGCCCAAGACATCATGACGGCAAGTCGTGCATGTAACGACTGGCAATGTGGGAACGAAGTCGAAGGTATGAATTGAAGACATTCTGCAATGCGTCGGGGTGTACTGGATAGAAGTTAGTAAGAGATGTTGAGATATTCCGGACTTAGAATTTGGCGATTTATAGAGGTAAAAGATGCTGTACTGAGAACAATTACTTCAGTTGGTCTACAACTAATAGCCTACTAGAATGATTGACGGCTTACATCATTCAACGTTTGCTTAGTCATTAATGTGATCAACTGACCGGCATTATCGTTCCTACCATTTGTTGGTTTGTGTCCTTCCCTTGCCCGATGTTGTCTGGCTTGGTCGCTCCTGCCATTGAATTTACGTGACTTGCACATACTTATTTCTACGTAAAGTCTAGCTCTGACATGAAACCCACTTTTTTTGTTCTCCAAAGAAAAATAACGTGAATTCTACTCATAATTCCCGGCTACTGTGCGGGTGGCCGTACCGCATTACATAAGAAAGAACGTGAATTCTACCCCCCCTTGCAACGTGAATTCTACCTCCACCTCCGGACCCGCTTTTCCGTTTTCCCATACAAAAAAACGTGAATTCTACCTAGAATTCGCCGCTACTATATGTTAGTAGCTATGACGAGCGAAGCCAATGCAAAGATTTTCGGCGACAAGTCAATCAACACGGTGCCTACTTCTGCTGCGGCAACAAGGTATAATAATGATATGAATGAGGTCGATATGGGGGATCAATTGCGTGCGGCGATGGGCTAAGACCATCGGATCTGCAGAGGCCCGTGGTAGGCTATCAAATAGATGTTTTTGCGTGATACAACACTCATAAACAGCTATCTTCTTCAACTTCAGTCACCGAGGTAGGAATCGTACAATTTGCAGGCGTGATGGCAACATTGCATTGTCGACGGGCTAAATAATAAGTTCGACAATCAGAATCGGTCTCGCACATGGTACTGGACAGGTGATACGACAGTGCCGTTTGACCAACATGTTCATGTCCGACGGGGCAAGAATGCGACTTGTTTAGCTTGTCAAGGAGATCAAATGAGTCAGATTCAGTCCCGATCGGAGACGGTATAGAAGAAAAATCTGCTGGTGCCTAGTGTTGCAATTGAAGATAGCAGTCGTGCAGCGAAGCCCTCGGTGCCTACAAAGCCAGCATGCACCTACACAAAGTACCGCCACAACCGGTGTCGTGTCGGTGTATGTAATCAGTACAACTGTTGTTACTTCTACCATCAGTCAATTATACATACGTTCCAAATAGCTGTTGTTCGGCGTGTTTTTAATGGTAGGAACTGATGTCCGTGACGGAATTGAGGCCTTACCACAGCCAAAGAGATATGTTAGGCCACCGAAACATCTCCGTCGTCAATTTTCTGTCGCGACACTACGCCATGATTGGTAAATATATGCACCCCCGTCACGATATATACCCCCAAGTTCTCGAGAGACTTAATTCCTATCCAGAAAACGCTGATTGCAGACCACGGCGCGTTTCAGTCCCCTACTGCTGGAATGCTATTTAGAAGATTTGACCTGGGTATTGCGACAAGCACAATCGCAGCTTTCTTAAAGAGAAACGACGAATTGTAGGCTCAATTGAGAGAGTCAAGAGATAGGAAACGTCGAAAAGTTGTGCCCAATTCAAACGAGAAATTCTTGACTATTCAAGGGGTTCTGGAAGTGAGGACGCAGCCTGTAACGAGGTGACGATGAGTGGTGCAACAAACGGTGCAAGATTCGGAGGAGGACACGTCAAAATCTGAAAATGAAGGTACGGCTGAGTAGAGGTGTATATAGACATTGTCATAGTGTAAACGGAACGGTGATAGCTTCATTCGTTGTTGTTTGATTTGGATTTAAAACTTGCAAGCTGTCATGATCTTTGCAAACTGTTGGCTGGGTCGTTACGGGGGTGGGTCGCAGGTAGGAGTTTTGACTTATTGAGTAGGCGCACCACTGAGTAGGCCAACTATATAGTAGGCCAGCTACCTGGTAGGCAAACTAACAGGTAAATCAACTATCAAGTAAGGTCCCTACTGAGTGGGTCAACAGATGGGTAGACCAACTATCCTTACCACAACCACTAGATAGGCCAACTATTGTGTAGGTCTAAAAAAGGGGCATGGCTAGGCAATGTTAACACACCACAGGATAAGCGAATCACATAGTAGGCCAACTACTGAGTAGGGTGACTACCAAGTCCAACGATTCATGAATATGCATGTTACGGAGTAATGCTAGTACTCAGTCAGTCAATTGATAAATAGGAGCACATTTTCGAGTATGGAGGAGACATTTCAATTTTCTCAATCAGTATAAATGATTTGAGCTCCAATATAAGCAATAACAGCTAGAACTCATCCACAAAACTAATGGCAATCTCAAACAGTACATCTGGTTAATACCACATTCCTTTGACTCATGCTCTGACCACTGCCAACAGAATTTGCACAGCTTTCCGTGACACACCTCGCATACCATGACCTCTCCATCAGCAAAGTACTCGCTGCAACCTTTAGAGATCGACGGGAACAGAAACTTCTCTAACTCTTTTCGTGGCGAATGACAGTTTGGACCGAAAATCTCCTGAAGATGATGTTCGTCCTCCATGCCAACATTGAGTAAAGGAATCCATTGAATAGTTTACACATCAGCTCCTGCAGCAAAGATCAATGTCTCTGTAGTGGTTAGCCGTTTGGTGTATAGTAGAGCATCGAGTTTTGTCACTTTTGCATTTGCCTTCAACGAATGAAGAATGGTACGAAGATTTCTGCCAATTACATGACTACTCTGAGGCAAATTCTTGTTCTTGATACGTCCGATGATGTCAACAGCTTTGCATAGCATTTCAAAATGCATGACATTTGACGAAAAGCCATCATTATATTCGAAACAGAACTCTGTCGCGGTCTTCTCTGAGTATCGGAGTTTCGAAACTGTAACTCCATTGACAAAAAATGAGGTGCCAATAATTCGTAATCTTTTACCGAAGAAGACGAATGACTGTTGAAATGCTTGATACTGTAGGTGTCGACAAGCAAACGGAGCCCCACATTGCACTGCTGTGAGAGCCTCACCGACCACCAATGGAAGGTTGTATTGAGGGTATGGGCGTCCAATGTTGTTCTATGCTTTGGGAACCAATAGTTTACCAGTCTTTGCAGTTACAATTGCAACCACAATACCGATATATCCTTCTTGTGAGTGAAGTCTGACTCGTTGTTCAACGCCTGTTGTGTCTGATAAAGATTGAGAACTATGAGTTCGTTTCCAGACGCAGAAAGGCGATTATTGAGAATGACGGAGTTGAATACCTAAAATCTGGGTTTATGGATGGATACCTCAAGTCCATTGGTGGTTGTAATCAAGAGTTCAGCCGCTGACTTTCCACAATGAGGACAGGCTCAATGTTGGTTGATCAAAACGCAAGGCATGTAGAAATATTGAAGAACGATGATTTGAATCAGAGATGGGCACGGCTCACAGAAGCGGAGAAATCGACGAATTAATCTAAGTTGTGTAAATGAAAGACAGAAACAGCCGGCAGCAGCCGGGAAAACTGTCAGGGGTCAGGGGACCATCGGTGGCAGCCCTGGCACTAGCCAGGACTTAGCGCCCACAATCCTTCCAGAATTCTGGATATATAAGTCGGTAGAACGCTCCTAGAGTTAGAGAGAGGGCAACGCACGCATAGAACACAGTTAATTCGACTGGAATCGAGTGAGCAACCGCTCAGCCCTGTGACATACAGTCGGGTGACAAAATAAACGAACACCACGCTTCAGCCGTGTTCTACATCGCAGACCCTGCCGGCTTCAAAAACGAACAACAACTTCAATTCAACGAATCCAAAGATGAAACTTGGGACGCACGTAGACTAGGCGCCGCTCTTTCTAATGACGTATTAAGACTTTGTATACCACCCTCCTGCCTCCACAACTGCCGCGACGCGCCGTGGCATCGAATCTATTAAGTGGTTTACCATCTCTATGTTTATGTCTGTCCAGACCTCTTCTGCTGCCTCAATTAGCGATTCCATTGATGAATCATTCTTAGGCAGTGTCCCAAGTAGTGGATTCCGTTCGCAGATTCTTTGTTTAAGTACAGATCACAGATTTTCAATAAGATTAAGGTCAGGAGAGTATGGGGGCCAATCCAGGACGGGGAACCCCAACTCTTCAAAGAAATCTCTTAGTAGTTTCGAGGTGTGGATATGTGCATTGTCGCGCATGAAGGTAATTCCAGGCTCGTGAAGACGAGGGAGACGTTCTTCGAGGATTTCCTTGTATATACGTGCCGTAACACTGCCTCGTTTCGCCTCGCGGTCTCCAGGACAGATCGCTAACTCACTCTTAACGTTATAACGAATGCCTCCACAAAACATCTGCGAGTGACGCGTTTTCTTTACTCGACTTTGAACATATTTCAATTCTAAAGCTGACGAGTCTAATTATAGGCAAAACTGTCAGCAAATGCGTAAACAACAAGATATCGTTGCCATGGGTGATTTCATACCTTTAGGACGAAAAGCCCACCCTCGGAGTTGACCGCAACCACGCTCCACCGTTGACTCGTCCGTAAAAAAAATCGCTCTCCAAAACGAGAGTGGCTTATTATGATGCTCTCGAGCCCATTCATGCCTCCGTTGAGCGTGATCTTCCATCAAATATGGACGAGTCGCTGCAACGGTATGAGCAATGCCCTCTCGAACAAGGAACCGTGCAATCGTGCGTGGTGTAGTGGGTAGATGAAGTAAACGCATCAAAGAACCACACGATACAAAGGGATTCTTGTTTATCTCTCGTAATATGCGTCTTTTGTACAGTTCTGTCAGCTTAGACGGCCGCCCGTGCCCTTTTGGTGAGACACCCCAATCCTGTGTTGTGAAGCGTTTTTCGATGCCTCGGCAGGTCGACGGCGACAACCCCTCTGCTAGCACTACCTGCGTCGCATTCTGGCCGGAAATTAGTCGAGCATATACCCGGTTTCTCTGCCGAGGTGTTGTATGTACTCGGGTCTTTTTTGGACTTCTTATCGGTGTTCGCGACATCTTTGAAGTCAGGAGTTGATTGTAGGTGCGGCGGGGAAGCACACAACTTGGGTTGAATTGGGCCGAAGTGTTCGGTTTTTTTTGGCGACCCACTGTATGCGTGCGTTCAAAATCTCATTTTTAAATACGTCGAACAGTATGGACATCAATATGGAGAGTCTCGGGCCCGGGATGACGTCTGTCTCCATGGCACGGGCTTCTTAGTCGCCCGAACCGTACATCCAAATCTCAGTTCGCAAAGCATTGCCTTGACCTGAATGGGATGGGAGGAAGAATTCTTTCGAACATTTCCACTTTGTCTGCACGCAGAAGATAGACATCGACACGCGTTCAGGCCGTCTACAGGACAACCAAGCGACCTGGTACCTCTTGCATCAAGAGTGCCTACTGAGCGACAAGAAGATCCAAGTTGCAACGTTCCTCGAGTCAGGTGGCAAGGATAAACAGTACAATCCATACGAACTGCTAGCCCACTTCAAACACGCATTTGGAAGTGTCCAGACTCAAGAGAAGGCCCAATTGAAGCTACACCAACTAAAACAGCGCGAAAACCAAGCATTTGGCGACTTCTTTTCGGTCTTCAACACCACATTGGCCGCAGCAGGTGGGGGTTCATGGGACAATGCCTCGAAGGCCAACTAGCTCAAAGGCTCTCTTGGCAAAACACTGTCGTCTGCATTGATTACAGTGACCCTACCAGATGATTACTATGAGTACGCGGAAGCTCTCACCCCAATTGCCTGGCGACTGAAACAAACGAGTGCATTCAAAATCCTTTGTCCAAATGGAGCGACCACATTGCCATCGAATGTTGAGTTCACGACCCTTTTTTTTACAGAAACAATCGATGCAGAGGGCGATAATATCATGACATACAATATGAATACACGTCCATCACGACCCTTGGCACGTCAGGCCAAACTGTTGAAATCCTTGCTTCTATTGTGTCTGTGTCTAAGTTCGTAGATGTACGCAATAGCGTGTTTGTATAAAATTAGTGTGACAAAGGCAAACAAGCCACAGGATTAGCGTGGCAAACGAGCCACAAACACAAACAAAAAACGAAGGGCTCGTGTGTGCTCTGGGGCTTGCGCACACACACAATCCAACACACCCCGTTAGGAAAGACAATGAATGGGTTCTTTCCTAAACGATAACTTCTTCATCTTCTTCTTCAACCGCACGTTCAATCGCACGATGCCCTACACACCCTCTAAATCGTCCTCCTCGTCTGGAAACAGCGACATTCCTAATGTCCTGCCTGTTATGTTCATGTAGCAGGCTCTGACACCTTGTATTGATGCTATGAACAAAGACTCTAAACTGGAGAGGAAAGAAAGAAGGAGAACTAAGTTTACATGAGTGGGAACCCTTCTTATACCATGCGTCACCTGGTTCTGCGGTGGGGGACCCCATAGCTCTGTGGTGGGTGACGAGAAGCTCTGCTGTAAGAGACCAGCTGGTCCTAGCATGAACTGTGAACAAGCGAGCTCCGTGGTGAGTGACGACGAGCTCGTATGTCAAGCACTGGCGGAAGAGCTCCTGAGATAGTGATGACAAGCTCCGTGATGGCGGTTGCTGCTTAGCCATCAGGCACAACCGTGAAAGTATGTAGGTAGGTAATGTCCTTCGGACAGACAAGGGCTCCTTGCCGGCAACCTGCACCAGCAGGGCATCGATGCCTCCCCTCGGTTCGGCGGATCCGAAGCTATTCGAAAACAAAGCGCTTGTCCCACGGAAGGAGAGGCTCGGTGATTAGAGTGGCAAGACGAACCGTACCTGCTTTCTGACCCTCCTGCAAACAAAATTAACTGTACGGCTAGGGGCACCTGCTGCCTACCCCACACCGAATTCAATGTCGCCTGCGTCTTCTTTGACACCGCCATAGTTAAGTGACCTCATATCACATCCAGATTCTGCTGATGATTGGTTCTGCAGCAGTAGGCAATAAGAGGAGGCGACTAGCAGAATTCTGCAGCACCACGCAATAGGATGAGGGGGACAGCATCATACACCTGACTTCGGAGGCTCAACAACGCGCTGTTCGGCAACTGGCTCCTCATCCCCGTCAGCCACTTCGTTAAGGGTCACTTTCCCGTATGCCAGCAGCGCGATATTGCATTTTTGTAGACTGTACGGAATATGTGACGAACGGCAGTGCCTTAATTTTATGGTGCGTGCCGTAGCTACGATGTATGCAGTACTGCTATATAGGTATACACATCTATGCCATCGATGTCTCAACCCTCCGGCATCCAAAGTGCCTCAAAACACGCCTTCGGAAACGCCGTGCGGCAATGCCCGCCAGACAGTAAAGATATTAGCCAAATCGGTATATTGAATATAGTAGCCCCCTCCACGTAAAGCTGTGCCAGGTAATCCGTACGGAGGCACCAGCTAGTTCGGTGTGAGAGAACTAGCCGAACGGTTGAATTCTAACTACCTAGTACTCGAGATTACCCCTCAGATCTCTCTGCGTAGGGCCGCGATCTGACGATCTCCTTGACGCAAAAGCGGTAATCTGGGGTGCAGGATCTCTCTGCGTATGGCCTCGATCTTTCCATCACCGTGACGCAAAAATGGTGATCTGGTCTGCTACATCTCTCTGCGTAGGGCCTCCGATTTTTGATCGCCTTGACGCAAAAGCGGTGATCTGGTAATCCCACTACGTAGAAGGGTCGATCTACCGAACAGTCTGTATTTACCCGAATCTGTGTATACCTGGACATTGTCAATACATAATAACGCCATCAACGCCAGGTTCTGGATTGCGAAGGACCCGCAAGGTAACGCAACTTATAAGGCATTTCAGCCATTCGTGCCGTCGCTATTACCTGTCAGTAGGCTAAATCTAGTGCAGGCCGTCAGGTCTAAAGTATCCACAAAAGGAAGGGAGGTCTACTAGACACGCCTTTTCCGGACATCGTGTCATCGATCGCTCTTTTCATGCCTCTCATTGTAGGCTTCTTCGTCCCCGCAACCGTCGTCTGCGTCACCTTCGTTGTAGATTTCGCTTCTATCAGGGGCCGTCCTGATGGCTTTAAAGGGAGTTTTCCTTTTACCTCCGTCAAGTGTAGATGGCTCATCGGCTGCATTAGCAGGCCCTGGTTGAGGGTTCGGTGGCTCCTTGCAATGGTAGGAGTCATGTCCTGGCTTTTTACACCGACGACATACACCGGGGCAACGTCGACAGGGGCGACTGGGAGGGAGGCGGAGGAGGCCGCGGGGAGGCGGGCGGCAGCAGGAAGGAGACTGGATGAGGAGGCGGTAGGGAGGGGGCCGGCAGGAAGGGGAGTGGAGGAAGAGGCTTCCTGGGTGCGCTGCTCTTGGTCGCGGCGTCGCAAAAGGTCCCGTACTGAACGGGCCTCGTTGAAGGAGCCATGGAGGGACTCCACGAAGGTGTTTGCAACGAAATCGCAGCACCGCAGGACCTGCTCCTCCATGTAGCTTGGGCCTAAAAGCCCCCCCCAGAACTGGTCCTGAAAGTGCACCAAGTGCCGCACGAATTCGTTGTTCATGAGCATGTACTCGCGCACGGAGTCAGCCACCGCACGGGGGTCTTTGTTGGTGTCGTTGCCGTTGTTGGCGTCCATGTTGGTGTTATTTTTTTTCGTAAAGTACCGAATGAGACAAAGAAGGGATCAAAGATGTCGCGTTCGGTGGCTCGTATGGTGGAAAGATTGGTAGAATGCCCCCGTGGCAAACACGAGAACTGTGGTATATAGGCATTGAAAAGGCAGGTATATGGATTAACCAAGGGAGATATGCCGTACGGAGAGGCATTACCTACATACTTAGAGATGCAAATGGCTTGCTGTGAACTATGTCTCCTTCACTGTCGAAGGCTGCAACTCGTGTCAATGACTGGGGTAAATACCAATCAAAAAACCTGTCTACTTTTAGCTACCTCGCATGATGCTGGTATCATTCGGTGAGCAAAGTCCAGATGAGTACCCGTTCGGTTATTATTGGAGCTAGTGACAAGTTTGTAGCCTTCGAACAGTCAAGGAGATACATACATACTCAAAAAGCCGGAGATATCACCCAAAAAGTTCCCCCGATACACGGCATCGTACTTGGCGCAGGGGGTCACGATCGATCACAGAATTGGGCCATACCGTGACTTTTGGTGGTTCGTGGTCCAGTACGTAAAACGCCACCCAAACTTGCACGTTTCCCACGCTAGTATAGTGGCGAGATCCCGACGCGTCCACGACTACGTGTACCCACTGCACCATTACGACTGTTACTACAGCAACAGGAATGGTGAACAATAGGCGTGTACCAAATGGACGAGAGTTGGACAGCACTGAACTCAGAATCGCAAAGACAATGGCATGCTGAGAGGTAAATGAAGCACCACGACAATACCGTACGGTAAGTTAGTTGTGTAGATGATGTTAGAAGCGGGGGAGATAAGAGGAAAGAGAAGAGCGCGTTTCTTGGGGCCACGTACTCCTTTTGCGTTTCTTGGGGACCAAGTACGGCGTCTCTTTGGGACGGAATGCCGGATACATATTCAACGTGGTCGGTGCTCCTCAAGTTCTCGAACCGGAATATGTCAGAAAAACGCCACTCAAGGTATCAGTACTTGATTTCTTCTCAGATGACGCGACTATGTTGCAGGAGAGAAGGTTGCTGTACTGCCAAGAAAATAAGTGGATTCTGCACGGACCTGGACCTCAGCCAAATTCAACCGCCCAGCCCATACAGAATAAAGATGCGGAGATTGCAGATGACAAATTGCTGGTGGGGACATACATACGGCTCATGCAGGTTCGACAGCGAGGACAGGGTATTGAGGAGCTACTACTACCTAACATACATACCCGATTCCCGTTGTATAGAGATCTCACGAGTAGGAAAGTATCGTATGTTAAGATGTTACATAGTTCTTCATGTGTGAAAGGCAGTCTGATGTACTAGAAACAAACATGTAAATACCTAACGCCATGAACCGTACGGTAAGTTACCCATCGTATACATATAGGAACAAGCCACTATGTACTCTGTATGTATTAACCCAACAAACGGGCAAAAGAGAGACCACCTGAACACCCGAGTTCATCAAAGCAAGTAACCTCCGAGATCTTTTCCTATTTCGTCTTCTTCGCCTTCTTCTTTGAACGATCGGCGTCATCATCCTCCGCATTGGCCGCCTCCACGGCAGCACAGTTTGCCCTGTACCACTCCCAACCACCCCACCGATCCGGGGTGATAGGGATCGGCCGCCTGGCAACACTTTCCCATGTGTCCCCCTCCAAGCTGTATGGGGTCGTGAGCTGATTGAGGCGATGGCTCGTTGCGAGTTGATCAGTGGTAACTGGGCGGTTCCGACTGTGGTCCATGCGGATTATGGTAGCTGGGGTATCGCCGGCGATGTAAGTGCGGATCATGGCTTTGGAGACGGCCTTTCGCTTGGGCTGGCGCTCTTTGGGGGCTGGCGTAGGTGTCGATGGTAGAGAGGACTCAACATCTCCAGCCTCACCGGCATCCACATCATCAACTTTGTCTCCAGCCTCATCGTCACCCCCATCATTATTATCATCGCCGCCAGCATCATCGTCACCCTCAACATCAGCATCATCGCCATCATCCCCACCGGCGTCGCTACCACCCGTCTCATGGTCCTCATTGTCAGTAGCCTCATTGTCCCCTTTGTTATCCCCGGGATCGTCGGCTGGCACACCTTCGTCGATGTGAGAGGATGAAACATCCTTATTAAGACGCTTCGAACGGCGCAGCCGCGACTTCTCTGTCTTACCCTTGCTTGTGGACTTAGATAAAGCTGTGTCTATCGTGCGGCCATCATCCGCCCCGGAAACAGTAGATGTCGATTGGAGGGGAGAGGCCATGTCTGGATACTTGGCGACAACGTGTGGGCTAACTGTTCATCCACTCACTGCAGCGAAGTTGTCTACAACTGCCTGTCGTATGTTTGCCTGTGAGGGCCTTCCCTTGGAAAGATGCATCTGCATTGCTGTCTCAGGCATCATGAAGAGCAGGAAGACATGGACGATGGTAAGTAGGCCACAAGACCAGCCATCTTCTTGAGTAGGGATAAGAACGAGCCGCTCGGCTGGGGTAGGTCATGCAATACCGCCTGTCTCCATGGCGATCTCTTCCTGCAGGCGATTTTGAAGCCACTCAAACGCAGCTTGGTAGAATCGTTCGGCATGTTCGTCATGTAGGGAGTCAATAAAATAGGCCTTCCGGTCATCAACGTCGACGATGATGACGTAGAAGTGGCTGATGTCCTCGCTGGTAAACGTACGGTTCCCACCAAAGACGACAAACTTAGCAGTCTTGTTGCGTATGGCGGTTACTAGGCTGCCACTGATGTGTGCTGGGAAATAGTCAGGTGTTTCACTCATGTGGCAGGCAAAAGTTGGCTCATTGGCGACGTTCGGCAAGTTAGCCGTGTACAAAGTGACACCGGCATCCATCTCATCGGATTCGAACCACTCACGTCGAAGGCAGTGAAGCTGGGCTTTCATCAAGCCGTATATTACATATGTTTCCCAACGCCCATGCGATATTCCTTGGGGGATGACGCGATTGTTGATGTACGAAGCATGTTTCCCTGCGGACACCACCTCTCTGAAGAGTCTGTCACCATTCCCGATTTTGAAGTACGCCATTGTCATGGGCAGCTGTGTATACAGTATTCTGTTTTTTCGGAGTCGGGGTACCGTGGATTCATTGCACCAAGCGCTGGAGATTGTCGGTAGACGTGACACCGAACAGCTGCGACTGTGTTGCCTTGTCTTTCGCCGTGTCCTGCTTCTTAGGTGTTGCCGTTGGCTTCTTGGGTGTTGCCGTGGACTTCTGCGGTGTTTTGGTCTTAGTCTTCGGCGTCTTCGGAGTCTGCGGTGTTTTGGTCTTAGTCTTCGGCGTCTTCGGAGTCTGCGGTGTTTTGGTCTTGGTCTTCGGCGTCTTCGGAGTCTGCGGCGTCTTGGAGATTTTGGAGGTCTTAGGAGTCGACGGCACCGCGGCCTGCTTGGAAGCGCTGACCTTCCTTGATGGTGTCGGTGCCATTCTGTCTGTTCGAGCCGCGATTAGCCAGTATAAACAATAGTGCTAGACGACGAGGACTGGAGGTAGAGCCGTTCGGTCAACTGGGGCTAAGCCAAAGATGCTTACCTAAAAGCCGAATTGGAACAGGTATGTGATATGTAAGGTTGAAGTGTCGTGCTGCAGGTATTTTCTGAGTCCAGGGTCCGGTCAACAAAGACAAAATGTCAGCACTGAGTTGGAGAGACTAACCTGGCGATACGTCACGGAGACTGGCGATACTGGGAGACCCGTGTTCTTGGTGTTTGTTCCCTGAGTCTACAAATTGGTCAACAAAGCCACGCTGGCACGCGTTGGACTACGTGTCACGGCGAAGAGGGACAGAGTGCAGGGACGGGCCGGCTGCGGTATATTCTCCTATGGACCAAGAAACAAAAGCTTAAGGAAAGGAAAAGGAGAAGCTACGGAGGGGGTCGCAGGACCACCGGCTATATACAAGACGTGCCCGATTGTCTCCCAGTGTGTGGGTTGCTGTTCTTGTCCCTGTGCACTCATCGGATGTGGCCGCGTGTTTGCGGACGACATCCGAGACCTCTCCCGTGTTTGCGTGAGACAACTGCTCTCCCAGATGTAAGGGATGTCTGGGAGTCTTCCTTAACCGTGGTGCGCCATCTGACCAGTCTTGTAGGGTGCGCGTCGGAGGGCGGCGGCGAGGCTCGTGATCGTGAGGGAGGGTTCGGGCTGGGAGCCCGGGACCGGCCCTCACACTACGTAGAGAGACCAACCTGCGTAAATAATGGACAGCTGGCGATACCAGAAGGCGCTTGGTCTTGGAAGACGAGCTTGCTGACAGCGATTTGTGATAGTCAATGGGCAAAGTCTGCGATGAGGAGGCGACCAAACGACTAGTCACAAGGAATGCACCCTCGATCAACGACAACTCTGGTGATCCAGACGAGGAGGCTGATCCAGGGACTCTGTGTAATGGGCAACTGTTCGACTGATTTGGCTGATCTAGCTGATGTGGCTGATCTGGGCACTCTGGGCACACTTCGAGAGGGGGCCAGCGGTTTGCCTGATCCGGCTGATCCGCCCACTCTTCAAGAGAGAGCCAGTGATTTGGCTGATCCGGGCACTCTATCGTCAAGAAGACAACGTAACCTCGGTAGTTCGGACCAATCCATGGGGTCATCGAGGAGGGGTGAGTGATTTGACTGTTTGAGTTTGACCTCACCAGTTCGTCATACTGCTGTTGCTATCTATAGTATCACTCGGTATTTCACTGTTCTGCTATTTCCTATTCCCATACGTCCAAATCACCCAAAACTGCCTTCGCAGTCTTCGTCCACCTCACAGCACATGCTTCGCTCTCACGTCTCTCCAACAAACACCATGGGCAATGGCTTCATCCATGTCTCACGTTAGCCAAGGTGAAGAGCAGATCGACAAGAGAAATCTGGCGCTTGCGCCAGTCCCTCATCTTGGAGGTACTCCATGTCAATATACCCTTCGAGGTTCGGCCCAATTCGATGTCAGTTGGCAGATTAACCAACGCGATGTCCTGCTGCATTGGTCCAACGGATTCTCTGATGTGAGTGATCAACCGTTCACTGAAGGCGCCCGATAATGTTTGTTGTTGGGCAGCTCCTTGGTAACTTACGAATGGAGCTCCTCGGCGGAAGAGGACTGGACCGATATGTCCACTGGTATACGCTTGGCGACTTCTTCCACATTGCTGGCGCGCGGACCAATATTCTGCGATTGATTCGGGAGAGAGATGTATCACAGCCTCTGAATCCCCTCTACGTGGAGGCGTCTCAGGGGGGCCTGGGGGGTGACTTTATCCTGGATGTACTCAAGGATCAGAGACGGGCAGACGCAATATTTGTACAGAGAAACGGCAAGATCAATGGCGTGATGTGCGAAAGCTGCGAGAGGCGATTTGTTCGCTCAGATGGGCTCGAGGACAAGCGCGGTCTTTGGCCCTTCGCGGAATGCACCTCGCATACCACTGTTGGCGGGGGCTCTTGTGCCAACTGCCTCTTCTCTCTGAACGGCAATGCCTGCTCGTTCTACGGGGATCCAGAGAAGTTCGCTCACTTACGCATACCATCAGACCCCACACCAGCAGTGAATCCGGTGTCCGCTCCCGCCCTCGAACCAGTTCTCGAGCCTCAACAGTTGGTTTACATGATGCAAACAAAAGTCTGGGCGTTTGAAGCTGCCAAGAAGGAATAGGAGAAGAAGGAACAGGAGAAGAAGGAACAGGAGAAGAAGGAACAGGAGGAGAAGGAACAGGAGAAGAAGGAACAGGAGAAGAAGGAACAGGAGAAGAAGGAACAGGAGAAGAAGGAACAGGAGAAGAAGAAACAGGAGAAGAAGGAACAGGAGAAGAATGGACAGGGGAAGAAGGGACAGGAGAGGACGGAGGAGGAGACGGAGGAGACAGAGGTCACGACAGACGTGAATGAGGTCTAAGGTTGTTACGAATACGCATGCGTTCATTGGCTTATGTACATAAAGCAGGTTACATAGTTCATACACTACAGATCTGCGGATCTATGGATACTGAACGTCCTCCTTGGTATCTCACGACAGCGTGACTCACAGATGTATCGCCGAACTACAAGACAATGGTTATTAGAAAGCCGAGAGACCTGGCTTTTTTGGGCACATGCCTACCTACATACCTACCTACCTACATACCTACCTACCTACATACCTACCTACCTACCTACCTACCTACCTACCTACCTACCTACCTACCTACCTACCTACCTACCTACCTACCTACCTACCTACCTCATGTACATAGGTCAGTACCAGGTATACCTCATAGCCAGGGGAAGTTCGCCGTTCAGTTATCACGGAAATAGTCACGTCGATATTGGTAAGTAGTAATGATAGTAATAATAATGATGATTTCTGTAAGTATGTGCTCCGGCCTCCGTGAGCGGTAGACGCTCACTAATAGGTGCGGCGCGGCGCACGGACTACGGATTATTAATTACAATCTTTTTATCCTCCGTCCGCCCAAGGCACTCGCGACCTACCCGGTAGCTACCGGGTCGGTACCGTAATTAATTGTCTCCCGGGTAGGTCTCCAGGCCCTTGGGTGTTCCGTGATATCAGTATATTGAGAGATCACATAGTAGCATTTTCCGTACAGGGGCAGTTCCCGTTCTGTGTCTTCAGGATTTTAACTTTTTGGGTATCTAGATTACATCGTCACTACTCTCAACCTCATCCATTAAGCGCATTCAACCTCCTACAGCAATATTCGTGCGTCCCAATGTGTGAGTAAGGGAAGTGTGCGCCAATACAACACTTGCGACAGTGACGCGACAGTAGATGCTGTCACAGTTTGCCGACACTGTGATGAACGTCGCAAGCTATTTTTATTCTCTGCAGACACTACCAATTCTGCTGCCAGTCATCTTAGGAAAAGACACCGTATATTCGACACATCACGAGGTGGCGAAGCCATTCCATCCAACCCCGATGACAGTATCCGCCTACCCCGACGCCGCCCCAGAAGGTAGTAGCTGTGTCGCAGGCAAAAGTGATGATAGTCGAAGATCTCTGTCTCAGGTTCGTTGTTAATAGTAACCAACCGTTCGATATATTCAACGACCCGTTTCTTAAAGAGCTTCTTCACCAACTTAATCCGGACATCACTCGATGTCACACGGCTAAGGCCGGGACATGGCTCACGATGCTAACCAGTCGACAGGCACGATGTCGGACGCTCCCTCGTCACGATGGTTGGGCCATATCGCGGGAGACACGGACACGTCATCGTGTCTCGCCAGACATGCATCCACGGGAGGCCTGACGCTCTGTTGCCCCATATATGATCCTGGCTGAGTGTGAAGGATAGGCGGGAGATAACCGCCTGTGCTCGCAGGGGGTCAGGCCCGGAGGAGCCGTGGAGGTCATGGCTCTCGACACGAGGTGATGCATGTCGGCTCAACCGCCGTGGCTCTTTGTGATGATATCCTGTTACGGGGCTCTCACCCTCTACGGCAGCTCGTTCCAGAGGCTTACAGGTATCATCACTATTCGGGGGCGTCCTGCTGAACTACCCGTCCCCGAAGGACACTGCCGACATCGCACTATATGTTCGGGCTCTCGGGCTTTGCACAAGCCAATGAGGAGCCCTACGGTTATCGTTAGGTCCCCGAAAGACCCTTCTAGACTCAGGACAAATCCCGAGTCTCACACGACTAAGACGTCATCAATAATCTCTTGAGGACTTTCATTTCCACAGGGTCCGTGGGTTGCTCACCATACTAATAATTTTTCGGAAATGCCCTAAGCGGGGCTGAGCACTCTCCCACGTGCCCCACTCCTAAGTGGGGTCGGTGGGTATATGGGAAAGCAGAGTTCAAAGCCCAAGAACACACACTCCCACCGTGGTGACTCACGAACCAAACAACGAAAGCTAGCGCCCCGAGACATTAGCTATTCCGGTGATCGGAATTAGCCGAATAACAAGCCCGACCACGCTATAGCGATATTACGATAGGCCCTTCGAAGGCCGTAGGAGAGAGTTATAAAGAGGGTCGCAAGCCCGGAAAGTTAGAGAAGAAAGGAGGAGTAGAAGCATAGCGACCCTTGCGACCATAATCAATTATAAGCTGAATTGAACTACGTTCCGCGCCTCTAGCTATTGATCCATATCCCGTGCAGTCCGTTACTAGACTATCGTCACGCCTTGTCTTGCAGGTTAGGTCTTAGCGATATATGACCCGCGTCACACTCGACACATTGCATGGAGTCGAGATTCCCTCCAACGTCGCATCGTTCGTACATCTCACGCCGCAAAACAAGCTGTTGAAGACGAGATGGGCCGATCTATATCTAGTATTCATCTAGCTTACGATTTATGGACGTCACTAAGCCGGCTTACTCTACTTAGTGTATCAGCACATTACATGGACCCGTTTGGTGTGCAGCTCAATAGACGTGTTCATGCTGTTCAATTGGTGTAATCTTGTTGTCGCTTTTATATCGCACCTGAGATTGACTAGCTGCCTGGTACCTCGCAACGAGCTTGTCAAAAATGTACTGCCACCATCGTGTCTGACTGGTGTACGCTTTCCAGGTTGGCGATTGTGTTTGTATGAGGTAACTATTGATGAGACAGACATCTAGTAAAAACATCCACCCAATTACCTGCAAGGCACCCCTGCGAATGCGGTGGTCGTACCCTGCTGTCGCCCTTAGTTGATCCCCAATGTCAACACCATTCATATTATTGTTGTAACCTGGGGCAACGGAAGGTATACGGACTATTTCGACTGGTTCAGCCCTAAAAAACGGTTGCATGGGACGAGTTCGGGCATGTGGAGAGGACGGTTTCTTTCCTAGTTGTTACCCATATTCCAAACTGTCGTAGTAACTGTGACGGTTGTGCCTAACAGCTTTGCAGCAACCGCCATCACGAAGCTCGCCATCACTATCTCAGGAGGTCTTCCGCCAGTGCTTGACATATGAGCTCGTCGTCACCCACCACGGAGCTCGGTTGTTCACAGTTCACGCTAGGACCAGCTGATCTCTTACAACAGAGCTTCTCGTCACCCACCACAGAGCTATGGCGTCCCCCACCACAGAACGTGGCGACGCTGAGTATAAGAAGGGTTCCCACTCCTGTAAACTTAGTTATCTTTCATTCTTTCTTGTCCAGTTTGGAGTCTTCGTTCATAGCATCAATACAAGGTGTCAGAGCCTCCTACATGATCATAACAAGCAGCAATAGGGATAGCAGGGGCTCTGTCATGGCAAGGATCACCAGGGACGGCACCGGCAGCTCTATCAGCTCAAGTATCGCCAGCAACAGCATTGGGGCTGTCAGCTCAACAAATGCAAGCAACATCACTGGCCCGGCAGCCTAAGCAGGGCGAGCGACATCACCGGCCTTACCAGCTCAATAAAGACGAGCAACAGCACTGACAACACCATAAGCTCAAACACCGAGATCGACACCTCTGGTAGCCCAAGCGCTCGTCACAATAGCTCAGTCAGCGCATGTCACAGTGATCAGATTAGCTAAACTGATTTCAGTCAAGAGGACGACAATATAAAAGGTAATGATGGCGGCAGTGCGAGCACATGCGACGGCGATGGTGATGACAGCAATAGCTTTGACGCTTTTAGTTGTTAATTACCTACCTGGGTATCCAGTATGTAGGTGATGTACTTCGTTTCTTGCCTGAATTTTGTTCCTATATTGTACGTATGTACGTCCTAATGGCCCTCCATGAATTAAGCCATAAAGTGCATAATGACATTCAACAGATGTACTGAAGTCAGGAATTCCTGGATCCAGTTTTTCTTATCAAACATCGCGACACCGGACACATCAGCCTAGATTACGTTTATTAACACTGACCACTTCTGTTCTTCGTAGTTGTGGTTTGAACCAGGGGTCCCTCATTTGGCATTCCACTCTCACCATTTAAATGTATTTTAGACGCGAATTCAGCACTCTTACTACACATACATATGTATTATGATCATGTACAAGGCTCTAGCACCTTGTATTGATACTATGAACGAAGACTCTAAACTAGAGAACGAAGGAAGAAAGAGAACTAAGTTTACATAAAAGGGAACCCTTATCATACCATACGTCGTCACGTTCCGTAGTCGGGGAAGGCCAACCTCCATAGTCGGTGACGAAGAGCTCATATGTCAAGCACATGTGGGAAGAACTCCTGACGTAGTGATGACAAGCTCCTTAATGACAGTTGCTGATTAGCTGTTAGGCACAACTGTCACAGATATCATCACAAAGAGTCACGCAAGTTGAGCCAACATGGATCACCTCGTGTCGAGAGCTATGACCCGTGTCGGCTAACGACCATACACTTTGGTACGTACCGGCCGCCGGTCGCCGGGGCTATCTGCCATACAGCCTGTACGTACCGTAGCTATCTGCCATACAAGTATGAGGTACGTACCTCCGTAGCTATCTAATCTGCCATACAAGTACGAAATACGTACCTCCGTAGCTACCTACCTAATCTGCCATACGGATTACAAGTATGTACCGTAGCTATCAGCCGCACCTAACCTAATCTGTACCGTACCTAGCCTTTTTTTAATCCCGTACCTATGTACATACCTAGAATGTGGGCCTAGCACCGGAAAAATGTACTAAAATTGCCGGACCACGTGAATCTACCCCAGACTCCACTTCAGCCTCATTTTTTCAACTTCACATCACAAGCCAAAACAGTATCAAGCTCAACAGAAGCCCTATTACTCCATGAGTACTTAGGCCACCACCACATCCATATATCATTGGATTCAGTTTTTGATGCTCGTCATTTTGAGCCATCTTCCATTCCTTCAGCACTCATAATGGGCCGTCCACGCAACAAAAGGCCTGGGTCTACCCAGTGTACCCATTGCAAGAAATGGGTAGTGGACATGTACCAGCACATGAAACGGCACAATGGCACAAACCTTTGGAAATGCGACACATGCGGCAAGACCCTATCCGAGAATCGAGCGAGACACGAGCGTCAACACTTGGGAATCAACAAAAAGGAGTGTACTTTGTGTGGTGTTTGGATTTCTGAGGGTGTATTTGGGGACCATTTGGACACCAAAATTCACAGACAAAATCTCAGAAGACAAGCTCTTGCACGCAGCCGTCAGCCACTCATCCCACAACCCAGCTACACCTCCGTCATCATCCCACCGCGAGTCCAACACTACCACCAAGAGTTCATCAACATGTTTGAGGGGGATTCTACTGGTCTGTTGTCTGCTTACACTTCTGAGATTCAGAGATGGGGTGGCATACAGAACATGGACTCTCAACACAGGCAATTGTATGATTCTATGAATCTACAAGCCCGTGGTTTGATTCCTGCTTTGGATTGTTGGCTGATTAAACCAGACGACGAGCTGTTTTTGGCTGAGATTTTGAGGAGATCTAATGGAGGAATCAGCTCCATTTATGAACAGGGGAAGCCACACCAGCCACTATCCATTGGGATTCAAGAAGTAACTCAACAGCTCACTCAGCCTAACAAGAATTCTGTGCTATATGCCGTGAATTTGAAGGCTTCTGCAAGGAATGTGGCCATCAAACTGCCAGGTAACCTCCAGAATATCAAGATTTGGGAGCAGACATTGGAGATATTTACAAATATTACTCCAAAGTTCACTAATGTGGACCTTCACGTTGGTGAGTCTCTTTTCATTTTCATGTTTTATACCCTTCTAACATGAGGATTACAGATCACGGCAGTCATGGTTTGACTTTGTTGGCCATGGGTTGTGTAAAACTCTGGGCCATATACCCCTTAACTTTTGACAACCTGGCTGTTCTTTCACAAAATTACAAGTCAGACAAGATGTTTGTGGATGTATGTGGCAAGTTATCTGGAGGTGACGTGTTCATTCAGACTCCTGACGAGGCTATCTACCTTCACCCTGGCTGTATACATAGTACAGTGGCCATCAGAGGAGGCTTGGTCCCTGGGATCAACTTTACCTCAGCTGAATCTCTTGAATCAGCCAACCAGATATGGAATTTGGATTGGGAAAAGAGTGGAAGGGAAGACAGCTCTTGTGACATACTTCTCAGAGCCATGGAGTTGATTATGGCTGAGCAAGATGATGTCCTGAAGAAGAGAGCTCAGCAGTTAATGTGTGAGGGGTATCACACCATGGTGGCACGGGATGGCAGGGCAGTGAGAAGGATTTTGAAAAGCTGGCCACAGAAATGTGTTGACTGTGGGAAGGAGTGGAAAAAGCATTGAGATAGTAGGATGTAGAGATCATTTCTGAGAGTATAAATTGTCATTACCCCTATTCTGCGGTCATGCAGTCAAAGTGTGAGACAGCCTACCCAGGAGAGGGCTATACCCCTATTCTACGGTCATGCGGTCAAAGTGTGAGACAGCCTACCCGGGAGCCCGCTGTACCCCTATTCTGCGGCCACGTCGTCAAAGTGTGAGACAGCCTACCCGGGAGACAGCTGTACCCCTATTCTGTGGCTACATCGTCAAAGTATGAGACAACCTACCCGGGAGCCGGCTACGTCGTCAAAGTGTGAGACAACCTACCCGGGAGCCGGCTACGTTGTCAAAGTATGGGACAGCCTACCCGGGAGCCGGCTACGTCGTCAAAGTATGAGACAGCCTACCCGGGAGCCGGCTACGTCGTCAAAGTGTGAGACAACCTACCCGGGAGCCGGCTACGTCGTCAAAGTGTGAGACAACCTACCCGGGAGCCGGCTACGTCGTCAAAGTATGGGACAGCCTACCCGGGAGCCGGCTACGTCGTCAAAGTGTGAGACAACCTACCCGGGAGACGGCTGTACCCCTATTCTGTGGTCATGCGGTCAAAGTATGAGACAACCTACCCGGGAGCCGGCTACGTCGTCAAAGTATGGGACAGCCTACCCGGGAGCCGGCTACGTCGTCAAAGTGTGAGACAACCTACCCGGGAGACGGCTGTACCCCTATTCCGCGGCTATGTCGTCAAAGTGTGAGTTAGTATATTAAATTTCTCCTGGGAGAGATATGGCTGAAGCAACATAGCCTATCTCAGAGTCATATGAGATAAACAAAATCATACTGGCTACGTTTATGGTCTAAGACAGCCAGCTGTCAGCCTTATCATGACTCAAAATACTCGTCATGGAGTTTCTTGTTCATGTAAAAATGCTAGCAGGCAATCTCGTCATCAACCAAGTGTGCAGACATCTAGGCTCGTCAACAAGATATATCAACAGCTATGAGGCCAGTTGATAGAAACATAAGATTACATATCTAACAGCATATTTGGAAAAGGGAGATATCTTTTTTTCATGGATATACTCATAGAGATCCTTGCTCACTATACATTAATGATGGCCCCATCTCAACTTGGTGTCCTTAGCCAATATCTACTCCTCTTGTCTAGGTACACTTGCTCCCCAACCATCAAAGTCTACCTGGCCTGCATCTGTAGCAAGCCTTTGGAGACGTTGGATGTACCATTGCACAAACTGAGGCCCTTCAACTTGCCCTAGTTGTGTATGAGCTGCCCTCTCAAGACTATAGAAAGACTCGAGAATGGTTTCAGTTACCTCTCGAGCTTGAACTCTTCGTAAAGCTCGCTGCCGTTCGTTGTATGCTGTCTCTGGGAGTGGTTCAGCGTTAATATCTGCTTGTCTGATAGCATAGGATTCAAATCCATGCTCCCTCCAGACTGAGAACCAATACTCCATATGAGCAGCCGTGAGAGTTTGCCCTCCATTGACAAAGTGATGATGGAAGAAATGCCGGCAAGGTAGCTGCCATTTTCGATAGAAACGGCAGTCACAATGAGCTCTCTCCCACTCAAAGTCCCCTCTATCATAATTAGGGCCCTCATCCCCATCAGGATGTCTGACACCATCAAACAGATATGCAAGAGGTATCTGGCCATCACTAGCCATGGTTTAGCCATGTCTAATCTCGGGAGCTAGCAGTGCCTGAACAGGATATGGGAATTCACGCAGCCCAGGAATCAGAATGGATTCTCAAAGAGTCTTGGTCCGAAAATTGTGAGTAGCCTTCAGGGCTCTGGCCATGTAGCTTTTGTCCACAGACAGCACATGTCTGACGGTGCCAAGCAACGAGAATTTGGGCAGGATGGTCTTGTTTCCGTATTTCAGAGCCGAGTGATAGCCCTCTAGGGCATTAGTCGAGGTTATCTTGATAAAGTTAGTCAAATATAAAGCCATAAATGGCAGAGGACTTGCCTGCAACAAGATAGGGGAGGTCTCCCTGGCATAGTTGGCCCACATAGCTTTCCGCTCCTTCCAATTCTCGATGATGTAATGCTTCATTGCCTTGTCATCTTGCTCACTCAAGCAGTTCAAGCTGCGGTAATGGAGTCATCACAGCCTTGCTCTGTTTGTCTGAACTTAAGAGCAGATAGCATGTGATCAGGACATGCTTGATATCGAATTCCCGAGAGCCTTCTTCGTAAAGTCCGTTCAGCATGAACAGAACAAGGCAGAAGACCAACTTCATAACCTGTCTCTGGTGTAAAGGCCCCTCTGATGGCCTTCTGTTCAACAGCTGAGTCATCAGTCAAGAAATATTGGATGGGCCAAGGTCTCGGAAACTTCTCTTCTACCCAACCTCGAATTGCATTCAGGGCAGCCATGACAATATCCCCATCTGCTTTTTCCGTGAGGAAATGGCCAGAGGGAATCCAAGAGCCACAGTCATCTCGCACCATAATGGTGTACAGAAGCCCTATAGATATTGTTAATAAAAGGACGAGGATAATGTGTGTATCCTTTAGTTTCATGAATGCTCTCTTGAGCTTGTCTTGGAGGCTCCCCCTCCACAGCAGGCCCCATGAATGTGAGGGGAGTTCCAGCATTGGAAAACAATGGGCCTAGCATAATAATCAGACGATGTATGTTTCTTGCAGAAGAAGACTTACCTTTTTGTTCAACATCAAGTGGCTGAGAGAAATCGAAAGCAGGCTGCTCAGAAGCTTCACAACCCACAACAGAAGAGTCATCCCTTTGTACCCCAGTTGTTGCTATCCCTGTAAATTTGTTAGAAGAGAACCATGCAAACATGCGGCAGCATGCTTTACCTTCAAGTGTTGACTGCAAAATTGCAGAGGAGAGGATGGTATTGTCTTGTATCTGGGTAGGTTCAAGTGGGGTGGAAGCTCCTGATGGGATATGACTTGTTACTAGTAGAGGAGGATATGTTAGCTTTTATTCCATGTATAAAACAGTAGAAACTCAAGTTAGTACCTGCGGAGGTTGCTTGATTCTCCTCTTGGGCCTCGTCAAGAGCTTCTTGAGACTCATCTATCATATGAAGGAAGCCTGCATAGTCACCAGGGAGAACATCTTCCTCATCAAAATGGAAGTCATCTGTCACACCAGCTGGATATTCAGCATCGAAGTAGACATTCTCGAACCCATATGGGTCAGATGCAGCAAGGTATGAGTCCATGGTGAAGGCTGTTTGAGTGGTTTGTTGTGATTCTTGTCTGACAATGTGTCTTGTCATTCAGGAAGAAATGGAGGAGGAAACTGTAGTTTTTATAGACTTCTGACATTTTTTCGTGTGAGGCATCGACAGTCACAAGATGCGTGATTATTTTTTGCAATAAAATCTCACAGGTCATTGTAGTTGTTGTTCATAATAGCCAAATACTCACTGCATCTCTATGGTGTGGATGGGATGACGTTGAATTAGTTCTCATCTAATTAAAGTCTAGCTTTGTCGCTAAAATAGTGTCCGCATGCCCCACTTTCCTATTCAGGCAGTTTTTAGTTCATAATCTGTACCCCAGATTTTAGGTATCTTTAGTATATGCACTATAATACACTAAATTAAAATAGTTGCCTATTTGGGTAGGTATTAGCTCATACACTAAGGTAGTACTTAGCTAGTGGCTTGTACAGGTGCCGGCAGATTGCAATTGTATGGCAGATAGCCATGGTACGTACAGACTGTATGGTAGATAGCCACGGTACGTATCGACTGTATGGCAGATAGCCACGGAGGTACGCAGGTACATACCTAACTTGTATGGCAGATTAGGTACATAAGCTACGGAGATACGTAGGTACATACTTGTATGGCAGATAGCTACGGAGGTACGTACTTCATACCTCTTGTATGGCAGATACCTAGCCACGGTACGTACTTGTATGGCAGATAGCCACGGTACGTACTTGTATGGCAGATAGCTACGGTACGTACCTAACAGACTGTATGGCAGATAGCCCCGGCGACCGGCGGCCGGCACGTACCGGTACGTACCAAAGTGTATGGTCGTTAGCCGACTCGATATGACCTCCATGGCTCCTCTGGATCTGACCTCATGCGGGCACAGGCAGTTATCTTCTGCCTATTCTTCACACTCACGAAGGATCATATATGTGGCGATATTGCGTCAGGCCTTATGCGGATGCATGTCTCTGGAGACACAATGAGGTGTCTGTGTCTCACATGGTATTGCCTGACCCCGGTCCCGAGGGGGCGCCCGGAATCACATCTGTCGACTGGTTAGCATTGTGGGCCATGTCCCAGCCTTAGCCGTGTGACAATTATCGCCATCAGTGTGACTGTCCCCGTCGCGCCCCCTTTCTCCCCCCCATCACCTGCGCACCCTGCTGCTGGCACCATCCTTCGTGTTATTGCCGGCGTCGTGGCACCACATCGTTGTCGTACTCTATTGTCATCGTTGGTGTCGAGCTTAACTAATGCCATCACTCTTTCACCCTGCCGCCGCCATCTGGGTCGGCCACCTCTTTACTTCTTGGTTGGCAATGAGCATTGGGATCCATGGTCCCGGAATTTGCGGTTAGCTCAGTACTCATCAAAACATCGTTTCAATGTAATACACCCAGAAAACGGCCGCCCAAATTGAGCACATTGTGCTGTATGTGCACAGCTATCACATGGGCAATTTGGTTGTACACTATGGCTTGCAATGTGTAAACTATTGATGTAGGATGGTATATGAATTGAGATTCACATGGCAGTAGCGGTTCCTTACACAACTAGAATCTCTTGGCCTAGTGGACCAAGAATCGGATCCTGGACATTATTATTACATCATTGCGTAATTTGCTTTGTTGCAATAAGTACAGCAATGAAAATAGGCTGCTTCTCACCATGAATAGCAATGAAATGATGAACCCATGCACCATAATAGGTAGATGGAGCATACTACAATAGGATTATGTACTTTGTGTCTTGTCATCATTAAGGGTAATGGAGGTTTGTACTTATAATGATGGTCTGCTCCATGTTGCAGGATGTCTGTTCTTCCACACTGCTATGCCCTTATTTTCAAAGAAAACGAGGGTTGTTTGGTCGGGCGGACCAGAGTGGGAAATAGTCCGAATCGGGAATAGTGTAAAATTCCAAATGTGAAAAGCCTAAGCCGTTTGCAGACTAGTTGCAGATAAATACACTAAGTCATTTTGGGACTAGTGGTCTGTAATTTATTATGTCTTGAAATCATATATGTCTTAAACTCATATATGTCTTGAACAACTGTTTGACTATATGCATTCCATATTTTATTTACTATTGTCTTGTATAAGAGACATGTGTCAAACAAATAAAGCTCATTCCATACATATTTTTCTCTTGTCTTGAAAGTATTGCTTATACCCTACCACATACCACTCATTTATTTGTTAGTTTCATAACATCACTAGATACATAAAAGTGTGTTTATTAATTCACTTATTTTTCCTATATAGATGGTGTAGTCCACCCCCAACCTACGTGCAGTTCTCTTTACCGTCACCACATCTAATGACAAACCCACCACTCACGACTACCACATATCACACGCTGCATACCTCTACCTCCAACTCAACACCGCATGCCATCTACCGCCAACGCGCTCTTTTCCTTCAACGCGCCCTCCCTCTTCAATGCACCATCCACCGCCAACACGCCCTCCACCACCAACACGCCCTCCACCTTCAACGCGCTACCGCACTCCATCCACCGCCACATTCATCTATTACTATCCCCTTGACTGCCGTAGGGTGCCCGTGTCGGGTACATGACATGCGACAAACTCAATAGACTAATCCCGCGCGTTTTTAGCAAAGGTACTTCAAATTACACCAATTGTGCTACTATGAAAGATGTCCCGGCACAGTCCCGATGGACAGAGTGACACATTTCACGTCAGGCAGCCGCTACTTTTCTTACATGCTTGGCGGCGCGCAACTGCATTTCCATCAACCTGTCCGAGTGATTGTCGTTTCTCCGTGTTTTTTGCTTTCATGTACAGCGCCTGGCATACTACGCATACCGAGCGCTTTCCCCTATTTCCTCGTACATGTAACGAGGTGTCAACGAGGTGATCATGGCGGTCAGAAAAATAACCTGTGCGCGCGTGTCAGGGAACTGCAAAGGGTACGACAAAGTCGACAATCGACAAAGTAAGTCGGACCTACCCAGGAGCTACCGGGTAGGTCGTTACGTACTTAAATAAAGGCATGGATCATGGGGACGTTAAATAGCAGAACTAGATAAGGTGTGCACAGACCCTCGTGTAGGTATACAAGGCCCGTTTCTACGCCCCCCGGCCAGCGCGGCCACACTTAGCTAGAACATCATCATTCTAAGAACTCAGTTTACCATTTCATGAAAGCACACCAGTGACTATTCCGTGATAGCGCGACGTCGAAAGTTAGGATATGGGGAAAATGTCGCGAATAATTGTTGAACGAGTGCTTTTCTCCACGACAAATGGTCCGGACGAGTTGTTTTTCAAGTCCACAGCCTGAATCAAGCTGATATGCGTTTGCTAGCGCCGTACCAAGCAGAAAACCCGACGTGAGCGGTGGTGTAGGTCCGCGGCGCCATTTGAAATGCCATGGATATTCTGCTCGAAGCTGGTCAGCGATATACACCGCCCCCATGTGATGATTGTAATCGTTTATGCAGGTAGGTATCTCGAACCCCTTCCTTACCGCATCTCCAAAAGCAGCTCGTGCAAGCTTTTTATGTGGTGTATTGGCTGATTTTAGACGTCGGCGTAAGGTAACAACTGTTTCACTTGTGCGGTAGGTTGTAGTGAGAAATAACACAATGTCATTGTCTATCCAGCTTATTTGATTTATCTGTACATGATTGTGTCAGTGTGTTGCTTGGTTATGATGTGCATTTAGCTAAATACTTACTCTGCCACATGGTATTGGTATTTCCATAGTAGAATGATATGGTGTTTGTCCAGGTTTCTTCTTCAATGCTACCAGGTCTTTGTGTATGCCACAGTTGTTACGGCAGGTACCTGAAGCAGCATGACCTGCATTGTAAAGACGTTTAAACAATGCAGGTGACGAGAATAGGTTATCCAAATAAATGTGATACTTATCGGCTGGTAAAGAAAACAGTAAAGCTAACACAACACGTTGTGTAGGAGTGAGATGTGTTTCTTCATCAGGTGCTTCTTCATCTTGGTCAATATCATTAATACCAACAGGACCAGAGCCAGGAACATGCCAGAGCCAACGCATAAGGATACCTCCTTCACCAATTGCCCATATCTTGATCCCGTCAGGTGTAGGTTTGTTTGAGATGTGCATTTTGAGTTTTGATCTCCATTGAAACCCTTGTATACACTCGTCCACAGCACTCGAGGTCCCTGGCTTGTAGAAATCAGTTGTTGTCTCCTGTATATGACGTGACCACTTTTCAACGCATAGATACGCTTTTTCTGGTGCAGATACGGCATCAAAGTCAGAATAATTGCATAGTCGAAGATATCTCCAAAGGGCCTGGAATCGGTGTAATGACATGTGTTCCGTCCATGGATACGTCGCGTCGACACTCCCGGTTTTGTACGTGCGCCAGTAATCCGTCCTGCTTTCTCGTTTGCATTCTGCATACAAATAATCATCGCGACGAAGGTGTAGATCTCGGGAATCGTGACGGGCGTCTAATTGCGCAGTCGGTCTGGTATTGTCGTTTCATTCATGATTAGGGTTACGACGTGTGCGTTTGTTGCTTTCACCCATTCATTTACAACGTCATTTGGTAAGAAAGCTTGAAAAATCTTCAGTGAGTTGTCCGGTAGGCCCTGTACAACTGCGTCGCGGTGTTCCATGTGTAGGGGCTTCAACTCCTCCTCTCGACGAGTTCTATGAGGCAGGTTAGGTCGAAATGTGCCACCAGGATCTGTAGAATCATTGTGCGCAAATGGGATTCGACAATCCCTAGTATTTTGTTGCGACATTGCTTACTTGATACCACGCGGACTGATAGAGTTTACTACTAAAAACGCGCCCGCGGCTACGGATCATGCGAAATGCTAACCTTAACCTAGGTGCCAATATGTACTGGGATCGCCGTACACGCACTGTCTATATACAATGGTTGTGTTTAAAACGTAACTGTGGGTCAAACCTCCGAATTGCCTTGTGGCATACCAAGGGGGGGCACCTTACGGCAGCCAAGGGGATACAACACCCCGCGCATCACACAACGCCCAACGCGCTGTCTACCGCCAACGCGCCGTCCACGTTCAAACCGTAGTCCACCTTCAACCCGCCGTACACTTCCGACGCGCCACCGCACTTCATCCACCACCACATACCTCCATTATCACCACACAATACATCACCGTTCTTTATACACCGACGCGTACTTTCATCTCGTACAACACACCACCGCACACCGTCCGCCTCCAACACGCCCACCATACTTACGCCGCCATGTACTTTCATCCCATACAACACACCACCGCATACCATCCACACCAAAACAAGTTGAAAAAGTCAGGAAGATCAAGAACTTAGTTTATTAAGTGGTGTTGAGTTGTCTTTTCCCCTCTCTTCTACTCAGGATCCTTCCAGGCTATCTACATGATCTCTGCGTCTCCCGCACACAGCATGTACACAGGAAGCTTCCTGCCTTGTGCAGAAGGCTCCTTCCAAGCTTGTTCCCTTCCGTAGCAAGTGCCATCCAGTACTCTGAAGTCTCCATGTAGTGTAGCATCCACCTCCAACACGCCCGACGGTCGTACTCTATACACCACACAACGCACCAGGGCTTAACGCACAGCCGTACAACGCACTGCTACATGCCATCCGCCTCCAACACCCCCGCCGTACTCTACACACTACCGCACTGTCCACCTTCATAAAATATACTAAGCGACATGGAATGATTGACTATGTGTGAAAAAGTACTAATTCTGGTGACAATCTTGGCATTGAAATATCACCAAATACTTCGCCATTGTTTACTGAATTCATGACTCATTTCACAGGGAAGCTTAAACCTCTTGCTGATACATATATCCAAGCCATAAAGCAATGTGGAGAAATATTCAGCAATGTGGCATCTGAGCTAGCTATATGGCAATCTTCATGGGTATGATGTTCACAACTGTATCCAGCATCTGATTGTTGGGTGATCAAGCCACATCCAGGTCAACGTTTGAAGGAGGTAAAAAAATCTTTCCATCCCATCAGGAACAGAATTTACATGCAAGGCAAACCTCATGATCACTTGGATCCTAAGCAATTCATGCTTCACCATGTCAATGAGCAGCTTGACACCACAAATCTACATCAGCCAATATATGCTCTGGACTTAGTTGCAGATGAAGATACTGCTATCATTCAGTTATCAGTGGATCTGCAACAGCTCAAGATATTTGGGAAAGAGATCCAAGTAACTTCTAATCTCCTACCAACATATACTAATGTTGACCTTCACACTGGTAAGTATTTTCCTTTATGAGGTGATAGAAGCTAATTATCAATAGAACATGGATCTCATGGTTTGACCCTTCTTACATGTGGATGTATCAAATTATAGGCTCTATATCCACCCACTAAAATGAATCAGCAGTTGTTATCTGATTCCATGGAGTTTGTGAGGGCGCACGCCAGGCTCTCCACCACGCCAGTGCAACACCGGCCATGGAGGCCCTACGCCCTCACCATCGCGACCCTCGCCGACGCCCTCTGGTCGTCCCGCAAGGAACCACCCTGCGCGCAGGTCACGGCGAGGCCAGACAGTTGTTTGCTACAAGACAAACACTTCACCCTGTCTCACGCGCACACACGGCAGAGGTCTCGGATAAGGGTCGGAAGCCGCAGGCACTATCCGACGAAGCTCTCCCTTGCGTGGAGCAAGGATAGAGCGGGCGGGAGCCAGGAGGAGGGATAGGACACCAGAGGTGCCAGAGAGGTAGGAACCTCTTGTATATAGCGCGCGGCCAGCCGGCCACTTCCGTAGCTTTCCTTTCCTCTCCTCATGCTTTCGTTTCTCGTACATAGAGGAATATACTGTAGCCGGCTTGGCCCTACGTTCTGTCCCTCCTCGCCGTGACAGAGTTAGTTTACCTCTTTTTCAAACAGCAGGCCAGTTTCGAAGGTGGATTTTCTGTATTCAGACAGAAAATGAAGCTACTTACATCCCTCCTGTGTGTATCCATAGTACAGTCACTACCAGAGGTGGATTGGTGCCTGGTGTGAGAACGCACGCCAGGATCTCCACCACGCCAGTGCAAGCACCGGCCAAGGAGGCCTTACGCCCTCACCATCGTGACCCTCGCCGACGCGCTTCGGTTGTCCCGCAAGGAACCACCCTGCACGCAAGGCAGGGCGAGGCCAGACAGTTGTTTGCTATAAGACAAACACTTCACCCTGTCTCCAAACGCACACACGGCAGAGGTCTCGGATGAGGGTCGGAGGCAGCAGGCGCTATCCGACGAGCTCTCCATTGCGTGGAGCAAGAATGGAGCGGACGGGAACCAGGGGAAGGGATACGATGCCAGAGGTGCCAGAGAGGTTGGAGTCCCTTGTATATAGCGCGCGGCCCGCCGGCCACTTCCCTAGCTTTCCTCTTCTCTCTTCATGCTTTCGTTTCTCGTACATACAGGAATATACTGTAGCCGGCTTGGCCCTACGTTCTGTCCCTCCTCGCCGTGACATTATCCACGTTTCATATGTCCATAATATACGACTCCAACCGTGCAATGGCTAGTGAACACCATCCTCAGCCAATAATAATCGTTGCCGTCGTGTGATTTCTGGGATACTAGGCTTGTGTTGTACAACACGTCACCGATAATCAAGTTTCGGTAACGTGTGACAAATCCCATACATAGAAAACACCTAATCAAACAGTTGCAACTGTTATGATCATGTAGCTGGTTCTGACACCTTCTATTGATGCTATGAACAAATTCTCTAAACTGGAGAAGAAAGAAAGAAAGAGAACTCAGTTTACATGAGTGGGAACCCTTCTTATACCCTGCGTCGCCTGGTTCTGCGGTGGGGGACGCCATAGCTCTGTGGTGGGTGACGAGAAGCTCGGCTGTAAGAGACCAGCTGGTCCTAGCTTGAACTGTGAACAAGCGAGCTCCGTGGTGGGCGACGGCGAGCTCTGTTGCTGCAGATGAGCTGGTCCTAGCGTCAACCATAGATAAACGAGCTCCGTGGTGGGTGACAACGAGCTCCTATGTCCAGCACTTGTCGGAAGAGCTCCTGGGATAGTAATGACAAGCTCCGTGATGGCGATTGCTGCTTAGCTGTTAGGCACAACCATCACAGCTGCTGTCCCTTCAATAGTACGTAAGGCTGAACACAGTCATACTGCTGCACTCGGCCGGAGCTGAGAAAAAGTAGGGTTTGACTACCTGCGCAGAGAGTGGTTAGGAGATTTACCACTGAACTGCAGCGCGTTGTGTCTTGATCTCATTGCTTAACAATTTTGCGGTGCAGCGACGTATCTCCCCCGTCATCAGAACTGTAGCACAATGACAATGCATACGTGTAATATGCCATCACAGTATGGTCTGCCTTGTTATTGTAAAATCTTCAACAATATGAATGTCACATCCGACTGACCAGGTCTTATATCACTGACACTAGCAGACGCCAGCTCGTTCTGGTGTACGGGGAGCAATCTTGTCGAAGAGGATCCTGTTCTCCGCATTTGGGAGCGATACGAGGTACATACAAGAGCTCGACCTATGAATGCAGCCGTCACGATTCCAGAAACCCTGCAGCTTGAACAGCGCCGCAATGATCAGCGAATGCAATTGACGGTAAATTTACGTCGCAACCCATGGGTGTGAGAAAATCGTACCACATCTTCAAGAGATCGAGCCCATATGCGTAGGTCGCAATCTGGAACACTACGACTAGGGGCTCGTAAGGGTGGACCGCGAGAGCGGGCAAATGGAGGTCAAGAGACAGCTTGAAATATTGCAATACGAGCAAATGTTACGAGACCTGGTGTAAGAAGGGAATTACAACCTCGTGGGAGTGTGGTATCGGAGGGAGCATTCAGTATGGATGTGGTAACCGCTTTACTACGTCAATAGGAAACATTAAGACAGGAAAATGAGTGGCGTTGTGTGAAGAATTGAGATTCATATAGCTTAGGAGTAGGTATGTAGCTTTGTCGCTCTTTCAGTGAGCGCTCCATCAATTCTAGTGCTAGTTCCCATTAATCCAAGAGTCGTAAGCAGTCGATACATTCAGCTGAGAGCAGTGCCCACAGCTGTTTTTTATCGGGAGGTGCCGTGGTAGCAAGATGTGGATGCCTATATATAGGGAGGGCCATTAGGACTTAACCAACAAAAAAAAAAGCGAAGAGACTATTAATAGGAAATTAGTTACTTATGTACCTACCTAACCCCCCGATCTCAATCGACTTAGCTTAGGTATCTACATATCCTCAAAGCCATTAAAACTGCTGTTGCTCTCATTACAATTGCTTGAGCTGGAGGGGTTGTCGCCGCTGCTGCTTTGGCTGGAGGAGCCGTCACCGCTGCTTGAACTGGAGTGGTAGCCGTCGTCGCTTCATAGGCTGGAGGGGCCGTCGTTGCCGCTGATTGGGCTGAATGAGCCATCGCCGCTGCTTGGGCTGGAGGGCCGTCGTCGCTGCTGATTGGACTACAGGGGCCGTCGTCGCCAGTACTTGGGCTGGAGGGGCCGTCGCCGCTGCTGCTTGGACTGGAGGGGCCGTCGCTACCATCGCTGCTGCTGTCACCACTGTCGCTGATGCTTGGACTGGAGGAGCCCTTTATACCGTTGCTGCTACTTGGACTGGAGGAGCCGTTGACGTTGCTTTGACTGGAGAAGCCGGTGCTGCCAGCGTTGTGGCCGCTGTCGTCAGTAATGTAGCTGTTGCCAATACTGTTGATGTCACTGGTAGTATTGCTGTCGCCAGTTGTTGGTCTCACCACTGTTGTTGCTGTCGCCCGGGAGACTCTGAGTAACAATGTCTGATACAGAACATCGCATAGCATGGTCCTGGAATTTGCAGTTTGCGCAGCATTCTTCTAGGTGTCTAGCAAGTCGAATACCGACTGGGAATGGTTCACAGCATCCCCACTTGCTTCTGGATGCTTTTGAGATACAACTACTACAAGGATCTGTATATTGCTAGCCTCTGCTTGCAATCAGAAGAGCATTGATGTATGAGGGCCTGTGGGACAGTATCTGCTGCATGCTCAACGTGTTCTTCAGCAGCAGGACTTCATTTCCATCCATTCTCAGCACAGCATTCTGTAGCTTGTTATGACAATATGATGTTAATTTCCGTTCACTGATGTCTCACATCACCATGTCAGACCCATTGACCTCAGTGAACTGGAGTCCATTTTCGCCATTTGACTCCCCATTTTGAGGACGTGTTGGGCCACCAATGTTAGCAACAACTACTCTTGCATGAATTACCAGTTGACTAACCTCATTATGATTCTAGAACCTGCACATGTATTAGATGACAGGAGCAGAGATGGAAGCAGGGCATCATTTAGATCATGTCATTTAAGTAGATTTGGTTATTTGTTACTATGTGATTGGACAAGTATTGTGTTCAAGCTGACTCCTGACATGCTACACTATTCTTTACCAGACCCACATTCATTCCAGCTATCTTTTGACAGATGCTAACATGTAAATATTATGATATGCACAAAGTCAAGTCCCAGCACCTGAATACACCGTACGGTGTGGGGGCACAGTGTATACTGTATGCACACCGTGCAGTGCACATGGTAAAATAATGGAGGCTCAATGATATATTTTTGAGACTTGACGATAAAATCTATTTATAGTTATGTATGTATATTGAGTAACTATGATTGGCTCAATCAAAAAATTACATCGTAGATTAGAAAAATTGAAGATAAGATAACAATTGCAAATTGGCGATTCGGCTATATCTGTAATATCGAACAAACTTCTTCGTCTTCTCACATCAGCACATCGGCACATCAAGTACTCATTCAGCTGTGATTCATATGAATACAGTCCTAGTACGAATATTACGATGTCGGTACCAAATTTCATGAGTGTATATTGTCCTGGCGAGGTCATTTGAGGCAAATAGCTTCGTATATATGATGCAATCACAGCACAGTTTCTCCAAAGTCAACGGTACCTAGGCTGTTTTGAATTATGGCCGGCATCTGTTGAGATTTCGGACAATGAGCCCGAATTTCGTATACACATCTCACCTTCATCGATATTGCCACATGCACCATCCTAAACAATCTCCATTGAGCATATGTTCAATGCGTCAACTACAAGACACCACACAATCCCCACGATAACCAATGCATATGGCCCCAAATATGCACTCAATCCTCGTACAAATGCAACCATGACTACACATCATCGTATTGACCACATACGAAGGAACATTACCGCCTCACAATAAAATCTAGAATCAATTAAGAAGGCATTGAATGCGGTATCTCGGCCGCCACATATCGCTATTACCATCCATGTCAATCTATTGGAGTCACAATACTTGTATGACATAGCGCAATGTCTCTATAAAGGATCAAAATGAATTTGTACGTTGTTTTGTGAGATTCTGTTAGGTTTTGTGCTAATTGATCTATTCAGGTCAGTATCGACTCGGAGAATTTTTGTGCTCTCACGAAAACATGGCGTTGAATGAACCATCTTGGCCAAATGATTTCGTATGTCCAGACATTAAACTGGAACATCGAGTGTACTTTGACAAATCGAGATCTGGTATATCGATCGTCGCATCCATCACTGCCAAGTCAGTCATTCACTTACCAATTAATAAACTGACTGAAGTATCTGAGAGTATGATGCAAGATCTTTTCGGAGTGAGTGGGGTTTTTTATTCCAAATCTATCAAAACAACGCGTAAGGTGGTGTTCATTAACGTCTGGAGGCAATCATCCAATGATGAGGGAACGGCTTCTATCAAAAATGAACAGCAGTATCCTTCGAGATTCGAACCACATGCTTGTACCCATCCGGACCGGGATGAGATTCTGTTTGGCAATCATTGTACAAGTCCAGATGGCAATGAATCAGTGACAAAACCAATTAAAGCCGAGCCCGAGAGTTTATTGATGATATTTCAAGCACTATGGGTACGAAACGGACTATGGGCGAAAGCTCCATTGAACATCCAGTTGCTAAAAAGCAGGATACTCATGCTGATGCACCTGACCTGGAGGAAAGCAGTGATGACGCCAGTTTGTATGAGGTTCAGTCCATTGATGATTGGATTAAACAAGTGAACAACACAATAGATTCTTTACATCCTGAAACTTCACTTCTAGATTCATTGCATCAACCTACGGGACAGTCACACAATGTCTCTGGAGGGGATGTCATGGACGATTATTCGAATGAAGCTACTACTGAATATAATTTTTTGAAAAATATCGAAGTCTGTGAGCCTCGTCAATTCGGATGGGCCAATAAAGGTCTGAACTCCGGACTTCAATATTAATCGGCTTTAGTACGAGATAGGGGCAGTTCTTCAAGTTTAGATAAGCACACAAATGAATACGGAGATTTAAATGTCTTTTTAATTAGTATTCTGACTCCTCTACCAATTTGTTTCACAAATCTCCTCTCCGAGTGATAGGTTATACAATACTAATAGTAGAAAAGCGAGAGTGCCAGTTCTGCGTTTTCTATGTGAAAAAAGCGTTAATTTCAATCTCGTCTAATGGCCGCGCCATTGTACAAACCAGGTCTGCGGTTGGTGTTCCGGGCTGTACGGGAATATCCCAATTGACTCTGGACATTTCGTAAATCCCCGCCGGTTTGCCGGGTACGACATGTTCTCTGTTTTTTTGACGACGCATTGTGTCATTATTCCAAAGTTGAATAAATTCTGTGATCTCTGTATGAAGCATATTACCATAAATTGCGTATCCGGCAATGAGATCACTGTCATCAAACGTATTGAGAAGATCTGTATTGCTCAATTCTTTGGGAAATCGTACCCAAGGGTCTGTTGATTCTGTACGGAGAATCAGCCACCATGCTTCAATTCGTTGATTTTGCTTACTTGATCCCAAGATATGGCAAGAGAACAGCGGGTTTCTCTGATAATGTATGCGTTCTTCGCCATTGTGTTCTTCGTATGAAATTGCAATTCCGTCTAACTCTGCTAATAAGCTTTGAGCTCCCGCAAAAAGAGCAGTCTCAACACCCATATCTGCTCTTGTGAAAAATAGACAAATGTCTTCTATAAAGACTATACAAAAAACTATTTCAATATACTAATAGCAGTGCAAGCAGTTGGACCCACACATATTCACATGATCACACAAGAGTACACATCAATGCAAGCATATATCTTTTTCTTTCAGGTTGATTCATTAATGTAGACGGTGTACCAAACTGAATGCCCATCTTTTGTGGCTTCATATAGCCGTCAAAACACCACATGAAGTTAGAACATGGTACAATAAAACGGCCATGATGGTAGATATTGAATTGACTCCGTTGTCAAACTTGATCTGACCATTGTGATTCATAATACTGAGAGAGCTGATTCTTGCCGACCACGATTCCAGCTTCCATTCGTACAAACTCGTATAGATATGACTTCCCGAATTCACGTACAGCTGAGCTTCATTGCAAGTGTTGATGTAGCCGGCAGCCGCTTGACTTATAGCCTCATTTCGTTCAACATGTGTACCATTGCGACGTTTCATTCTATGCTGCAGCCATATGATTTTCACCATGCGTGGCGTTACCGTGACTACAGATGTTGCAAGGTTTTAATGTATCGAGGTATTCTTCCATCCTCTTGCATAGAAGAGGAATTGAATTTGGGATATAACGTCGCCCGTATACTGCTCACCCCCATTTCTTTGCCCCAGGTTCCATACATAAATCTGGAGTTCAAGAGTTCTATTTGTGCAATCACAACCTGCGGAGTTCAATACACAAAGAATATTAGATACACAATCGCCAGCTTTGTACATGTATACAACTTCATTGCAAAACTCGTAGATATTCGAAGCAGAACGACCTCTTGACATATTTGTATATGGCGTGAGTTAACAGACTGGAGTAATTCATAAGTTTGAACTTCTTCGTAAAAAGATGAGTATATCTAAGCACAATTAAATCTTGCAATATTATTGAAACTGTTGATTGGTAAGTGTAACTAATGACACGTGTCAATTTACAGCTACCTTTTCGTACTAACTTTTTGCGTGGATGCTGAAGTACATTTGAGGCAAAAGTTCGTAGCCTCGTTTGTTTCGGCTGATATCTATCCCATTGCGTACCTCCTAAGTAGGTACTTGCATACTGTCACGGCCTCGGCGGTCGTGAGGGACTGGGGACCTACCCGGTAGCTACCGGGTAGGCGGGTAAAGAGATGGAGCGGAGGAAACCAAAGGGGCGGGTCACCTACCCGGTAGCTACCGGGTAGGTCCGGCGAACCTTTCGGCACCTGGCGACGGGGCGCAGCGTGGCACGGACCCGCGCACCGGCGCTCGTGCCGCACTTAGGTAGATTTCGACCCGCCCGGCCTGTAAACTAGCGTTTCTTCTCCTTCTTTCTTTTTTTCCTCAGCTTAGTTAATTTCTACACACCATACCTTCATTTACCAGCACTGCCTGGGCTTGAGTTATCGTGATTCCTAACATTAACTAAGCTCATTCCCGATCCAGAGAAGCCCTACTTCTCTAAAAAAGAACGACAGATAGATTGATTGATTGATTCGTCGCAGAACAGCTTCACGACAGCTAGATTTCCGACGAGATGGCGCCCACTACGCGAGCCGCCTCTACGACTCCTGAAGCCAAGACGCTTCAGCTGATTGAAACCGACGCCCTCCTTGCCCTACTACGCGACGGAACGGACAAGGACGGAGCCTTTACCCCCCTACGCCAGCAGATGGCAAAGAACGACGCGAAGTCGGGCGGAAAACCCAGCCAGAATCCCGAGGCACTTCGAGAAATTATGTGTCCTGCCGGCGTCCCGCTCCCGCTCGCCCACTCTATGACCGAGGACTCGATTCTCCTCGACATTTCGAAGCGCCTGGACGGCCTACACCTTGCGAACCGCGACGCAAAACAGAAACCGACCCTACCTGTCGCCGCCCTCACGAAACAGGGCCGGAAGGGTATGCACCTCGAGGGCACCCACCCTGTCGACGCCGAGAAGTTCGTCGAGATGGTGAACGAATTTCCCCAGCTCATGTTCGAGGAAGTTCGCGCCCGCTTTCTCGTTTCCACTGCAGCTACCCGTACTGCCCTGGATCTGAACGAGATAGCCTGCCGCGAGGCTGCCGAAGCCCCTGGAAGCCAGAAAAGCCGTCGCTGTTTCGGGCAAACAAATTGACGAACTGAAACAGGCAGAACCGGCGGGAAACCAACGCGATCCCGACCACGGAAACCGACGATCTCCTCCAGGAAATGGACGACACAATTCATACCCTGCGAGAAGACATGGCGTTTCTGGTCAGAAAGAATCGGGACCTCGAACGGGCTTCCGTAACCCGTGAGGACACCCCACGCAGCAGCGCCACCGACAGAACCGAGGGAGGAACGAAGCGGTCTTCGAAAGCCGACAATCCTCCCGTTTTCACGAAGGAAAAACCGGCAGACGGAAAACCCGAAGTGAAATTCAAGCAGTGGTTCCTTCTGCTGAAGGCGAAACTGACGAAGAACGCCGACCATTTCGACACAGAACAAGACAAAATTTCGTACATTGTCGGCCGAACTGGTGGCCAGGTCAGTGAGGGACTCCTCCCATTTGTCGACAGTGAGAACGGTCCACCACTACTTTCAACGGCCGACGAGGTGCTTGAACACTTGCACAGCCAATACCACGACCCTAACGAGTACGAGGTCGCCAGGGTCACGTACCGCGATCTACAGATGAAGAACTCAGATAAATTCGCGGAATTCCGCCTAGAATTCGTACGCTGGGCAAGCCAAGCTCGCGTAAGCCAAGCCGATTACAAACGAGATCTGCTCGATAAACTGCCGCGTCGCCTGAACGAATCGTTCGTCCGAGAGGCAAAGAACGACGCCGTCCGGTTTACCGAATTTTGCAGTATGATCCAGGAACTGGACTTCCAGCAGCACAAGAATTTCGTGCACGCCCAAGCCGGAAAACTCAGGCAGCAGACCTCGGTCGTCCCCATTCGACAAGCGAACCAGATTCCCGGCGGAAATACAGATAACCGTCGCGCCTATCCGGCTGCCCGACCTGGTTATTCCACCGCTCGACGCACCTACCCGGCGGGTAACCAGCAACCAGGCGACGATACCCCAGCCATGGGACGTGCTGCCGACGGCCGCCCGTTTTACCAGAAGCCAAATCTCGGACAGGCCAAGCTCATGCTTTCCCGAGGCCTCTGTTTTACCTGCCGACAGCACGGCCACCGTTCGGCCGAGTGCCCGGCCAGAGGGGATTACGAACAAGCCAGGGCGGCGAGAATTAATGGGTTCTGCGAGGCCGACCCGGAGACGGGAAAAGACGAGGCCCAGGAGCAGTAGACTCCTTTCCTGGGCCGGAGCCGGTCACAAGACCTTTGGGGATTCAGAAATGTACCAACTTACCCTTCGACTTTTTGTTGGGTTTGTTGGGCGGTAGTCCGTTGTTACTTAACTGTACTCTAGCTAATAATGGATTTACGATGAACACCCAAGCCTTGATTGACACTGGAGCAGACGCGTACTTAATTATTGACAAGAAATTCGCGAAACGCGTCGAGAAATACCTCGACACGCCCTTGACGGAAGGATTCAACCCAATTCCCGTCGCGGGTTACGACGGCCAGAGCCGACAAACGATTGAGCAGGCTTTGTTCGCGCACTTCCGCGTACATGGGAGAACAATATCGAACGCACCCTTTATTTTAGTCGACATGCAGAACGACATCATAGTGGGCAAGAAATTCCTCGCTCACCACGACCTGTGGGTCGACTGTAAACGACACCGGCTAATTTTCCCGCCTGCCTGGTGTCCAGAATCCCGGCAACGCGAGATACCCATGGACGAGGCTGGGAACCTGCTGCAGCGTTCCGATTTCCAACAAGATGCAGAGCGGCGGGAAATGATGATAAGCCAGGAAGACGAAATCCTCCGGCAAGAAAGGGTTCAACGAAGAGAAATCGACGTCGACGAGCAGATAGAACGGCCGGAGAAGCCACAGGCTGCGTACCGACCGCGAATTCTCAGAAGAAAAGACAAGGAAAAGCCAGACTCCAATGGACCTACCCGGGAGCTACCGGGTAGGTCGGCCGTACCTCGGCCAGCGGACCCTACCCGCGAAGACTTACGCAAAATGCAGCGTCAGTTGGACGGACGGGAGGTTGGACGGCCCTCGACAGGCACCGACGCGCCACGTAAAAGACGCGAAACACGACAGGAAGGGCCGCGCGACGCGCAGGGGCCGTACACGCTGACGCGAGATTCCATTGGCTGGTACAAGAAAAGACCAGTACGCGTAGCGTCTCTGGACGTCTCCACGTTCCAGAAAATCGTCGAACGAGGGGACACCGATTTTCATGGTGCCGTAACTTTGCAGGAGCTGGACGCGAGGATTTCCGAACTGAAAATGACGACGACGGCGCCGGACGAAGCCGAGCTCTTAGCCGCGTGTCTGGAAAAAGATTCCCTCATGCTATCACGATTACCTCGACGTTTTCAGCAAAGCGGCGTCCGACGAACTGCCCCCCGCACCGTCCTGGCGTCGACCACAACGTGGAAATCGATGGGAAACCCGAATCTTTGGGATATAGTGCACTGTACAAAATGTCGCTCGAAGAAGCTGAAGCATGTCGTACCTACATCCACGAAAAATCTCGCCAAGGGATTTATCGAGCCGACGAATGCACCCTGGGCTGCTCCTGTGCTCCTGGCACGCAAAGGAGACGGCTCCCTGCGTATGTGCGTCGACTACCGGAAATTAAATTCCCTGACAAGAAAAGACAGATACCCCCCTGCCATTAATCGACGAGACATTGGCAAGGGTCGGACGCGCCAAAATCTTCACCAAAATCGATATCCGTCAAGCGTTTCACCGGATCCGGATGGCGGACGACGCCAAAGAACTGACTGCCTTTCGGACAAGGTATGGTGCGTACCAATACAAGGTTTTGCCGTTCGGCCTTACGAATGGGCCGGCCACGTTTCAGAGATTTATCAACGACACACTGCGGGATTTTCTGGACGATTTCTGTACGGCGTACATTGACGACATACTCATCTATTCTGAAAACGAGTTAGAACACGCCGAGCACGTGAAGAAAGTCCTCGGGCAGCTTCGGAAAGCGGGCCTGCAAGCGGACCTGAAGAAGTGCGAATTTTCAGTGCGGAAGACGAAGTTCCTGGGGTTCATAATTTCCACCGACGGCGTGAGCGTCGACCCGGACAAGGTAGAAATCGTGGGAGCCTGGGAGACCCCCTGCGGAAAACGGAAAGGCACTGCTACGACGCGTTCGATCCTTTTTGGGGTTCTGTAATTTTTACCGGAAGTTCATCCAGGACTACGGAAAAATTGCGAAACCCCTGAACAAACTGACAGGCACCGGCGCCGACCTGACGTGGACGGACGCATGCCAGAAGGCATTTGAGGCCCTGAAAACTGCGCTCACGACGGCGCCAGTGCTACACCATTTTTCGTTCGACAAGGAAACCCTGATGGAAACCGACGCGTCAGACGGCGTGGCGGCCGGCGTGCTGTCGCAACGAACGAGTCCGGACGAACCCTGGCACCCTGTGGGATTTTATTCCGAGACACTGCACGGTGCCGAATTAAATTACGGGATTCACGACAAGGAAATGCTGGCTGTCATCAAGGGCCTGCTCTGCTGGCGGACGGAGTTGATCGGTCTGCAACGCCAGAAGCCGTTTACAATTTTGACCGACCACTCAGCCCTGGAATATTTCACGGTGAAACGTGTCTTGAATTTGAGGCAGGCGGGCTGGGCAGAATTAATATCCCAGTACAATTTCGTCATCACGTACCGTCCTGGTTCGAAAAACACAGTGGCCGATATTTTATCGAGGCCGGAAGAGGACCTGAAGACGCAGAAACAGAAGAGAGATGAGCAGCGTACCATGGTGCTGTTCAAACCGGTGTTATCGGAAATTTCTGCGGACCTACCCGGTAGCTACCGGGTAGGTGCAGGTGACCAGGGCCAAGCGGCGGGCGCCGCCGACCCAATTCTCGTTTGCAAACTGGGAAACATGGAACCGCCTGACGTATCGGGAGTGGCATTGACGGACGCACTACTGCAAGCCAACCGGGAGTCCGTAGCGCTGGCGGAATACCGCGAAAAAAGCCGGCGAGCTGGAGGACGGAAATTTTTCTCGGTTAGGAGACCTGGTCGTTTACCAAGGTCGACTGATCGTCCCCGATGAAAATCAGCTCCGAACCAAGTTGATTGAGGAGGCCCATTGCCGGATTGCAACAGCACACCCCCGGGAAGAACAAGACAAGGCAGCTGGTCGCCGCACGATATTGGTGGAAGGGATTACACGGCGACGTCGACCGATACGTCGCAAATTGCCCCTGTCGAGCCAGCAAAGTACCACGAGACAAGACCCCGGGAAAGCTGCAGCCATTAGCAGTTCCGGACCACCCATGGCAACATGTGGTGGTGGATTTCAAGAAATTCCCTGAGGACTCTGCAGGGTACAATATGATTTTCGTGGTGATCGACCGGCTTTCAAAATTAACCTGGACCAGTCCCTGCCGAGACACTGTCACGGCTGAGCTGGCGGCAAGATTATACTACGAAGGGCCATTCAGAATTCACGGTTGGCCGGAAACAATCACGAGTGACCAGGGTGGACAATTCGTTTCCGCCTTTACCGACGAAGTTTCCAAGCTTACCGGCACGAAATTGAGTTTTGCGTCGGCCGGACACCATGAAACCGTCGGGCAGGTGGAAATCATGAACCAGTACGTAGACCAGCGGTTACGCCCCTACGTAAATCATTTTCAGAACGACTGGTCGAAGGCCTTACCGGCCCTGGACGCCGCACAGGCGTCCTTACCACACGCCTCCCTTGGCGGACTCAGCCCACACGAGGTTTTGACGGGTCGAAAAATGAGAATGAGTTTCGATTGGGAGGCCAGAACCAAGAACCTTACCCGGTTGCCGGTAACCGAACAATTGACCAGGGAAAAGGCGCAAGAGTTCGGTCAACAAATACACGACTACGTGGAAACGGCCCGGCAAGAGATGACACGCGCCCAGGAAAAGATGACGGCGCAGGCGAATAAATCCCGTCGGGAACCAGACTTTGGGATGGGCGACTTCGTCTACATCCTCCGGAAAAAGGGCGAGCAGACGGACCGGCCCAGCGACAAGCTGGACTACCCGATGACGCGAAAACCCTACCGGATTCTGGGGTACAAACCGGAAAACCGGAACACTTTCCTGCTCGAATTACCCGAGACATGGAAGGGTTCCCGCTGGTTCCACGCCGACCGACTGCGGAAATACGCTAACTCTCCGCTACCTGGCCAGGACTACGAACGACCGGCCGGAGAACCCGTCGATCTCAGCGAAGACGTCGAGGAATTCGAGGTGGAAAAGGTGATATCGTCGAGAATCAAGAACGGAAAACTATTCTACATGGTACAATGGAAAGGCTGGGACCCGGACGACACCTGGTACCCGGCGTCTAACTTCAAGAACGCGCCAATTAAATTATCCGACTATCACAAAGAAAACCCCGACGAGGCAGGGCCACCTAAGCGGTTGGAAGAGTGGAAAAAAGGCGGCGGCCCGGGAAGAATTCGACCCCTGAACACGACGACGACGACCGGCCGGCGCGACAATCGGTTCACCAGAGAATGAGGCGTCGGTTCAGGTAAAGGGACCCATTCGAAAGACTCGGGACGAGTCTTTGTGGAGCGGGGGGATTGTCACGGCCTCGGCGGTCGTGAGGGACTGGGGACCTACCCGGTAGCTACCGGGTAGGCGGGTAAAGAGATGGAGCGGAGGAAACCAAAGGGGCGGGTCACCTACCCGGTAGCTACCGGGTAGGTCCGGCGAACCTTTCGGCACCTGGCGACGGGGCGCAGCGTGGCACGGACCCGCGCACCGGCGCTCGTGCCGCACTTAGGTAGATTTCGACCCGCCCGGCCTGTAAACTAGCGTTTCTTCTCCTTCTTTCTTTTTTTCCTCAGCTTAGTTAATTTCTACACACCATACCTTCATTTACCAGCACTGCCTGGGCTTGAGTTATCGTGATTCCTAACAGCATACCATAGTCCGTACCTCGTATGGATGATGTAGTTCGTAAATCTCAAGTATAGACGGATATGCTAATCTTCTTGGCTACCTTAAGGCTACAAACCGGTCACTGGCTCCACCTTATCTCGAATTGTAGCGCGATTCTGAGGTGACTTGTTAAGTGCTGTATTTGTTAGTTGTATTACGTACGAACGCCACAGAAGGGCTTATCACGTGCTGTATTAGCCATATCCACAAACTACCTTATTTAGATGTTTTGGAGGAGAGCCTCATACGAGGCGTCTTCTTCTTTACAAAGACAGAGACTTTATGAATGACATTCATTCTCTCATACCACATGGTACGTACGATATATTCGGAAGTACCAAAGTCCTTTCAACAGTATTATCTATATCACGTACAACCTATTACCCCTATTTAGCCCTTGAACAGTGGAATTACTTACATGGAAATGCGGCGTAACTCACTGAATGTAGCAGGTAGGAAGTAGTTGTTGGAATCGTTGCGTGTATTCAGTGTGTGCGTCTTGACTTAACTGCAGGTGTACGCAATAGCGTACTTAATATAAATTAGCGTGGAAAACAAGCCACAAACAAGCAGGCAAGCCACAAACAAGTGGCCAAGCCACAAACAACAAACAAGCGGCTCGTGTGTGCCCTGGGGCTCCCTTCTTCCAACACACCCCATTAGGAAAAGTTCATAAAGAACTCTTCCTACGAGTCGCTGCACGTTCAATTGCGCGGCCACACGTTCAATTGCGCGGCCACATGTTCAATCGCACGACCACACGTGAAATCGCACGACCACACGTCCGACGACCCATTCAATTGCACGATGCCGTACGCCGCGTCCATTACGTCTTCTTCCTGGTCAGGAAACACCGATATTCCTAACTTTCTGCCGACCACTCAGCCGATCACCCAGGCTACCACTGGGCCCATTACGAACATTATTGTCGCAATCTCTGCCGCCGTGCTATTTCTCCCTCTCGTACACGTTCTGGGAGAGTCATAGGTCCCCACAGCTCTGTCTATGACAATGGAGCTTCTCATCCTCATGTTGAAGCTCCCCAGCACCCTTTGGGAGCCCGTGATGTCCCCTGCTTGAGATGCACTCTTAGTGCATTCAGGGGAGGTTCTAAGGGCATCTGTATTGAGACAGGTGGACGCAGACAACGTTGTGGAAGATGCTCACAAGGGCATTCTTGCCAGGCCTTGTAGGTTACCTGTTTTTATGCGGATTTCATGTACTGATTTCTTTTTTTTCTAGCCCACTTGCATTGCGAGCTCCAGCTTATCATTTGAGGGATGCCCTTCTGGCCAATGCTCCTCAGCCACGCATAAAGATGTTGCGTGGGACCATCCGTTATCTCATGGAGCAGCTCAACGTGTCTGAGGAGCTCGATTCTTGGGATGATGAAACTGGCAATGGAGATGAAGAGAAGGATGAGGAGGAGGATGAGGAGGAGGATGAGTGTGACAGCCCAGCTGTCCCGGCACACTTGCGCACCAGCGAAAATGCATTCCCCGGTCAGCGCAGACCCTTTAGACGCAAAGGTATGTCTGTAGGAAGAGGTATTCATGTATCACATACCACTTCATGTAACGTTGCCTCCGACTCATGCAACGTTGCCTCTGGCCTCCAGAACCTTCTGCCAAGAATAGGGCAGTGCACGAGCACTGTGACCGGGCACTGTGTGACTCACAGACACCCACACATGTATATAATTCCCGGCCTTCTGCCGCTCTGTCTCTCTTTCTTTCTTCCTTCCTCAGCTTTAGTATCATTACCGGAATATACTACTAGGTTGAGCCCTGCCTCAGCGTTCGTGTTGTTCTCTTTCGTGACAATACTAAAGCTCAATCCAACTTCTGTCTAGGAAGACGTTAACTTCCCTCGATTGTTGAACTGATCCCGACTCGTTCTATCTCTTGAAGAACACCCGACACCCGATACCCGATACCTGACCCCGGAAGCCGCGATTCTATCTCGCGCCCAGCACTGAACCCTTCTCTCATTGTCTTTATTCCCCTCCAGTCATGGCTGACGCCGATCCATCCACCAAGGTTCCTGGTGCCTTTGCCCAGACCTACACGACCCTCGCCTCCTCCGTTTTCCAAGGTACTCAACCCGCTGACGAGGCACACGTCTATCCCCAGACGCCTTTGCACCCCCGAGTCCGAGACCCTATTGCGACACACACAGCTCGCAAGGGTAAACAAACGGAAGAAGAAGACACTGGTGACGAGAACGATTGCGAGTATTACGCTCGCCACATCCTGAAAGATTTCTACGCTGAACCTACCCATGATTACACCCAGGAGCAGATCCTCGCTGAAGCCGACAAGCGTTTCAACGAACTGGCTGCTAAATATTTCAAGGATAAGTCGGAACCCGTCACTCCTTTCCAGCGCATGGGCAACCTGTCCCCCCAGTTCCCTGCCACTGGTCACACCATCACCGGCCATGAATTCATCAAGCTGGTCAGCGACCACCCAGTCGACATGTTCCACCAGTTCCGCATCCGGTCTATTGCCTACCAGGTTCTGATGGCCCTTGTCGAGCAACTCAACGTACTCGCTACCAACGGAAGTTCTGATGGAGTGACCCTCGCTAAGAAAATCCATCGGTTCGCCGACCAGGTGAGTACCTTGAAGGATCAGCTTCTTGACGCGACCGACAACTCCATCCTTGTCCAACAAATGACCGAGGAGCTCGAGGCCCGCAACGAAGAAATCAAGGACCTACAGGAAGACATCACGCACCTGGTCAAGGAAAACCGCAAGGCGAAAACTGAACCTGTCATGACTTCTGCCATCCCGGGCCCGACCGCCCCAGCCAAGGGAACAACCACAACTCCTCCCATGTCTCCCGACGTCAAACGGACCTCTATGGGCATTAAACCTGTCGTTCTTCCACCCATGGATACCACGCCTGTTCCCCCCATTGATTCCCCTGGTTCACGATGTGGTAACCATTCACGATCAGACTCCCGACCGTTCGCCCAGCCCTCTACCCGCACCTCGTGGCCGTAGTGCAAAGGCTGATCCCCCAACGGTTTTCACGAATGACAAACCCACTGGAGACAAGGCCGAGGTCAAGTTCAAGGCATGGTACCTACTCTTGAACGCGAAGCTACACAAGAACCGGGACCATTTCGACAACGACAAGGAAATCATCGACTATATTGTGGGCCGAACAGGTGGCTCTGCCATGGAGGCCCTCCTCCCGTGGGTTACCCCCAACTTCCGGAACCAGACACTTCTCAAGACCAGTGCCGAGGTCTTGAGCCACCTCTACGAACAATACCATGACCCCAATGAGTATGAGACTGCCCGGTTGAAATACCGCGACTTGAAGATGCTCCCCACCGACAAATTCACCAACTTTCGCATCGAATTCACCCGTTGGGCCAGCCAAGCCGGAGTCCAACTAGAAGATATGAAGCGCGATCTACATGACAAGCTCCCAAGACGCCTTAACGAGCACCTCGTTCGAGACGCCCACGACAGCACGGTCTCCTATGAAGCCTACTGCCGCGCTGCCATGACCATCGACTACCAACAGCAACGCAACTTCACGTCCAACCAGGTAGAAAAAGAAAAGAAAGCCGTCACCACGACTACCACGGCTACCACTCGCCGCACTTTCAACGCTCCAGCTCGCCCGCGTTATGACACCACGCCCTCTGCTCCTGCACCCCGAGCTGATGCTGGCACCAATCACTATGGAGTCCGCGTCAAGGCCACCGCGAGAGACGGACACCCCATCTACCACCGTCCGACCCCCGAGCAGATTCGAATGCTCTTGACTCGTGGCCAGTGTTTCACTTGTCACGAGCCCGGCCATCGCACACCCGAGTGCAAGTACAAGGACGAGCTCGCGAGTTTGAATGCCACGCGTATCAATGAGATTGCCGCACGCATGGGATTCACCGAGGAGTCAAAAGATGTCGCCCAGGACAATTAGTCTCCTCTCCTGGGTATGTTAGAGTGTCTGCGCTAGGAATTACTGAGTGTGAGAAGGTCCCGTTCGACCTTCTACGAGGCCTTGTTGGAGGAGCGCCCCTCCTCATAGATTGTACCTTAATCAACAATGGACTCACTTTATCCACTAAAACCCTCGCCGACACAGGAGCCGATGTTTACTTGCTCATGAGTGTGAAATTCGCCCAACGCGTGATCCAGTACCTGAATCCCAAAGTGATCAGAGATTTCCATCCTGCCCAGGTTGCTGGCTACGACGGCAAAGCCACTCAGACAATCGACACTGCGGTGGAACTTCATTGCCGCATACAAGGGCGTACGGTTTACAATGCCCCCATACTGATTGTCAACATGAACCAAGATATGATTGTTGGCAAGAAGTATTTTGAACACCACGATATTCTCGTGGATAGCCGACGGAAGCGCCTTCTGTTTCCCAGCGACTGGGAGACGGAATACCATACGAAGGAGATTGCGATGGATGAAGCCGGTACTCTGCTATCGAAACCTGAGTACCAGTCCGACGCAGATCGTCGCGACAAGGCAATTGATGCTGACGACAAACGACGCAGAGACGGACATCTTTATCCTCCCACCCGAAAGCAGGTACGTTTCGCCACACCAGCGAGCAAGTCACCAACCCTCGTGGCTGTCCATCAACGGATCACGGAACTCGAACATCGCCCCCGGACCACAGCATGCAATAAGGCTGTACAGCCACCATTAACCATCTTACACCGTCCCCGTGTTCGGCATCTTGAGACCAAGGACCGCATGAAGCGAGCCCATCACAAGATGGAACGGCAACTCGACCAGGACGAAGACGAAACCCTGTTACCGCCCCCATCTCCCGTTCGTCTACCTGGTAAGCCAAACAGTGGTGATTTAACCCGGGACGCCATTGGCTGGTACAAAAAGCGCCCAATCCAAGTCTCTTCGATCTCAGCGGCCGCCTTTCAAACAGTGATACGCCAAGACGACACCGACACATACGGCGTTATCAGCATCTGCGAACTAGACAAGTACATTGCGAGCAAGAAGGAGGAAGCCCTCTCCGCCGACGAACAAGAACTCAGAGAGGCTGCCCGACGCACAGTGCCGCCCCAACACCACGACTATCTCGACGTGTTCAGCAAAGTGGCTTCCGACCAATTACCACCATACCGCCCAGGAGTTGACCACCATCTGGTCATTGACGGAAACCCGGAATCTCTTGGATATAGTCCATTGTACAAGATGTCACTGGAGGAAGCCGAGACTTGCCGAAAGTACATCTACGAGAACCTCGCTAAAGATTTCATTGAGCCGACCAATGCCCCCTGGGCAGCACCTGTCCTTTTTGCCCGAAAGGGTGATGGCTCACTCCGGTTCTGTGTGGATTACCGCAAGCTAAACTCGCTAACTCAGAAAGACCGCTACCCACTCCCGCTGATCGAAGAAACTATGACACGGTTGGCCCGCGCTAAGGTGTTCACCAAGATCGACATCCGGCAAGCTTTTCACCGCGTTCGGATGGCTGCTGGCGACGAGCCTCTCACGGCATTCAGAACGCGATACGGCGCATACCAGTTCAAAGTTCTCCCCTTCGGTCTGACCAATGGCCCGGCAACATTCCAGAGGTTCATCAACGATACTCTGCGCGACTACCTGGACATCTTCTGCACGGCCTACATAGACGACATATTGATCTACTCCGACAACGAGCTAGAACACGCCGAGCACATCAATAAAGTACTCGCCCGACTGAGAGAGGCTGGTCTTCAGGCTGACCTCAAGAAGTGCGAGTTTTATGTGACCAAAACCAAGTTTCTGGGGTTCATCATCAGCACCGACGGCATAACCGTGGACCCGTCCAAGGTTGAAATTGTTCAAGCCTGGGAACCTCCTGTGGATGACGGAAAGGCACACTTACGCGGAGTTCGCTCCTTCCTCGGTTTTTGCAACTTCTACCGCAGGTTCATCGAAGGCTACGGACGCATTGCAAAGCCTCTGAACGAGCTCACTCGCGATGGAGCCTCACTCGAATGGACTCCCGCGTGCCAGAATGCGTTTGACAACCTACGTCTGGCTTTGACTTCAGCGCCTGTGCTCCGGCACTTCTCGTTCGATGATGAGACACGCATGGAGACCGACGCCTCCGACGGAGTTGCTGCTGGTGTGCTCTCCCAACGCAGTGGCCCAGAGGACTCCTGGAAGCCTGTCGCGTTCTACTCTGAGACCTTGCATGGGGCCGAACTCAATTACAGCATACATGACAAGGAAATGCTCGCCGTTATAAAAGGTCTTATGTGTTGGCGGGCTGAACTCATTGGACTCCAGCAGAAGCGACCGTTTACGATCATTACGGACCACGCCGCGTTGGAATACTTCACCACGAAAAGAGTCCTGAACCTCCGACAAGCCAACTGGGCCGAGCTGATATCGCATTACAACTTCGTGATCACTTACCGACCCGGCTCTCGCAACACCATCGCTGACATTCTCTCTCGTCCAGCGGAAGGAGTCAAGACACATAAGCAGAAGCGCGATGAGGAGCGCACCCGTGCTCTGTTCCAACCAGTATCAACTTCGACTGCAGTGGCCCAGGGTGATGACCCTCTCTCATTGTGTGCTCTTGATGAACTGATCCCGCCGCCACTCTCTGGTGTTGTGCTCACAGACGCCTTACTACTTGCCAACCGCAAAGACGCGACCCTCGACAAGGAGCGTGCACGCGCTCAGGATCAGGACGACGCTGACTGGTCTATGCTGGACGATCTTCTGCTCTTTAAAGGACGCCTTGTGGTGCCTGACGCCGACAACCTCCGTACTCGTGTCATCGAAGAGGTTCATGGCCGTCTCACCACTGCTCATCCTGGCAGGGGCAAGACTCGACACCTTGTTGCCTCCAGATACTGGTGGCCGGGACTACACCGCGACGTCGATCAATACATTGCCAACTGCCCATGTCGCGCAACCAAGGTTCCCCGTGATAAGACGCCTGGAAAGCTGACACCCTTGCCTGTGCCGGAGTACGCCTGGCAACACATCGTCATGGACTTCAAGAGCTTTCCCCCAGACGAAGAGGGCAACAACATGACATTCGGTATGATGGATCGCCTGACGAAGATCACTTGGACCACGGCGTGTAAGGATACTGTCACCGCCAAGGACGGGCAGAGATGTACTATCGCGGCCCGTTCAGAGTGTTTGGATGGCCTGAGACTTTTACCAGTGATCGCGGTCCACAGTTCATCTCTGACTTCACCAACGAACTGTCCCGCATTCATGGTACCCAATTGAACTTCTCCTCCTGTGACAGCACCCACTGTCGCGTCACTGTCGCAAGTGTTGTATTGGCGCATACTTCCCTTGCTCACACTTCGGGACGCACAGATATCGCTGTATGAGGGCAATGCGCTTAATGGATGAGGTGGAGAGTAACGTTACATCTTGCTGATGGAACGTTACTACGGGATGTTGGAGTCACCAGTGCCGAGCGCTGCTGCCTGCTCTCGACGCTGTCCAGGCCTCCCTGCCGCATGACTCCTTGGGTGGCCTCACTCCCCGCGAAGTTCTGACGGGACGGCCAATGCGCATGCCCTTCGACTGGGAATCGCGAACAAAGTCTCTTGCCTCTCGACCTCTCCGTGAACGCCTCAGCCGACAAGATGCACAAGAGTATGCCCGCCGCATCCAAGATTACGTCGAAGTGGCCCGAGACGAGATCAGGAAATCACAGCAGAAGATGATCGACCAGACTAACCGTCATCGCCGCGATCCCGACTTTGGTGTTGGGGACTTCGTGTATGTCCTCCGCAAAAAGGGCGAGCTCACTGACCGGCCTAGCGACAAGCTCGACTACCCGATGACGCGACGTCCATACAAGATCATCCACGTCCGTCCTGAGAACCCTAATACCTTTAAGCTCGAGCTCCCGAACACTTGGAAAGGCAGCAGATGGTTCCACGCCGACCGCTTGCGCAAACATCCGAATAACCCTCTGCCTGGACAGGACTACGAGAGACCCGATGGTGAAGTTATTGATCCAGCGCTTGGGGAAGAGGAGTTCGAGGTCGACAATGTCTTGACATCCAAGGTCACCCGAGGCAAGCTTTACTATCAGGTGTCTTGGAAGGGATGGGATCCTGACGACGAATGGTATCTGGCTGAGAACTTCAAACATGCTCCGATGAAGTTGAAAGAATTCCACGACAAGAATCCCGATAAGCCCGGACCGCCTCTACGACTCGACCGTTGGATTACTTCTGCTGCGAACGATGCCCTTGACCCCTCACACGCAGACGACAACCGAGCTTCGACGGTGCCAACTCATGGCACTCGTATGCGACGAAGAAACCGTGGGGCTTAACGACTCGAGCCGAGTCTTGTCGGAGGGGGGGGGTTGTGACAGCCCAGCTGTCCCGGCACACTTGCGCACCAGCGGAAATGCATTCCCCGGTCAGCGCAGACCCTTTAGACGCAAAGGTATGTCTGTAGGAAGAGGTATTCATGTATCACATACCACTTCATGTAACGTTGCCTCCGACTCATGCAACGTTGCCTCTGACCTCCAGAACCTTCTGCCAAGAATAGGGCAGTGCACGAGCACTGTGACCGGGCACTGTGTGACTCACACACACCCACACATGTATATAATTCCCGGCCTTCTGCCGCTCTGTCTCTCTTTCTTTCTTCCTTCCTCAGCTTTAGTATCATTACCGGAATATACTACTAGGTTGAGCCCTGCCTCAGCGTTCGTGTTGTTCTCTTTCGTGACAATGAGGAGGAGGATGAGGAGGAGGATGAGGAGGAGGATGAGGAGGAGGATGAGGAGGAGGATGAGGAGGAGGATGAGGAGGAGGATGAGGAGGAGGATGAGGAGGAGGATGAGGAGGAGGATGAGGAGTAATAGCATTAGGCTCTTTGGAATATTGAGATGTAGTTAGCAGTGTAGAGCTCATCAAACATTTGTGATGAGCTCGAAACTCTGGTTCTTCCTTCTAGATTGCATAGTCTCAACTTCTCAAGAAAGGTACTCCATTTCTCTATGGGTTAGGCTTTTGTCAGGCCATCTGCGATCATGTCTTTTGTAGGCACGTATGCTACGCTGATTGTACCTCTCTCAACCTCCCGTCGAAGCCAATTGTTATGGATATTGACGTGCTTCAGTTTGGTATGTGAAATTGCAATCTCCTTGTTAACAAAACCAATAGTTTGCCGGTTATCACACAAGATCCGAATCCTCTCATCACCCAATCGTAGACCAAGCTCTGAGAGCAAGCGGGTGATGAACATTCCCTCTTTTGCTGCCTGAGCTAATGCCAATAGTTCAGCCTCTCTCGTAGATGTCGTCACGGTGTTCTGTTCTTTGGCTCTCCAGCTAATTACACTCCCGAGGAGCTTCATGACGTATCCTTGAGAGATCTTCATATCAGATGAGTTATCTGCGAATGAAGCATCGCTCGCGACTACAAAGTGGTCTCCATCTCCGAATTGTAGGGCGTGGTATTGAGTCAAAAGCAGATACGAAATCTGCATGTCTGCGGCTCGATGATGCTCCGGTGATAGATTGTTGCTGAACCGTGCTAATCTTGATATGGCAAACGCGGCATCTGTGTGTGTGATGACAGCAACATAAAGTTTAGAGCAGATCTTCTGTTGGTACCGCCATATTTCTCTGGAGGTAGCAATTCCCTTATAAGGAAGAGCTCGCCAAGACGCATTGGAGTGCTCGCATATAAGGTTGTCGTGTTATCTCGTAGTTTAGCAATTTTTTCAATGTACAAAGACTGGGACAACCATATGAGGTGTCGACCACGATCTCTTATTACTTCCACCCCCAAGAACCATTGCAAATCGTCACCCCCTGTGAGGTTGTAGTACGATTTCAAATCAGCCATGATCTGATCTGCAAGTGCTTGGTCCTGACGCTTGTATGCTAGAACCATGTCATCAACGTGGACAAAAAGAAGAATCCCATTATGTGTATAACAGCATTGCTCGTGAGGAATATTTTGAAAGCCAATTTTCCTCAAAGATTTCAGGAGTTCTTTTTGCCAAAGTAGAGGAGCTTGCCGGAGTCCGTGTAAAGCTCGTAGGAGTTGCAGAACTGTATTGGGTTTTCGGTATCCAGGTGGCATACGCATGTATATCTCTTTATCTATTTTGGCGTTGACAAAAGCATTGACAGCATCAAATCGCTTGAGTTCAAGGTCAAACTTTGCTGCGATCCCCATTAATGTTCGAAAGGATCTGCTCACCAAGGTGCTCGCATATGTCTCTTCGGTACTGTTATTTGGTTGCTGATCACCACGGAGCATTAGTCGAGCCTTGCACTTCATAAGAAAGCCATGCTTGTCGCACTTGTATACATATTATCACGGAAATAGTCACGTCGATATGGTAAACAGTAATGATAGTAATAATAATAATAATGATTCTTCTAAGTACGTGTGCCGGCCTACGTGAGCGGTAGACGCTCACTAATAGGTGCGGCGCGGCGCACGGACTATGGATTATTAATTACAATCTTTTTTATCCTCCGTCCGTGCAAGGCACTCGCTGTTATGATCATGTACCAGGCTCTGGCACCGTGTATTGATGCTATGAACAAAGACTCTAAACTGGAGAAGAAAGGAAGAAAGAGAACTAAGTTTACATGAGTGGGAACCTTTCTTATACCTTGCGTCGCCTGGTTCTTCGGTGGGGGACGCCCTAGCTCTGTGGTGGGTGACGAGGAGCTCTGTTGTAAGAGATCAGCTGGTCCTGGTGTCAACCATAGATAAGCGAGCTCCGTGGTGGGTGACGACGAGCTCCTATGTCCAGCACTTCTCGGAAGAGCTCCTAGGATAGTAATGACAAGCTCCGTGATGGCGGTTGCTGCCCAGCTGCCAGGCACAACCGTCACACTCGCGACCCACCCGGTAGCCACCGGGTAGGTACCGTAAATAATTGTCTCCCGGGTAGGTCTCTACCCCCGTGGGTTGTTCCGTGACAGCTATCTAACGTCCCCATTGTCTGTGCCTTTACTGAAGTACGTAACGACCTACCCGGTAGCTCCCGGGTAGGTCCGACATACTTTGTCGACGGTCGACTTTGTTGTACCTTTTGCAGTTCCCTGACAGTGGACAACGCATCTTGTTGGCGTTCAGTATGTGTGTGACGCGGGTCATATATCGCTAAAGACCTAACCTGTAAGACAAGGCGTGATGATAGTCTAGTAACGGACTGCACGGGATATGGATCAATATCTAGAGGCGCGGAACGTAGTTCAATTCAGCTTATAATTGATTATGGTCGCAAGGGTCGCTATGCTTCTACTCCTCCTTCCTTCTCTAACTCTCCGGGCTTGCGACCCTCTTTATAACTCTCTCTTACGGCCTTCGAAGGGCCTATCGTAATATCGCTATAGTGTGGTCGGGCTTGTTATTTGGCTAATTCCGATCACCGGAGTAGCTAATGTCTCGGGGCGTTTGCTTTCGTTGTTTGGTTCGTGAGTCACCACGGTGGGAGTGTGTGTTCTTGAGCTTTGAACTCTGCTTTCCCATATACCCACCGACCCCACTTATGAGTGGGGCACGTGGGAGAGTGCTCAGCCCCGCTTACGGCATTTCCGAAAAATTATTAGTATGGTGAGCAACCCACGGACCCTGTGGAAATGAAAGTCCTCAAGAGATTATTGATGACGTCTTAGTCGTGTGAGACTCGGGATTTGTCCTGAGTCTAGAAGGGTCTTTCGGGGACCTAACGATAACCGTAGGGCTCCTCATTGGCTTGTGCAAAGCCCGAGAGCCCGAACATATAGTGCGATGTCGGCAGTGTCCTTCGGGGGACGGGTAGTTCGGCAGGACGCCCCCGAATAGTGATGATACCTGTAAGCCTGTGGAACGAGCTGCCGTAGAGGGTGAGAGCCCCGTAACAGGATATCATCACAAAGAGCCACGGCGGTTGAGCCGACATGCATCACCTCGTGACGAGAGTCATGACCCCCACGGCTCCTCTGGGCCTGACCCCATGCGAGCACAGGCGGTTATCTCCCGCCTATCCTTCACACTCAGCAAGGATCATATATGGGGCAACAGGGCGTCAGGCCTCCCGTAGATGCATGTCTCGCGGGACACGATGACGTGTCTGTGGCTCCCGCGATATGGCCCAACCATCGTGATGAGGGGGCGCCCGCCATTGTACCTGTCGACTGGTTAGCATCGTGAGCCATGTCCCGGCCTTAGCCGTGTGTCAGGAGGTAGCGCCGAGGTGTTGTACCTACCTACGTGCTGTATCTGCCTCTCCAAAGGGCTGGCTGTGCTTCCTGACATGAGTGGACCGGTATTCTGCGCAAATTTTTCGCTGTCTCCGACGCACATCTTCTGTCTACTTGTACACTTCAATTTAGGCAATGAATCATCAACAAGCTATTTCAAACCCCTGGAGAGCGGACCTGAAGGCGGCGAGGCTTGCAATGAGATGAAACCGCTTTACGATTCGCTTCAAAGCTTCGCAAGCCAGAACGGATTCGCAATCATGCGACGGCAGGCTCGTAAGTACCGCAACGGCCAGCCAACCATGTATAGTATAATGTGTCAACGAGATACGTAACGAGTCTCCGAAAGTAATGGTATTTGGGAAACGTCTGCAACGAAAGTCGACTGTACTTGGAGAGGGAAAATCAAGGCATTGAACGGGAATACGTCGTGGATTTTCGAGCTCCTTGACAGCCACACAGAACATGACCACCCACCCTCGCTCCGCCCGGCTGCTCACTATATCCACCGCAAGCTGTCACGCGACCAGCAAGAATATATTTGTTCTTTAACAGTTGCTGGCATGCGGCCGCAACAAATATTGACGTCGTTTCGTATGAAATATGAAGAAAACTCGACTACTTGCAGAGATGTGTACAACGAACTTCAAGGAATCCGTCGCGATATACTTGACGGCTACACTGCAACGCAAGCCTTTTTGAAGTCATTAATAGACAAGCGCATACCCCATAGCATACTTTACGAAGATAGGAACGAAAGAGTGCGAGCGGTTATATGGTCATATCGGCTGTCACTTGATATGTGAAAGCGATTTCTGGAAGTTATGAGTATCGACAACACGTACAAAACAAATCGGTATAAGATGCCGTTTTTCAATGTCACAGGCTATACCAATACAAAGCCAGGCAGCGTATTCAAAATTGCTTTTGGGTTAATGCCTGATGAGACACAGGCATGATATACCTGGATGATTTCTTCGCTGGTTTCAATTGCAGTAGTGGCAGGAATCTCATCTCCTAGTGTGGTCATTACAGACTACGACAAAGACAGGAAGGCGTCAATATCAGCAAATCTCTTCTTTCAACGCACTCAACAACAGGTGTGTATTTTCCACATCAACAAAAACGTTGTCCTACAATCAGCTCGGAAATGGAGCCGTAATGAAGACGATTCTAGCAACACTGAATATTTGAGTCAGGAATACAGTCTGTACCCCTCTAATTGCATGGCCGACTCACGCATTAACGTCAATTTGCATAAAGGTTGGGGGGAACCGATACAAATTACGTGACTTCATTCCAATAACTGCAAAATGCAAATTGAATGAATGTATATCTATATAAATGGGTCCTCCGGTACCTCACTTTCCATACAAATTATATGGCCGGCCAGGTACTGATAAAAAAAACAAATGTTCGTTGATCGTACAGGGATTCGAACCCCATGACTAACCGTTACAAGAGTGTATAATAGGAGAGCCATACCATCCGAGCACGAGCCTGATTTGTACTATATTATACGATATCTCTTTCTTATATACACAACGTCTGTATTCCCCCTCCTAACCCCACAACATCTCTTTCTACCGCGTTTTTTCGCGTTCCTCAACTTCCCACTCTCTCTTATCTTTCATCAATCACTTCTATCATTCCATCATATATCACTGTTTCTCTACAAACCTATTCATTACTCACATTCGACTCATCTACGTTAACTACGTAACACTACAATCTACAATACCACTCTAATTAACCCCATCTATACTACTGATCTCCGCATCACTTATTCTACCCTTGTCTCCCAACCCCCTCTACTACATTAAACACGCACTCTACCCTTGTTTCTTGGTGTCCTAATCTCGCGTACACGATGCCTCATATGACCAACCGAATGCGTCTAAGACTCCGTCAGTGGTACGAGGAGAAACCCACCAAACCGACCCATCGATAAGCTCAACAGTGGCTTTTCACCAGGTACCGAATACATGCATCTCAATCCAAGATCTCACGCATTCTCTCGTCAACTAAGCTCGAGACGATGAAGTTTGACAGTCCGCGGATTGATAATAAAACCCTTCGAACCTCTGGGTGGCCTGTACCCGAGACAATACTTCATAAATTGCAGCTCGAGTTGCAACTCCATGGTATGGGCACGTCTCGTGCTGTGCTGATGGAGAAAGCGCGGCAACTGTGGATGAAACACTCGGAGGCACGAAACGGGCTACCTTTGAACGACTTCCCTCCGACGTTCGGTGAGAAGTGGTGTACGCTCTTTCCACGTCGCTTTCATATTAAGAATCAAGTCTTCCACGGTGAGGCAGCTTCGACACGAGAGATATTAACGATGCCTGCTACGATAAAGCAGATGGAGAAGATTCGGAACGATGTTGACAACACTCCTGTTGGGAACAGGTATAATATGGATCAGATGGGTTTGTATTACCGATCGTTTGCCTCAACGGGCCTCGCCACCGAGGTGGAAGCAGGTAGGAACTGAAATAAGGACCGGATCATCGTCGGTGTTACGAACAACGATACAGGTGATGATCAGTTTAAACCGTGACTAGTAGGGAAAGCACGAGTGCCTCGTGCCCTACGTGGATTCAACTTTGACGGTCACAAGTTGATATGGCGATTCAACAAGACAGCGTGGTTCACAACTGCTATTACCCGGAGTATCTCTTGTCCTTCTATGAGCACATAGAACGAATGAAACATGGACAGAAGGTACTTTTGATATTGGATAACTTTTCAGCCCACGTCGCAGCCGTGAAAGTCACACCACCTCCACCAAATATCACCATCCACTTCCTGCCTGCCAACGTCACCTCCGTCTATCAGCCTTGCGATATGGGCATCATCTAAACACTCAAGGCATACTACAAGCGCAGCTTCTTGTTATTCATCACGCAGAACATAGAACGGAACATCACTGCAGATATTGATGGTTTGATTAATCTACGGCATGCACTCGTTTGGCTCTCTCAACACTACTTCTCAACCTTGAAGTCGGAGACTGTTGTTAACTGTTGGAGGAAGTCAACGTTGATCAGAAACCATGACGCCCCGAGTATTACTCAGTGTCAGCAAGAACCTGAAGACCTTGTCTTTATCCACGCCACAGCCTCGCACAATGTTTATCATATGTTGACGCTCGCGGAGATGATGAATCCAGAGGATGAAGATACCCCCGCAAATCCACTGATTACTGCTGAGGACATGTTCGTTCAAGTAGTTGAAGATCACTTCATGGAGTCTGATCCTACGGTTGTGGAGGATCTCGAGGAGGCTGAAAGTGCACCACCATCCCATGTCATGTCCTCGCAGGAGGCAATTACTTCACTATTGAAGTTGTTGGAGTTCGATAATACGAATTCGTCCTTCACTCCACAGCACATCCAAAGCCTCCGAGATATGGTTGATTCCCTACACCACAATGCCCACCAGACTACCATTCTCTCCTACTTTCAACGTTCATAGTCAATATATATGTAACCTCTCTGCAAAAAAGTATTGCCCGCTAGGTAAAGGCATTCGAAAAAATTTCCCTGTGGTGCCTGTAATCCTAAAGTGAATGGAGATAGGTTGAGGGAGATATGTTGAGGAAGACGGGTTGAGGGACGCGAGTTGGGGGAGGCGGGTGGAGGGAGACGGGTTGAGGGAGGTGGGTTGAGGGAGGCAGTTTGAGGGAGGTGGGTTGAGGAAGATGGCGGGGAGGGGGGTGTTTGTGGATTTTTTTTTCCAAAAAAACGACATATCTACGTCTTCTATATTACATCTTAACCCTCGTCGTCGCTTTTTATGTGTATGCTTATATAATTCACCCCTTTTTGGTGTTCAACTGCTTTCATTAAATATATACATCGATTAGTCATCACAATTACTGTCTAGTTTACTTGGCCCACCCAGTTTTAAATTGCATAATACCGCAAAATGCATACAAATTCTCCTGGATAGCGCGTATGCGAATACAGAGGTACGGATTGTAGAGTCCTTCTTCAGAACAGCACAACGATTTGCGAACATTAAATGCGCCTGCTCGTCATACTGTAGCCTCTTTAATCGGTACTCTTCTCACCGTCATTTCAAAGACACCCGCTGGCCTTCTTTTGTGTTGGTCACATGTAACGTACTGTTAGGAATCACGATAACTCAAGCCCAGGCAGTGCTGGTAAATGAAGGTATGGTGTGTAGAAATTAACTAAGCTGAGGAAAAAAGAAAGAAGGAGAAGAAACGCTAGTTTACAGGCCGGGCGGGTCGAAATCTACCCAAGTGCGGTACGAGCGCCGGTGCGCGGGTCCGTGCCACGCTGCGCCCCGTCGCCAGGTGCCGAAAGGTTCGCCGGACCTACCCGGTAGCTACCGGGTAGGTGACCCGCCCCTTTGGTTTCCTCCGCTCCATCTCTTTACCTGCCTACCCGGTAGCTACCGGGTAGGTCAACAGTCCCTCACGACCGCCGAGGCCGTGACAATCCCCCCGCTCCACAAAGACTCGTCCCGAGTCTTTCGAATGGGTCCCTTACCTGAACCGACGCCTCATTCTCTGGTGAACCGATTGTCGCGCCGGTCGGTCGTCGTCGTCGTGTTCAGGGTCGAATTCGTCCAGGGCCGCCGCCTTTTTCCATTCCTCCAACCGCTTAGGTGGCCCTGCCTCGTCGGGGTTTTCTTTGTGATAGTCGGATAATTTTGTCGGCGCGTTCTTGAAGTTAGACGCCGGGTACCAGGTGTCGTCCGGGTCCCAGCCTTTCCATTGCACCATGTAGAATAATTTTCCGTTCTTGATTCTCGACGATATCACCTTTTCCACCTCGAATTCCTCGACGTCTTCGCTGAGATCGACGGGTTCTCCGGCCGGTCGTTCGTAGTCCTGGCCAGGTAGCGGAGAGTTGGCGTATTTCCGCAGTCGGTCGGCGTGGAACCAGCGGGAACCCTTCCATGTCTCGGGTAATTCGAGCAGGAAAGTGTTCCGGTTTTCCGGTTTGTACCCCAGAATCCGGTAGGGTTTTCGCGTCATCGGGTAGTCCAGCTTGTCGCTGGGCCGGTCCGTCTGCTCGCCCTTTTTCCGGAGGATGTAGACGAAGTCGCCCATCCCAAAGTCTGGTTCCCGACGGGATTTATTCGCCTGCGCCGTCATCTTTTCCTGGGCGCGTGTCATCTCTTGCCGGGCCGTTTCCACGTATTCGTGTATTTGTTGACCGAACTCTTGCGCCTTTTCCCTGGTCAATTGTTCGGTTACCGGCAACCGGGTAAGGTTCTTGGTTCTGGCCTCCCAATCGAAACTCATTCTCATTTTTCGACCCGTCAAAACCTCGTGTGGGCTGAGTCCGCCAAGGGAGGCGTGTGGTAAGGACGCCTGTGCGGCGTCCAGGGGCCGGTAAGGCCTTCGACCAGTCGTTCTGAAAATGATTTACGTAGGGGCGTAACCGCTGGTCTACGTACTGGTTCATGATTTCCACCTGCCCGACGGTTTCATGGTGTCCGGCCGACGCAAAACTCAATTTCGTGCCGGTAAGCTTGGAAACTTCGTCGGTAAAGGCGGAAACGAATTGTCCGCCCTGGTCACTCGTGATTGTTTCCGGCCAACCGTGAATTCTGAATGGCCCTTCGTAGTATAATCTTGCCGCCAGTTCGGCTGTGACGGTGTCTCGGCAGGGACTGGTCCAGGTTAATTTTGAAAGCCGGTCGATCACCACGAAAATCATATTGTACCCTGCAGAGTCCTCGGGGAATTTCTTGAAATCCACCACCACATGTTGCCATGGGTGGTCCGGAACTGCTAACGGCTGCAGCTTTCCCGGGGGTCTTGTCTCGTGGCACTTTGCTGGCTCGACAGGGGGCAATTTGCGACGTATCGGTCGACGTCGCCGTGTAATCCCTTCCACCAATATCGTGCGGCGACCAGCTGCCTTGTCTTGTTCTTCCCGGGGTGTGCTGTTGCGATTCGGCAATGGGCCTCCTCAATCAACTTGGTTCGGAGCTGATTTTCATCGGGGACGATCAGTCGACCTTGGTAGACGACCAGGTCTCCCAATCGAGAAAAATTTCCGTCCTCCAGCTCGCCGGCTTTTTTCGCGGTATTCCGCCAGCGCTGCGGACTCCCGGTTGGCTTGCAGTAGTGCGTCCGTCAATGCCACTCCCGATACGTCAGGCGGTTCCATGTTTCCCAGTTCGCAGACGAGAATTGGGTCGGCGGCGCTCGCCGCTTGGCCCTGGTCACCTGCACCTACCCGGTAGCTACCGGGTAGGTCCCGCAGAAATTTCCGATAACACCGGTTTGAACAGCACCATGGTACGCTGCTCATCTCTCTTTTGTTTCTGCGTCTTCAGGTCCTCTTCCGGCCTCGATAAAATATCGGCCACTGTGTTTTTCGAACCAGGACGGTACGTGATGACGAAATTGTACTGGGATATTAATTCTGCCCAGCCCGCCTGCCTCAAATTCAAGACACGTTTCACCGTGAAATATTCCAGGGCTGAGTGGTCGGTTAAAATTGTAAACGGCTTCTGGCGTTGCAAACCGATCAATTCCGTCCGCCAACAGAGTAAACCCTTGATGACAGCCAGCATTTCCTTGTCGTGAATCCCGTAATTTAATTCGGCACCGTGTAGTGTCTCGGAATAAAATCCCACAGGGTGCCAAGGTTCGTCCGGACTCGTTCGTTGCGAGAGCACGCCGGCCGCCACGCCGTCCGACGCGTCGGTTTCCATCAGGGTTTCCTTGTCGAACGAAAAAATGGTGTAGCACTGGCGCCGTCGTGAGCGCAGTTTTCAGGGCCTCAAATGCCTTCTGGCATGCGTCCGTCCACGTCAGATCGGCGCCGGTGCCTGTCAGTTTGTTCAGGGGTTTCGCAATTTTTCCGTAGTCCTGGATGAACTTCCGGTAAAAATTACAGAACCCCAAAAAGGACCGGACGCGTCGTAGCAGTGCCTTTCCGTTTTCCGCAGGGGTCTCCCAGGCTCCCACGATTTCTACCTTGTCCGGGTCGACGCTCACGCCGTCGGTGGAAATTATGAATCCCAGGAACTTCGTCTTCCGCACTGAAAATTCGCACTTCTTCAGGTCCGCTTGCAGGCCCGCTTTCCGAAGCTGCCCGAGGACTTTCTTCACGTGTTCGGCGTGTTCTAACTCATTTTCAGAATAGATGAGTATGTCGTCAATGTACGCCGTACAGAAATCGTCCAGAAAATCCCGCAGTGTGTCGTTGATAAATCTCTGAAACGTGGCCGGTCCATTCGTAAGGCCGAACGGCAAAACCCTGTATTGGTACGCGCCATACCTTGTCCGAAAGGCAGTCAGTTCTTTGGCGTCGTCCGCCATCCGGATCCGGTGAAACGCTTGACGGATATCGATTTTGGTGAAGACTTTGGCGCGTCCGATCCTTGCCAATGTCTCGTCGATTAATGGCAGGGGGTATCTGTCTTTTCTTGTCAGGGAATTTAATTTCCGGTAGTCGACGCACATACGCAGGGAGCCGTCTCCTTTGCGTGCCAGGAGCACAGGAGCAGCCCAGGGTGCATTCGTCGGCTCGATAAATCCCTTGGCGAGATTTTCGTGGATGTAGGTACGACATGCTTCAGCTTCTTCGAGCGACATTTTGTACAGTGCACTATATCCCAAAGACTCGGGTTTCCCATCGATTTCCACGTTGTGGTCGACGCCAGGACGGTGCGGGGGCAGTTCGTCGGACGCCGCTTTGCTGAAAACGTCGAGGTAATCGTGATAGCATGAGGGAATCTTTTCCAGGCACGCGGCTAAGAGCTCGGCTTCGTCCTGCGCCGTCGTCGTCATTTTCAGTTCGGAAATCCTCGCGTCCAGCTCGTGCAATGTCACGGCACCATGAAAATCGGTGTCCCCTCGTTCGACGATTTTCTGGAACGTGGAGACGTCCAAAGACGCTACGCGTACTGGCCTTTTCTTGTACCAGCCAATGGAATCTCGCGTCAGCGTGTACGGCCCCTGCGCGTCGCGCGGCCCCTCCTGTCGTGTTTCGCGTCTCCTACGCGGCGCGTCGGTGCCTGTCGAGGGCCGTCCAACCTCCCGTCCGTCCAACTGACGCTGCATTTTGCGTAAGTCTTCGCGGGTAGGGTCCGTTGGCCGAGGTATGGCCGACCTACCCGGTAGCTCCCGGGTAGGTCCATTGTAGTCTGGCTTTTCCTTGTCTTTTCTTCTGAGAATTCGCGGTCGGTACGCAGCCTGTGGCTTCTCCGGCCGTTCTATCTGCTCGTCGACGTCGATTTCTCTTCGTTGAACCCTTTCTTGCCGGAGGATTTCGTCTTCCTGGCTTATCATCATTTCCCGCCGCTCTGCATCTTGTTGGAAATCGGAACGCTGCAGCAGGTTCCCAGCCTCGTCCATGGGTATCTCGCGTTGCCGGGATTCTGGACACCAGGCAGGCGGGAAAATTAGCCGGTGTCGTTTACAGTCGACCCACAGGTCGTGGTGAGCGAGGAATTTCTTGCCCACTATGATGTCGTTCTGCATGTCGACTAAAATAAAGGGTGCGTTCGATATTGTTCTCCCATGTACGCGGAAGTGCGCGAACAAAGCCTGCTCAATCGTTTGTCGGCTCTGGCCGTCGTAACCCGCGACGGGAATTGGGTTGAATCCTTCCGTCAAGGGCGTGTCGAGGTATTTCTCGACGCGTTTCGCGAATTTCTTGTCAATAATTAAGTACGCGTCTGCTCCAGTGTCAATCAAGGCTTGGGTGTTCATCGTAAATCCATTATTAGCTAGAGTACAGTTAAGTAACAACGGACTACCGCCCAACAAACCCAACAAAAAGTCGAAGGGTAAGTTGGTACATTTCTGAATTCCCAAAGGTCTTGTGACCGGCTCCGGCCCAGGAAAGGAGTCTACTGCTCCCTGGGCCTCGTCTTTTCCCGTCTCCGGGTCGGCCTCGCAGAACCCATTAATTCTCGCCGCCCTGGCTTGTTCGTAATCCCCTCTGGCCGGGCACTCGGCCGAACGGTGGCCGTGCTGTCGGCAGGTAAAACAGAGGCCTCGGGAAAGCATGAGCTTGGCCTGTCCGAGATTTGGCTTCTGGTAAAACGGGCGGCCGTCGGCAGCACGTCCCATGGCTGGGGTATCGTCGCCTGGTTGCTGGTTACCCGCCGGGTAGGTGCGTCGAGCGGTGGAATAACCAGGTCGGGCAGCCGGATAGGCGCGACGGTTATCTGTATTTCCGCCGGGAATCTGGTTCGCTTGTCGAATGGGGACAACCGAGGTCTGCTGTCTGAGTTTTCCGGCTTGGGCGTGCACGAAATTCTTGTGCTGCTGGAAGTCCAGTTCCTGGATCATACTGCAAAATTCGGTAAACCGGACGGCGTCGTTCTTTGCCTCTCGGACGAACGATTCGTTCAGGCGACGCGGCAGTTTATCGAGCAGATCTCGTTTGTAATCGGCTTGGCTTACGCGAGCTTGGCTTGCCCAGCGTACGAATTCTAGGCGGAATTCCGCGAATTTATCTGAGTTCTTCATCTGTAGATCGCGGTACGTGACCCTGGCGACCTCGTACTCGTTAGGGTCGTGGTATTGGCTGTGCAAGTGTTCAAGCACCTCGTCGGCCGTTGAAAGTAGTGGTGGACCGTTCTCACTGTCGACAAATGGGAGGAGTCCCTCACTGACCTGGCCACCAGTTCGGCCGACAATGTACGAAATTTTGTCTTGTTCTGTGTCGAAATGGTCGGCGTTCTTCGTCAGCTTCGCCTTCAGCAGAAGGAACCACTGCTTGAATTTCACTTCGGGTTTTCCGTCTGCCGGTTTTTCCTTCGTGAAAACGGGAGGATTGTCGGCTTTCGAAGACCGCTTCGTTCCTCCCTCGGTTCTGTCGGTGGCGCTGCTGCGTGGGGTGTCCTCACGGGTTACGGAAGCCCGTTCGAGGTCCCGATTCTTTCTGACCAGAAACGCCATGTCTTCTCGCAGGGGTATGAATTGTGTCGTCCATTTCCTGGAGGAGATCGTCGGTTTCCGTGGTCGGGATCGCGTTGGTTTCCGCCGGTTCTGCCTGTTTCAGTTCGTCAATTTGCTTGCCCGAAACAGCGACGGCTTTTCTGGCTTCCAGGGCTTCGGCAGCCTCGCGGCAGGCTATCTCGTTCAGATCCAGGGCAGTACGGGTAGCTGCAGTGGAAACGAGAAAGCGGGCGCGAACCTCCTCGAACATGATCTGGGGAAATTCGTTCACCATCTCGACGAACTTCTCGGCGTCGACAGGGTGGGTGCCCTCGAGGTGCATACCCTTCCGGCCCTGTTTCGTGAGGGCGGCGACAGGTAGGGTCGGTTTCTGTTTTGCGTCGCGGTTCGCAAGGTGTAGGCCGTCCAGGCGCTTCGAAATGTCGAGGAGAATCGAGTCCTCGGTCATAGAGTGGGCGAGCGGGAGCGGGACGCCGGCAGGACACATAATTTCTCGAAGTGCCTCGGGATTCTGGCTGGGTTTTCCGGCCGACTTCGCGTCGTTCTTTGCCATCTGCTGGCGTAGGGGGGTAAAGGCTCCGTCCTTGTCCGTTCCGTCGCGTAGTAGGGCAAGGAGGGCGTCGGTTTCAATCAGCTGAAGCGTCTTGGCTTCAGGAGTCGTAGAGGCGGCTCGCGTAGTGGGCGCCATCTCGTCGGAAATCTAGCTGTCGTGAAGCTGTTCTGCGACGAATCAATCAATCAATCTATCTGTCGTTCTTTTAGAGAAGTAGGGCTTCTCTGGATCGGGAATGAGCTTAGTTAATGTTAGGAATCACGATAACTCAAGCCCAGGCAGTGCTGGTAAATGAAGGTATGGTGTGTAGAAATTAACTAAGCTGAGGAAAAAAGAAAGAAGGAGAAGAAACGCTAGTTTACAGGCCGGGCGGGTCGAAATCTACCCAAGTGCGGTACGAGCGCCGGTGCGCGGGTCCGTGCCACGCTGCGCCCCGTCGCCAGGTGCCGAAAGGTTCGCCGGACCTACCCGGTAGCTACCGGGTAGGTGACCCGCCCCTTTGGTTTCCTCCGCTCCATCTCTTTACCTGCCTACCCGGTAGCTACCGGGTAGGTCCCCAGTCCCTCACGACCGCCGAGGCCGTGACACGTACGCTGCGACAGAACAACAATTTCATAATGCGTGCTCTCAAATATTAAGCGAATTTGACTTACAACAAGTGTCACTCGTTGCGTACCTTCAAAATACGTATATCAGTACACGATTTCTGTGGGCGAACTGTTATACCTTTAGATATTGCAATTGGGGCGTGCGGACTACCTCACCCACTGAGTCCAATCATAAATTGCTGAAAAGCTTCCTAGAATCGAGTGGCGGAGACCTTGCCCGCCTCGAGGAATCAGTTCGAACGATGATATTGGGAACACTGGATTTATTCGATGGATCTCTCGATGCGAGCACAGAGCGGCTGCGTTTCAGCTACATTCGCCGAGACTGGTTGGGAGACGTGCGATTGGATGCACCCATTTAGCCGTCACCTTGTTGAATGAACAGTACCAGCGCGCATTGAAACATGTGCCCATCAGGGCGCGCCCATTCCCACCATCTGTTCCGCCGCATATCTGTACTATGGCTGTACGGCAAGGCCTGCTTTGTTCCTGTGAAATCTTGGAGAACCCATCGTCTGCAGTTATACTTATTGAGGTATATGAACTCGACACGTTCTGGCTAACGGGGACGCACATGGGAGACGAGGATCGTCTACTAAGGGTGCGAGAGCCATACATTGTATGGACGCGGGGGAGGCCCCAGAACGCAGCGGTGACATTACCAGAGGCATTGAGGCTGGAAGGATTTTACACACATAGGCGCCACCAATTGGTTGTCGATGTGCGGCGCGACCCATTGGAATGGGAGCTTGTAGACTGAGGTTTATCTTCGTCAAACAATCGGAGTCGGGGTAATAGGGTACTTGGAAATGCAGGTTGACGAGGAGAAATCGACAGGGTTTTGAGACATGATAGGAGTTCTGGTCGGCAAACGCAGTCGTCAGGGACCTTGAGCTCAAATACGACATTGCGGGCTTTGAATGAACTGTTAGAACGTCAGCGCGCACTTCAACACCGTCATTTGAGTACTTCGTTAGCGTCAGACATGATTGTTATAAGCGACGACGAGAACTAGATAGGTGTTATGATCATGTAGCAGGCTCTGACACCTTGTATTGATGCTATGAACAAAGACTCTAAACTGGAGGAGAAAGAAAGAAAGAGAACTAAGTTTACATGAGTGGGAACCCTTCTTATACCCTGCGTCGCCTGGTTCTGCGGTGGGGGACGCCATAGCTCCATGGTGGGTGACAAGAAGCTCTGCTGTAAGAGACCAGATGGCCCTAGCTTGAACTGTGAACAAGCGAGCTCCGTGGTTGGCGACGGCGAGCTCTGTTGCTGCAGATGAGCTGGTCCTAGCGTCAACTATAGATAAGCGAGCTCCGTGGTTGGTGACGACGAGCTCCTATGTCAAGCACTGGCGGAAGAGCTCCTGAATAGTGATGACAAGCTCCGTGATGGCGGTTGCTGCTTACCCATCAGGCACAACCGTCACAATAGGCAGTAGTGGTTGGTTGATACGTAATTCATGAAGGTTCGATTCAATTGAGCTCCGATATGTGGGTGTTCGAGGGCAGCAGAGCCAGCCTGTTGAAGAGGCAGACACGGCAGGTAGGTAGGTACCTGGTCGGGGGTCTTGTATGAACGGCTGCATGATGTTCTGTGGGCCGGACAATAGGTGCCAACCCACTAGTCGTATACGGTAATACTTGTGCTTTGTGGGCCTGTACCAATCAGATACAGCATGCGTAACGCGTATCGGAATGAAGCATTACGACGACAAGGGTGTAGATCGGAGTAACGAGTAGGTATTGCGATTTCTATACTAATACTTAGTCTAACGGCCATTGTTAGCGATAATAGCGCGTACACGATCTGGCATTTCCAACAGTAGCCCTTGTAGTTTCTCGTGGCTGACTGCATCTCAGGCCTCCGTAACTCATGCGCGCAGTTGGTTGTAACTTGGTTTATCTACATGCCCATGCCGAGCTTCGATATCGTCCTTCATCCAATTCCAAACTGTTTCCATTGGATTCATGTCCGGAGAGTACGGTGGCCACTCAATGACCATAATACCACGCTGGCCCATCTCTTGTATCATACCCGCCGCACGATGAGCAGGAGAGTTATCCTGCATGAAGACCAAGTTAACTCCCCGTTGCCTTTCACGATCAACCCAATCCCCAACAAGGGGTACCGTATGCTCTTTATACGACTGTTCACTGATCGTACCCCATGCTTTCTCCCAAAATATAATCCCAAAAAACAACCCCAAAACATCCATCCTCCCTTTCGTTGATGACGCTCGACGATACAGTCCGCGTGATACTCCTCGTCCGTACGCCTCGTTACCCACTGTTTCCGATGACAACTTCCTACTATTCAAGTCTTGTCCGACCATAAGATGTTCTTCCAATGCTCGATAGTCCATTGTTGATGTTCGATCACCCACGTTAACCCTCGTTGTCTCGTTGTCTCGGTGATTGGAGGCTTTCTTTGTGCCGTATAACGCTTAAACCCTGGTCATTGAAGTGCGTTTCTCATCGCCTTTACACCAAAAACACCATCCATGAACGCTAATGCACCCGATACCCATGTCATACGATGGTGCTGTTTCGACCATGTAACGAACTCCACTAGCTGTGTTTCCTCTTCAGATGTGATCGACGGTGGGGATCTTTTGCGGCAGCGCGGTTCTTCAGGTGCAAATAACGCATTCCGGACCTGGAATCTCGAAAACCCGTATTGTTTTCGAATTTCGGCTTGACTTAAGTTGCCGTCGAAGTACAGGGTGCGTATTCGTTCTTTTTGGTGGTCGGTGAGATGTTTCGACCCGTTTGCCATCGTGTAAAGTACGCAGTTCATAATTATAAGTAGATGGAATAGTGAAAACATCACCGACGACGATGATAGGTACCGTACACTGTTTTTTGTCGCCGACAATTCAGTCTGGAATTCTAACTTGTGTTGTTCGTAGGACAGCTTCAAATTACCTATCTGGGTCTTAGACCGCCATTCAGGGGTTTGAACTTGGAAGTCACTGCGCTGTGGTCCCAAGTACCGTCTGACGCGCTACACCTATCTTGGACTAGTGCGAGCGGCTCTGCAATTAATGTACCTACACTTACAAGGTCAGTTTTACCTGGGCAGCAACCAAATACGACACCTAGGCGCTACCTACAGTACCTAGCCTCACTGGCCGGCGGCAGGTGCGAGGCGGGCGTGGAATGCCCGACTAGTAATCCACGGGGTGCCCGGGTATCATTGCTCTTTTTTTTGGGCATTAATATCCGCGTGTGACGGTTGTGCCTGATGGGTAAGCAGCAACCGCCATCACGGAGCTTGTCATCACTATCTCAGGAGCTCTTCCGCTAGTGCTTGACATAGGAGCTCGTCGTCACCCACCACGGAGCTCGCTTATCTATGGTTGACGCTGGGACCAGCTGATCTCTTGCAGCAGAGCTTCTCGTCACCCACCACAGAGCTATGGCGTCCCCCACCACAGAACCATGCGACGCAGGGTATAAGAAGGGTTCCCACTCATGTAAACTTAGTTTCTCTTTCTTTCTTTCTTCTCTAGTTTAGAGTCTTTGTTCATAGCATCAATACAAGGTGTCAGAGCCTGCTACATGATCATAACACCGCGCACCCTCCCATTGCTGGCCGAGCACCCACTGATCTGGCGCAGCCCGGCGCCAGCTGCCGAGCCACGGAAACAGTCCCGATTTCAATTTACATACGGATTATATCCACACTTCAACTAGGCAGCTTACAGATCGACCTCTCTACTACAACATTGCCTTTTTCTTGTACTGCAATTCCGACTGCGTGCGCTTCCCACCACTACGTTTCCAGCTGCTCGCACTTTCTACCCCGGAATTTCTGACTATACACGCTTTCTATCATCACATACATCATCGGTTTTTCGCTAGAAACGTAGAATGCCAGCCATTGTGAACCCTCCAGAGGGCTGCCCTGACAGTAGAATGCCTGCCGCCACCATGCAGGAGCTGTACGACTCATTACAGCTATTCGCACGTGACAACGGGTTCGCAATCCTGCGAAGTCAGGCTCGCAATATGCGCAAAGCCGGCGATACAAGAAGCCCAACCACATATACAATCTCCTGTACCAGCGACAACATTCGGCGTACACAGAGCCGTGGTGTACGTTCCAAAGTCACCACGAATAAAAATAACTGCCCGTGGCGTGGGAGAATCGTTGCTCGAGCATCAACCGATTAGAAATGGGTTTTCAAATTGGACAACGATACTCATAACCACGAACGCGCTGCGTGGGCTGCAGCCTTTTCAGCTCATCATCAAATGGATGAAGATCAGAAAACGCATATCGAAGCGCTGGCAAGCGCGGGAATACGACTACAGGAAATTCTTCACTCCTTTCGTAACAGGTTTCCTGATCACCCCGTTACCCAGGGTGACATATAGAATCTTGTCGCATCGTATCGCAACACCCAGAAGAACGGGTACACAGCTACACAGGCATTCCTCAAGAAACTCGAAGATACATCGCTGCCGCACTACGTTATGTATCACGATGACGAACCCACACGTGTGAAAGCGGTACTATGGAGTTATCCATGGTGCCTAGACATGTGGAACAGATTCCCGGAAGTAATCACGATGGATAATACGTATCAAACGAATCGTTATCATATGCCTTTTACACAGATAACAGGCTACAGCAATACTAAACGTGCAACAGTATTCAATATTGCCTTCGCAGTCGTGTCTGATGAGACTACATCGTCATATGCATGGCAGTTAACTCAGTTATCAGCATTCGCTCACAGCAATGATATCCCATCCCCGAGTGTTTTCATCGCTGACTTTGATAGTCAACTCAAGGAGGCTGTCAGACATTGCCCATTTTTCTGGCACACACACCAACAGCTTTGTATATTTCATATTAAAAACAATGTCATCTTGCAAGTTAGTAAGAAGTGGGTATCGACATCTGACAATAATGCACGTCAAGAAAATGAGTCGATGGATGAGCATTTATTACAACAGTCAGAAAATATCAATCTGCACAACGACATACGACATAAATTGCGGCGTTTAAATCGGCAAGCAAATCACGCTGTGATTGAAGAAATGGATACTCTACCATCCATCCTGCCTCATTCTAAGGCCAGACTTGTTGACTGCTGGGTTCATATAGTATACGCCAATACAGAAACAGCATTCTATTCTGCTTGATCTAGACTGTTGGAGACATTTGCACTAGAACAAGAATCTGCTGTTGTTTATCTTCAAAATACCTATCTACCACTTCGAAAGCAGTGGGCAAACTGTTGGACATCTGGGTACCGCAATTGGGGTGCTAGAACATCATTGCCAACACAGTCTGCGCATCGGAAGTTGAAATCGTTCCTAGATTCTAATCAGAGCGACTTGTTGCGCCTCGAAGAACATGCCGCTCGAATGATACACGACAAAGACTACACATACGTGGCAGCTTTAATGGCTAGTCAGGAAAAAATTCGAGTTCAGTATCTCCGGCGCGAAATTCTAGGAGACCTGGCACTGTATTGTACAATGCTGGTGTTGGACCATATTGTCGACCAGTACAGACGTGCGAAAAGCTATCTGCCTAAGCCGGGGAATCCAATCCCTCGTCCGATCTCTTTCCACACATGCACGTTTGCAAAACAGTACGGATTACTTTGTTTTTGCCAGATCTACCCCAAGATAGAACTCACAGCTGATCACTCTCGAATCACACCCCTTCAGCTTGCTGACATCGATCCTCACTGGGATACAGGGAAGAATATCGCCGATGACGACCCCAGATTACTCCTTCGGGAGCCATATATGGTCCGATCTAAGGGCCGGCCTCAGAATAGAGCAGAAACACTACCTGAGCTTTTCCGAGTCGAGAGGTATATACAACATCGTCGGCGGCAGATTCTTCCAAGTCTGAATCGAGATCCATCACAATGGGAGCAGGTTACTGATCCCCGAATAGCTAGAATGAATACCTCACATCAGCGACATGAATCTCAAAGGAGGAATGACACCTCACAAGAAATACAAAACCGCGCTTCGGCAGCGCAACACGGCGAGACAAGACAGCCTCAATCTACGAGGGCTATATCCACGTCGGACAGAACCTCAATGGAGGCTGTGACGAATCTTCTTGCGAGGCAACGAGCACTCGAGAATAGTAGCAGAGGTACATAATACGCTTGTATTACTACCTTAAATGAAGCGGTCGGAAGGATATTGTGAACCTGATGTATATCGGGACGCGAAGGTCGGAGGCGACGGCGGGAGGTAGTCGCGGTGGGCGAAAGTTGGAGGCGACGGTGAGAGGTAGTCGCGTTGGGCGAGAGTAGAAGGCGACGGCAGGGAATTGGGATGGGCGAGAGTCGAAGGCGATGGCGGTAGGGAATTGGGATGTGCGAGAGTCGGAAACGGCGGGGGAGGTAGTCGGAGGCGACGGCGGTACTAGAGGATCCACCCTTGGAAACCCTCTTCGCTACGCTCAGAGGGCCGCAAAACCCCGGGACAAGTCAAAAATAGGCGGGACAAATCCACCTACGAAATACAAGTAATGGTGTCGTACCTACTGTTTGACGTGTCGCAAGATTCTAACTTAGATTCTACTCGTATTCTACCTAATACCAGGAGGGCTACTAGGTATATCACTATCATCCGTCGCTTCTAATTGAAACAAAACATCGTCGTCGCTATCCTCGTCGGTCTCTCTGCTTCCGACAGCTCGTATACCCTCACCACTACGTTCGGTGGCACTCTCTCCACATCCGACAATACGTCTACTCTCCGCATCATCTTCATCGCCGCTCCCGACAACCCATATACTCCCACAACTACTCCCACCGTCACCGCCTCCATATCCGACGCCTCGTGTACTCTCGCAATCCTCCCCGTCGCTCTCCGTACTTCTAACAACCTGTCTGTCCGCGCCGCCCCCCGATTCATCGACAAATCTTCCCAGATAACCAGGTGGCGGCTCTTTCATGAATGTAAGAGGTTTAGAGGTATATTTGAGCCACCGGGGAACTGGTGTTGGATTCGTATCAATACAGAAGTTGGGCTGCCCTCTGGCGTCGTCGGCGCGCTTTATGTCAGCGCTTGCCCACAATGGATGATTCTTGCCACAAGGGATATAGTCGTCGATTCCTTTGACTTCCTTCAACCAATCCCTCATGTAGGGATACTCCGACTTGTGTTGTCGCCACTCTTCTCGCCAGGCTTTCTCTTGTGCCCGCTCTTGTGCCCGGAAAGCCCTCAATTGACGCATCTTATTCTTTTCTTCTTCTGTTATACGTTCTGCAGCCTCGCGTGCTCGCAACTCAGCGGCGTTCAAACTGTCGTACCGCCAGCCGTCGGGCTTATAGAATCGTCGGCGTGCCTTATTTGCGAAAGCTTCATTCCTATCAGCAGCTTTCTGAAGATGTATGTCGTTTACCTTCTTCAAGGTAATGGCTTTGTCCGGAGTTTCGCATACAGCACGTAGAGCCTGCCGGGACGGAGAAGATAGCAAAGGGTTGGTGACATTGACGTGCTTCTCGTACAGGTATTCCGCAGATCTCTTGGCTTCTGTCAGCTCATCACCGCGCGGTAGCAGAGATGGTAAACGAGGCTGTGCAGAATTATGCAGCTTTGTGCGCAGAGGTGCTAACACACGTTCCAGGTCAAATGGCCAGTAGCCAGCCATCTCGAATGCAGCCATTAGGTTGTGTTTCGTAAAACCAGCGTTATAAATGGAATCCAAACCGCGCACAAAATCAGTGCGGCTGAACGTAACTTCCCCGTTCTGAAGATGTTCTTGAAGGAGCTTTTGGTGTTTTGCCTTCATCACCCGAAAAATGAGTAAATCAAGAGGTTGTAGTAAATGGGTAGAATGGGGAGGCATGAAAATAAGAAGGATGTGGTAACGTAAACAATATTCACCAGCCTCCACACTGATATGGCCTGTGAAGTTGTCTAACGTTAGCATCCTCCATATTGGCGGTTTCTGTAGATACCGACGCATGCCTCCTTCAACCTCGTGGCTGCTACGGCGTCCGTCTGGTGTTGCACCACACTCGTCAACACCAAACCACTCCTGTAACGTGAGACGTTCACCTGTTTCAGGGTCTGTTGCCTCGGTAGCAAAAGTTGATGAGCGCTCAAACGAATATCGATTAAAGTGCTTAAGGTAGTCCAATTGCAGTTCTTTGGACGAGAATCCTGTCTCGGAACGCGTAAAACGAGTGTGCGGGTCGATAGAAATATACGCCCACTCTACTGAGGGCCAGGTTTTGAATATCATATAAGGGGGGATAGGTTGGCCCATTGCAGACCCTGCTCCGACGCAAGTACTGCTTTCTATATTGCTCAAATCTGCCACCTGTACTGGGAGCTGCTCTTCCATTGCAATCACGATAACTTCGGTATTTCCGTTGAGGCATCTCAATCGGATACCTGTTTCATCGGCATTCCAATCATCGGCCTGCTGTATTTTATACTCCTCAATTGTGCCTCTTCGGAGCTCGAAGTACGACGTGATTGCGTCAATCTCGCCCTCGAGGGAGAGCCGGTTTATGTCCACTGATATGGTCTTCGTAACATGGAATTCAGGTCGGTCTCTCCACAGCCTCGTCATTGTAGAGCTGCTAATGGGTGCGTGGCCTCTCCGAGCGAGTAATTCGTTAATGGCATGCCGAACTACAAGCTTGGTGACAGGGAAAGCTCCTTTGCTCATAAAAGTAATGTATAACGTCAATGCCTTGTCTTCGGAGTCGGTCAATATATATGGACGGCCAGGACGCTTCGGTGACATGGAATTCGGTTTTCCGTCCCGGAGAGCCTTGATTTCTCTTCCGATAACTGATTTTGAGACGCCAGTACGTTGTGCGATGTCTCGGATTGACAGTCCTTTTGCATTTGGATGCGCCGAGTGTGTCGGTTGCATTGGACGGCGGCGCGACCGTTCTCTAGCTTCTACTGCCCATTTGGCGGCTTTAGCACCCCTAGTAGGCGACAGGCAGTCGGTGAGAGTCATCGTGAAAGTGGTACTGAATAGGTGCTGTTGTTTTCAACTCGTCGTAGGTAGTATAAAGACACGTATTTCGTAGTGTTAAGTACAGTAGACAGCAAATCGCGTAAAATGTAGGCGAAATAGCTCGTGGATACGCGCTGGTCTGTCCCGCCTATTTTTGACTTGTCCCGGGGTTTTGCGGCCCTCTGAGCGTAGCGAAGAGGGTTTCCAAGGGTGGATCCTCTAGTAGAGAATCGAGATGGGCGAGAGTATCTCCTTGAGTGCCCTAAGACGACAACTTGGTCTCTGGCTCCACCACTACCAAAAAGAAACCTCGTTTGGACTTCGATCACCAGCCAATTCCCTAGAAGTCCGAAGTAACTGTGACTCGTCACTTTTTTGATTGGTGCAAGCCCCTGTCAGTTACCGAATTGTCGTCTTAGGGCACTCAAGGAGATAAGGAGAGAATATCGCACGCGATACAAGTTTGATATAGGAATGATAGGGAATCGTTGCGGGTAAGAGAATTAAGAGATGACGGAATACAGATGAACGTAAATGTGACAGAAGATTAGTCGCAATAATGGGAGAAGTTTAGACGTTAAATTAGGAGAATATCAAACACATCGTTAATATGTGAAGTGTATAAGTAGAATTCAAAGTAATGTGTAATATAATGTCGTGGATTCGAGATATAAGATAGATAGGTAAACAATCATTGTTTCTATCTCCTTGGGTGTCCAAAGGCAACACGCTAGTAATTAGCAAGGGTAGGAACCAATTGAAACGTAGAAAAACGGCGTAACCTGGCGCTTCTAATTAATTGTATGGTGGTAGAAGTACCAACATTCGTACCGGTTACATAAAGCTACATTACACTCATCGCAGCCGTACCTCGTCATTACTCTACTCGTAGGTTGCGGCTTCTCTACGTGCTCAACTTCAATTCCGGGCTGTCTTTTACTCCTCCGTACACTTTGCGACCACTCTTTCCGTAAATGTACCCCTTGACATGCTAAACACGCCAACAGCTTGCCCGGTGGACGTGTTAGTGCTGTAGAATAGGCGTAACCTCGTCGCCCGTTCTGTACCGCTTTCTTGACTGGCTGTCGCCGTGATACCTAGCAACAAGCCCGTCAACAATACACTGCCGCCACTTCGTCTGACTTCTGTACGGCTCCCACTTATTTGCGAGCAATTGTAAAAGATAGCTGTTAATTAAACAGACATCAAGCAGGAAGGTCCACTCCACGGCTTGCCACGCACCTCTCCAAATGCGGTGGTCGTACCCTGCTGCCGCCCTCAATTGATCATCAATATCGACGCTGTTCATGTTGTTGTTGTAACCCGTGGCAACCGAAGGTGTGGGCATATTTTTAACTTTGTCGTCGCCGAAAAATCGTTGCATTGACCGAGCTCTGGCATGAGAAGAAGAGGGTTTTTTCCGCGCTTGTATTTCGAGTTCAGAACCATCATAGAAACTAGTTAGGAACAATACAAGTGCATTGTCCTTCCAAGCAATTTGGTTGACCTGGTGAATAGTTAACTGTCTAGGTCTACCAGATGACAGATACAACAGTGTACAACTTACCAGATTGTCTGATGTTGGTACAGATTGTACTTCATTGTACTGCCAACCAAGCTTCCCTCCTGTGTCAACACTTTTGGCTTGACAAAAAGGAGACCACATCTATGTCACATTAACTCTGGCTGTACCTGTGCCTGCATACCCTATTTCTCTGCGAGCTCGTAATAAGTTTATGGAGAAAAATAAATTATCAAAGGAACAATGGTAGGACAGCTTAGGAAGCCTTTTGACCAATTCATACACAACATGTGAGGGAACACTTAAGTATTCATGGTCATCACTGTCTTTAGGTTTCCTTTTGTGTCTCTGTGGGCTCCCAAGGCCAACAGGTTGTGAGGGCGCACGCCAGGCTCTCCACCACACCAGTGCAACACCGGCTATGGAGGCCCTACGCCCTCACCATCGCGACCCTCGCCGACGCCCTCCGGTCGTCCCGCAAGGAACCACCCTGCGCGTAGGTCACGGCGAGGGCAGACAGTTGTTTGCTACAAGACAAACACTTCACCCTGTCTCACGCGCACACACGGCAGAGGTCTCGGATAAGGGTCGGAAGCCGCAGGCACTATCCGACGAAGCTCTCCCTTGCGTGGAGCAAGGATAGAGCGGGCGGGAGCCAGGAGGAGGGATAGGACACCAGAGGTGCCAGAGAGGTAGGAACCTCTTGTATATAGCGCGCGGCCAGCCGGCCACTTCCGTAGCTTTCCTTTCCTCTCCTCATGCTTTCGTTTCTCGTACATAGAGGAATATACTGTAGCCGGCCTGTCCCTACAATCCGTCCCTCCTCGCCGTGACATAAACGAAAGCATCCTTAGTTACCCAGCTCTGCCTGGTAACCGCTCTACGAGAACCTCCGGATCTCTCCTAGGAAGCTCCGCCTACCCAAGGATCTATCCGGCCACTTCTCACCCACTCTTGACGCCTCCTCGACGAAGCTTTGCCTACGTCTCCGGTGTCCTCGCTATACAAAAAAGAGAAACATTCTGACCTCGGCATCATGTCGGATGCCAACGAACAACTCCAGCAGGAGGCAGCCTTCGTGGATGCTCCTCCTGCTCCCTTGGTTCCGGAGCCTTCAGGAACCCAGCGCACCACCCGGGCGGCGGCCCGGGCACAATCGACGGCCCCCCAGGCCACCATGGCAGGGGCTATCACACCTCCCCAACCTACCAACAACACTCCCTCGCGAGGGCGCGGCCGCGGCTCGCGAGGTCGCGGACGAGGTCGCCGGGACCGAGAGCATTCCCGAACGCTGGACAACCTGGTCCAGGACATGCCTCCCCTCCCTGGCCTATCGGACGGCTCTCACCCATACTTCCAAGGACCTGGGTCCTCCCGTTCGTCCTCCCGCGCGCCTGCCTCCGGAGACCTGCGACAAATCGGCGACCTCATCGCCCAGCTCTCCGACCGCATTGCACAGCTGGAGAACCCCATCCGAAGCTCTATTGAGAAGGGCATGACTTACAACCGCTTCACTACTCCAGGAGCATTGGAAGAGCCCGCCTACCCCCCGGAGGACCGCCGCCACGTTGTGCGCGTTGACAACCCTAAGCACTTCACTGGCACCCCCGAGGGGCCCTCCCTGGCCACCTGGATGCACCTCACTTATGACAAGATGACTGTGCTCAGTCACTCCTTCCCTAATGACGAGATCAAGTTCTCCTGGCTGAAGTCCCTGATTGACGCGCCGGCCGCCGACATCCTCCGGCCATACGTCGAGCTCAGCAACCCTGATCGCTTCACAACCTGTGAGCAGATTTACCAGTTCTTGCAAGAAATCTATTCGGACCCGGACGAGGCCGCCAAGGCCCGGGATGCCCTCGCCTTGCTAGAAATGGACAACCTTACTTTCTTCGACTTCGGCAACTCCTTCGTACAGCTCGCGGCGAAGTCCGGAACGGCCCGGAATGAGTGGAAAACCTTAATGAACCGCAAGCTCAGCACCACCCTCCGTCGCCAGGTCCTCTCCGCCTACGTGGACGCCAACGTAGACTTCGCGGCCTTCCGAGCCTACTGCTCCACCATGGACCAGCAATTGCGGGAAATCTCTCGCCGGGATCGTGCGAAGGCCTCTCGAGCCCCTGCCGCTCCTACCAGGTCGGTCCCCTACGCTCGACCACCAACCTCCATGCCCGCGCGGCCCCCTCCCACGGCCTCCGTTATTCGCCCCGTCGCCCAGAAGACCATTCTACAAAGGAACCCCCAGAAGACAGTCACCTGCTATAACTGCCGGCAAACTGGCCACATCTCCTCGGACTGCCCCGCTCCGCGACGCTCCGGAGCCCTGGCGGTCATAGACGGCGAAGACACCCTAGAAGAAGCTCAGGAGGAAGAGGTTATGGAGGATGAACAACAGTCGGAAAACTCCGAGCCTTGACTAAAGTCTCCGGTCAAGGCACAGGGCCCAGTATACATCAGATAGTCGAATTCAATAAACGTTTCCCTCTCTCAATTTATGATCTGGTTGGCGGATCCAAGTTCCACGTGTCCGCAACCTTCCGCCTGAGAGGCGCCGGAATCGCTTATTCCTTTCGTGCTCTTGTAGATACTGGGGCCGGAGCCTACTTGCTGGCTGATCGCCGGGCCCTTGCGCCCCTTCTCCAGCACCACCACCTCAAGATAAGCCGCTTCAAGGATCAGTTACCCATCAAAGGGTTCACTGGCGAGCAGTGCGACGTCTTCCAGGACTACTTCTGCACTGACTTCCAAATAGGCGGCAGGGTCTTCCGAGACGCTCCTTTCATGTTGGCTAACCTCGGAGGAGGGACCTCCCACCAACTCATCGTGGGGTTGGACTTCCTCAAAGCCATGAACATTGAGCTAGACATCGCACGCTGTCGGCTACGCTTTCCGAAAGCCCTCCCGCTGGATGCGAACGCGAAGACCGATATAGTCCTCCCTTACTCGCAGCTCTCCCCCAAAGCCATAGACCGCAGGAGCCAGGCTGACTTGGAAAGGCGCCAGCGATTGTGGGAGCAACAAGAAATAGATGCCGGGATACGAGAACTGTCGCAGGTCGGCGGGCCCCTCCGACCCTCTCCCGTTCCCAGAACCCCCACCCGACGATCCTCTTGGGATGACGACCTCCGGGAATCCTACCGCAAGATGAAGGATAACTTGGTCGGGCTGCTTCGACCTCCTGCGGCCCCACGGCGAAGCTCACCTAGACTCCCCAAGAAACCTAGGGCCCTGGATTTCGATGTCTGTGTGATATCCGCCATGGCTTTCGGCCGCGGGCTCCAGCGCGGGACCCGGAACGCTTCGCCGAACATTGGTCTCACCGACAGCGGGTGCTTCTCCATTCAGGAACTGGATTACGAACTGGAGCAGACCCTCGCTGGTGAGGACGCGGAAACACGCGAGCAGATATTGGCGAAGCTCCCCGAGGCCTACCGGGGGTTCGCCGACGTATTCTCCAAGAAGCAGAGCGATGAACTGCCCCCTCATCGCCCTATCGACTTCAAGATCGAACGGAAGAACCCAGAAGTGCCGTTGCGAACCCGTCCTCTGTACGGGATGAGTGCGGAACACCTCGCCACGCTCCGCGAGTACCTGGCCGAGAACCTCAGGAAGGAATGGATAGTCCCCAGCGCAGCGGAATATGGTTCACCAGTCCTCTTCGCTAAGAAGCCCGGCGGAGGACTCCGGTTCTGCGTCGACTACCGAGACCTCAACGCAGACACCAAGAAGGACCGGTACCCCCCTCCCCTGATCGGAGAGACCTTGGAACGCATCTCCAAGGCCCGCATCTTCACCAAGTTGGATATACGGCAAGCCTTCCACCGCCTGCGCATGGACCCCGCCTCAGAGGACCTCACCACCTTCCGTACGCGGCTGGGCCAGTACAAATACCGCGTGCTCCCGTTCGGGCTTAGCAACGGCCCGGCGGCGTTCCAGCGATACATCAACCAGGCCCTGTTCCCCTACCTGGACACCTTTTGTACCGCCTACGTAGACGACATCCTCATCTACTCGGAGAACCCCGCCGAGCACCAGCATCACGTCGCGCAGGTCCTGCAGAAACTGCGAGACGCAGGCCTCCAGGTCGACATACGGAAGAGTGAATTTGGAGTCACCGAAACCCGATTCCTAGGATATATAATCTCCACCGCAGGGGTTGCGGTGGACCAACGCAAGGTTGCGGCGGTCACCGACTGGGAGATACCCAACAAAGTCAGGGAACTGCAGTCCTTCCTAGGCTTTTGCAACTTCTACCGGCAGTTCATAGATGGTTTCAGCCGGATCTCCAAGCCCCTGCACCGCCTAACCGCCGCACCCAAATGGGAGTGGTCCGCCGAATGCCAGGACGCGTTCGAACAGCTCAAGCTGGCACTCACCTCCGCTCCCCTCTTACACCACTTCCAGGAAGATCGTGTCACCAAGCTGGAAACCGACGCTTCAGACGGCGTAGTCTCGGCGGCCCTCTCCCAAAAGGGCCCGGATGGCTGCTGGCACCCTGTGGCGTTCTCCTCAAAAACGATGTCCCCCGCGGAGTGTAATTACTATATCCACGATAAGGAGCTCCTCGCCATCATATCGGCGACACGCGAGTGGGAACACATGCTGGTATCATTGACCGCACCGTTTGATATCTTCACCGACCACCAAGCGCTTCAGTACTTCGGAACTAAGCGGAAGCTCACGGCGCGCCAGGCCGGGTGGAGTGAACACCTCTCCCAGTTCGACTACACCTTGCACTACCGGCCTGGTAGAGAGAACCTAGTAGCCGACATCCTCTCCAGAAAAGCTGAAGACCTGGCCACGCAGAAGGCGATTAAGGACCACAGTCGCTCCATCATTCTCCTGCCACCGGCGAGGTTCCACGGAGGTCTTACGGTCACTCCCGCCGACGGTCCTGACGCGGCCGACCAAGACCCCATCGCGGCAGAATTGGCTATCATGGAGCTGGTGGGCGACTCCCCGGCGACCACGGCTCTGCGAGGTCTCCGCTTGGTCGAGGCGATCCTCTCCGCCAACCGTCACTCCGTCCAGCTGCACCTGGAACGCTCCAAGGCAGCAGCTGGAGACCAACGTTACTCCCTACAGGACGGGTTGGTCCTCGACAAAGGACGCCTGCTGGTTCCGGACGAATCCGAACTTCGCACGCGACTGTGCGATGAAGTACACCGCGAGAAATCTCGTGCCCACCCGGGACGCAACAAGATGCGCGCGATGCTCGCGGAAAGGTACGCCTGGCCCGGGATGGGAGGCTTCATAGACCGCTACGTGGGCAATTGCCGAGATTGTAAAAGAAGCGACCCCGTCCACCAACGCCCGGCGGGCCTCCTCCAACCGCTTCCGGTTGGCGAACGAGTCTGGCAGAACGTCTCCATGGACTTCAAGTCCATGCCCCGCGACAAGAAGGGCTATGACGCGATTTTAGTTGTGGTGGACCGCCTGGGCAAGAGGTCGTTCTCCCTACCCACCCACAAAGGCTGTACTGCTGAGGAGTTAGCCGGCCTCTTCTTCTCCCACGTCTGGCGAATCTACGGCACCCCCGAGACGGTAGTCTCCGACAGAGGTCCGCAGTTCGTGTCAGCGTTCCTCGACGAGCTGGCACGCCTGACAGGCATCGACCTCCGCAGGTCCACCGCCGAACACGCGCAGACCGACGGCCAGACTGAGATCGTAAACCAGTTCATCCAGACCAAACTACGCCCCTTCATCAACCACCATCAGGATGACTGGTCCGATCTCCTGCCCTGCCTCGACTTCGCGATGGCCACGCAGCCGCACGCAAGCACTGGCCTGTCCCCGTCGGAGGTCGAGCTAGGGTTCCTCCCCCGCATGACCTTCGACTGGGAGTCCAGGACCCGCGAGCCACACGCGACGGAACGGCAAAGTCGCGAGGCGGCGCAGGCCATCGCCCAACGCCGACGCGACGCAGTAGCTTGGGCCCGGACCAACTTACTGCGAGCCCAAGAGGCTCAGAAGACCCAAGCTAACCGCCACCGGAGGCCCATCGACTGGGTGCCGGGGGACCTCGTCTACGTCCGGAAGGGTAACTGGCGAACTGACAGGCCTCACGACGGCCTGGACTTTCCCTATGCAGGGCCGTACAAAGTGTTGTCTAACCCGTTCCCGAACGCGTACGAAATCGACCTGCCGAAGTCCTCCAAGGTCCACCGAGTACTTAACGCCTCCCGCCTGGTCAAAGCACGGGATGACCCAGTCCCCTGGGCAGGCCCAGGACCCTCCACCCCCCCTTGGTCGTCAACCAGGAACAGGAGTGGTTGGTAAGCAGGATACTGAGCTCCCGCATCAGTCGCGGAAAGCTTCAGTACCAGGTCGCCTGGTCCGGGCACGACCCAGACCCGACCTGGTACCCAGCCAGGAACTTCCTCAACACACCGCTCGCCATCCAATCCTATCACGCCGACAACCCGCAGGCTCCGGGACCGCCTCGGCGCCTCGTGGACTGGGTCCGCGCGGCCGCCGAAGACCGTTTCCTAGATCCAGTGTATGAAGATGACCTACCTGCCCTGGGCACAACTCCAGGACCATCCACACGGCGCCGCAGGGCCTGACACGACCTCCACACAGTTGGATCACCGCCGGTGCTTCGGAACGCTGCGTTTTTGCCTGGCGATCGCTCGCCAGGACTTGTATAAAATTTTTCAATTTTTTTTGGGTTTTCTATCTTTTACATGGCACATCTCCTTAACTGCTGTCCTTTTTCACAAAAATCACCAAGCCCAACGCCGCCTTGCTTCCGGAAAAACGCGCACCACTCCGCCCACCTCACGTTCGTTTGCGCACTCGTTGCTTCTTCTGAGCAGGCTCGTGGGACTCCGCCACGGTCTCGCCCTGCTTCGTCGGCCCAATGGCTGTGGCAGGAGGGGGGTGCACCACCATGGGCATGTTCTGCAATGCCCTGTTCGCGCGAATGGACTGCGTCTCCAGCTCCACGGGGGCGTTCAGATTCTGCACCGCCAACTGCGCGCCCTCGGAGGTCCACCACTTAGAGTTAAGTCGCAGGAAAGTTTCGGCGCCATGCTGCTTGAAATCTGCGAGGTGGTTGCGCTCGTTGGGCGTGCCCTTCGTGAAATCGGCATGAGCCAGCTGCGTGAGCCTGCGGTCCAGGACCCGGAGCTCCCGGCTTTGCTGATCCTCGGAGGGGGCCGCCTGGTTCAGCGCCTCCTCAAACTCGCCCATGTCCATTGGCATCTTCAACGTGTGATACTGCGACAGATCAGCGAAGGTCCTCCGACCCCCGGCGGTCACCTACCTGCATAACCTGAACCATCAACAGCACGGTCTTCCGCAACGCTGTCAACTCGTCCCTGATCTCCCTCACGTCCGTGCGCTGCAAGAGCGCGGCCTGGTATCGCGCCTCGCCGGCGATGGCGTGGCGGAAACTTACGGTGACCAAGTCCAGAGCTTCGAGCATACGGCCGAAGATCTTGATGTCCGCGTCCTTTGGACGTTCGGGGACCGCCGGAGGCGCCGGGAGGTCGTCGTCATCCTCGGCGGCAGCATTGCGGCGGGAACGGCGCAAGGGAGCCTGCACACCGTGCAGAATTTCCAGCGCCTTTTGTGCAGTCAGGACCGCGTGCTGGGAGATGCGCTGCGCAGCACCCAGGAACGGGGGCGGAACCTTTCGCCGTCAGCCGCAGGGGTGCCAAACGCAAAACACGACAACTTACCGCTATACAGGTAGCGTGTTGGTTGAGACACCCAGCGCATCGCTTGGGAGAATCCGGCTTGCACACGCAGATGAGTCGCAAGTCCTTGGCGGAACGGATGACACACATGGCACACGGCTCGTTAGCGACTATCTCGACCGGCGCGATGCTCCGCGTGCGCGCGCCGCCCTCTTCCTCTGGCTCTCCGAAGACGACCTCCGAAATCTTGCGATTCCGGTGCGCCCAACCCTCGCGCTCGTCAAACTTGTACTTCTCCACGAACTCCGCACGCGACACCGTCGTAGACATCTGGAGGACCTCGGACTGTTTCGGATTACCTTTGCGTTCGCCTTCGATGGCCTTGAGAGGGGGTGCGTTGCTGGAGGGAAGTTGGCATTCGGCAGCCAGGGGCAGGGCCTTCCCCCTTTATACCCAGCCCTGCTGGCCCTGCCGGCCCCGTGCCTGGCCGCCGTCTCCACCCGCACCTCGCCTGGCAGGCCACGTCAGGGCGCCGGGCACGTCCGCGATGCTTCCTAGCGCGCGCGCAAGTATGACTCCCCCTACACGTCATAGCCCACCAGGACGAGTAGCCGGCCAGCCGCGGGGCTGCGGGCACGTTGCGCTCGTCTCCTGGATGTCACCGAGCTTCCCCGCCCGGGGGGGTAGTGTGAGGGCGCACGCCAGGCTCTCCACCACACCAGTGCAACACCGGCTATGGAGGCCCTACGCCCTCACCATCGCGACCCTCGCCGACGCCCTCCGGTCGTCCCGCAAGGAACCACCCTGCGCGTAGGTCACGGCGAGGGCAGACAGTTGTTTGCTACAAGACAAACACTTCACCCTGTCTCACGCGCACACACGGCAGAGGTCTCGGATAAGGGTCGGAAGCCGCAGGCACTATCCGACGAAGCTCTCCCTTGCGTGGAGCAAGGATAGAGCGGGCGGGAGCCAGGAGGAGGGATAGGACACCAGAGGTGCCAGAGAGGTAGGAACCTCTTGTATATAGCGCGCGGCCAGCCGGCCACTTCCGTAGCTTTCCTTTCCTCTCCTCATGCTTTCGTTTCTCGTACATAGAGGAATATACTGTAGCCGGCCTGTCCCTACAATCCGTCCCTCCTCGCCGTGACACAGGTCCTCCATCAGGAGGGTAATGCCACAGCCAACGTAAAAAGATTCCACGTTGTGCTGCTACCCATATCTTTACTCCTGTCGGGATTGGTTTTGAAGGAAGGGTCACAATCATATGGGATTGGCCTGTATATCGCACCATGCACTCGTCCACAGAAACGTTGAGCGCAGGGTCATACAACTCTGTCGTAGCATATTGTACGTGATTAGACCACTCGTCGGCTCAAAAATACGTACGTGGGAGGTCAGAGGGCCCGGAGAACGGTGGAAACAGACGAATGTGTCGAAAAAGCAACTGAAACCGATTAAACGTCATGTATTTGATGATAGGATGTGTCGGAAGTTGTTGATTCAGCGACGGCGCTGTCCAGTGATCCTTTACCGCTGCCTCAGGGAGAATTCCGATGTAAATTAGTACGGCAAGTCAAATATAGATTTCTGTCACCGTTGTTGGCTTCCAGGAACGTAATCTTGATGCGCCATTCTGTGTTAGAAGGTGCGCTACCCAGGAATTCGTCCAGGCAACCCATTTCTGGATAAGGTTTTTGGGTACAAAGTGTAGAAACAGGGCCACAGGGTCAATGGGAAAGTTCTTAATTGTGTGGTACCGCTCGGCTAACTTTAAACGCTGGAAGTCGTACCCTCGTTTGGCGTGTTTTTTCGCGTCGCGTGTTGGAGTGGAATGTACACTGAGTTCAGTTGTATTCATTCTCCGAAGTCCTCTCGATTACTAAGTTGTAGGATTAGGAAGGCTCTACGACAACCACGAGCGCCGGCGCTGTTTTCAACCAATTGCACACCCAGAAGCCCGGGCCTCTAGCCCCTATCCAGAATGGTGGTACGGATTATGAATTATGAGTAGGTACTATGAAGTAGGGCGACCAGGCCGACGCAGTGTGGAGCTAGTGACTAGCGTGTTGCCTTCGGACACTCAATGAGATCCGCAGTTTTTGTGTAAAGTCTGTAGCCGTGGGCCCATCACGTGTGCCTGACTAAGCCATATAGAGGTTAGGTAGGATTCTATCCCCTGACTGCCAGGATTACAAGGAAAACTGCGTTTTTGATGTCAAACGGGTGTTTTTGTAGTATTCTGTGCCCCGGGTGATATATCCAAGTTGCCCGAAGCCTCCTTCCTTTCCCGGGGTCTGGATTGCCCAGGGCGAGTCGAATCCAACCGCCTGGGGATCTCCAAGATGCCGGGCGCTCATGCCATTCAATACATATATAAATCGTATCAATACAGGTCCAAAATCCAACCCATCCACCGCTCAAAGAAGACCCGAATTGGCACCTGGCGACGTGAGGCACGGGAGTTGTTGCCAACCGGGATATCGACCCTGCAGCGTGGCGGTTAGTGGACGTATGGTGACCGGGTTGACCAAACCTACACTTTAGATAAAAAACGCGAATGTGACCTTTTTTTGCCGCCTCAACCTCTATTGGTCCCCTCCACTCCAACCACACAACTCTTCGTTGCCCCCATGCGATGACTTCTCAAGATTCAGGTAATACACGGCAACGCAGTAACCGTTGTAACTACGCAATATTACATCTTAGTCCTTGTCGCCTTTCAGCAAAAAAGGTAAGTCATCTAAACCTGGGATTCCACCATGAACAGGGCCACTCTTGCGAGGGAAGGGCTACCGCAGAGTTGATGAGCTGGTGGGAGGGGTTAGGGAGGAGGGAGGCGTTGAAGGGAGGAGGGGCGAGGGCGGCGGCGGCGGGGCGGCGGGGAGCGTTGGCGTGTTGCGCAATGCCTCGTGCAACCACCCTATCGTGGGCAACGCTTGTCCGTTGCTAAAGGAGGCAGATTAGCTATGTGGTTCATCGTTTGGGACTAGGTATACGTACAGGGCTTCCTTGAGCGAGGCAATTTCGTCTCGCATCGCCGCCATATCGTCTCGCATCGCCGCCATCTCCTCCCGAAGAGCCCTAACCTCCCCGTCCTTCTCGTCCAGGCGCAGACTTAACTGCCTCACCGTCATGCCCCGGGGTGGAGGGGGCCTCGGCCTCTCTTGGCTGCCTAGACGAGCGAGCTCATCGCTCGAGAGGGCGTTGGCGGCGGCGGCGACGATGGCAGCAGCGGCCCGAGTAGTACGCCTCGTTATCCTAGTCAACGGTGCAGAACCAGAATTAGGCATGGCGAATGAATAACGAGGTATGAGGAGAGAGAAGGAGATAAACTAACTGGCAGGGAGGTTGTGTGCATTTAATAGACAAAAGCCGCGGGCAACGTTGCCCCCAAAGGAGTGAACATTGGGGCATCGTGCCCGCCCGCATCGAGGGAACTTTCTTGGACCGCAGTTTGGCACACGAATTGATGTTTGCCAGCAGAGGAAGCCACAACGACGTCTTTTAAGGTCCTCGACGCGCCGGGAGAGGCGGAAGTCTTCGTTGTTGTGATGTATCATACTGGCGTTGCAGTCTTGCCAAAAGACGCGTTTTTATGGTTCGAGCAATTGCCAATGTCACCTGCATAACCTGCTCAAATTCAGGGGCTGACCTGACCAATAGAATTACACGGATTTGGCAAAAAGTCCCTAAAAGCGGGTATAAATGGGTCGACTGTTGTGTTGATTGCACGCGTAGCAGTTCTTGCAAAAGACCGCGTTTTTGAACGATTCCTCTCCCTCCCACGAAGCCATTCGGCCTTTTTTAACCACAACACACATACAGATCGCTTGATTCTAACACAGTATTGCACAGTTCATTTGTAAGCTATTCGTGGACACAAAGACTGCGATTCCGCTGCTAATGGTATCGTATTACAGTGCGTGTACGGAGGAGGGCTGCCCGGAATTGCAATCCGGCATCTAATCTACCGTACAAGTCATATGCGTGGCCTGGTTGCCCAAATGTGTCAAGATCAATAGTCTGTTTCATTCACTGCAGGTTGAGGCGCGGCCTGCCCTGCCTCTGGCGTATCATCGTCGACTTGAGGCGCGCTGGATGTGATGCCGGTCCTGGGGGGGGGCGCTGGAGGTGATGGTCCCGGGGGCGCGGGAGGTGACGGTCCCGGGGCCACACCCGTGGGAATCCTATTCTGCAGCGGCAGCGGGTTGTACAAGCTGAATGCCGCTCGTGCCGCTATCGTTACGTGTCACTTCCTGGTCATTTCCGTGGTCTATTGTGTGGTCACGATGTTCCCGTGGTGTTGTTGTTGCCCTGGCGACTGTGACGGTTCTGCCTGATGGCTAAGCAGCAACCGACATCACGGAGCTTGTCATCACTATCTCAGGAGCTCTTCCGCCAGTGCTTGACATAGGAGCTTGTCGTCACCTACCACGGAGCTCGCTTATCTATAGTTGACGCTAGGACCAGCTCATCTGCAGCAACAGAGCTCGCCGTCGCCCACCACGGGGCTCGCTTGTTCACAGTTCACGCTATGACCAGCTGGTCTCTTACAGCAGAGCTTCTCGTCACCCACCACAGAGCTATGGCGTCCCCCACCGCAGAACCGGGCGACGCAGGGTATAAGAAGGATTCCCACTCATGTAAACTTAGTTCTCTTTCTTTCTTTCTTCTCCAGTTTAGAGTCTTTGTTCATAGCATCAATACAAGGTGTCAGAGCCCGCTACATGATCATAACACTACTCTAAACTCACCCAGACTCGCGGACGAGCGTCATCTAAATACGTCACTCGATTCCCCTCTCGCTGTGGTTAGCGTCCGCCAAATAAACCACCCAAGACCCAAGAAGAAGACCCAAGACCTAAGACACAAGAACCCAAGAAACCGAGCTCCATGACAGACGTGGGAAGCTCCTCGTCTGCAGCTCCTGCACCAAGAAGAAGTGCCCGAATTGCTTCAAGCAACGACGCCGCGCCGGCTAAGAAACGAGTTACCAACACTCAAGAAGACAAAGAAGAAGAAGACCTAGAAGACAAAACAAGAGAGAGCTCCCCACTATCCGTGATGAGCTCCCCGCACGAGATGGCAGACCCAGCCTCCCATTCCCAGCTCATCCTCGAGATGCAAGCCACCATCCGTCGACTCGAACGAGAGCTACAGCTCAACCATCCTGCCACGTCCGTTGATACAGTCAACACCCATGCCACTCAAGAGAGTGCCTTTGGTAGAGGCTCCTTCCGAGCCTCTGGCATGGCAGCCTGGCCTGCTTTTGCCTCCATTTCTGACAACCCAGATGACGTGAAATCTTCCGTTGTGAGAAGAGCAGGATGCGTTATCTGATGTCCTTGCTTGAGGGAGACGCAGAGAAAGCCATTGAAACGCGATTCCGTTCCGAGACTCGTCCATACACTGGCTTATCTGAGATGGTGCAAGCTTTGGTCACAGCTTACCATGACCCCAACCAAGCAGTCCGAGCCCGAGCTCAGCTAAACGAGCTCTACTACAAGCCTGGCAGTGATGTTCACCAGTTCATCTCCAAGTTCAACCATCTTGCAGCAAAGTCTAAGCTCCCACAGACAGAGTTCTCACAGATTCTCTGGCAGCACATTGACATGAACCTGGGAAGTGATGTGTTTGAAGCAAGCACCAACCCAGACATCACTTATGAGCAGTTCTGTTCCAAGGTCACCAAGGCTGTGTACAATCACGAGTATGCATACAGCCGCAAGCTGCGTCGTCAGGTGAAGAGATCAGGAGCTTCTCGAGAGGCCCCAAGAGCTCATAGTCATCAGGAGACCTCATCAGTCAAGTACAAGTCAGACAAGGCTGTAACTTCAAGCAAGGCTGGCCGTGCCTCGACAGACAAAGAGAAGAAGGTTCATTGGGATGACGGAACCTGCTTTAACTGTGGTAAGAAGGGCCACCTAAGCAAGAGAGTGTGAGGATAAGAAGCATGTCTCTGGCACTCAGCATCACAAAAGACGAGCTTCTCACTCATCCTCCTCAAGCTCCGACTCGGAAAACTATGAGGACTGCCACAAGACTCCTTGGCAGTCCATCTACCGTCACTAGGTAAAGTAGATAGCTGCAATAAGAGGTTCCGATTTACCCAAACTGTTCAAGTTCAGCACCTCGATATTGCCATGAAAGCTACTGCCATATGTGACACTGGAGCACAGATCTCTCTGATGATCAGTGGGAAGCTCGCTCGCCGAGCTAAGAGACAGCTCAATGCACGTCTCATTGACCTAGACAAGCCTTAAACCTTGTCTGATTACCGTGGCCTGCCAGCTGGTCAAGTCAAACAAAGCATCTCATAGCTGACTTTGAGATTGATGGAAGAAGATTCAAGAATCAGAGCTTCTGGGTCACTGAGACAGGCTCGGAAGTGATGGTAGGCCTGGAATGGCTAGCAAAGCACAACATCCTCCTTGACTGTGCTCAGCAAAGATTGATTTGGCCTGACGATTCCCCAGCTCTGGCCAAGTTCTCCCCTGCCATTGTGGTTCCCCAGAAGAGCAAACGAGACAGGGAGATAGATCCAGCTGTACAAAGAGATGCTGATCGTCGAGACAAGATGCTAGATCACAGATATCAGATCCTGAAGAGACAGAACCCTCCTCGGAAGCTCATACATGCTCACAGCTCTGGAGATGAATCCGTGGCTTCTGAGCCCTCTGACCAGCTCGTGATCAGTCAGATTCTTCAGCAAGTAAAGGAACAGGAACTACGAAACCCTCACAGAGGTAAGTGGGCTGAGATCTCAAAGGCCACACCAAAGGAGCCCATCAGCATAGGGTATGGAGCTCCATCCGACGGGCCATTCATCTCTGCTGTTGAGCATTGGCAGACATTCGACGGCAAGGCTATCCCCTTTCCATCAAACGAGGACCCGGAGCACGTGAAGCTGGTCCGTTCGTTGATACCAGAGCAGCTGGCACACCTTGAGGGGTTCTTTTCTAAAGTTCAGGCTGATACTTTGCCTCCCTCACGTCCAGGCTTTGTGTCACGAAAGAGAACAACACGAACGCTGAGGCAGAGCTCAACCTAGTAGTATATTCCGGTAATGATACTAAAGCTGAGGAAGGAAGAAAGAAAGAGAGACAGAGCGGCAGAAGGCCGGGAATTGTATACATGTGTGGGTGTGTGTGAGTCACACAGTGCCCGGTCACAGTGCTCGTGCACTGCCCTATTCTTGGCAGAAGGTTCTGGAGGTCAGAGGCAACGTTGCATGAGTCGGAGGCAGCGTTACATGAAGTGGTATGTGATACATGAATACCTCTTCCTACAGACATACCTTTGCGTCTAAAGGGTCTGCGCTGACCGGGGAATGCATTTCTGCTGGTGCGCAAGTGTGCCGGGACAGCTGGGCTGTCACACTTTGACGTGGTTCTCGAGACCACTGGGGACCCATCTGACACTGGCCCTCCAAGATATCGTACCCCAGTCCAGTACCTGCCCTTGGAAAAGGAGGTGACGGATCAGCTGTTGGCTTCAGGATTCATTGAGCCATGCATGGAGGCTCAGGCCTTATCAGTGCTGTTTGTCCCCAAGCCTCACTCATCTGACGGACGTTTCTGCATTGATTATCGTTGGAGAAATCAGTACCTTAAGGACAAGATTGTACCAGCCCCTGACTTACAAGGCACGATCTTCAACACCAGAAATGCGAGAAGGATGTCCAAGTTTGACATCATCAAGGCTTTCCATCGTCTAAGAATGTCCCCTGAGTCCAGACACCTCACAGCATTCCGCACTCGTCAAGGGACATTTCAGTGGAAGGTACTCCCCTTTGGCTTAAAGGTTGGCCCCTGCCCTGGTGGCAGAGCTTCATCAATGCCCAGCTCCAGGAGATTCTGGACCTGTTTGCGAGTGCCTATGCTGATGACGTGCTTGTTTACTCAGAGACAGAAGAGGAGCACTGGAAGCACTGTGAGGAGATCATCTACCGTCTTCACAAGGTCCAGCTCCAAGGAGATATCAAGAAGAGCCGTTTTAACGTCACTGTAGTTGACTACTTGGGAGTGATTCTCGAGGCAGGAGTTGGGATCCGTGTGGATCCTCAGAAAGTTGAAGCCATCAAGAATTGGAAATTCGAGGAGCTCAACTCTGTCAGAGCTGTCAGATCATTTCTGGGGCTCTGTAACTTCATAAGAATGTTCACGCATCACGCCAGCAACGTAGCAGAGCCCCTGAATAGGTTGTTGAAAAAGGGAGCTCCATTTGAGAAGGGAGAAGCTCAGAGACAAGCTTTCGAGGCCATGAAGAAGCTGGCTTGTGAGGCTCCTGTTCTGGCTTTCTTCAGGCCTGGCCAGCCAACGCGAGTAGAGACAGATGCCTCTCGCAATGCCACTGGAGGCGTGGTGATGCAGCAGCAAGAAGATAAGACGTGGAAGCCCGTGGGATACTTCTCCAAGACCATGACTCCAGCTGAGAGAGCTTATCCCATCCAGGACCGAGAGCTCCTGGCAGTGGTTCAGACGCTCGAGCATTACTGTCCTGAGCTGCTGGGAACCAAGTTCTTTATCGTCACTGATCATCAGGCCCTCCTATACTTCTCGACAAAGCGTGTCCTCTCCACTCGTCAGGTGAGATGGGCTGACTTCCTCTCAAACTTTGACATTACTTTCCAGTACCGTCCCTGGTCAACAGAACGTCGTGGCTGATGCCCTTTCACGAAAGACAGCTGATCTGCCCACTGTGAAAGCTAGAGAAGCAGAGGAACGGACTATGCCACTGATAGAGCCTGCCAGGATTCATGGGGAAGCTCGCGGCACTTGAGGCAGAGACTGAAGCCTCCAGGGAAGCTGATACTGTAGACTCGACACAGAAGGAGCTCGACAGAGGTCACGAGGAGCTCGTTCCCGACCATAGGACAGAGGCTGTGAGAGGAGCTGACCTCGTGGACTTGATACAAAAGGAGAACGAAGCTCAGGGACTGGGCATGCGAGGCAATCAGCTGATTGTCCCAGAGATGACACAAGAGGGAGATATACACCTACGCACTGCCCTCATCAGAGAAGCTCATCACCCCACCATCTCAGCTCACCCAGGGACAGAACAAGACAATCAAGGCACTCGAGAAGGAGTACTACTGGCCTCACATGAAGCAGGACATCAGGAGGTATGTCCGGAACTGCTATGAATGCCGGAGGAACAAGACACCTCGAGACAAGACTCCCAGGCTTGCTTCATCCTTTACCTATTCCCTGCAGCTGTGTGGAAGCATGTTGTGGTTGACGGAAAAGACATGCCGAGGGATCGTCATGGATATGACTACATCTGGGCCTTCACTTGCAAGTTTAGCAGGCTTCTGATCACGCTGCCTGGTAGAAAGACAGACACAGCAGAGATCATTGCTGCTAGATACTACCGTCATGTGTACAGGCTGCTGGGAGTTCCCTGAGGTCTGGATCTCAGACAATGCTGGCCCATTCATCTCTCAGTTCATGAGAAAGATTAACGAGCTCACCAGAACGAAACATCGTCATGGCAGTGCCTTCCACCCTCAGACACAAGGGGCCATTGAGTTTACAAATCAAGAACTAGATCAGAGACTTCGATTTTACATCAACAAGTATCAGGATGACTGGAGCACCCATGTTCCTGCTCTGGACTTTGCCCACAACTCATCATGGCATTCCTCCATTAACATGGCACCTCTGAAGGTAATGACAGGCACGGAAGTCCGCAACCCCTCGTCAAGGAACCTGCCAGACTCAACCGAAAAAACCGAGCCCGAGACGTTAGCCCGCAAGCTCCTTTCACAAACCCAAGAGGTACAGAGATTGGCTTTGAAAGCAGGAGTTGCCACACAACATCGGCAAGAGATTCAGGCAAACCGGAAGCGTAGGCCCGTCGATTTCAAGGTGACAGACAAGGTGTTCCTCAAGAAGAGGGGCTTCAGTACTGAATCCCCAACCACCAGACTGGATTCCCAGTGGGTGGGCCCATTTGAGATCACAGAGGAAAGGGGCCACAGCTTTGTCCTAGACTTGCCAGCCAGCTACAAGATGAAGAATCTATTTCACGCTGATAGGCTCCGAAAGGCTAGTGAAGACCCTCTGTTATGATCATGTAGCAGGCTCTGACACCTTGTATTGATGCTATGAACAAAGACTCTAAACTGGAGAAGAAAGAAAGAAAGAGAACTAAGTTTACATGAGTGGGAACCCTTCTTATACCCTGCGTCGCCCGGTTCTGCGGTGGGGGACGCCATAGCTCTGTGGTGGGTGACGAGAAGCTCTGCTGTAAGAGACCAGCTGGTCCTAGCGTGAACTGTGAACAAGCGAGCTCCGTGGTGGGCGACGGCGAGCTCTGTTGCTGCAGATGAGCTGGTCCTAGCGTCAACCATAGATAAGCGAGCTCCGTGGTGGGTGACGACGAGCTCCTATGTCAAGCACTGGCGGAAGAGCTCCTGAGATAGTGATGACAAGCTCTGTGATGGCGGTTGCTGCTTAGCCATCAGGCAGAACCGTCACACTTCCCCCTACCAAAACGGAGACACGGTGATGAGCCGGGTCAACGTTAACCATGTCGACGACGGCCTCTGTTTCTGCCTTGTCTCTGTGCCAGATTGTCATCTGGGTGATCTCCTGCTTCCTTATCCTCTGCCGCAGCCTCAATCCATTGTGTCAGCCTCACGGGAGGCCCAGCAGCTTCCGGAAACTCATTGTGAAATGCTCGAAGTTTCATTGCTGCATTCTTGAAATTCTCGGCTGGGTACCATGTGTCATCAGGATCACAGCCTTGCCAGTGAACCCTGATACTGCAATTCCTGTTTTCTGCCATGTATTCGTGACTGTAGAATCGACTCTACCTCGAATTCAGCCTCTCCATTGATTTCTTCAGGCTCAGGGAGGTGGTTGAACCTGTTGGGGAAGAGGGTCTTCACTAGCCTTTCGGAGCCTATCAGCGTGAAATAGATTCTTCATCTTGTAGCTGGCTGGCAAGTCTAGGACAAAGCTGTGGCCCCTTTCCTCTGTGATCTCAAATGGGCCCACCCACTGGGAATCCAGTCTGGTGGTTGGGGATTCAGTACTGAAGCCCTTCTTCTTGAGGAACACCTTGTCTGTCACCTTGAAATCGACGGGCCTACGCTTCCGGTTTGCCTGAATCTCTTGCCGATGTTGTGTGGCAACTCCTGCTTTCAAAGCCAATCTCTGTACCTCTTGGGTTTGTGAAAGGAGCTTGCGGGCTAACGTCTCGGGCTCGGTTTTTTCGGTTGAGTCTGGCAGGTTCCTTGACAAGGGGTTGCGGACTTCCGTGCCTGTCAGTACCTTCAGAGGTGCCATGTTAATGGAGGAATGCCATGATGAGTTGTGGGCAAAGTCCAGAGCAGGAACATGGGTGCTCCAGTCATCCCTGATACTTGTTGATGTAAAATCGAAGTCTCTGATCTAGTTCTTGATTTGTAAACTCAATGGCCCCCTTGTGTCTGAGGGTGGAAGGCACTGCCATGACGATGTTTCGTTCTGGTGAGCTCGTTAATCTTTCTCATGAACTGAGAGATGAATGGGCCAGCATTGTCTGAGATCCAGACCTCAGGAACTCCCAGCAGCCTGTACACATGACGGTAGTATCTAGCAGCAATGATCTCTGCTGTGTCTGTCTTTCTACCAGGCAGCGTGATCAGAAGCCTGCTAAACTTGCAAGTGAAGGCCCAGATGTAGTCATATCCATGACGATCCCTCGGCATGTCTTTTCCGTCAACCACAACATGCTTCCACACAGCTGCAGGAATAGGTAAAGGATGAAGCAAGCCTGGGGTCTTGTCTCGAGGTGTCTTGTTCCTCCGGCATTCATAGCAGTTCCGGACATACCTCCCTGATGTCCCTGCTTCATGCGAGGCCAGTAGTACTCCTTCTCGAGTGCCTTGATTGTCTTGTTCTGTCCCTGGGTGAGCTGAGATGGTGGGGTGATGAGCTTCTCTGATGAGGGCAGTGCGTAGGTGTATATCTCCCTCTTGTGTCATCTCTGGGACAATCAGCTGATTGCCTCGCATGCCCAGTCCCCCGAGCTTCGTTCTCCTTTTTGTATCAAGTCCACGAGGTCAGCTCCTCTCACAGCCTCTGTCCTATGGTCGGGAACGAGCTCCTCGTGACCTCTGTCGAGCTCCTTCTGTGTCGAGTCTACAGTATCAGCTTCCCTGGAGGCTTCAGTCTCTGCCTCAAGTGCCGCGAGCTCCCCATGAATCCCTGGCAGGCTCTATCAGTGGCATAGTCCGTTCCTCTGCTTCTCTAGCTTTCACAGTGGGCAGATCAGCTGTCTTTCGTGAAAGGGCATCAGCCACGACGTTCTGTTGACCAGGACGGTACTGGAAAGTAATGTCAAAGTTTGAGAGGAAGTCAGCCCATCTCACCCTGACGAGTGGAGAGGACACGCTTTGTCGAGAAGTATAGGAGGGCCTGATGATCAGTGACGACAAAGAACTTGGTTCCCAGCAGCTCAGGACAGTAATGCTCGAGCGTCTGAACCACTGCCGGGAGCTCTCGGTCCCTGGATGGGATAAGCTCTCTCAGCTGGAGTCATGGTCTTGGAGAAGTATCCCACGGGCTTCCACGTCTTATCTTCTTGCTGCTGCATCACCACGCCTCCAGTGGCATTGCGAGAGGCATCTGTCTCTACTCGCGTTGGCTGGCCAGGCCTGAAGAAAGCCAGAACAGGAGCCTCACAAGCCAGCTTCTTCATGGCCTCGAAAGCTTGTCTCTGAGCTTCTCCCTTCTCAAACGAGCTCCCTTTTTCAACAACCTATTCAGGGGCTCTGCTACGTCGCTGGCGTGATGCGTGAACATTCTTATGAAGTTACAGAGCCCCAGAAATGATCTGACAGCTCTGACAGAGTTGAGCTCCTCGAATTTCCAATTCTTGATGGCTTCAACTTTCTGAGGATCCACACGGATCCCAACTCCTGCCTCGAGAATCACTCCCAAGTAGTCAACTACAGTGACGTTAAAACGGCTCTTCTTGATATCTCCTTGGAGCTGGACCTTGTGAAGACGGTAGATGATCTCCTCACAGTGCTTCCAGTGCTCCTCTTCTGTCTCTGAGTAAACAAGCACGTCATCAGCATAGGCACTCGCAAACAGGTCCAGAATCTCCCTGGAGCTGGGCATTGATGAAGCTCTGCCACCAGGCAGGGCCAACCTTTAAGCCAAAGGGGAGTACCTTCCACTGAAATGTCCCTTGACGAGTGCGGAATGCTGTGAGGTGTCTGGACTCCAGGGGACATTCTTAGACGATGGAAAGCCTTGATGATGTCAAACTTGGACATCCTTCTCGCATTTCTGGTGTTGAAGATCGTGCCTTGTAAGTCAGGGGCTGGTACAATCTTGTCCTTAAGGTACTGATTTCTCCAACGATAATCAATGCAGAAACGTCTGTCAGATGAGTGAGGCTTGGGGACAAACAGCACTGATGAGGCCTGAGCCTCCATGCATGGCTCAATGAATCCCTGAAGCCAACAGCTGATCCGTCACCTCCTTTTCCAAAGGGCAGGTACTGGACTGGGGGTACGATATCTTGGAGGGCCAGTGTCAGATGGGTCTCCCTGTGGTCTCGAGAACCACGTCAAAGCTCTGGACGCGAGGGAGGCAAAGTATCAGCCCTGAACTTTAGAAAAGAACCCCTCAAGCGTGTGCCAGCTGCTCTGAGTATCAACGAACGGACCAGCTTCACGTGCTCCGGGTCCTCGTTTGATGGAAAGGGGATAGCCTTGCCGTCGAATGTCTGCCAATGCTCAACAGCAGAGATGGATGACCCGTCGGATGGAGCTCCATACTCTATGCTGATGGGCTCCTTTGGTGTGGCCTTTGAGATCTCAGCCCACTTACCTCTGTGAGGGTTCCGTAGTTCCCTGTTCCTTTACTTGCTGAAGAATCTGACTGATCACGAGCTCGTCAGAGGGCTCAGAAGCCACGGATTCATCTCCAGAGCTGTGAGCATGTATGAGCTTCCGCGGAGGGTTCTGTCTCTTCAGGATCTGATATCTGTGATCCAGCATCTTGTCTCGACGATCAGCATCTCTTTGTACAGCTGGATCTATCTCCCTGTCTCGTTTGCTCTTCTGGGGAACCACAATGGCAGGGGAGAACTTGGCCAGAGCTGGGGAATCGTCAGGCCAGATCAATCTTTGCTGAGCACAGTCAAGGAGGATGTTGTGCTTTGCTAGCCATTCCAGGCCTACCATCACTTCCGAGCCCTGTCTCAGTGACCCAGAAGCTCTGATTCTTGAATCTTCTTCCATCAATCTCAAAGTCAGCTATGAGATGCTGTTTGACTTGACCAGCTGGTAGGCCACGGTAATCAGACAAAGTTAAAGGCTTGTCTAGGTCAATGAGACGTGCATTGAGCTGTCTCTTAGCTCGGCGAGCGAGCTTCCCACTGATCATCGAGAGATCTGTGCTCCAGTGTCACATAGGGCAGTAGCTTTCATGGCAATATCGAGGTGCTGAACTTGAACAGTTTGGGTAAATCGGAACCTCTTATTGCAGCTATCTACTTTACCTACTGATGGTAGATGGACTGCCAGCGAGTCTTGTGGCAGTCCTCCTAGTTTTCCGAGTCGGAGCTTGAGGAGGATGAGTGAGAAGCTCGTCTTTTGTGATGCTGAGTGCCAGAGACATGCTTCTTATCCTCACACTCTCTTGCTAGGTGGCCCTTCTTACCACAGTTAAAGCAGGTTCCGTCATCCCAATGAACCTTCTTCTCTTTGTCTGTCAAGGCACGGCCAGCCTTGCTTGAAGTTACAGCCTTGTCTGACTTGTACTTGACTGATGAGGTCTCCTGATGACTATGAGCTCTTGGGGCCTCTCGAGAAGCTCCCTGATCTCTTCTCCCTGACGACGCAGCTTGCGGCTGTATGCATACTCGTGATTGTACACAGCCTTGGTGACCTTGGAACAGAACTGCTCATAAGTGATGTCTGGGTTGGTGCTTGCTTCAAACACATCACTTCCCAGGTTCATGTCAATGTGCTGCCAGAGAATCTGTGAGAACTCTGTCTCTGGGAGCTTAGACTTTGCGGCAAGATGGTTGAACTTGGAGATGAACTGGTGAACATCACTGCCAGGCTTGTAGTAGAGCTCGTTTAGCTGAGCTCGGGCTCGGACTGCTTGGTTGGGGGTCATGGTAAGCTGTGCCCAAAGCTTGCACCATCTCAGATAAGCCAGTGTATGGACGAGTCTCGGAACGGAATCGCGTTTCAATGGCTTTCTCTGCGTCTCCCTCAAGCAAGGACATCAGATAACGCATTCTGCTCTTCTCACAACGGAAGATTTCACGGTCTTCCTCTAGTTTGTCAGCTAGCTTTCCAAGCCAGTTGTCGAAAGTCTCCTTGTCACCCTTGAAGTGGCCAGGATCTGAGCCACGAGCCTTGGACTTTCGATTGTAGCTCGAAGCTTCCGAGTTCACGTCATCTGGGTTGTCGGAAATAGAGGCAAAAGCAGGCCAGGCTGCCATGCCAGAGGCCCGGAAGGAGCCTCCTCCAAAGGCACTCTCTTGAGTGGCATGGGTATTGACTGTATCAACGGACGTGGCACGATGGTTGAGCTGTAGCTCTCGTTCGAGTCGACGAATGGTGGCTTGCATCTCGAGGATGAGCTGAGAATGGGAGGCTGGGTCTGCCATCTCGTGTGGGGAGCTCATCACGGATAGTGGGGAGCTCTCTCTTGTTTTGTCTTCTGGGCCTTCTTCTTCTTTGTCTTCTTGAGTGTTGGTAACTCGTTTCTTAGCCGGCGCGGCGTCGTTGCTTGAAGCAATTCGTGCACTTCTTCTTGGTGCAGGAGCTGCAGACGAGGAGCTTCCCACGTCTGTCATGGAGCTCAGTTTCTTGGGTTCTTGTGTCTTAGGTCTTGGGTCTTCTTCTTGGGTCTTGGGTGGTTTATTTCGCGAACGCTAACCACAGCGAGAGGGGAATCGAGTGACGTATTTAGATGACGCTCGTCAGCGAGTCTGGATGAGTTTAGAGTAGTGTTATGATCATGTAGCAGGCTCTGACACCTTGTATTGATGCTATGAACAAAGACTCTAAACTGGAGAAGAAAGAAAGAAAGAGAACTAAGTTTACATGAGTGGGAACCCTTCTTATACCCTGCGTCGCCCGGTTCTGCGGTGGGGGACGCCATAGCTCTGTGGTGGGTGACGAGAAGCTCTGCTGTAAGAGACCAGCTGGTCCTAGCGTGAACTGTGAACAAGCGAGCTCCGTGGTGGTCGACGGCGAGCTCTGTTGCTGCAGATGAGCTGGTCCTAGCGTCAACCATAGATAAGCGAGCTCCGTGGTGGGTGACGACGAGCTCCTATGTCAAGCACTGGCGGAAGAGCTCCTGAGATAGTGATGACAAGCTCTGTGATGGCGGTTGCTGCTTAGCCATTAGGCAGAACCGTCACACCCTCTTCCCCAACAGGTTCAACCACCTCATGAGCCTGAAGAAATCAATGGAGAGGCTGAATTCGAGGTAGAGTCGATTCTACAGTCACGAATACATGGCAGAAAACAGGAATTGCAGTATCAGGTTCACTGGCAAGGCTGTGATCCTGATGACACATGGTACCCAGCCGAGAATTTCAAGAATGCAGCAATGAAACTTCGAGCATTTCACAATGAGTTTCCGGAAGCTGCTGGGCCTCCCGTGAGGCTGACACAATGGATTGAGGCTGCGGCAGAGGATAAGGAAGCAGGAGATCACCCAGATGACAATCTGGCCCAGAGACAAGGCAGAAACAGAGGCCGTCGGCGACATGGTTAACGTTGACCCGGCTCACCACCGTGTCTCCGTTTTGGTAAGGGGAAGTGTGATGGTTCTGCCTGATGGCTAAGCAGCAACCGCCATCACGGAGCTTGTCATCACTATCTCAGGAGCTCTTCCGCCAGTGCTTGACATAGGAGCTCGTCGTCACCCACCACGGAGCTCGCTTATCTATGGTTGACGCTAGGACCAGCTCATCTGCAGCAACAGAGTTCGCCATCGCCCACCACGGAGCTCGCTTGTTCACAGTTCACGCTAGGACCAGCTGGTCTCTTACAGCAGAGCTTCTCGTCACCCACCACATAGCTATGGCGTCCCCCACCGCAGAACCGGGCGACGCAGGGTATAAGAAGGGTTCCCACTGATGGAAACTTAGTTCTCTTTCTTTCTTTCTTCTCCAGTTTAGAGTCTTTGTTCATAGCATCAATACAAGGTGTCAGAGCCCGCTACATGATCATAACAGCGACATCGTCATCCTCCAGCCTGCTTACCAGCTGCCCTTTGTTCCCCCCAACCCGTAGGCCACGTTCCCGACACTGATCCTTAACCGCCTTGACTGTCAGATCATTATAGTCAACGATATCGCCGTCGCCATCAACGTTTGAGGCATTTCCATTGGTCCGCAGGCCGCGTGGGGGAGAGTTCCAGTCATCTAACATTAGTTGGCTGGAGTCTATGCCCTTGATACTTACCAAGTTGTCCTCGCGACCGTCAGGATGGATGGAGATGCCTGTTTTTTTGAACAGGGCTGCGATCATGGCCTAGTTCCCGGTACTGGAGGCTCGTTCCCATGCTTTGGCGACGACGTGGGTGGTCATTATACGTCTGTCACGAAGAGACCACCGCGTAGGTGCTGTCCCTGTTGCATTGAGGCGGTCTATATACAGTTCAGTCTCTTCGCGCAATCAACCTTTGAAGGGCCCGTTGAACTCAACGTCTATGGGCTTGAGGTATGCCGTCAGGCCTGGCGGGATGACGGTCGCGGTTATATTGTGATCCCTGAGGGCCGTTTGAATTGTTGGTGTTTTGTGGAAGCTGGCGGCATCTATTACAAGGAGGCACTGGCGGTCTTCAGTGTATGAAGCCAGCCTGGTCCGAATCCACTCTTCAAATAGACTCTCGTTGTTGTACGCAGTCTCGTTGAACTTGACCTCAACGCCAGGGTGATAGAATCCTTCTTCCCTAGACATTACGTTGCCCTTGCCATGGAATATAATGACAGGTTTTAAGTCATAGATATCGCAGGTCCCGTCGCCGACCAGCGCCAAAACCAAGGTCGCTTGCCGTTTTGACCAACCACTTCTATCTGACATGCCCTGCACGGATTGAGTGCCCTTGTGGTCAAACGTGTAGCCATCAAGGAATTCGAAGGGCATAGGGGTCTCATCAAGGTTGACGATGAGATGCGGAGGGAAGCGCTAAAGAATAAGGCCTTCGACTAGGTCGCTAGTCAAATAGGGGGATCTCCAATCCTCCATACGTGAGTGACGTCTAATAAAGTGCAGGAATTCGTTGGCGGTGTCTATTATATCCTCCGGGACCTTTGTGGAGGCGTGGGTGATGCGGCGATGCGAGATTTGGTGTCTCTTTAGGAAGCCTGTGAACCAACCGCTGGAGAACAGGAACTCGGGGTCGTCAGGATACAGTTCCCGGTGAATTGCAAAGGCCCGCCTCCTAAACCAGCTTCGTTGCACCAGTTGGCGAGTCTCCCTGGCAGAACAGAAGTCTGTGTACAGCCTGGCCTCCAGGTCCGGCCAGGAGGGGTTGGATCTAGGGGCTCGTCGTCGCGGTCCTTGCCAGATTTGGTGCCGATTTGACCACCAGGTGTGTACCGTACCCCAGCTTCGGATACCGAAATGAGCTGCCGCCTCCGTAAGATAATGGCGGCGGAATCCCTCCTGAACATGGCCAGCGCCTTCAAGTCTATTGGCAACAAGGTCGGAGAGGTCCCGGCGGAGAGGGATACGATAGTTTTCAAGGAACATTAGCACTTCTAACTTGCGTCTCCTGGAGTAGGTCCGTTTGATGTGCTTAATCGCAGACCGGGCGGGTTCATATTCAGACCTGGCCATGGGTTGGGGGTCCGGACCTGGTGGTCTCCTCAACGCCAGGAGAGTCGACGTTGGCGATGCCATCTGGGCAGATAGGTAACGTCAACAAGGCTGCCCCAATAACGCTCGAGACTGCGTACCTATATCGTTGCTTGTATTGGTAGGGATAGGAGGTAGGTACGGTATGCAGGTTGTTCCAATCTGTACCAAGGATACATGACTCTGATCAGATGACCCCCGCAACTAAAGGTCGACCTGAGGCAAATTTCGCACTGGGAAGTTCAAAAAAAATTGACGACGATGTTAAGAATCGATTTCTGTATCCAAATATATGAGATTTGACGTCGTCGTCGCTGTTAAGTTGGTGGTTTGACAACTTGCAATCAGGAGGTTGTTAAAAAGTAGGTATCATGAACGGGGAATCGTGTCATTTGATCAATTCTGCCAGTCTTGACCGAATGCCCTTTTCGGTCTAGCGTCTTAATTTATGGGTCTCGGATCTCGCAAATAACTACCCGATTTGGTTTAAGGTGAGGCCCACCGCCACGGATCGAGGTGAGATTATGAGGTAGAAACATTACTTAGTACTAGATGTAATTGGAGAATTGAAATCGGCACTGTTTCCGTGGCTCGGCAGCTGGCGCCGGGCTGCGCCGGATCGGAGGGTGCTCGGCCAGCAAGGGGAGGGTGCGCGGATACCAATGCCCTTTTTTTTTGTCGGTTACGTCCTGAATTATGGCCCACCGTCTATATAGCGGCGCTCATATACAAAGGGATGGGCTAATCGGCACCCCAACCTGGCTGGTCGGCACCCCAGGTGGGTCAGTGTGTGGCTAGGTAGGTAGACAGGTCCGACGACGCCTCGTCCATTTCCGAAGTTGCTAATCTGTCTACTACCTAACTAAAACACCGTCTCGTCGACCCAAACCTCGTCATCTGCTTGCGTACGCAAGTCAATCGCACCCTCGAATTCGAAAGCGGCATCAATGTTCAGACCTATATCGAAGTCATATTCGCCACTATAGCCTCGCAAATTGCTCACCACGTCCACCGTATCCTCCATTCCGTGGATGTCACGCTGGTACGCGCGTTGCATCTGCGTACCAGGTTCATACGTGTCGTTTATAGCCAAATAAGCCAGACTACTTGTCATTGTATGTGTCGGAGCAGTGGACGGAGGTGGTGGACGTGCCATACGCCCTTCGAAGGCTTCCAACGACAGCGTATGTTCGAATAAGCTGAGATCTCGGCGCGATGTGCAAGATATCGAAGCGGTAGATGGCTCCGTGGCAATCGCACCTCGAGGGCGGCCTTTTGCCTTTAGAACGAGTAGTTCAAGAGGCACAGATGACTGCAATGAAGGGTGTAGCGAGCTCTGCGATGGCGAAAATCGATCCCATTGCCAATGTTCGTCAACCTGCTCAAGTCTCAACGGCTCCTTGTCGCGAATCCGTTGCCATATCATATGCTTACATGGAATGCCATGAGTCATATAGATCGCACAAGGTAAACAAGGGTCGGCGGGCTTTTTGGACGTATCTGGGTCCAGTTTTGCGTACTCTTTCACGATGAATCTGATGGCTGTCGGGGTGATCCTCTTGCGTACAAGACTGTATATGACTGCGGTGGTGTCCGACAGTGTTTTATTCTTACCCGCAAGGCGGGTAGTGGCTATACCTGCCTCCTGGCTCCGCCAGAAGACACGTAGACGCTGAAATACCGTTGATAGGTCCCCGGTACTTGCCCGGATCCATTTCTTCATCACAGAATGCAGAGATTCCACCACCGACGTGGTAGTAAAGCCAAAATGACGGTACTGATTTGTATAGCACGAAACAAAACGATCTTTCCACGGAATAATCCATGTTGTCATGGTGTACGACACAGCACCTTCAAGAAACTTTCCTGGTACTCGGAATTGTTGTAGGTAATCTGTACTCAAACTCATGTGTCGTGGTACTTTTTACCAACGTACTCCATGCTTGTAAGAAGTCGGTGAAACTTGGGTGTCGTCGTGCCTTCTTTGTTTGAAGATCGTATGTCGCTTTAGGAAAAAATCGTTTGGTCTTTGCAAGTACGTTCATATTGATGTGCCAACGGCATGGAATATGAGGTATTTGACGGAAAGCGGGATGACGGGACAACGCATTTAAAAGAGCAAGATCGCGATCTGTAACGGTGATTTTTGGTAACGGAATGTGGTTGTCGAGGAGAGCACGGTATAAAACGGAGATTGTCCAGTTGAACGTTGGTTCGGTTTCGTCATGAAACAAGACAGCAGCGACTTGGAAGGTCTTATTTGTCGAGGTCACACCACATATGTTGAATAGCGGCATATTGAAACGGTTGGTCTTGTAGGTACAGTCGCAGAGAACGACGTCGGGGTGTAGACGAAGCATATCGAGACCACTCTTATGGGCAATGAATAGACGACATATGCGTCCTTCGTCGATACGATGATCACGATAGAAGAACTCATCTTCGTTGCGGAGTTGTTGATAAAGCCACTCGATGGGTAGTAACCCGTTCAGCTCAGCATGACGGTGTCGAGAGAGAAGATTCTTAACATCGGAAGCAGTAACCATGCGAATAGTCGAATCGTCACCTGCACGCAGCCGAGCTAGAATCTGAATTGGTTGAGTGCCGGTATTCCACCATGAGATAACTTCATCCTTGTAACGTAGTAAGGCCTCGCGTCTATGTTGCGCGAACGTACCTGCCTCCACAAGCTCATGATTACTAGAGGATCCACCTATTGGAAACCCTCTGCGCTACGCTTAAAGGGAGACAAAACCTCGAAACATGTCGAAAATCGGCCAAAACCATGAAACAGGTGGACTTGTTTTTACATACAACCTACTATGGTAATCTATGTACCTTCTCCAGACCTACAACTTTTTGGCCAAAACAACACCACATACAAAAATAAGGTACATCTACGTACATAGTAATTTATTAGTAAAACAATGTACATCACCTTTTACAACAACTTTTTCATTAACAGATTATAATTCGATTTTTTTTTATCATCATATTCTCCAATGCACGTTTTATTACTTAACAAAGTAACAATTGAATTAGAGTGCGGTGTGGTGAGATATGTGCTGCCAAAGTTGTTAGTATTCACATACAAAACCACCTGTTTCATGGTTTTGACTGTTTCGAGGTTTTGTCTCCCTCTAAGCGTAGCGCAGAGGGTTTCCAATAGGTGGATCCTCTAGTATGTGTAGTTGCCAGACCGCTTTCCACGCTGTCGAGAACCCACCCACCAGGTGTACACCGCACCGCTAATCGATATGGGCACCCAGTCATCTGTGTACTGCCTGATCGTCGCTTTGCAAGGTGGACGTCGTTGACATAAGGGGTATATCGACGACCTTTAGAGCTGCGGAACACGACACGCGTAGGATTGGGGGCGTTGGGCCGCTTGGAATGAATCGTGAAGCCCATACCAATTCGTTGCGCAGTGGCATCAATTGCCTCCTTAGCAAGGTCGAAGGTAGGGAACGTACATTTTGATAACGAGTCCATTCTGAAGTCGATAACAAGATAGCTTAGTTCGTGACGCAAAGAGTTCGAAGTAGGTGCGCTGTAGGTATGGATTGCAATGGTGATCGTGAGTTGAAGACAGAACTCGAGCTAGGTACTAACCTACGAAAATTTTCGTGAATACCTACTGCTTAACTCGGATGGACGAGGCGTCGTCGGACCTGTCTACCTACTTAGCCACACACTGACCCACCTGGGGTGCCGACCAGCCAGGTTGGGGTGCCGATTAGCCCATCCCTATACAAATAGCCTGTCCCATAATAAACACCTGCCTCACGGTTTCCGCCCCCTCTTCGCTGCGCTCATAGGGTTCACCATAGGTTGGTCCTCTAGTACATCAGTTTAGTTGTTCATGTAACTTGGGCAACCTGTCGACTGCTCAAGAATAAGTATAACAATAAGCACACATAGTTTCAACCAACACTCGCTTAATTCGACTCGATCGAGGATTACAACGTCCCTGGCGCTCTGGGCGTCAGTGGAGCCATCCGACCCATTCCACACCAGCAGGTGCCGTCACCCTCACGCTCCATCTGGATAGTCACGTCGATTCCTTGCTTGAAGAGATAACCCCTGAGTCTCTCGCCAACTTCCTCGAGATCTGCGCCTCGCACCGCCGCCACGTGCATAGCACCTAGGAGTTTGCCTCCAGAGTCGCTACCCGCTCGATCATCAATCCAGAACTTGGGAACCGAGTAAGACGCGACCCCCCGCTGGTTACTTATCTCTGATAGCGTATCCCGAAGGTTGTACTCCGTATCAGCGGTGTTGGTCAACAACAGTCGTTGCGCCGAAGACTTGACTAGCGGTATCGCCGTGATGAGGATAAGGTAGGCGATGAGGAAAGAAGCCACAGGGTCCCAACCGGACCAAGGCATCAAGTAGGTCAGCACCGTGGACACAATCACCGATGCACTTCCCAGCGTATCGGCCAAGATGTGTAGGTAGATACCATGCATGTTTTCGTTGTCGTGGCCGTGTCCGTGACCCCCGTGGTGGGAATGACCGTGGTCGTGGCCATGGTGATGGGAATGGTCATGACCATGGCCATGGTGGCCGTGCGAGCCAAAAGCGAAGATTCCCAACAAGTTGACAACAAGCCCCATGGTACTTACTACGAAGAGCTCGCCGAGACGCTTCGTTTCCCTTCCGTCAAGCAGTCGCTCAAAGGCTTCAAACATGATCTCGAGGCTGATTAGGCTGTATCGAGTTGTACTGTCAGCATCTGATGTCGATACGAGGTCGCCAGTGATCTTACATCAGGAATACTCCATTGGCAAAGCCACTCAACGTTTCGACTTTTCCAAATCCGTAAGGAAACCGTTCGCTAGGTGACCATTTGCTCATGACAGAAGCGAACAGTCCTACTGCCAGCGCGACGCAATCGAAGAACATGTGTATGCTGTCGCTGAGAAGCCCCAAAGAATCTGTGAGGTAGCCGTAGATAGCCTGTACGGCCATGAAGCTGAAATTGACTCTATCCATGCAGAAGATCAGCATTGTATCGAAGCAGATTGGGGGAAGGAGACAAGTGCGACGCACCCCATGAAGTAAAAGATACGCCTGGAGTCTTTGTCCGTCATGATAGCATGGACAAGCGGCCATCGAGACGTGTAGGGAAGCAAAAGGCCGGTGAACCTCGAAAAGCCATGGGAGTGATTGTGAGGCCGCGCATGGTGATGGTGATGGTCGTGGTCGTGGTGATTATGCTCATCGTGATGGTGGCCATGATCATGGTCATGGCTATGGTGATGGGTGTGGTCGTGATCATGTTCGCTATTGCAAGAATGGGTACGCTTATGAGACAACACCTCGATCGCGTTGCCTGACAGCCCCTCCATTTCTTTTGCATCTTGTCGGAGAGGAGATGGTCGGGCCTCCCGCCGCTGCAAGGCGACAAGGGAATTGGTACTGTATTGGGTCATGTTATGCTGGGCGTGGGCGTGGGCGTGGGAGAGGGAGAGGGAGAGGGCAGTTTCGCCCGGATTTTGGTGGGCGTGGCTGTCATTGTGAGTATGGCTATTGTCGTGAGAGCGGAGTGCGGCGGCTTTGGATAGGCTCGAGCGTGACCTAGAATGACCGAAAGACGGTGCAGAGCGGCTATGGCTATGCAGATGATCGACTGAGCCATGGTGACTATGGCGATGCGGTGATAAGGGGGCCTGTGGGAGAGCATAGGAAGAGGCCATCGCGATAGAGACTTGCGCGCGCCCGTCGGACTGAGGTGCAGGTTCACAATCTCGTCAATCAACGACAAATCGTATCGCGATGCGAATCTCGCTGTCAATTCAGCTCGGGAGCAGCAGTGGTTGACTAGGCGGGACTTGTTGCATGAGGCCCGAGCCTGAGTCCGACTTCGAATGTGTAAGTCGCGCTGGAGATACACGGATTTGCGGTCAGCGGATCCAGTCCCTCGTCGTTTCTTCCGTATAGGATTTCCAGCGATCAGATCATGAGACAATCGCGCGACGTTGTTCAACCGATTGCCCCGGCGGATGGAGACGTTCGCGATCGGCAAGACGAAGAGACTTGTCAGGGTCAGCTGGTTGGCCGGATAGAGGCAGATAGATAAGGTAGGTAGTAGAATTCCGTAGTCGTGCACTTCTTTATGTCCATGAGAATAAGCGACGCATGAGAGAGGAAAAAGCAAAAGCAAAGCTGAAGCTGAAGCTGAAGCAGGAGCAAATTGAAGGCTAAGGCGAAGGCGAGGGCGAAGCAGCAGTCCCAACTAACATCGATGCGCATAAAAGAAACGAAAGACGAGAACAAAGCACAAAGGAGGCGGAGGCGAAAGCCTGGTCTGCCTCTGGAAGCCTCCAACACGCGTCGGATAGTAGATAGGTCGGTAGAGGTAGTTTCAGATCTCTGAGGTCCAGGTGAGTCGTGACGGGAGACTGATTAGAGGTCCAGGCAGGCAAACCGTAATCAGTACGTAAAGAGAATGTGTAAAGTAATCCGTACGAAGGTACCTGGTAGTAGTTGTCAGATTGGAGTGATTATGTAATGTGTTCCGTCTGTGTCCGTGAGCTCCCCCCAAATTGGGGAGCTCACCAGTAGTCTTTATATAGGAATAAATTTACATAATTATTTTGTGCGCTCCAGCCACCTCAGCCCCACGTGGCTTAACGTCTTATGTAATCCGGTATTATCCAACACACCCCCCTAGGATGAGCCCCTGTAAGGGCACGTCCCTAGGCTCACTTTAGTGGTGCTGAGGCCCTATCGCGTGGCGCGCACAGCAGTCCGGTAGTTCCTTAGGGGGCCTGCTGTAGAATTCTCGTTACGGAGGACACCGGCGAGCTCCCTCCGGGTTTGACGCTCCGGATCTGTATGGTAACTCGTGCGCTGGTTGCTTTCCGTCCCTGTCGTATCTTATGAGTATGTGGTATTGTGGAATACTTCGTTCACGTCCCTTGAACGCGTAGCCCTCTCTAGAGGGGCCCTGAAAGGCTGCCGGCGCGGTGTATAAATACCCGGCCTCCCCTCGTCAGTCCTCTCTTCCAAATCTTCCCTTCTATTCCTCCAGGTCTCTGCCTTATAATTCCCCTGTCAGAATTGCAGATGCCCGTCACTCGTTCACAGTCTCGTCGTCTAGCACTCTCGTCACCCTCTACGGCTGCCTCATCCTCCACTATGGGTGCGAAGGTGTCCGTCATTGACGATGGCGCTGCCACGCCTCCCTGGAGGACCCTCGGGCGCCATCGACGACTTGCCTCCCTAACGAGGGCCCCGAGGCAGCGCCGGCCTGCCTGATGGAGGCCCTGAGACCAGCGCTGCCGCCAAGCACGGAGCATCTGACGAAGGTGGTCCTTCCACCAAGAAAGCTAAAAGTAAGTCCCTGTCTTCTGTGTTCGGGCTTGTGTGTTGCCGTGTAGGTGTACTGATAAGCTCCCTCCCCTTTTAGAGGGTAAAGAGAAGATCACCACTCCGGTTACGCCGAAGGGTCCTTCGAACAAGACTGCGGCTCCCAAGACTCCGAAGACTCGAAGACCACTAACCCTCCCGATAATGAGGATGATGACTTGTCTCCTCCGTTCGCATTCCGTATCCATCCTGTAGACGGCGTCACCTTCGACGAATTGGCGAAGGAGCTCACGAGGGACCTTCACAGTCACCACTGCCGACGGTAGGGGTCCCTTACTGTGAAGCGCATCCCTTCCCTACGCGTGGTCGCAAGGAGCGCCCTCCTCCTATCCCTTCTCCGGGTCGTCGTCGTCGCCCCCTGCATCCGCTGTGTTCGCAGTTTATACCGTGGCGAGGGTGATGGAGAGTGCTGCAATGTCACCAACTATAAGACCTCTCGTTGCGCTCGATGTGCTCGCGGTCACAAGTGCGATAAGGTGCCTCTCGAGGTGGTGCCTCACTACGAGAGACTTCGTCGGGCTCGAATTCGTGGAGGAGATAAAGAGCAACAGCGGGAGTGTCGTGCACGCCTGGCAGAGGCACTCTCCAAGGCAGGTTACAGGGTCGGGAAGACCACCGAGACCATGAACAACTCCCTGGCGCAATTCGACGAGCCTGGCGATGATTCCTTTTACGAGGACTCGGATGACGATAGCACTGACAGCCCTCTCTCGGACCTTGGCGATGAGTTTGGCGATTAGATCTGGTGTCTTGGATGGCTCGATCGGAGCCCCGTAGGTTAACTGGTATTTGGTGTTCTTTTTCGTGGATCCAGATTGTCAGAGTGGTCCTGTTTATTAGTTGAAAAGTGCCTTAGTCAAATAACACTTCGTACTCGTCTGTATCTGCTCCTTCATTCGTAGAAGCAGTAGTTGTAGGTTCCTCCCGGGGAGGCCTCGTAAGTCGTAGTTGTTCAAGGAATGCACTCCATTTTTGACTTGGGAGTGCCTTGGTGAGACCGTCAGCTATCATCTCGTTCGTAGGGCTGTATTCAACCCGAAGCCTGCCAGAGTCAACTTCTTGACGTAGCCAGTGATTGTGTATATCCACGTGCTTCAACTTTGTTCGGAGCACTGCAACCTCCTTGGTAACGAGTCCAATTGTCTGTTGGTTGTCGCATTGTATCCGTATGGACACCTCTCCCAGTGTCACCCCGAGCTCGCTTATAAGTCGACTCATGAACAAAGATTCTTTTGCAGCTTGCGCGAGCGCCAGCAATTCTGCTTCAGTGGTTGACGTAGTTACCGTATCCTGCTTGCTGGCTCGCCATCCAATCACTCCCCCGAAGAGCTTCATAACGTATGCCTGGGAGCTCTTTCTGTCGATGCTGTTGTCTGCGAACGACGCATCACTCGCCACTACAAAGTCATCCCCATCTCCGAATTGAAGGGCGAGCTCCCGCGTCTCATGAAGGTAGGTTAGTACGCGGTCCGCAGCTCTGTGATGGTCTGGTGAAGGGTTGTGATTGAAACGAGCCAGCCGAGAGGCTGCAAATGCAATGTCTGGCCGGGTGATCACTGCAGCGTATAGGATAGAGCCTATCTTCTGCTGATACCGTCGAATGCTCTCTTTTGTTGCGCGATTCTTGTAAGGTAGGAGCTCACCAGCCCTCATGGGCGTGTCACTGTGAGCGGTGGAGGTGTTGTCGCGGAGCTTCGCGATCTTCTCGATGTATGCAAGTTGGGTGAGCCATATGAGTCCCTTGTCGCGATCTCGAATGACTTCCACCCCCAGGAACCACCGCAGGTCATCGCCGCCTGTCAGGCTGTATCTGCCTTTGAGGGCCTCTATGACTTCCTGTGCGCGGGCCTCGCTTGACCTGTGGTATGTTACCACGAGGTCATCCACGTATACGAACAGCAGCACTCCTCGAGTGAGGAAGCAGCACGGTTCATGAGGTACGGGTGCGAGGCCGAGCTGTTGAAGACTCCCCGAGAGCTCCTTCTGCCATAGGAGAGGTGATTCGCGCAGTCCGTACAGGGCCCTTCGTAGGAGCACAACGGTGTCTGGCTTCCGGTAGCCCGGAGGCATGCGCATATATACTTCCTTCTCCAGCTTGGCGTTGACGAAGGCGTTCACGGCGTCGTACTGCTTGAGCTCCAGGTCGAATCGAGCTGCAATGGCCATCAGGGAGCGGAATGACCTTCCTGCCAGGCGTGCTGGCGTAGGTCTCATCTAAATCGTTATTTGGCTGCTGGTCACCGCGGACCACGAGCCTAGCTTTGCTCTTGATGTAGTAACCATTTTGGTCGAACTTGTAAACGTATACCCACATACAGTCAAGGGTGAGCTTACCAGTAGAATTTGAGCGAGTACTTCCTCCCAAGTTGTCATTTCTTCATGACTTTTTAAATGATCCTTTTCAGCTTGCCTGAACGGCTCCCCCATTGGATGGGTCTCTAGGTCAGAGTGCCACTTAGGGTGGCGGAGGCAGTTGGCTGCGATGGATTTTCTTATTCTGCTCCAGGGTGTTGCTGGGCGATTGCCTGCGACGTGAGCATCTCACGGGCCTCGTCAGGGCTCCGTGGAGCCCATAACCGGGTCCTCAGCGGTCTTTAGTACCCGTGATGGTATTCCTCGGTGCGTCGCCTCTGGGGAGCCTCCAGCGGTCTTTAGTACCCGTGGTCGGACATCTCCAGAGTCTGGGGAGCGTTCTGCAGTCTTTAGTACCTGAGATCCACTCTCCAGCAGGACGGGAACGTTTATAGAGGTTCGACTCTCTTCGAACGCTCCCCCATCACCAGTATTTAGTACCTGGTGTAGGTGGGTGCGCCGGCCTAATTCACCCCGTAGGGCTCGTTTAATTCTTCGTTTTGTGGGAGTCATCTTACCGACATTAAAACAGCTTATCCAGGTAGGGTCCCTGGTGTTGTAAAACTGCTTCCAGTAACTGGTGTCGAGCTCCCTTATATCTTTCTTGACGACTAGTCCGAAGACTCCGTCGACTGGGCTTTCTGGTGGTGTCATCCACTGTGTATCGTCGAGGTCCTTGGTAGGCTCCTCATAGAAAGGTATGGGTAGCGATTCGTCGCTTACATCCATCATGACCTCCGTGGAGGGCTCCCCTTCGGCAGAGGGCTCCTCGTGACCGGAGGTCTCTTGGTCTTGTGTCTCGTCTGGAGTGATAGGATTGACGGGCTCGTCGTCTTCTTCGTGATTTACCTCTCGGTCCACATTGGTGGCATCTCTGTATTCCAATTGATTCAAGAGATCTTCGTACTCTCTGCGAGTTATCCTGACGAGCTCGTCCTTGAACTCCTTCACGTTCCCACTGAAGAACGAGTCTTCGTTGAACACCACATCGCGTGTCACAATAACTTTGTCGTCCCGAGGGAGCCAGATGCGGTACGTGTTGGTGGATTGATACCCTACCAAGTAGCCTATCCAGGCATTCGGGTCGAGTTTGCGACGGCGATCCTTCTTTTCTTTTGCCTTTGAAGTCATCGCGAAGGCTATGCACCCGTATGTCTTTAGGTGGCCTACGTACGGGAGGCGTGATGGGCTCACCGTACCGCGTTGCTCATCGAAGAAGGTGTGTATCTTCTCGTAAGGGGATCTCCACGCATTCTGGCGCCCGGGGGTCCGATTGTAGAGGTAGACCGCGGTGCGCACTATCTCTCTCCATAGGAAGGTAGGGAGCTGACAGCCGTTCCTCATGGCTCGCGACTTGATCTTGATGGTCTGCCCAATGCGCTCTGCGCCTCCGTTGAGGTCCTGGGTGTGTGGTGGAGAAACCACCAGACGAATCCCATGGGAAGCATGCAGGGCGTTGGCTAACCGGGAGGTCTCTGATGCGCTCCCCGCGAGCTCACCGTCACACTCGATGTCGAGCACTCTAGTGTTGTATCTCTGGAGGAGGAGGTCGGCGATGTCTCGCAGGGTGTGTGTGAGCGTGTCAGCACGCTTGTTGTCGAAATAGTAATCCCAGGTGTATCCCGAATAGCGGTCCATTATGAGGACCACTCTGTAGAGTCTCCCTTCACCCGGGGTGTCATATTCATGGAAATCCACCGCCAGGCGCGTCCCTGCGGCGTGCACCTCATCGCGAGCTTCGCGGATGATATGGCGGCGGGCCTTGGAGATGCCACACGCCACGCAGTCTGTGGTGCGGATGGCATCATCAGGACGCGGCGCGAGGTATACTCCCTCCGTCATGGAGAGCAGGCGTTTCAGAGGTTCCGGGCCCTATGTGGCCGAGCCTCCGTGCCACCCTGTAAAGGGACGCGCGGGCTTTGGACCTTCCTGTATAACTATTCAGCAGATTTCTCCGTATGTAGAAGGATTGAGGGGAGCACTCCGGGGTATTGTATTCGATTACGAACTGGCCGTGTATCTTGGCCAGCTCGCACAACACTTCTCCCCACTTGTGACGAAGGACACTTCGCTGAGGGTTGTTGTCAAAGTAGACTCCTTTTCTGTTCAGAGTCTGGAGGGAAACCAAGCTTGTTGACATGCTTGGGCAATAGGCTACTCCTGTAAGGCGGTAGACTGATGGACCTCTGGCACTGGTCACTCGCAATTGCACATCTCCGTACGCGAGGATTGGTATGCTCCCAGAGCCAGCTACCACTATGTCTTCCGGGCTCGCGGCCTTCAGATGAGTAAAACGGGACCGGGTATTGAAGATGTGGATGCTGGATCCGGAGTCTAGTATGGCGCTCTTTCGAAGAGGGTATTCCCTCTCGGGGCCTTCTTCCAGCGCGAAGGCACTTATCACTTCTGCCACAGGGGGTCGGTATAGTCACTGAGTGGTTCGGCGTTTGTGCTGAGCTCTCTTCAGTGCGCGTTTTATCTCGGGTATCGTGGCGATGCGAGCATTGGCAATGCGCTCGGTAGAACGGCTGGGTAGCCAGCCTTCTGGGCGGAGATTAGGATTGGCGTACCAGCAACGGTGTATGGGGTGGCGGCCGTAGCATATCAGGGCAGTCTCCCACATTGGGATTCTCTTTCTCCGACTCGGTGCGCTCCTCGATCTTTGGGCGCTTGGGGAGAGTATCTGATGGGCTCGCCTGCCACCTCGGTGTAGACCAGCGTGGGGCTTGTCGTCGTATGGGGTTTCGAGCCGGCGTCCCTTGGTGAAGGAGTGTGTGTTACCTCCTGCGGGACGCTGGCTAGCTCCCCGTCCTCGTCTTCTCCTTCAGGGTCGAGGGAGGTAGCAAAGGCACCCCCTCGAACCACCCTCGTGGATGGTCGTGCGAGAGGCAACGAGGATACGGGGCTTCTTGGCGAAGCTCTGTGGCGATGTCCTCGAACCTCAGGGAGTTCTCCCTTATTTCTCTCGTATGAGTGCTCCTGAAGGTGGTCGCCCACGTAGGGTGAGTAGCTCGAAGGGCTCGCTCGATGTCTGCGACCAACTTGTACGACTCCGTGACCTCTGCGCCTGCGCGCTCGGCTTTCATCACTCTGGTGAGCCAGTCGTCGCACCATTTAGGAAGATCCTTGATGAGCTTCCCGGTCGCTGCGTTGATGAATGCCTCGTACTCGTTCTTGTACTTAAACTTCAGGGAACGCCTGGAGACTTCCCCCAGCTCCACGAGCCTATCGTACCACTTCTCAAGTGTCTCGTCGGCGGGCATGTAGGTGATGCGCTTGTCTGGATCGACAGTCTCACGCATCCACTCCACAAGCTCCGAGACTCTCGTTCGGTGCGTGGTGTAGCGCTTCAGCATGATGTCGTGCTGCTGTTCGGCGGCTATATAGAGGCCTCGTGCGTTCGTCTGTAGGGTCCGCTAGAGTAGGGTTCCGCGGTTGCCGTTCGCCATTAGGGGGTACTCGGCCATCCCTGGGAGCCCGTGGCTTCTCTGGCCAAGGAGTGCGTTCTTCGCCCTGGCACCACGTACTCCCCGGAGGTCGAGGTTTCGAGCGCGAGCTGTGAAATCCTCGTTCCACGACGGGAAATCGTCCGGGGACTTCAGAGTAACCTTCGTAAGCTTCGACATGACTTCGTTCTTTCAATACTCTTCGTAGGCTCGCTCTCTCGTAGAGGATAGGGATCGTATGAGACTCTTAATTGTCAGATCGGAGTGATTATGTAATGTGTTCCGTCTGTGTCCGTGAGCTCCCCCAAATTGGGGAGCTCACCAGTAGTCTTTATATAGGAATAAATTTACATAATTATTTTGTGCGCTCCAGCCACCTCAGCCCCACGTGGCTTAACGTCTTATGTAATCCGGTATTATCCAACAGTAGTCCGTACGGGTGTGCGGCATTACGTATAAATAGGCCTGATATACCGTATATCATGCCCCTTTATGGATGGAAACCCACCGTCCGCCGTTAGGTACGTAATGCACGAGGTGCTCCGTAAGCACATGTCTGGAGCATCCACCGCGATTGCAGGCGCACGTCGGAAGATGCCCGGCACGTGAAAATCTCATGCAGTGACCCGTACCGCCCCTACGGACTACGTATCGTCAATCCTTCACCACATGCTGCACCATCCACATCATGTACGAAGTACGGATTAGGCTGTTGCACATTCGGATTCGTTAACCCTGCCTGGTAACCTCATATCGTCTCGTGGCGTACCTGATTGATTTCCATCGCATTGTAGTTCTATTTGTTCGTTTCAAATCTACGGATTATTTGTTGAGGTGCTCGTCACCTATTAGTCTAGTAACGGGGTTTCCCTACCTAGGTCTTTATGGATTGGTGCATAGCGGACTACTCGTAATCCGTAGAGTGCAGGTGATGCCTGTATTACCTAACAGCCGTGGTACGCGCCGGGTACGAACTCCCATCCTTCCATTGGTACGAGTCCAGTCCCAGGTCACGGCTGTTTCTTCCTACATGCGCAATGTACCTATGGAGGTACCTAGCAAGATCCGGGCACCCGCTAGGTACCTCTTTTGCAGCGGATTAACACCTGTAAAAAGCGCAATGAGAGCCGACGGTCCAGTGCGTTTACTGCACCGCAGGTGCCTAATTCAGTGCCAGAGGAGCCAGAACCCGCCCGCCAGGTTTAGGCAGGTACAGTGCCCGCAGACACAAGGCAAGTCGATCGAAAGGACCTCAAAAAAAAGTTTGCAGGACTCCCTTGCATCTCAGCGATCGTGAAAATATTTCCCCCCATCGTCGATCCTGCCTGCTTGCCTACCTCTCACTCACTGCCTCCTCTCCCCCCTCAACTCTGCCCACTCCCAATCATCTCGAGGTCAACCACTCACTTCACCTCAGGATCCGGTTTCCACCAACCATACGAATTACGTCAATAACAGTATCGGACCAGTCATCACTGCCTTCCACGATGCATTATATTCTCGTGTCCGGTGGTGTCATCTCTGGTATATATCCCCATCCTTTGCTTCCCCCTCGATACACTTGAGCTCCTGGCCTCGTTGCTAATACCCCCGCCAGGTGTTGGAAAGGGCATCATCGCCTCCTCCACAGGACTTGTATGTCGACGTCTACCCAATGAAATAGTCCCTCCGCTGTCTTTTCGTCCTGTCTTCTCTCTAGGAGCCTTTATCTCTATATTCTCATGTTTTTTTTTAGATATGACATTATTCTGCGGGTTCCTCTCAACTGACTTCTGCTTCCTCTCCAGCTGCTTCAATCCCTCGGATTCCGCGTCACCTGCATCAAGGTATTTGCTCCGCCATCCTCGTGATCAAGCCCGTCAGGGTGTAATTTCACGGAATATGTAGGCACCGGTGGTTGCTGATGCGGGTGACTATTAGATCGATCCGTATGTGTCTGTAGATGCGGGCCTGATGGCCCCCGCCGAGCATGGCGAATGCTTCGTCCTAGGTTCCGGCTCAGGTTAGTACTTCATCATAGCCCCCTGGCCTGGTTATCCTCGACGGCCGGATACCAGCCCCCTTGCATGGCCCGTCTATACTAAGAGCCGGTTCTTACAATTGTGACAGAGGTCGACTTGGATCTAGGCAACTACGAGAGATACCTGTCTCTCAGTCTGACCGGGGACAACAACATCACGACCGGCAAAGTATATCTCCATGTTATATCCCAGGAAAGACAAGGAGCCTACCTTGGTCGTACTGTCCAGATTGTTCCTCATGTCGTCGATGCCATCAAGGACTGGATAAAGCGTGTAGCTCATACCCCTGTCGATGGCTCCGGTGAAGTGCCCGATGTTTGTATCATTGAAATGGGGTATGTTGATTTCTTTACATCTTGTCATCACCATCACCAGCCCGTTGTCTGCTCCGAGGCGGACCTTACGCCGTGCAGTAGTCGTATGTCGATGCAAAAGGGGCCATTGCTGACCTAACACCCTTTGCTCTATTATAGTGGAACCGTGGGAGATATCGAGAACGTGCGTATCAACCTTGCCCACCATCTGCTCCGGCGCACTTGCTGTAGGCTTGCGAGGTTTGTCTCTGTAGTTGATACTGATTCGCAAAACAGATGCCCTTCCTTGAGGCCCTCACACAACGTAAGCCTCTCCTTTGACCTATGTGTTTCTCTGATAGCAAGGGACTCAAGCTATGGATGAAAACATGCCGTGGCCTAACTGATCATCTTCGTAGTGAGACACGAGGCTGGCAGCAGCAACTTTGCCACCATCATGGTCAGTTACGTCCCTGTGATCCACGGAGAGCAGAAGACGAAGCCGACACAACATGCCGTCAAATCCATTCGTAGCCACGGTCTGGTTCCCGATGTGGTATGATCTATTGATTTCGCCCCCGTGAAGCTGTGTTTCTTCTAACCATCCATCAGATTGCCTGTCGTTGTGAGAAGCCCCTGGCCGAGGGAACTGTCCGGAAGATTTCTCTTCACTGCCAAGTTGAGATGGATCAAGTTGTTGTTGTCCGGGACATGCCGACGATCTACCAAGTGCCGCTACTTCTACGTGAGCAGAAGCTGCTTCCCCTCTTGCTGTCAAAGATGAGTCTCTCCACAGAGTCGGTCCCTAAAGCTCTCGTTGCGAAGGGAGCCGAGCTGTGGGATGCGTGGACAGCCGTGGCTACCGCCGATTACACCGCTACTGTCAACATTGTCCTTGTTGGAAAGTACGTGAGCTCGCCGGACGCTTACATGAGTCTTACGAAGTCTCTCGAACACGCTTGCATGCATCTACGCCTAAGCCTCAATCTGCAGTGGATCGACGCTGAGCTTCTCGAGCCTCATGTGCAAACTTCGGAGCCGGAGAAGTACCAGAAAGCCTGGGATACGCTACACTCCGCCTCTGGTCTCATTGTCCCCGGTGGCTTTGGCAAGCGTGGTGTTCTGGGTATGATGTTGGCCGCCAAGTGGGCTAGAGAGCAGAAGGTTCCCTTCCTCGGTGTAAGCTTTTTCATGACGCCTCGAAATTTCATAGCTGACTTTCCATCTAGGTATGCCTGGGATTCCAAGCTGCCATCATGCAATTCGCTCGAGATGCCTGCTCGCTGCCCCGTGCGGACTCGGAGGAGTTCAATGCTGAAACTGACCAGCCGGTTATCATCTACATGCCCGAGCTCGACCGTGAGAAGCTGGGCGGTACCATGCGCCTTGGTCTCCACGAGACTATCTTCCAAAAGGGCAGTGAATGGTCCAAGCTTCGCGCCCTCTACGGCGGCGTTGAATCTGTCAAGGAAAGACATAGACACAGATACGAGGTCAACCCCTTGTATGTCGACCGGTTAGAAGAGGCAGGTATTCACTTCATCGGCAAGGATGAGAAGGGCGAGCGTATGGAGATCTTCGAAATCAAGGATCATCCGTACTATGTTGGTAAGTTTCAGCAAGATGCCAATGATGCTGTGCTCGAGGGCTGACCATGACCGCAGGAACACAATTCCACGCCGAATACGAATCTCGCGTTCTTGCTCCAAGCGTACGTATCAAGTCGACCGCCTAGAATGGATACCATTACCAGTAACAATCACTGACAATCAAAACAGAAACCCTTCCTCGGCTTCGTGGCCGCTAGCGCGGGCCGCCTAGATGAGGTTTTAAAGGAACAGGTTGTCAATGGCTCGAAATGAGGGCCCTGAGAATCTTGAACACGGTGAACTCTGATCCTGGGACCCGACGAACCGACATTGCGAGTCGTTCTCCTTGCGATATCTACAGTGTGACCGACGTTGTAAGGCATCAGTGCCGTCGTTTCAGACGTCGATCGTCCATGAATTCCCCTGCGTGCTCCTGGTATAGCCGCACGGTGGTTTCTTGTAAGTTGACGCTTTACTTTAACATGCCTTGTGTGTTCGATCTGTGGCAACCCACAAAGCAGGGGCTGACACATGTTCGCAGGGTACGTAGTCGTGGTCCTCACGATGCCTCATCACACCTTCCAGCCGTCACCAAGTGTACTTACAAGGAGGTAAGTGTTCACCGGGCAGGTCTGAGCTCAAGGGCCTGCCCGATGTATAGTAGCAAGGCAAGTCTCAGCATTCTTGTGTCGCAGTAGGACAGGCAGCAATACCCGCAGCGCAGCACAGGTATAGAGTATCTGCAACTAGTCAGACACATAGACTCAACTAGAGCAAGAACAAGGAAATAGTCGTATCTTCTCTTGCCAGTGCTGCTCTCTGTTGTCGTGATGAGCCCTTCTATGCACCTGAGCTTTCTGGTTGGCGCCATCTGTGGTGAAAGAATGTCATCTTATCATGAAAACAGATTGGCATTTTGCCCGAGGCTTCTGGTCTGGGAGACTCTCTATTATTCGCTGTATATTCCATAAGGAGTACCCAAACAGTTCTTCCGAGTTGTGTGAACGACTGCAAGGAGTGTCCGGGGCAACTGGTATTTCATACGGGTTATGAGATTCATCATAAGAAATCAGAAGACGACATACCATCCTTAGTCACTGAGACAGCAATCTAAAATTGTATATTCGAACATTTTCAGAACAAGATCCTGAGGCTTGTCTTGAGTGCCAGTACGCACACTTTCCCGCAGACGTGTGTACGAGTACTCGTGACCCGGACTGCCCTCGCCTGTCAATGGCATGATTACCTAATACGATGGTGACCCCCGGGCCCACATAATTCCTATCCCGACGTCGCCTGTCACAACCGTGCGTGTACTTGTAAACTCACCCAGAGTCTTCACTCACTCTCCTTCACTCTTCACTCACTCACTTCACTGCGCTCACGTTCAAGAAACAGGTTTCGTCATCTCACTTTATTCGTTCCATCAGAATACATCATCGTCAACCAGCATTCTGACCAAGGACCAATGTTTTCAGTCCGTACAAATGTACGCCGATAGCAAGGATAAGCCACTTCGTCACTCACTCGCCAATTGATCCCGTTGCTGCTGGCGGATTCAGTGAGGTGAGTCGGTGCGTAAAGTTGTCGGCGCAAGGCAAAGAGGAGGAAGAAGAAGAAGAAGAAGAAAAGGACACAAGAATCGAACAAAGACAAAACCAAGATGTCACTCCTCGCCATATTTCTTTGGTCGACCCTGATTGGCATCGTCGGCGCCACGGCTATTCTCCTCACTTTCCTTCCCACTCGATATGAGAAACTCGCCACAGCCACCCCAGTCTATGTGCAGATCCTGGTTCTCGGCGACATTGGTCGAAGCCCACGCATGCAATATCATGCGCTAAGTATCGCCAGACACGGGGGAAGGGTTCATCTTGTTGGTTATCTCGGTATGTCATGTGTCCCCTCTCTCTCCCTCTCTGTCCCTCGTCTGTAGATGAACTTCCTTGATGATTGACGACAATTTATAGAATCACCGCCTCATCCGGCTCTGCTCGCCAGTCCGAATGTGACAATCTATCCCCTGGCAAGCCCTCCGAGTATCCTGAGATCTACTTCTATTCCTTTCGTCATTGCCGGCCCTCTCAAGGTGCTATGGCAAATCTTCTCGGTGTTTCGCGTGCTCAGCTACTCAACACCATCTTCAGCATGGATGCTGGTCCAGGTACATAAGGCGACCCCACAAGGATCAACCAGATTCTCCCCTTCCAGCCGAGTCAATTGTTAACATGAGTCCAGAACCCCCCTGCGATCCCAACACTAGGCGTAGCGCTCACTGTTGCAATGTTGCGCAACACGCGCCTTCTGATCGACTGGCACAACTACGGTTGGACCATTCTAGCTGGGACAAAGGGACACGACCACCCTTTCGTTGAGATCTCCAAGGCTTATGAAATTGTTCTTGGTCAAGTGGCACCCACGGTGAACATAACCGTGACTCACGCTATGCGACGAGAGCTGCAAGCACCGCCCTACGATATCAAGTCCCCTATTCTCACTCTACACGACCGCCCAGCAGCTATATTTCAGCCTCTCGGATGTCGAGCCGAGAGGCAAAGCTTTCTTTCCCTGCTGCCTGAGACATTAGACATCTCGGCGAGCATTCTAGCCGGTGAAACTAAGTTGATCGTAAGCAGTACCTCATGGACACCGGACGAGGACTTCTCCCTACTCCTCGATGCACTCGTCAGTTATGCCAAGACGGACTTAGCCCAGTCACCCATCGTTGCCATCATCACCGGCAAGGGCCCGCAAAAAGCGTATTACGAGAAGCAGGTGCAGGATCTGCAAAAGGCAGGTCGGCTGCCCAACATCCAGATTCGCACAGCCTGGCTCTCCATTGAGGATTACGCGCGTCTGCTCTCCTGCGCCGATCTCGGTGTCTGTCTTCACAAGTCCAGCTCTGGCGTCGATCTCCCGATGAAGGTGGTGGACATGTTTGGCTCTGGACTACCGGTAGCAGCCTACTCTGGTTACGAGAGTTTCGGTGAGCTCGTCAAGGAGGGTGTAAACGGTCGCGGCTTCAAGACGGCGGATGAGCTAGCCACCATTCTCATGCGACTGTTCAGCGCCGCTGGGGAACACGAGCTCGAAGTTTTGCGTCAGGGCGCAAGGAAAGAGAGTGAGCTCCGTTGGGATGAGGAATGGGATCGCGTACTCGGTCGCGTATTTGGCTTCACTCAGTGACCCAGCATATACAAATGAACCAATCAGTCTATCAAGAGTCATGCTGGTAGAAGCAATTTTTTGGAAGGTAGGACAGATGAATCCAGAAAAATAAAGAAAGAAAATAAAACAGACGCTTTGCTATGCACTTAATGACGCAACCTCCGTACAAGAGAAAAGGGGGTAGCCATCGCTCGTTCGGAATATCGATGATGGGAAAACCGTTTTTGGGTATACCATTCAATGCACCAACACAAGTTCCTCTCCATACTTTATTGACCTAGCCCTAGCCCTGAACTGAAGCGAGGAAAACAAAGCGTAGACCTCCCCAAATATCAAACATGGATCATGATGCAGAGGACATCATCGACGGTCCCCTTAGTCAAATTCGCCAAGGCTCTCTTTGACACATTGGCGGACCTTCTTCTTGAATTCTTTGGATTTTCCCTCCCGCTCGGCGCGCAACAGTTTAGCTGCATCGAGGTTCGCTGGGCTATCCTCGTTGGGCTCGTTGAACAAGCTGATGACGCTCAGCAGAATCGTCTCGGGGGTCTGGACTGGACTCCAGCGCTCGGCGGCGGATTCGTAACCGTAGGTATCTTCACCGGGTGGGTGCAGGATGGAGATGCACAGCTCTCCGTTCGGGTAGATATTAGGGTGGAAGGGGACGGGCGCCTGGAAAACAAGCTTCGGCGGCATGAGCGGGTAATCCGCTGGGAATGTCAGGTGCGCGCGGAAGATGGCGCCTGTGCATGAAGGAAAAAGTCAGTTAGCCTTCTTGGAACGAAGCAATGCATGACACTTCTCTCATGTCATCGCCATGAGAGAGAAGAAGCGAACAGAAGATTATTCCAGATGACACCGCGGGGACAGACATACCGCCGTAGTACTTGCAATCATCGTTGATCATAAGGGAAACCTCCCATTCGAAAACATTGCTATTAGCCAGCAAGCCGACAGAAATACCCGACAGGTCGTTCGCGGTGTTTATCTCCTTCAGCTGTCGCTGCAGCAGCGTGCCTGCAGGGGTCGTAGCTCGTGAAGCCATGGTTTGCGCTCTGCGAATCGGATGCGGATAGCTATGATGGACGGGAGCCGGGCTTAGGACTGCTTCTCCGGCAACAGAAGCAGATAAGCAGGAGACTTCGTTGATAAGCGATGAGATGGGATAACTCTGTAGGTCGTCAATAAGGGAGGTGAGCTAAGCTAGACGATGCAAAGAAGGGAGAGAATAACAAACAGTAGGTAGTAGTAAGGAAGTTGGTGGTGATGTGTGTGAGATGTGAAGGTCCAAAAAGGTAGAAAGGTCGGACGCAGAATCGGAGCGGGAGCTGGGAACGAAGACGGTGGGGCCGGCGGATAAGAAGTTGGGGTCAAAACAAGGCAGCCCATTGGCGAACGCGACCCCCGGGGTTGCATCTTCTTGCCGGGTCTGCCTGCTACGAACGATTTCCTACGCCGGATGCACAGGGCTTAGAAAGTACCTAGGTACCTACGCCTCGGTAGTAGTAACAGTGGGAAGGTGGGATGTTCAAGGAAGGAGCGGGAGTGCTTGCATTAGCGTCGGTTAACGTCATTTTTAGCTTCGACGGAATACTTCCGAGGTGTCTTCTCGGTGATCCTGCCAAGTATGTACCAACATCCCTTAGGCAGGTGCGTTAACGATTTACGTGTAACGCCAACCTCGTGCAACTCCAAGTCGACGCCCAGTTGATTGATCGAGGAGGCAGTCACAGGGGCTTTCACGGAATACGGGTCACTGCAAACTGTATTACTACTTTAGGTAGGTGCCGGTCGATTCAATCGTGAGACTGCACAGATTACATAAACATGCGGCATCACATGCTCGTAGACCATCGATGTCTCAGTTGTTTATTGTTCGGATCATCACGTGCTTCGAACATTGGTATTTAGGCGTCTAAGATCCAGTAACACCACCTCTTAAAAGGAGTTCAAAGGCAAAGACGCAGGAGAATGGCCAAGAAGAGGTACCGCGCACGCCAAACACCCAACGCCGTTCCTGATGCTTTTTCTTCACAATCATATCGCGATATGCCAACAATGTAATCCTCTACCTCACCCGTAATGGCCTCATGACCACAGGGCTTCGACGGTATCTCACTTCCTCTTCGACGTCCCAAAACCCGTGATGCCCATAGCCGCCATCATATCGTCCTCATCGTGCTCACCCTCAATCCGAACATCGTCGCCATATTCGACCTTGACCTTCTCCGCCGCCTCTTTTTCAGCTCTCTTCTTCTGCAGGTCTGTCTGCCTCTTTAACCTCCGCGCCTCCCTCTCCTTTGCCTCCTCTTCCCCCCTGATCTCAAGCCGTTCCTTAAGCGTAGTCGTAGCCGCGCGTTTCTCTTCGTGGAGGCGCTCCCAGACCTCATCAACACGCCTCCTCACCTCCTCCGCATCAGCCCTCTTCACCTCACCCGTCTCACCGATATTTCGCAAATGCTGCATGCTATTGATATGTTCGACCCACTGAATGTTGTCCTTGAACGTCAAGTCACAGGCAGCACAGTAGAATCCCGCTCCGCGTCCACGCTTGCCCTGACCCGCGCCCGCGGGCACAAGCATCGTCTTTCCAACATTGGCCTCGAGGTCCAGCACATCGCGACGCGCATGCGTGTGCGTCTCGTCGCCCGTCATGGGCTTGTAGTATTTCTTGCCTGCCAACTTCGCCTCGTAACGCGCCTTGGCCTCCTCGCGCTCGGCGCCCTCGCGCACGCGCGCCTTCTCGGCATATTCGTCTAGATCGTATTTCCGTCGGAAGGACGTGTCTGTCGCTGGCGTACCGTAGGCTGAGCCTTTGCCGGACATCTTTGCGGCTCTGGGTGCACTCGGTTGGCTGATGGGAAAGACGAGGTAGGAATGGCAGGGGCGCAACTATAGCCACGTCGAGAAACGTATGCGGTGGTATGGATTCCAGTCGAAAGATGAACGTACGCGACAGAGACGGTGGGATTGGTGAGTTGGATTAGTCGGTCGCGTAATCGGCGAGATCGTGAAAAACTCCACAGAAGTCTCAAACAAGAAGGAGGTGATGAAGCGATTAGAGATGTAATTCAAATGATGCTCCACTAATACCTAGGATGAGTCGTCCAGATCTCGTTGTATCAATCCGCAGATACTGTATTATGTCGCAGATATCTCGTTGGTGGTTGATATTTTCTCGGTGGAAATGGTAGGAACCCGCGCATGATCTTTAGGTATGTACGTTGTTGAACCCGCGCGGAGCTTGAACTTCGGCCCAGGACGTGATCGGCACTATCACAGTATTGAATATATAGACACTGTGCAATGTACATTTTCCAAGGGTAAGTACCCCTCGGTACCTGCGAATCATCGATTTTGTACCTAATGTGCCCCGCGATCTATGTATTCACTGAAGGCTATGCTTATAACGTAGTATATAGCCAAGCTTAACCCGTAACCCCTCCACATCCGAAATTTCTTATGCGACAGACCAACACCCGTCGACCGTATACAGAAACCATCGACTCAGCTTCATCTCCTCGATCCACGTTAGTTATCACTTCAAGATGCTGTATCTAGTAGGTCTGGGTCTTTCGGACGAGACCGACATCACCGTCCGGGGCCTCGAGGTTGTTAAAAAGGCTTCCAGAGTCTACCTCGAAGCCTACACCAGCATCCTATTAGTAGACCAGGCCGTTCTGGTGAGCACATATCATCGTCATTGTCGGTCTCATGCCTACGGCTAACGCTAATGGCACAGTAGGAGTCTTACTATGGCCGATCCATCGTGATTGCCGACCGCGAGATGGTAGAGTCCAACAGCGACGAGATCCTCCGCGATGCTGAGACCGAGGATGTCGCATTCCTCGTAGTTGGCGACCCGTTCGGGTACGCATTGTCACACCTGTCCCATTCACTTATACCGGATCTAGAAGACTAATCAACCATCCAGTGCGACGACACACACCGACCTAGTCCTGCGCGCGCGTGAGCTTTCCATCCCCATCCAGACGATCCCAAATGCCTCCATCATGTCAGCTATTGGTGGATGCGGACTCCAGCTGTACAACTTCGGTCAGACGGTATCTATGGTGTTCTTCCTGGACAACTGGCGGCCAGCATCCTTCTACGACAGAATTCGGGAGAATCGCAGCATCGGTCTCCACACACTCGTGCTGCTGGACATCAAGGTGAAAGAGCAGAGCCTCGAAAACATGGCACGGGGAAGACTCATATATGAGCCGCCCAGGTACATGACCGTAGGTCAGTGTGCGCAACAGATGCTGGAGATCGAGGAGGACAAGAAGGAGGGCATCTACGGGCCCGACAGCCTGGCCATTGGTGCCGCTCGGGTGGGTGGCAAGACGGAGAAGTTCGTCGCTGGAACCCTGAAACAGCTCTGCGATGCCGATGACCTGCTCGGTAAGCCGCTGCATAGTCTCGTCTTGCTGGGCTCGCGGGCCCATGAATTGGAGAGGGACTATGCGCGCGAGTTCGCCATCGACAAAGAAGTATGGGATAAGGTATGGGCGGAGCAGTATGGTCAGCATTAAACGTTTGCTCATTTTACCTATCTGCGATAAAATACCCGTTTGACCTGTTACATTCTTCGTCCGGAAATCCCAAGATACCCGCCGGCGCTATCCGTCGACCTACTGAGACGATCTTCGCGACTTCACTTCGGCATCAGTGATCTCCCGGATCTTGTTCACATTCGCCTGCTCTCCTGTCACCATTCCTTTGGCGATCTCCATCATGCGACCAATGATGGTGCGATCGGTCACGGCATATGTAGCCGTTGTCATCTTGACTCGAATGATGCCAATTCTGGGGTCATTTTTGGACCCGTCATGCTTACCATCGCGTAGATCACCCATCCAAGCTTTGAGCGTGGGATTATAGTATTTTGCGATGAGACCGCGGTCCGTCTCGATGCTCGTGGTGCCCGCGATCGAAGCCCATTGGCCGGAGCTGTCGAGAAAGGCAACGTTTACGTGGGGATCACTCTTCAACTCGTCTGTCTTGTGCGATTCGGTGTTGGTAAAGAAGAGATAATCCACACTCCCTTTCTCCTGACGTGGTCCGTGTTAGATGCGCCTGCGACGAATTTGCGCTGTAATGAATCATAGAGAAAAAACTTGGATTTACCTTTGCTGCTACAGCCATGCAGCGCGAGACAAGTCTCCCCGAGGCCCGGTCGCGCGTCGTCATCATGCCGAACTTGCAAGTGCTGACGAACTTGTCAAGCCCTTCAATCTTTTTCTCTGTCGAGATTTCATTATCCTTGTTGGCGTGAGTGTACGGGTCGGCCGGCTTGCCGCCGGTGTCCGTGTTGGAAAAGGAGGACATGGCGAACTTCTGGTACGACGTCGGTTTTAGTATGAATTATTAAGAGCAAGGTCGTCGTCGATTGCGATGATACTCGGCGTCGATCGAGGGGTATGCAATGCAAACAAGAGAGAGTAGTGGCAACGTTGGATCGCTTTTTACCCCTATATCATCTCTCCGTCTTATATGCCCCATCACCTCCCTGAGCATCCCCAGGCCATGCGTAATAACGCACTCTCTGTGACTTCATAACGGAAACCACTGCAGTAACCAAAGAAACCACTGTCTGTATTCATGGGCTCGATGACGAGGGGACTAAGCGTTAGTGCTGGCATGGGCGAGTGACGGGCGAGTGAACCCTGAGACAGATGGGATTGATTTCATCATATTGACTCGTCATGTGAGCCTCAGCGCATTGTTGCCGTGTAAGTCGAGGCGAGGTGCTCATGTCGTGACGTCAACCAGGAGAGGGAGAAAGGGACTCCTTGATCAGCTGCTTGGGGCTAGTGTGCTGCGTTATGTAGCTCACCTTCGAGTGCATTAGCGACCATGGGAGGTTGTCAACCTTAATCCAAGTAGGATGCCCAGGAGGGATCCATGATGGGAGATGGTAGTAGTTGTAGCAGAAGAGGAGTTGACATCTACTGTGGAAGTATTCACGTGATAGGGCGATGAAACCTTACCTGACACATACCTCATACCGCATTCCATACCGTATACCGTATCCTTCTGATATGCGTTCCGTTTTATACGGAATACAACTCCGTTATTCACTTGAGTCAGGGAGTCGCCTTGAATAACTGCTAATTTCATGGACCGAAACAATCCAAAGCGTGAATCCATGATCCGTGACTGTGCCTCCAAATACTTCACACCTACGCTCACCTACCATCGAGTAGGTTCTGTAGGTAACCGCGATCTGCCTACAAGGGGAGGTTATATTTGACTGCTTCCTTCGTACCTTGGGTAGGCCGGCACGTACGTTTCACAGGTAGACATTTTTGTAGGTTAGTAAGGAGCAGTTCAGAAGTCGACATTGAATGCGGAATGAACCCGACGGATTACGGATTACGGATTACTCGAGGATCGCAGTTCCCGTAATCCGTATCATCACTTCAACTGCTTGTACACAAAGATGTATCTTCCGTATCGGATCCGTGTGTACCACATTTAGGTACCTGCATTACTGGAGTAGACTCCAAAATTGGCTACTACCCGTGCTAAGATGCACACTAACGGGCGTTACCTCTAGGTACATCCCGTCTGGTGAACACTGCCATGGATTTACATCGAGTCTCTCGTCACGCAGACTTGCATTTAAATACACCACCACTTCTGAGAGAGAGAGTGATCGCTCTAACAATTCTCTCTCCAAACAGCTACCTGTCTCGGACGTACAGCACCTTCCTCCGGTGACATAAGGGCCATTACATAAGCGTGGCTACAGGGACCGGGGCACTTGGTTGGGTACCTGTGCTCCCCGTACGTTTTAGTGCAGCGCACCGGTACCGTCAAGAGGCCCATGCACATCCAGGGGTGCACAACATCAGTGCTAGCAGTGCTAGCGTCTTCTGCACGAGGTACCTACACGCCCTGCCTACCAAAACGGCAAGTACCTGCTCCTCCCCCAAAGTCACCTCATCCACTCTCTCTTCCTCCGGACTCCAGATCCAGACTCCAGACCGGCTTTCATCCCGCAAACACACACACAACCTTCTCGCACGAGCACATCTTAACCTCACTCTCACCACCACCAACACCCTCAACCGCCACCACCACTGCCATTACGACGACTCTTCGTCCTCTACTGCTGTGACTCATCAACCTCGGCTGCTGTCCCAGTGACATTGTTGCCCCAGACCAGGTAAACAGTGCCATCCTCTCTTCAATTGGCCTCCACAGTCTGCTCTCTCTCTCTCTCACCTCTGCCTCTTGCTCCTCTCACGCTGCATCGTCAATCCGTCCACGAAATACCTACCCGGCCTTCACAATTCATCCCCGGCTTTCTCTCTCCCCACTCCATTTCCATCTAACCGCATCCCGGCAAGTCCAGCTAGCCCAACGCCTAGTGTTTGTACCATCTCCGCTGTGTCTACGCCTGACGCTTTGCCATCTTCATGTTTCTCTGCCCGCCTAAGTCGTCTCATCATTGCCTACTGCCTACTACCTACCTACGCATTACTACCTGCTAGGTAGCCGGGTTTCGTCTGTCTAGGCCTCTCTACGCAATACGCGCCAGGACTACGCAGCACGTCCGGTCACAGTCTCAATCCTGCCCTGGCCTGTCTATTCGCATATCGCCTTCTCTTGAGACATCAGACTCTCGAGTCCCTCTCTTATCTCTATCGCTGTCGCTGTCTCTGTCTTCTCCTGCTCTCACTGGCCCCTCTCTTTGCTGGGAGCTGCCCATCTGCCAATCACCAATCTCATTCTTGGCGTATTTGCTTTTCTAACTCCAGCACAGGCATCAGATCGGGGCGCGTGCTTCGGACGGAGCATCTTCTTGACTCTGATTGACTGCTTTACACGTGGTCTTCTGTTTGATCCCGTCCGCCCATTGATTCCAGCCAGAGACCAATCGGCCTAATTCCGACCTCTGCCGCTCAACCTCTTTGCAGGGCATCGTCCTTTCTTACTTTACTCTCTTTCTTACCGTCCTTACCGAATAATTACTACCTATTGTTATCCTGTTGAGTTGCGTAAACCGCGGTTGGCCTTCGTATCATCGTGTGACTCTCGTGCCGCAGCCAAAATGGTAAGAGTGATCTTATTCGTATAAGCCCACGATGCATCCTCGTTCATTCCCTGCTTCTTTCCTTTTCTTTTCGTTTCATGCATGGCCGCTTTCGTCTGTCCACGCCTCTCGTCAGTAAATGCACAGTCTCTTACTCTTCTACGTAGAATCCGGCATGGCCGGCCTGGGAGTGCCGTGATCAGGCGGACCAAGCCGAGCAGTACTACAACCAGCCTCTGCGCACCAAGAATCGCCGTTTGGAGGCGGAGAACATGGTGCTTAAACGCCTGCTGCGTGAGAACGGCATCGAGTGGCCGTCTAAGCCTCGACATGCCAGTCCAACTCGTGTGACCCGTTCGGGGAGAAATCAACCTTCGAGCCTCCCGCGTTTGCCCGTGGAGGTCCTACTCAGAATACTCTCCTATGCTATGACCAGTCCACATCCCATCACCGATCCTCTCTGTAAGACTAAGCCCGAGCGCATGCTTGCACGCGAGAAGACCAAGAACAACATCGCCATCCACTTCCTGGCTACCTGTCGCGCCTACCATTTCGAGGGCACCAAATTCCTATGGTCGAACAACTCGTTTGTTTTCACGAGTCCAGCCAACCTGGCCCATTTTTCAGAACTCGACCTCGCATTCCGTCGACAGATCAAGCACGTTACATTCCGCCTAATCGCCAAGTTCTATGATGACGAAGATCGTGTGCACCGCCTCCCACGGACCTATCATCCCGATCTGAAGTGTTCCGTTAAGCTGGTCGTGCAGCGTCGTCCCAAGGAGAGAACATTGGCTCGAGGTGGCTTTCGTGCTTATGCTTGGTATCAATTGGTCGATTTCCTCGAAGCCTTGTTGCCACCTCACGAGCCCCGCACGCTTGCTGGCCTCAGCTCCTTTCCGGCCCAGCCGCGTCCAAGGCTGCTTCCTTCTCTCCAGACCCTTCGAATCGACTTCGTCAATTTTACCGACGATCTCCTTCAGTTCCCACCCGCACAGCTACATGATTTAGCCTCACATCAACTGGGCTGCATGTTGAATGAGATCATTCTAACGGGCATTCCCACTGACGAGTGCGGACTGCGTGTGAGTACGGAGCTTTCTGGTCTCCTGAAGGATGAAGGCCTTGTGATTGATCACGCGCCGGTCATGATCGCCTCCAAGTCGGGTGTTCGCCAACTGCAGTGCGGTGACCGTGCATGTCACTATTCTTCCAAGGTGGTGCGAGCCATGCGTAATGCCGATAACAACCTCGTCAACAACGCACATCACGACTATGCTGCCAACCTCTTCCCACCGGCACCTCCTGATGAGGGCAAGCCTCCTCATTCCATTTTCCATTCATGTCGCACGATTTGGAAGAAAGTACCCATCACGCTCGATGGGCCGCAAAAGCGTAAATGGGTCCTGTTCGATCGTATTAGCGGCATGCCCTGGGACGAGATAGAGGAAGAAGCCACCTTGTTTGACGTGATGGACGAGGAAGACGAGCCCTCAGTATGTGTGAACTGTGGCAATGCTCACCCTGGTGCGCTTCTTTCCGATGAGCTAATGGACCTTTATGACGATGATTTTTGAGAGACCTACTCTGTCCGTGAGGACGTAAGATGCTTTGACACTCTCTCCTGATTGCGATATGCAGGCTTGACCGCATGCATATCAAGCTTATCATGTATGTATGTGATACCTCGTTGGCTGCTGCTTCTCCTGTTTGGCAAAAACAATAGGCAATGGACGAAGAGAAAGGAAATGGCTAAAACCAAGACGAAAGTCCTTCATGCTGCCACAGCAACTGTATGTATTGCACCATAGATACCTGCCTACTTGACCAGTGGTCTCACATACATCAGTGAGCACGGCTACTAAGTGGCTACCTACCTACCTACCTACCTCTCTCTGTCTGTAGTACGAATAATGTCACCTGCTTATACGGATTAATGGCCATGCACTATAGTCTCTAGATTTATATTATTGCTTCTTCCGTTCCCTTCTCCTCTCCAGACAATCATGGCCAACGTGACTGACTACAAATTCAGACCCGATAAGAAAGGGGTACGTGATATGGGAAATTCCTCCTTTTACTTAAAAGAGATATCTTCGTACGTTATAAATGTAGAGGGGCCGTGTTTCTAACAGTTCAAAATACAAAATAGAAACTGAAGTGATACTATATTGAAGTTCGGACGGAAGCAGAATCATATCTATTATCCCATGTATCAGTATATGGGATAAACATGCCACAATATCTAGGTATCACAGAAAAACCACCTAAACGCATTCACTACTTCATTTTACAGACAGGTCTTAAACATGTACATCTCAATGCTTATATCAATTAATCGTTGATCAATGCAAGTATCTTTTCTCATACAACAGCATCGCAGATTTTCAGCTTTGCTTGCCTCCCCTGACAAAAAAAGCCCCCCCCTGAAAATTTCTTCTAGCAAGAAAAAAAGGGGGACAGGGATACGCACAAAACACATTCTATAGAGCCGTCTCAGTCGACGAACAATGCAGAAAGCTAGGTAGGTATTCCTCATTCCTCATCGTCGTCTTCATGCGCACTCTCATACGTCTCCTCCTCGCCGGGTGTCGGCTGCTCCTTGCTCTCCTCAGCCCCCTTGCCGTTGGCAGCCCCGTCTATGGTGACGCCCTCCGTCTCTAACCGCAACCACTCGTCCCATTCGGGGAAGAGCTCGTCGTCTTCCGTGGGGACACCGATGACCTTAGCAACACGTCCCTTCTTCGCTTTCTCGAGGCTTTCCTTCCAGCCCTTGACGGCGTCGACTGTCGAACTCGGCTTGTACGTCTGCGAGAACATGACGGCTTCTGCCAATCGATTCGTCTTCATGAGGATGTCCACACAGCTGCCGGTGTCGCCGAGTAACCATTTGCAAGTGAATGCCACGTTTTGAGCACCTGATTCTTCGGCTTGCTGGGCCAACGCCTTCAATCCTTCCTGGTCTGATGTGCTCGAGTAAATCAGGAGTAGGGAGCCGAGATCGCGGGCGTGCGTGAAACACTCCGTGGCAAGGGACACGTCCCAGGCAGTGAGAGCAGCATCACCCACTGTCTTCCACTTGTGCTCCACGTTCGCTTGGCGGGCCAAATCCAACGCAATCTGGAGTTGGTTGAGAGAAAGTGCGAGATCGAACTTGTGTTCCGGATCTGTCGCCACTTCGAGTGCCAACTCCTTAAGACCCTGTCCTTCGAGGAATCTGGCGATCTTGTTGAGCTGGTCCGCCGGAATGCTAGGGAGTAGTTCAGTGGCGGTTTCCATATCACCTCTTAATACGAGAGTCTGGTATTCGAGAACAGGCAGGGACAGGGCGAAAGAAGTGACGTTGACATCTTTGTCGGCGAGGTAAATCCTTGAGTCTCTCTGAATGAAACCGAGAGAGTACATAGGTTGGTCGAAGTGAGTGATCGTGTAGGTCTGGTCGCCGACCAAGCTGTTCAATCGGTTGGTGCTGTTCGTGTAGATGAATGAATCGCCCACCCATACACCGGTTCGCACCCTGTTCTCGTCTTAGCAATCAACTCGCTTCAAAGTCAAGAGTATAACCTACGTCTCTGCGATGTCTGTGATGACTTCGAACGCAGCTTCCACGCCATCCTCGTCAACCAATCCAGCTCGAACAGCTTCAACGTAGTTTTCACGAGAAAATCTTAAGACGTAGAAGGTGTCGTCGCAGGCCAAAGCCACAAGTTCACCACTGTCGGACCAGTAGACTTGTCTCGGCTCCACTTCAATACGTCGGACGAGGCCGCCAGTGGCCCAGTCGTAGAATGAAATACCGCCTTGGCCCTTCACACCGAGGAGGACACCGCCGGTTAGACCGTCGGCTTGGAAGGGGATATCCAAGCCGCCAGGCTTCTCAACGAAGTTCTTGTATACCTTGACCACTAAAATGGACCAAGTTAGCACAAACTACCCGTTACATCGCAAATAGCCAACACCTAATAGGGGGTAATGCTCACCGGTGCTAGACTCTCTTATCGCATAATCGTTGCTGTTATCTTTCGAGGCCCATACGAAGTCGAGAGCTGAACCAAAAGCCTTGTTACGCCAGGCCAATGCGGTATAGATAATATCTGGTCACGTTTGTCAGAACACGCATACTAGATAACCCCCGAGTTCAGAAGAGCTGAGGATAGTCACTTACATTCACCATCTCCGCAAACTGCAACGAAGCGTCCATTGGGAGAGTGAATCAAGGTCTGAGGATAGATCTCGCAAGTTCCCAGATCCTTGGTCGGGAGTGTAATGGGCATGTTGTCTTTGATGGATGCATCTACAGTTGCGATGTCAGCTGAGTTGCCTATATGAAATCGCCTGGTAATCACACTTACCACCACCTTTGACAATAGACGAGACGATTTCGTTGTGCCGTGCCCAGATGAGCTTTCCGGAGCCATCCATGGATACGGCAGGTTCTTCGCGACCGAGCTTGACCACTACGGCACCGTCATCAAAACCGACGGCGATGCCTTGCTTGCCACGTTGGTAAGCGACACACCAACATCTTTCCAATCCGTAGTTAAGGGACTGTTCAAATCTGTAGGCTGCGAGGATATGAGTTAGTACAAACAACCGTGCTTCACAACGTCTCAATGTCGAGTACTCACTGTTGGCATGCCACATGCGAATAGTTCCATCCTCAGAACCGGAGATAATGATGGGTAACTCTGGGTGGTAAACGGCGAATGATACATTGCTAGTGTGCCCTTCAAGGCTCGCTATGAGCGACTTGGTTGTGTAATCCCACACCCTATGAATAACAGTGAGTATAAGACATTGACCCAAGTCAAGCAGGACAAACGTACTTGACTGTTCGGTCATCTGATGTGGTCAATAAGTAAGGCTTGTCGCTGTGAGGATAGTACTAGGATATGGTTAGGACTTCATGAGAGCCGACCTGTTCTTCAGGGCGAACTTACATCGACGTGGTTGACACCCTTGGTCTCATGCGCCTCCAATGTGAAATTCGGCGAAGGGGAGCCTAAACTCCAGATCTTGACAGTCCTACGTGACCACATTGTAAGTAATACCGAGCAAGAGGAGAACGACACGGAGGACATACCTATCTAAGCAGGCTGAGGCAAAGGTGTTGGTGTCCTTGGGGTTAATGGCCAGGCTCATTACGTAGTGGCTATGGCCCTCAAAGACCTGCACACACTTCCCTGTAATCGGTCGTTTAGCATTTCTGGAAAGCCAAGACAAGCTGTAGGGTAATATCCATGCGCGACGTACATTGGCGGTCCCAATCCCACTAATCGAAGTTTAGCAAGTAAGCACAGACAGGGAGCGAGGAGACGGGGGAGGATGCTGTGTAGGTGTTTGCGACATACAAGTTTGATGGTCATCTGCGGCAACATTAGCGACTGTCAAGGCGCGAGGAAGAACGCGCGGAGTGTGTACTCACGTCATCACTGGCAGTGAGAACAAATGGTTGCGTGGGGTGAACGACGATGGCTCGGATATAGTCTGGGTGTGCTTCGAATGAGGTGACCTTCTCCGAGGTGTTGTAGTTGTAAACCCGGAGTTGGAAGTCGTCGGAGCCGCAGACAATCCAGTTCTTTCTGGCAACAAAACGGCCGGCACGGACGGGGACATCGGTCAACTACAGACGTTAGCGATGCCTGTGTACTCTACTACCCAGTCTTCAAGTGCGTCTCACCTCGAAAGTCTTGACGACCTGTTGTGTCTCGTAGGACCATATGTAGACATGGCCTACGCGCTGTTAGCAATTTGTCGAGTCGCTCGCAAGGGCGGGTGCTTGGAAACGTGCCGCTATAGAGTGTGGTCAAGATCCAGGGCTCCTGGGGGTGGAAATCAACCGACTTGACGCGCTCGCTGCGCGCAAAGAGCTGACGCTGAACAATCAAACCCGAGTTAGCATCAGGACAGCGCACCATGTACTCGTCAAGTCCCAGGCCGGGTCGAGGATAGACAGAGGGGAAAGAGAGGGGGACAGAGAGCTAAGAGCCGCAGCCGGAGCCGAGGTCCGTGTCCGAGCCCGGGGACGAGGGAGAGGAAGAGGACAAGAACCCTGGCAGATCCTATTGAACGCATCGCCAGCCTTGAGTCTTGCCTTGACCCCTCGAAGCTCCCTAGACCCCCTGAACGTGAAGCCGTCCCCAGACCTGAGATGCTAGTGCCCGGCGCATACACACCTTTACGTCTAACCTCATCTTGACGGCAGCGGAATGATTAAGGGTCGAAACTGGGGTTCGGTGGAAAAGAAGATCGGCGGTGGTCCAATTGGGCGTAGACGGGTATCGGTAAATCGAGATCGCATAGGGAGAGCAAGCTCCCGGCCGTGTAAGTGAAGTATTAAAGGAGGGATCTCTTGTTTCCTGAACCGATCCTCAAGTAAGAAAGCAATAACGCACGCTCCCGCCTATGAATTGAAGACGTGCGACAGACGAGGCTCGTTGATGGCGCCCTCGTTGGTGAGCGTTGGAGTGGGCTACTATTGGGGGAGCGAGAGTGGTTGGCGGGTTGATGGTAGAGGTGTCGTATTTGCCATTAGTCTGCTCGTAAGTCCACAGGTGGTGAGTTGACAGATGGAGGTGACGGCCAACCTGCCTAGCATTGGCTCGAGTCGGGCTGTGGACCCTGTTTCCACCACCATCAATGTGGTCACTTCCTTTATCAGTCAGCTTATCGTCCTATGTGAATACAGCTATGCATCTATCGAAGCTGCTACCCAGGCAACCCGCGACTCATGTGGCTTACTTTCGAGCGGCTCAGGATAGTTCTACTCTCTTGATTGGTCACCTCCTTAGTGTAACGGTCCAGATCCACGGAACAAACCCATCCGCCACCACCAGCCACGAAGTTAGGCTGCTGCTACGGATTAGCTTGATCCGCAGACCCTGATAAAAGTATTATGCATCTATAAGGAGTTACATTTATGCAATTACGGATTACGGATAAATATCAATGGAAACGCCTGCAACGCATCTTGCCGTCGGACTGCACGCGTGCAAAATTAAACTACGAAGTACGAAATACAAAATACGGATTACACGCGATGAAAAAAGGTAACAAGAACACCCGAGTCTGAATACTGTAGCCCAGTCAACTTACCGACGGATTACAATGCTCACACGTTATTCACGGATGGGTGAAGTAGTCAAAGAAATCGTTCTGGTGACCATATCTAGGCATTGTTCATTTACTACATGAATCTGGACCTCCAAAACCCGTAGTGGTTGGGTAGAGGCATGAGTACGGTACACCTAACATAGCATCGAGTGCGCAGTGCATCTACATTCCACAACTGATAGACCCGTCAAGTCATCGTTGCATGAGAGATCCTGCGCGTCCATTGCGCCCATTGTGCCCTTCCGGTATCGTTTCTTCTGAACGCCATTGTTAATCGTAAAACCAGCCCCTTGAAAAGCAACCCGAGCGCTTGCTGACCCATCATAACTTCATTGAAAAAAGACTACTGTCGCAGACCGAGACGACCCTACGGGCAATCATTCACTGCCATCTGCCTGCACCTTCTCGACGACTGCCTTGACTTTGGCATAGAGAGGGTGGCTGACCTCAAGGCCACAGATGTCCTGAACGACGGCGTCGGGGTTCTTCTCGGCCATGATCTTGGCCAATTCGGTGCTCTCCTTGTCGCCTTCGACACCCTGGAAACGGAAAGCCATTTCAGCAGCGGCCATGAGTGCCGAGGTCTCCATGCCTTCCTCGGCGAGGGATGCAGCAGGTCCAATGAGTCGCTCACGGCGGCCGAGCTTTCGCACTGGCTCGCGACCAACCCGCTTAACAGAGTCGTCAAGGTTGGGATTGCTGATTCGGTCAATGATCTTGTTCTTGTAGGCCTCTTGCTCGGCCTGGGAGACACCGTGCTTCTTAACGATGAAGGCGGCGGTCTCAGAGACGGCGGCAGTAACGGCAGCTCTGATGCTGGCATCGGCCATGGCTTCGTGGATGGTGGCCTTGCCTCGGTTGTATCCGTAGTAAGCGGCAGTGGCATGGGAGGTGTTGACGGTGTACAGCTTGCGCTCGATGTAAGGGTCGAGGTTGGCAACCCAGTGGATCGCGGGAATCTCAGGAGTGGGGACGCCGGCGTTAGTGAAGGGGGTGCTCTCAACGACCCACTCATAGAAGAGCTCGAGCTGGACATCCAGGGTAGGCTCTCCCTTCTTGTCAGGAACAATACGGTCAACGGCGGAGTTAGCGTAGATGGCCTTCTTGTTGCTTTCGTCAAGGATTTGAGCAGGAGTGTTCTTGGGGTCGCGGATATAACCAGCGAGGTTAGCGGTGTTGTTGATCATGTTCTCGCATGCAATGATGGCGAGGGGAGCCCGGTCAAGGGAGCGCTTCGCAAGACCCTTGGCAATAACGGGAGCAATGAACATGAGGATTCTAGGGCCGACAGAGCAGGTGAGAACGTCAGCGGTCGCAATCTCATCAATCAACTTGGCTTCATCAGTACGGGAGTTGATGGCAACGTAGTTGGAGATGGTCTTCTTGGTGGTGCCGTGGGTGCCAAGTTCAATGACGTCGTAAGAGGGTTGGGTGTTGAGGTTGTTCACAAGCGTGTCAACAACATCGGCGAAGACAACACGATAGCCGGCCTCGTGGAGGAAGCAGGCAACGAAGCCACGGCCGATGTTGCCGGCGCCGAAGTGAACAGCCTTCTTAGTCATGTTGAGGGATTAAGACTGCTGTCTAAGATGAATGATGGTGTGTGTTAAAGAATGATGGGAGGCTGTGCACCAGGGGACGACAATTGAATTGAATTGATTGAATAGTCTCGGATACTCTAGGTGCTTGTAGGTGAAGGATGGGAGTGGATGGAAAGTAGAAGGGGAACACAATCAGGCGGGGAGAAGAGAGGACTTTATATGGGGAGTTTCTCGTCACGAACGAAACTGGGTGACGAGAGCAACGAAGTTATGGGAAGGTAGGGCAGAGGTGTATATCGTGCCTACCACCTCTTGCCTGGTCTTCACTCCGGAGGCAGGCGCGCTAGGGAGGGATCACAGTCAGGCAAGTGGGGACATGGGGTTGGATTACTTAAGTGGAGAGGGGTGGAGAGGTGGAGAGGTGGGGGGCGCGTTGCCCGCTAAGGTTAGTGCCTTGGGTCGCGACTACCCATTCGGTACCTTCCAAGTCTGCACAGAGCTGATACATCCGAGTGTGAGTCAAGGCAGGTACGTTGGGATCAATCCGGCACGCATTCACACAACAGCTCACCTGAGGTTAGGTAACTCTCAGACATCAGTTAACACAAGAAAATTAGGTACGAAATTCAGGACTGTCATACGCCTACGTGCCCGTCTCGACGCTGAGGTATGTAAATTTGCCTACCTACCTACAAGTAGTATGGATTGGCAGGCACGGAGTAGGTGGATAGTACCTGCCTAAGCCATCGTCCTAATGTAGGTACTTGGTACACTACTCACGAACTACGCCGAAACCCATAGAGATCGGATGTATTGAACTGCATCCAGGCACAGGCAATGCGTTACTTGTAGGTCGGAGAGGCACCTATTCCGTAGATGGATATCCGTCTAACTGCTGTAGGTCTTAGTGTAACCCGTAACTGTCTCTTCATAATCCGCAATGCGGTGTACGAAGTACGATTAGGTATTCCGTACGGAAGAGAAACCGCCCTCAGGTTAGGAAGGTACGGATTGCCTACCACAGCTGTACTTGCCCGGTATGGCCTTCAGTTTGCCTGACGGGATGCTAATAAGGTTGTTTGCAAACCTTACGAATACAGACAGGTTGCAACTTGTCCATTGCAGCTTCCTACTTGTACGTAGATGGGACCTTAGTCTTTGGCATGAGAGCAGGAAGGTACTCCTACAGATTACGTCGAGGCTCTTGTTGTGTGGCTACTCCGTTCCATTCTCGTGGGATGATTCTGACTGGGGGAACCACTCGTGCGTTTGTTTGGTTCAGTCGTGCTCTCATGTCTTTTCTTCCCCGCTCCTTACGGGGTACGAGTATGTACATATGGCGCACACAGACCAGGTAACCTACCAACCAGGTAAAACAAAACACCACCAACGACAATCTCCCTACGGATTACCTACCATCCTAAGGCATTCATGCATGCATCCATGCGTAGGCTTTACCGTTCCAACCCTGGCATCGAATGCTGCAGCGGCCTGATACCGGGACAATTCCCTCATGATCCGTCGTGGGTGGGGCCGAGCTCGAGGAAGAGGTCTGGCAGGTGTTGCATTGGACTTGAGTGCTTGCTTGTGACATCTGACGGCGTCAAGACTGCAATGTTGTTGTTTTGTCGGTATGATTCCAGTGATGTACGAGAACGAGTATTAGACTAGTACTTCGTACTTGTCAAACCTCCTGCGTACATAAAGTTGTGTATGCCCTGCTTGTCGTCGTGTAAGTATCTTCAAGTCGATTGTCGATTGTGTACGAGTACAGCACGCTTACATGCTGTAGGTACGCAGGAATTGTTCTGTACAGCATACCTACATCTGTAGGGTGTGAATCCTCACGTCCGTACATCTTCGTACATACGTACAATTTGAGTACTGTTTCTATCGAGACACCATGGCACATATATCCACGCTGTATCGTACGCATATGTACGTAACAACTCTTGCTCCTCCTTGAAACTGGAGGAGACTCGCAGAGTGGCTGGTCGTCTCTAGCCCCTGATGGGACTACTGATCGTTTTCTGTCCACGGAATAGGCCTGGTATGAACAGTACCTAACCGTTCCAGGCACACCCGCAAGACACCCACCTAGTATTATTATGTATCCCGTATCGTGAGAGGAGATACCGGCGGCGGTGGGCTTCGACGTCACATGGTAGGTGCTGAGCTGCCTCTAGCAGGTTCGAAGTGGATGATGTCTTTCCCGTTTCTTGAAGGCGATATGTAGGTACCGGCACGATTTACCCCGAGCGTGCTGAATCGAGTTAGTCGAGAAGCCCTGCTGTCACTCTATTCGTCCTAAACGTCGATCTCGAGATCCGCCCGTGTTGGCCCCTAGACTATTCCGCATCGCGAAGTAGCGTATCCGCAGGTGTTATCGACGAGAGTCTCGATTCTGCGAGCTTCTCTCTACGGATTACGGATTACATTACACTACCTACCTAAGGTACCTACGGATTATCTCTTGTACGGATACCTGCTTCTTATTTCATGCTTGTCATGAAGGTAGTACTCCGTATGTAGCCAACAAAGAGGTCCCAAGCAGCGGCGGTTTACTGCTGTCTCCAGGCTTGTTCATTCTAACCATGTTGACACACAGGACTGGCAGGGCCTACCTGATCGAACCTGGACGCAGACACGTCGGAAGTTTGTTCGAGACTCGCACACTAGACACGACGTCTTCACTAACACCCATGCTCAGAGTCGATTACATAGGTAGGTCAGTATGTACGCAGTACACTATTCGCACACTACTTGTACATACATACACGACCGTATACCTACATACCGATCGGATGACCACAGGCTCCATCTTCCTGCCCCCGATCTTGGCCTTTCAGCTTAGATAGGCATACGGAGTAAAGCGCAAGAAACCATTCATGCACTCTTCTGCTCGCTGTTCTCCATACGCTGTCCATACCATTGCTTACTTGGCCTAGTACGGGATGCCGGGTCCTCGGGATAATTATCTATCCTCCTACTTCGTACAGAAACTACTCGTATTCTATACCGATTATACACTCACTTCCTTCACGGTCAGTGAGTAATAGACACCCTCCACCGCATGCCGGAGTCCCGATTTCCCAGTGCTCGGCTCCACATCGGGATTCCACGTACTCGTAAGATCATTCCAGCCGCCTATAAGCACGGATCAATCGACCGGTGAGTGTACTGAATTAGATACATGGGATATACGTCGTGAATACCTGCCGAGGAAGTCATCCGCAGGACAGTTACCGGCGGGCTACTTACACGATACCCATCTTGTACTCGTACTCATTACCGATCCCGATTCGCACATGTTCTGACTAGTACCTAGCACGGATAACTCCCTCCTCTAGGAAGTTATTCCATAGCCAGACCTCGATAATTCGATGGCACACCGCGCTTATCGTCACGGACCAATCTGCACCGCACCGACTTATGTACTTAGTTAGCGCCCTCCATAGCGTGGCTATGACGACGAAGGGGCCTTGGTTCCCTCAACCTCGCAACCACTGAACCGCTGAGCGGCTATCGCAAACGCACGTGGGGTGGATAACAAGATGAGAGCTTAAAGGCGTCCTTGCGCATTAGTTACGGATTTCAGCCAAGCACAGGCTATACAGCTCGCAGCGGGACGGGCACGAAATTCACTCATTCCTATCTTTCTTGCATGTTTGCCCTCGCCACCGGGCCCGAGAGGGAAAAAACAGGGAGATGATTGCCCTATGGAAACATTTTCTCTCGTCACTACGGAGTACTACTGGCCATCTATGCCCATGGAGTCCCGGCCCGATTTGCTGCTGCTCGACCACTGACCATATTCCCTCACTTTGGGGGGGTCAAACCACACAGCCCTTTTCCCGGTTCCATCCCATCTGTCCATTCATTCACTCACACGCAGCTTTGCCTGAGACTCTGACTGGTTGACTACTACCACAGTCCGTCACGACCAAACAAACGTCGAGTTCGCAAACAGGGCAACGGTAGGAACTGAAACACGCGTGTGAAATTATAGTACGACGGCTATCTCGGCCTGTGTTCAACTCCACTCCTATTACGAAATATACGTTGCATACGAAATATCGTACTCACAGCTTAGAGTCACCCCTGGACATTCATTCATACTCACACTCGCAACACTCACAAAGAAAAACAAAGAAAGTCACCCTTGTTTGACACATCATCCGTCACAGGATTTCCATCCCCTGCAGTCGGCCGGCCGGTATTTCATTTCATTTATCTCCATCGCCCACATCCCCCCAATACCGCCGGAAAGCCGAGACCGATCCCGATCCGTCCGTCTGCTCAGGCGCACCACTCAGTGACCTGTTATGCTAACAAGACCATAACCATCAGCTCATAATTATGATCATCCATTCCACCTCCCAACAAACCGGGAAGGAGAACAAAGAAAGAACATATCTATCAGAGTGATTTCTCTCGTCACCTATTACATACATGATAGGTGAACCTCTACGCAAGAAGATCTACGATATGTAACAGTCCCCGTCATTGAACAAACGACAGCGCGGACAGAGACCACAGATCCATTTCGCAGCAGTGCCTGCAACTCCCCTTGTTTCCTGTTCTCAACCAACCTAGGTAGGAAATCTGATGAAACTCAATTGAAACAAAACAAATGCACCACCTGCATCAAAACAAGAACATTAACTCAGGAAAGACGTCGTGAATTGACATGAGGACACGGGAGCTAGCGAAGGCGCCATGCAGGCTAGATGCAAAATCAAATCAAGTACGAAATATGCTTAAATCAACGGCACGATGGCAATTGAAGGAATTTTGTAGGTATCAGAAATATTCATTAACATTCAACTACGTACGTGACGCGCATTTCTCTCTCTCTCTCGAAAAAGGGGCTGTCATATGCCCCCGACCTAAATCAACCAGGGAGGGTTACAGCTTCTTTCTGGGAAGCGCCTCTTTTTTTTGTTTCCTATGCCACCAAACACCCAACACCCTGGGAAAAAGGAAAAGATACGCGAAAGTGAACTGACCGGCAGGTCACAAGAGAGCAAATGCTAAAGTCGTGAGGATCGTTCCAGCCTGCCGACCACATCTGACTTTCACTGGCTGCCGTACTTCTTGAACGCGCCGATGAGGGATTCAGTGCTGCTATCGTGGCCTTGGCTGGAGTGACCGGGCTCGTCCAGCTCCTGAAGGATCTTCTTGGCGAGGACCTTGCCCAGCTCAACACCCCACTGGTCGAACGAGTTGATGTCCCAGATAGCACCCTCGGTAAAGGTGAGGTGCTCGTAGTACACGATGAGCGCACCGAGCTCGGCGGGGCCGATGACACCGCCGACCAGGACGCTGGTAGTGGGTCGGTTGCCGAGGAAGACCTTGTGAGGCACGAGGTCGTCGGGAGTGCCCTCGCTCTTGACTTGCTCAGGGGTCTTACCGATCATGAGAGCCTCAGCCTGGGCAAGGTAGTTGGATGCCAGCATCTTTTGGTGGAGGTTGTTGGAGATGGGGTTGTGCGACTTGGCCGCGAGGATGAAGTCGCTGGGAATGAGCTTGGTGCCTTGGTGGACAAGCTGGAAGAAGGAGTGCTGCGCGTTCGTGCAAGGCTCACCGAACAAGATGGGACCCGTCGTGTACTTAGCAGGCGAGCCGTCTGAGGTGATAGTCTTACCGTTGGACTCCATGGAGAGTTGCTGAAGGTAGGCAGGGAAGCGGTGTAGGTACTGGTCGAAACTACATAGAACCCCAAATGAGAACAGAGTCGTTAAAATAAAAGGCGTAGACAGGGTGCAGATACTTACGGAGCAACCAAGTGTGTCTGAGCACCAAAGAAGTTGCTGTACCACACGCTCAAAAGACCACCGAGCACGGGGATGTTGTCCTTGAGAGGGGTCTCGCGGAAGTGCTTGTCCATCGCGTGGGCACCAGCCAGGAACTTCTCGAAGTTCTCGTAGCCAATGTAAAGGGCGACACTCAGGCCGATGGCACTCCAGACAGAGTAGCGGCCACCAACCCAGCTTTCGAAGCCGAACATGTTCTTGCTGTCAATGCCGAACTTGGTGACCTCAGGCTCGTTGGTGGAGAGGGCAACAAAGTGCTTGGCAATCTCGCCCTTGCCGCCCGTCTTCTCGAGGAACCACGACTTGGCGGTGTTGGCATTGGTCGTAGTCTCTGCGGTGGTGAAGGTCTTGGAGGCAACCAGGAAGAGGGTGGTCTCGGGGTCTGAGTTCGCGAGAGCCTCGGCCATGTGAGTGCCGTCAATGTTGGAGACGAAGTGCAGGGTCATGTCCTTGGCACCGTAGTGCTTGAGGGCCTCGGTGACCATGACGGGGCCACTGTCAATCCCGCGGTCAGCTAAAAATCCAATGGGTACGGTACGGTACGGTACGTCCAGGGAAAGGAGGCCGGCTTACAGATCAGAACCACCAATGCCGACGTTGATGATGTTGGTCAGCTTCTTGCCGGTGTAGCCCTTCCACTGGCCACTGCGGACCTGCTCGGAGAACTCCTTCATGTGCTGGAGCACCTCGTTGACACCGCCAGAGCAGTTCATGACGTCCTTACCGTCAACCTTCATGTCCCAGCCGCCGACGTTGCGCAGAGCAGCGTGGTAGACAGCACGCTGCTCGGTGAAGTTGATCTTCTCACCCGCAAACATAGCATCACGCTTCTTTTCCACGCCAGCTTCCTCAGCAAGCTTGATGAGCAAGTTGATGGTCTCCTCGGTGACGAGGTTCTTGCTGAAGTCGAACAGAATGTCGGTATTCGAGGGGGTGCTAACGAAGGTCTTGCTGAACTTGGCGAAGCGAGCCTTGTCGGCAGCAAAAGCCTCCTTCAAGACAAACGTCTTGCCGACCGTGCGGTAGTGCTCCTCAAGAGCAGCCCAGGCCGAGAGAGATGTGGCTTGAGGCATGTTGATCTACTTTGCGTGGAGCTGAATTAGTAACGGCGAGGTCTGACAGCAGCACTGACAACGGGAAAATGGCAGATTCTGAGCTGGAGGGATCGTGAAGGATAAAGGCAATAGAAATCTCCCGAGTGCCTGCAATAATGCGTCGAAGCCACAGACTTACGGTGTTACAATATATCTCGGGGATGGCAAAGTCCGAACTCGGGAAGAAGACACAGTGTGTGTGGTCTCGAATTGGCTCCTGTCGACTGCAGCAATGCAAAATGCAGAGTGCAGTTCAATGCAAAGAGGGAGAGATCTGGTGGGGGGATTGGGGGGTTATGCGATGACGAGCAGGACAGGAACAGTCGCTACCAGAGCACGAACTTGGAACTTATAGAGCTGGGAGGAAGAGCTCGGGATGCCGGAGGGGTCGGTGATGTCTACGAAATACTTCGTACCGCCCTACCCCGCGCTTACATTACCCGTAGCACCTGCTTACTTACGGAATTTCTGGCACGCTACGAATTACGAAACGTCCACACTAACCCGCCCTGGTACTAGTTCATTGCTCCGTATTGCTCCAGAGTCCAAACCCGTCGAGCCCTCCTCATTGCCCGATCTGAGTGACGTGAAGGTTGCCGCCTTTTGCTTACGGATTCCGGATTGCCAGGCACCTACAGAATGGTACGGATTCATCTGTCATGAGTTAGGCATCCTTACATAACGGCCGTCCATCCGACGGCCCGCTTCGGCCCGTATCGTACGCAGCATTGATGCCCGGTCACATGCACGTTTCAATCCATCTGCCTCACCAGCACTTTCTAGAACCTCATGTGCGGAGAGTCGGAGGTATGTATATTTATGTACTTAAATTCCATAGGTCATATTGAGGTACCATCTGAATGATTCGCTTATCAATCAGTCGAGAGAGGAATGAAGATATCCCGGGTCGTTTGTGACAGGTTGCGAATGTATTCGAACGTATTCCATCGTGGCCATGTTGTAACTCGCACAGCACCAGGGCCCTAGGAACTGGAAGATGAATCGGGTCAGAAATAGCTGTAATTCATGCCTAATGGAATACACAGGTAATATGCCATGTACCCTCCCATGCTACCTATATCTCCAGATCACCTCCAGCATTGCTCGTTCGGTAAGCATCCACGGCGGCATGGTATAACTACCAATCTCGAAGCTACCTAGTATTCCGGTACGCCTTGCAACTCTTCAACTCTTCCACGTTCAAAAGGGGCAGCTAACTGACTAGAAAGACGCTGCCCATCTTGAACGAAGAAAGCTCTGCAGGGACTGCTATTTACGACATCATTCGGGATTTCAGTGAGGATGCAGTTCGTATCTTGGTGAATATGCCATAAATTCCCCATGTCCGCCCGCCATATACGATCCATACCCTTCATTCCCAGCTCACTCAAGCGTAGTCCGTGACCTGACTGACATTCCTTTTCCCTCGGCTGCCTCGTGAGCTTCACCCGATCCAAGCCAGTACAGTTTGGAAGCCCCGTTGCCGACACTGTCTTGGTGATCAACAGATCTGACTTTCCAAACTGTTCGCTGGATTATGATCACGGACGGGTGTCGAGATATAGCCGTCCGCAGCTTTCCGCAGTATCCCAGTATCCCAACCCCAACGAACGCATGGCTCATTTACCTATATCGCTCCGAGACGCTGTTCATGAATGAAGGGTCCTTAATGCTTCCTCCACCATCACCTAGGCCAGCAATCGGGCGGTTGTAACTGAAGCCCACAAACTGGTCTTGGGCTGTCTGCGACAACACAGATCCCTCAACAAGTGAGTCCTGAGGAACCTCCTTGGTAAAATCAGGATCAAAGTTGTCTGTGTCAGTTGCATCGACCTGAAGGGAACACTGTTAGCACAAAGCAATTTCATTAGCAAGTGGAATATCACATACGACTCTGGGTTTGAAGGTTGGCTCGTATTTTCGCTGCAAGAGCTTGCGCCAATCAATGGCATGGAAGAAGGGGTGCGCCTTGATCTCGGCACTGCCTCCGGCTCCCAGTCGTTCCTCGGGCTTGCGGTTCAATAATTTCGTGAGGAGATCCCGGGCCGCAGGTGGCACCAAGTCTGATGAGGGGAAGTCGAGAGGCTCCGACAGAATCTTGCGATACATCTCATTCGTATTATCGTCGTAGAAAGGCGGTAAGCCAGCCAACATCTCGTAGAGAAGGACGCCGAGTGTCCACCAATCAACAGTCTTGTTGTAACCCTGACCCATTAGCAACTCAGGGGCTAGGTACTCCGGTGTGCCACAGAACGTGTTCGTTTGATCTTCATCCTTCATGTCGAGCTTGCAGAGGCCAAAGTCGCACAACGCAATGTGGCCTTGGTAATCGAGCAAAATGTTCTCGGGCTTGAGATCGCGATAGATGACGTTGAACCCATGCAGACACTCCAGGGCGCAAAGAAGCTCGGCTGTGTAGAAACGCGCGCGGTTGACATCAAACCGTTGCTCCTTCTGCAAATGATGGAACAGCTCGCCACCGTTGACGAAAGCTAAGACAAAGTAGAGCTTTTCGGGGGATTGGAAGGTAAATTTGAGCGGCACGATGAAGGGGTTGTTGATCTGTGCAAGCACCGATCTCTCGGCAAGGGTGTGAGCCACTTCAGATCGAGAGATGATGTGGGCCTTGCGGATGGTTTTGAGAGCATAGATCCGGTTTGTGTCTTTCTTTCGGACCTGCATGACCTTTCCGAAACTGCCCTTGCCGACTACCTTGAGCAGCTCAAAGTCTTCCATGGCCAGTTTACCTTTGCGATTCTCCACGTATTCAACACCGATCTTCAGCTTGCCACAGCCGTACTGCACATCAACCCACTCGACACCACTGTGTCCAAGTTCTCTTTCGCGGCTCATGAACTCAGCGGCAGCCTTCTCGCGGTCCTTTTTGCTGGCTTTGGCATCCTCGACAAAGGTACGCTTTTCTTCAAATCGAGGATTTATGCGAACGACACCCATGAAGATGTCTTGGCTGCGACCTGAACCAGCCGCCGCGTTGGGGTTTCGTATGTAGAGATGTACGTTGAGCTCAGTAACGCGAGATACGTCGAACTTGAACTGGATATTGTCGCCGGCCCATAGGGGGTTCTCGGGGGTACCCGACACGGCGTTTACAAAGACTTGAACCTTGTCGAAGTCGATCATGGCATAGGGCAGGTATTTGCTAGATATTCTACCATGATTGGAGGGGATACCGGAAAATCCTCCGGCAGCAGTCTGGGGGCGACCGGCGCCGTTAGACCGCTGGGCTGAGCCCGGCCGAACGGAGCCAGCAATGGAAGTGCCCGTCGACATGGATCCCGATTGGTGCTGTGAGGAGAGAACATTTCGGTGCTGGTCGGGAAGAGCGAAGCCATGGCCCTCGTGAAGGGTGATGACGAGAATACCGGGCTTGGGAGGCTTGACAACAGGCTCCTGCACCAGGGATTCGGAGGCAGCTGTAGAATGTGTGAGCACAGCAGCCGGTTAGCTGATGAAGGCATGTGAAGATACGCACCGATGGCATTGTCATTCGGGGTTGGCGTAGCCGAGGTTGCAATCAAACCCTTATCGTCCTTCTCTGTGATAGTGGATGTCGAGGTGTTGCGGGAAAATGTGCTTGTAAGAGGACCCAGATGGGTTTCTTTCAACTCTGTTCAGAAGAGGGCGGGTCAGCCTCGGAGCTCTGTCAAGGATCATATGCTACGATAATATCTAGCGCACGAGGCGAGGCCGACTCGAAGTCTGTGCGTTTATCGAAATGACATGCTAAAAGGTGGGATGGTAGGACACGACGGCGTTATATAAATATGACGAGTACATACTCTTCGTGAGCTTCCACGACATCTTTACGGTGTCAATGTCAATGACAGGCTAGAAGAAGCAGGAAAGCAAGACAGGTCTCGTTGTTAAGATGCTGCACGAGGACCACTGTCGCGACCAAACGGATACAACAGTGCGATGTTTTCCGGCGTCGTGGCCGTGAGATCAATCTGGATGTATGGATGTAGGGTTAGGACTGTAATCCGTAGGGTTGTAGGATCGTACGGTGGTACGGGAAGCAAATGGCGGCGTGTTTCGCGGGGTCCGAGCGGAGGGGTGCACGTCGAATTAGGTCGCCGGCGATTGATTGGAAGATGGCACGCTCGTTACGCTCCGTGCTCTGGATGCAAGACACCTATGAGAGGGCCAAAGCAGTGCAGCGAGACTCAATCGTTGGGGTTCAGTTGAGGCAGATGGACAGCAACACGAGATGGAGTGTGCCGGCGATGCGGATGTCCATAAGAGCGAACGCAAAAACAGCTATAAAATGGAGTAGGAAAGGGAAGAGAAACAGGGAAGGAGACGGGCGGGATTAATTTTCCTGCTGGGTCGATGGTTTGATCAATGGTTGTAGGCTAGGAGTGAATCAGTGATGGAGGAAAGGAGATGGGGATGTGAAGGAAGATGGCGTAGCAGCTCGGGTCGGGTATGGTCGAGAAGAGGCGGCGTAGGACGAGAACTGGCTCAGCGACTGGCTGGAGGACCGACCCCCCCTAATCGATGGGTAGCGGGCAGTTATCATGCCCCTGGATACCTAAAATACTAAAATAAGGAGCACCTGTTTAGTGCCTAACACCAGTGACGCGGCGTGCTTGTTACCACCGTTGGGGTTCTGGCTAGGCTGGAACGGGCAAAACGGTGGTCGACTCGGTGGGACTGGCTCGACTGGCTCCCCTGATCTTGTGTAGCGATTATGTAATGGCCCACTTCGCATTTACGTATTGCACCGTTAAGGTTTCCATAGATACCCGTACAGTACGGAATCGGTAGGGATCCTGGACCGATTCCGTTTTCCCAGCGAGGGCCAGCGTCGATTTTAGGTCTTCGTACATCCGGGGTGGCGATCCTGGCCTGCTGTTACCTGTACGGGCTCGACTCTGCAGCAGCAGGACGTGTCTTCGTCCTTCGTACATATAACGAGAGATTCTTCACGATGCCACCCGTAGCGAGGACATACTGCGTACATACGGATTACCTACTAAACTACGATATATTATGAGCATCACACTACCTACCCCCTCGTCAGATCTTCATACGAGTACTCTCTACTCACTGCCTACGATAACATATCCCATACGGAATGCCGACGTCTCCTTTCCTCATCGGGTCCGGACTCGTTGCATAGGATGTGCATACGCCACCATCGTGTGCAATCAGGGTCGGCAGACTTGCGGTAGAGTCAAAGGGTGTTCGCACTTCGTCTATGATTTGCCAGCTTTCGTTAACTTGTGCAATTATAGATTATGATAAACGATGCAGTGGCTATTAGGTACGTAATACGGAATATTTCATGGGATGAAGTCCATGGCATGGTCTGCAGCATCCCTCGGTGTTGCGGCGAGACTGGAAACTCCTGCTTTGTACCCGTCGTGAAGCTCACAAGCCAGAGCTTCATGGACGTTAGTAGAAGGGAATCTCTGCACCCAGTCTGCAGAATAAGTGGCGTATCTCCCTATCTACGGTGCAGCCTGTTCGTTCTGCCATCCAAACATATCCTACAAGAGCAGGAAGAAACGCAAGACAGAACCACCATATCCACCAAATCCGGATGGCGAGATGAGATCGTATCCATCTCCGGCATCGCTGCCCCAGACTTCGGCGGTGAGCACATATGGTCGTTCCGAAGACAAGGCAACCGAGGCCGGGCCGTGATTCGCATTCAAGGTGTTCTCGGCGTCGCTGCATCAGCAACCTTCATAAGTAAGCTCGATATTAGCCAACGACATGTCCGCGGCTACCAGCGCATTCGCGCAGAGAGCATTGTAACATACTTGACGCTACCCCTACAGAATCTTAGGTCGCTTCCCAAATCGCAACATCGATCGTTGGGACACTCCAAGTGTAGACTCCGGCGTTCCATGAGCCAGTCGACCTTCAGCGCAACTCCGGTGTCAACAAGATAGAAGAAATGGCGTGACGTGAATTTGAGTGAGAGGGCATCGGGGTAGGTGAGGTGTTTTGCAATAAGCAGATGAAGCTCGGTGGGCAGACTAGCCAACGACGCCTTTGGAATTACTTGTTTCGCCACACAGGGCGTGTCTTGGGTATTCGCATCATGATCTGGAGCTGATCCCAGGCCGCGCGAAGGTAACAACATACTGGCAAGCCAAGCTGATGATTCCGGGTCACAAATTGCGATGAGACATGAGGAACCGTACCATGATGGGAATGGGCACAAGTTCGCTGGCATGACCGACCGGTTACAAGCTCTCCAGACTCGCAGCTGCGGCCTCATGTCTTATATACATATGATGCCCTGACTGTCTGGCTGGATTGATGCTACTCGAAAGTGGCAGTGCCACGAATCGTGACATGGCTATCCCCTACATCGTCGGTCACACGATTATCGTGTTGGGTTACTGTTACGGATTGTACTCCAGGCATCCAGATTAACTGCTTAGCCAGCAGGCAGCTGAAGGACCAGCCGTGCGCCGAGGTAGGCCAGATGGGTCTGTGGCTGCTTCGAGGACTGGCACACCTGTGCTCGTCTCAAAGATGAGTCAATCGTGATGCTGAAGAACTAGCCAAACGGAACAATTGAAGTATATTTAGGTATAGTAAATGGCCGGTATGGAGATGTGGTGTTTACCACTGATGATGTCTAGCAATATCACGGGGTAACCCGGAGCGAAAGGATCAATTGACCCGCGCCGTGACTCTTTCGTATCCATGTTACCTGAATAGCACCTCTTAAGAAAATAGCATAAGTGTATGTAGAGCTTATATGCATGATCTATTTAGGTAAAGAGGTAATGCATTGAGAAGCAAACAGTACGGATCATGAAATACGAGCACTAGGCACGGATTACGGAAATGGTAGGCAGGCAGGCCCTGGGAATAGCTCCCGTCTCGAGCACGACAACTCGGAGTCCGACTCACCACTCATCAGCTTCAACCCTCCAACTCCGGAAGTGTAAGCAAATAATCCATACGAACTGACGGATATTGGTCTTGGTTCGTTGTTTGGCCTAGATCGTTTTCAGATTTGTCGTTTGAGCAACGGTTGATGAGATCGCCACCATCAACTAGGACGTGCACACGGATCTACGAGTTGTCAGACTCGCCACCGACAGCAACCATCAAATCAGCCTGTTCTCACCACATCTCGAACTTTTTATTTCGTTTCTTACGGAATAACACGTCTTCGTCATTATCAATATGGTCTCCAAAGCCAACGATAACGCCGGCATTGCCAGGCAGGACTACAACGATAGCGACTATGGATCGGACTTTTCAGCAGACGAAGAGCGGCTTCTTGACCAGCTCATGGCCGACATTGCGTCTGAGAACAACTCGGTCAGAGACTTTGCCAACAACAATGCGTCTGCGACAACAGCGACGCAAACCCGCATTGGGCAGTTTCATGTACCTCGCGCCACCCCTGCGTTGGCTTCACTGTCGGCCACGAGACTCCCTGCTGCTACAGGCAGACCGGAGAGGGGTGTGTCGCCCTGCGGCCAGGCCGCAACAAGCCCTCCTCTTCAGGAACAACGCATCATGTCGCTGGTTCCAGTCCAGTACCCGGATTGTTAGTTCATCACTGAAGATCAAGGTCGTGAACCATCATTGCGAAATACTGACTTACCCGTCGCCTGCAGTAAGTCATGCGCTGTCCAGGTTGGAATCCGAGCCTGCGTCTGCTCAACGAGGCTCCCCGTGTTCTCCGGCCAAGAAAACAGATACTCGTTCTCCGCTCCAGCGGTTTCGGTCGTTCCCTAGACGGCCTCTCACCGTCACTGATCTCGCTACTGGTGCTTGGTGTGAACTTCAACACTGGTACACGATCAGCATGCTCCCGGGCGGCCGGAAGACCAAGACACCCGCCATGCGAGCTGGTTCACGTGTACATGAAAAATTAGAGGATGAAGTTCATACGACGGTTCAAGTGCCAATCGCCACGAAGGAGGAGGCCTTTGCTCTACGACTCTGGAACATCATCCAGGGACTGCGCACGCTCAGCGACACGGGGTTGACACGAGAACTGGAGGTTTGGGGCAAGGTGGATGGAGAAATCATCAACGGCGTCATCGACCAACTCAGCCATGAGAGTCCCGACGCCAGCTTCGAGGAAGAGTTGAACTTGGCGAGTTCTAACGGTCTCTCTATGACAGGTGACCTAGGGCCGAATCACCGAATGGTGTATCTGACGGATGTGAAGACACGAGGATCGGACAGACTGCCTACCGGGACAGCACTGAGACCCGCGCGAGTACAGCTGTTCTTGTATCACAAATTGCTCTCCGACATGGCCGATGATAAGTTGAATTATTCCGATATATTTGCGCGCTACGGGGTTCGCGAGGAAGTGCCGTTTTCAGACGCTTTCATGGCCCAGATTGGCGGGCTCCACGACGAGGTCTTCTACGATGCTGACTCTGAGATAGAAGACACGTCCGCCGTGAGCCAATCCCCGGATCTCGTCAGGTATCGGACTATCTCGCAGATCATACCACTGCTCAAGGCCGAACTGAAAGCCACGTTTCCTCGTGGATCTGCATCTATCGGTATTCTACTCTCGGTGCAGTACCTCCATCGCGATGACGGGCACATCATTGGCCTGAACAATTTCCCCAACGACCCAGGCGCGTTGGATGCCTACGCCAAGAATAGTCTGAAATGGTGGCGCGGCGAGCGGGAACCTAACGGCGTCTCGATCGAAGAAGCATACAAATGTGGTTGGTGTGAGTTTGCCGACGGCTGTCAATGGCGCATAGAGAAGGAGGCGGAATTCATAAGAAAGAGGAGGGTTGAGACGAGAGCCTCCCGCCGTGCATCGCCTTCATCTTAAACCCATGTGTTTCACGACCATGCCAGTGTTGGTTAACGAGATGAGTTGATTACCTCCCTAGGGAGTACCTGCTCCTTGAGACGTTTGCAGTAAGAAAGGTCCATGCTCCAGCTGATCCGCAACCATCAGAAGTGCATAGGTATTAGGTATTACCGTATGCACACGAGTATCCAGAGTCGGAAGCTTTTCAGATTTTCGACCCATCCTCTAATCCGTATATCAGCTCGTCTATGGCCGTTGCGGGATTATCCGTGGCCTATAAGTCCCAGCACATTCCTGCAAGAATGGTGCTAGGTAGCATGTGCTAGAGGACGCCGGTTCATCTACGGATTACGCCTCCCGCGTCTACGATCTGGCCACACTCTAACGAATCGGGTATCTCTTCATGAAGTTGCTGTTCCACGAGTCCCATTGGCTCCTCGAAGACAATGCGTCTCTTGGCCATATGGGTAACGGTGGCGAACGATGGACTGAGTGACTAGCGAAGAGCCCCAAAGGAATTGGTTATCCGAGTTCATCAACCACGCATGTGATAAGTATACCTATGATGCAGGCCACGAATGACGCGCAGCTTCTGAGAATGGACCAGCCTATTCAACAGAAAAATGCACTCAACAAACGCAGAAGACCTCGGGTTCCATGACAACAATGTATGCCCATTTTGTCGACGCTGATATTTTTTCACGGCAACCTTGACATTGTCGAGCTCAATAGGAAGAGGAATCGGCAAGCACCGGTCCGACGGCATTCTTTTGCTAACTACGCTGACGCTTGGATGGCCATTCATCGACGAAGAAAGGTAGGCGGAGAATACCAGTCTCGAGGTGACAATAGAGAGGTACAGACTACCCTGGGGGTTCGACACCCAATTTTGGTGGTCCTGACCGAACGAATCCATATCGCCGCATAGATACCCCTATCAGGACTAGACTCTTCAGGGGAAGGCGTTGAGGAAGAAGAAATAAAAAAAGAGACGATTTAATAACAACGCAACTTTTAATGTCCTTGAATATTCGGTTATGGCTGTTTGTACTCTTGAAGGATCAGTCCCTCCTACATTGTGTTTGTAGAGTGTGATATGAGTGGTGACATGGTGATTATCTCGGCATGACTTCTTGCCGGTTATAATGTTTGGCACGTATCTTTATGTTGCTTCTTGATTATCCAAGATAGTAGGCGTGTTCCTTGAATAAGTACGCATGATCTGGTCAAATGTTCGAGTGACCCTTTGACTGTCGAGTCTCGACAGTCGAGATCTTGCTTACTTACACCCAGGCAATTGAGGCAACCTCAAGGGCCTCGAAAGGGGGTAAAGCAGAAGAGTCGGTATAATAGTAGGGTAATAGTATATATGCTGCGTAATACCAGACTTTGAGAAGTTCCATTCCATCGGATATGGAGAGCGTGAGTCTGGAGAAAGCAAGTGTCGTAGAGACTCGTTGAACCCCTAATCTACCCCAGATAGTTTCGACGTAACTGGTTGTCTGAGTAACATCTCAGGGCGGCATGTAGCAATAGCCGAGTCCAAAACGATGGTTGTCACTTACGAATGATTATACGAATTCCATGCATCTTGATGACAACCCATCCCATGTGGCGTCTCACTGCTTGTAACTGGAGATATGTACTAGGATTCCAATACAGTCTCATCAACACCGACTCACATTCGGAAATACCGGGATTCTATCAACTTACACCCATGCAATCCAACATCCATGCAACAAAAAACAACACCTCAACTCGTCAACACGGAACCCTCTCCCGCAGAACTGCAACATCGTTATCGACTGGGTAACATCGCCGTACACGTAACGTCCGCGCACGCATACAACGTCGGTAGCAAACATCGGTAATTCATAACGCGCGAAGCACCGCGAGCCAAGAAAATAACCATATTCGCGACATTGTTTCTGCAAGTCTCGGACTTTAAGTGGCATACCTACCTCTCGGGCGAGCGGAGAAGAAGTCGATTGTTTTCGCAGCGAGCAGACAGAATCCGATATCCAAAGACGCGAAACCGCGCGAACCCCGATTTCAACGAGGCTGGGACGTGATCTGTATCGCGAATGCTCATAGGACTTCGCCCTTCATTTGCATGACATCTACGACCTAGAGGTCGGCCAGTCAGGGGGTATAACCATGGTTGAAGCAACGGTAATAGTATGGACATACCACGAAGGTTGGGAGAAGACACTGGTTTGTAATGGTTCCTGATGAGAATTCACAGACGTTGAGTAATCCGCCCGACAACCGAGATGTAGTCGTCGGGCATCGGTGGATGGGAGGCTCTCGGGGAGGAAATGCGTTGGAAGGCGACCCTGTTGAAGAATGCTACTATTGCATTCGCCCCCCTTTACAGGGAAGGTCGAGGTCGTCGAAACCAAGATATTAATGACACCTGTGTTCCTGTTTCGACGCATTCTTCCCCCGTCATCGTCGTCAGTGTAAGACATCGACTATACACGGGCTACAAGCCATAAGAAGAGTATCAAGAACAGTCTCCTATATTCTCTCCAACATGACCGTCGACAAGCCCCTTCGCAAGCGGCGCTACTGGCTCCTCACCTCCCCACGCACAGCCTCCAACATGCTCGTTCGCATCCTAAATCTAAACGAGCAAGGCGTGCGTCCCGCCAAAAACGGAGGCTACTTCTTCTTCCCCAACGTCCTAGGCCGCATGGACCTCTACGCCAAACCCGCCGAAGAATGGACGTCCCAGGAACACACGGACGTGAACTCCGCAGCCAAGGACTGTTTCTCCGACTTGCAGAACCACATCGAAGCCGCCGAGAAAAGTGGCGAGAAGGTATTCGTAAAGGAACACGTCTCCTTTATCACGAGCGTATATTCCGAGACAGAATATCTCTGCGGCAGCACGGGACACGACGAAGACCCAGATGACAGAGTGACACCCATGCGTGGTCTCGACCACGCCACCCGCTCCGAACTCAACATCACCTGTCTCCCCGACGAATTCCTCAAGACCTGGCACCCAACGTTCCTAATCCGGCACCCGGCAATGATGCTGCCCTCCCTCTACCGCGCCTTTCAAAAGAGCGTAGAGTTGAAATCGCAACGACGCCAATTATCCGAACCGCAGGAAGCCGAGACAACGCTGCGATTCGTGCGCTCGCTGTACGAGTTCTACGTCGAGTATTTCGGCAAAGACAGCCAGTGGCCCGTCGTGCTGGATGCCGACGATGTCATGACGAGTCCGGAGGTCGTGGTCAAGTATGCCCGACTCGTCGGGTTTGACGTCGAGAAGCTGCGGTTCTCGTGGGATTTGGTGAGCGAGGAGGAGCTTGCAAAGATGTCGGTTTCGGAGAAGATTATGCTGAGTTCGATTCATGCTAGTAGGGGCGTCGATACGGCAAAGGTCGCTGGGGATATTGATATTGATGCGGAGGCTGTGAAGTGGAGGGCTGAATTTGGGGAGAAGGGGGGAAGGAATCTTGAGCGGTGGGTGAGGGAGTCTTTGCCTGATTATGAATATTTGCGGTCGCGAAGACTGAGGGCGTGAGATGAGCTGAGAATGTGGTCATTGATGTTATAGAGAAGGCAGTAGAATACAATATGGAAGATCTAGCTAAGACTCAGGAGGTAGGCTGTATATAACGCTCTTTTTTACAATCAAGTAATATCCCTTACTGTTACTGTCCACGTATCATCTGAATGTTGCCGGGTATGAGTTAAAGTCTCGCAACTTGAACGGGCTCCATGAATCAACCCCGACTTCCTCTCCCAGGAGAACTTTGCCGGGAATCCGCGTAGGCTGTTGGTTATGACCCTCCAGCTTGAACCACAACTTCAGCCTTCAGGAGTACAGAGAACATATCATTAGCGAGTCGCACTATCAACGAGATTCAAGCCCTGAGGCATCGATATCAACAACAGCGAACAACATGGACAATCTAGCTCAGAAGAAAACAACATAGCTTGAGAGTAGGATGAAGTTCAGCAAATCTATGAAAGTAGCGTATACCCAGCTAATGGCAAGCCATGATCAACATGAGCTGAACAAGTAAGGCTGGCCGTTTCCCGTATGATCATGAAGTCTATAGAGGGATCCTCGAACCGTCATTGCTCATATCATAAATCTAATACGTGGGATGATCGACTCCTCTTACCCTAGTACCCCCCCCCCCAAATCTCCTTCCGATACCCCTCCGTCAACCTCTCATCAGACCCATAAAGCTCCTGCCAGCCCACAAACCCCCCCTCGAGCACCAGAACCGTCTGGTCCTTCTTCTCTCCCTTAGCATCCGCCTTCTCGCGCAGATATCGCAACGCAGCCCTCGGTCCGCGCTGCTGGCTCAGCGCGCAATGAAACACGACCGTCTCCGCGTCCGCGAGCTTGCGCAGGAGCGTGGGCATGGTCGCGTCGAGGGCCTGGCTAGGGAAGTGCAGGGAGCCGCGGATGTGGCCGCCTAGATGGTCTGGGAGATGGGATTAGTAGCAGGTATGTCATCACAGCCACATTCCACGCCATGAACGAAGACAGAAGAGAGGGAAGCAAAGGAACGGATGGAAAAACCCACCATCATCCCGCACATCCACAACAGCGATCTTCGACTCCTCACTCCCTCCACTCACGGGAGCAGAAGCAGATGAAGAAGACGGAGAAGCAAGCAGGATCTTGGCCAATGCCTCGGCACTGACGTATTTCAGACTCGACAGCGTGATGACCGACATGACGTAGCCCCAGCGCAACCACCCTTGAAATTCTCCGTAAATCCGCACCCGATGGTGTCTATGTCGATACGTTCTTAGCAGAGTCGTAGTGAACAGAAAATGTTGAAAACAGAGAGAAGATGGAAAAAAAGGTTCTCACATCAAGCTGGTCGATACTGTAATCCGTCGATCGGCGAATGTGTGTTTAGTCGCATCCCACATGCTCATATCCGGACATCCGTCACCACCAAATGCATATTTACCCGTTTATCGATGACTTGTTCAAAACCACCATAACCAGAACTAATGCACGACAGGAAAGGGATAGAAGATATCATGAATTCATTCATTAGAGAGAGAATAATAAAGGCCGTCTATTTCCTTAGATTCGGCGTCTAATGGTAATGGTGATAATACGTAACGTAACATAAGGGGTTCATTAATAGCAGTCTAATCCGTACACCCAGAGCATACTGCATCCCATCAAGGCCACATGCCATCCCACATGAACAGCCAGCCCGCCCAGTACTTGTCGTAGTTGCCCACGAGATAAGAATGTCCATCGCCTTCCGTGCCCGTCTTATACGGCCGCGTATAGAGTCCCCCGGTCTTAAGATGGCGTTTCATCGCCATATGCACCGAGAAACTACTGGGCATCGCGCCCACGAAGAAGTCGCTGCCTAGCAGCACCACAAAGTCGATGAGACCCTGCTGATCCCAGCTGAGCGCGTTGAGTTCTTCCAGATCTTCATCCGAGAGAAGGTCGGCCTTCGTCACGACCTTCAACTGCGCCATCTCCACCGCCGCGTCGATGAACTTGTCCGCTTCCGTCAGGTTTCCCGTCGCGAGGTAGGCAGTCTGGAAGCCATGCTTTCTTGCCTGCTTAAGGTATGCTTCCGATTGCGTCTCGTACGTCGGCCAGAATCCTAAGGCATCACTCTCGGTGCGTAGATGAATGCCGAGGAAACTGCCATCACTGGAGCCATCATCGCGGGCAAACTCATGCATCTTCTCCAGCGTCTTCTTCCCGAGCTTCAAGAATTTGTCATTGAACTTGAGGATGCCACCGAATGAGGCAGCAAATTCGGGGCCGTCGCGGTAGATCTGCCAATCCCAGAGCACACCCCAATTGAAACGGATGAGGCGCGGCTTTTCCTTGGACGGCGCGTGCCCATGCTTCTCATTATGAAGCCATTTGCGGAACGTAAGGCCGAAGCGATCGGTATGTCTGTTCTGGTCCCCGCGATCACAGCCCTCACGGTTGCCAAAGTCCTTGGGCGTAATAGAGTCGATCTTGGGCGGATCAGCGACGCCGGGGATGTCGTCGACAGTCGCGTAGATCGTAATCTGGGGACAACTCATACTGAAGGCGTCCCGGAAGCGCTGCTCGTCGAACATGTAGTCGAAGGGGAGATAATCGGTGAAAAGGTCAGAAAGATCCTTTTCACTGCGCTTTCGGATCTTGGGGACGACGAGACCGGTGGCGCCGGCCTCGAGCGCATATCGTATACATGTCTGGATGTAGTTCCGGATGTTTCCAATGCCTCCTGAGTTGTTGTCGCAAATGTACACCAGCCCTTCGACCCATGTAGCCTCGTCACAGACACGTTTCAGGGGCCAGCCGACAAACGGCGCGTCGGGCTGAGACAAGTCGATGTCATTGCCAGGTATGGAACGTAGATCGGGGGCCGACGATAGCGCGTTTGACCCCTGTGACGTCGGTGGCTGTTGCGCAGTGGAAGAAGAGGAGGAGGAGGACGAAGATGACGACCCAGAGGAAGATTGGGTGGAGGGCGACGACGACGAGGAACCCGACTTCGCGTCGAACCAGTCGACTGGCGGGTACGAATAAGAGCCGGAACTAGGAAGTCGAAAGGTCCATACTGCAATGAGGAGGACGATGCAGAGCGTCGGGAGGATGAGGTTGCGTCGAGGCATGAAGCCTAGGAGGAAGTGCAGATGGCCATTATTTGCCATCCTGAAAGAGAAGAGGAACAAAGGGAACGCGCGCGCGCGGGCACTTAAATGCACCCAGGGACGGGCCAGCGTGCCAGCGTGCCGGCGATGGATCGATTCGGGCTTAGCTTCGAGAAGCCTCCACAGGCATTAAGAGCACCTCATTAGGGTAAGACTAGCCGGCCAGTCAGCTTCTCTGTCGGTGTATTCGATTAAATTACATACTGCTCTTCAATGTTGATCGTGAAGAGTTAATAAGTTTGAATAGAATATGTATGGGCCTAAGAGTGAAGTTTCGGGAATCATAGATGTTAAGGTGTAGGTGGGAGAAGTAGGAATGAGTGACGGGTGAAGAGGTGAAAAAGTAATCCGTGAACTGTAAGTAAACCCGGCTGTTTCAAGATGAGCCCGAGGTTGCAGTTGGAGGGAACAACGCAGGACGGCAACTACCTGCCCGTAATCCGTACTTGCGACGTCGGTTTTAGGGCTCTTCTAATTCCGTACTGCGTGGTGTCACCTACGGAACTCCGATTACTAACATTCGACGCATCTATTTTACCTCGGAACAGCATCTGTAGCTGTACAATGGTTGCCAGCTAACGGGAACAACAATAACATTCATCTCATATACAATGATGAGACGATCTAAATCGAACTTGAAGAACACTTGTGTAGGAAATACTAGACGAAACGCAGTGGATCCCTCCCGGTAGGATGGCGCGGGTAGGTGCCTCAGGTGTTCCGACGGAAAGGTAGCACACGTGCTACCCCTGAAGAGCAATGCTACCCCTTCTTTCTCACCTCACATCCTCACCCGTTCGTCTACGAGACAAAGCCATGCAAACAAGTTCGCTCAGCCAATCGTGCAGGTGAAAACAGAGTCAAGAAACTGTCAACTGCACCATTCCCGAGTCATCAAGGAGCGTTACAGCAATATGCAAGTTCGAAAGCAAGACCAAACTGTTTAACATGAGTTGTACGCATTGTTTGAGACAAATGCAAGACGCCATGCTCTTCCTTACCCCTAATACTACTTGTATAGGGATCCCAAGTCATCGAGCCATAGTTCTCAATCGGTACCTCCTGTACTCCGGTGCTACCACTAGAACCTCCTAGACTTGAAGCCAAACTCGTCAGGGGGGAATGGCCAAGTCGATAACAGCACTCTGTCGAGTCGACAGCTCTCTCATAACGAGTAACACCACCAATATGAGCATGCAAAGGCAGAAGCTTCGTACACCATAACGCCGCCTCGTGCAACCGTCTCCTGCCTGTCCCACTCGTTTGCATCTCATCTCATCAAGGCCACACCATACCAAACTGTCAAATCAACCTACACTTTCATCGAGCAAGACAAGGTCCAACAGGAATAGTGCTACACAGCCATTTCCCTTCGACGGGGTCTCGCCTCGTGTCCGCACTGCAGTGTAGGTAGTTAAGCCTTGCCGATCCAACCAGAATTGATGAAAAAATCAAATATTCTGCCCCCCTTCTGAGAGTCCAGCCTAGAGATTTCCTTCACTTGTTTCTTCTTCAGGCATCCATTACCCTTGAGCGCCTCTTTGAGCACTTGCTCCTTGATCATGAGATACGGCTTTGGCTGGATTCGGGACACTTTGCATAACTCCACTTCTTCGGGCGTCAAAAGGTGCATGTCGGGCGCGTTCTCCTCGCTGAGAGCAAGTGGCTGCACTCCCGAGATGGGTTGCGAGACGAACTTCGGTCGACCCAACGTCGCCGATCCACCGTTCGTCACCACGCCATTGGCTACAGGCTCACTGGTATTGCCATCTGTGAAGGACTTGCTCTCACTAAGCGGTCCATCTGTCATTTGCATAGCCGCCGCAAGACTGCTGACGCCTGGTCGTAAAACAAGATCGGGCGCAACGAGAAGCGCGGCTCCACTCGGTGGCTCGGGCTGCACGTTTTGCTTAGATCGTTGCGCCGAAGCTAGTCTCTCGCGGTCCATGGAGCCCATGGGTATGGCCTTCTGGATGCGCTGCGCCTTTTCCTGTTCATACTTCTCGCCGCTCCGGAGATCTCCAATCTTCATCTGTCTCCACTCCTGTAGCTGAGTGATCGCTTGACGCAGGTTGAGTTCATCCAGTAGTCCTTGACACAGTCCCTCAAAGTCCTTGTGATTCATCATGCGTGCGAACGGCTTCGCCTTGTTAAGTAGATCACGTTCTTCCTTGGTTCGCTTCTTCTCGATTCTGGTATTCTCTCTGTACTCGAGAAGATTATGTTCGAATATGACTTTCTTGCGGTCCACACGCTGCGTCAATCGGCAGTTGTAAATGTCCATCACGGTGAGTTTGAGCTCCATCTCCGGTTCTAGTTCGCCCGTTCTAGGGTTGATTCCGTCGCCGGGGTCGAATTGCATTAACTGGACAGCTTCCTCAGCCTCGTTGGCATACTCGGTCTCGAACTCCAAGCGACCAGGCATGTATCCTTGAATCTCATGACAGGATGGAACACTCGCCGTAGGCTTGGTTTTGGGCGGCAGCGGAGGCGCGTTCTTCTGCGCTTCTCGTCGCTCCTCAATCCTCCGTTTCTTACGAGCCTGAAACTGATCCCGGGAGACCTCCTGCGCCAACTCCATATTATCGGGTCGGCAGCGCTTCGGCAACGGATAGCAAGGCGACTCGACGTAGACCTTGAGGTAATGATCTCGGACCTCATCTTTGTGGCGGTAGCCGCCGATATGATCGGCAACGTCAGCCCACGAACCCAAGCCATAGATCTCACAACCTTCTAGTAGAAGCAATTCTTCGTCGGCGCCCCAATCACGGTCGAATATGGGAATGGAATTCTGCTCAATCACTCGGTAGGGATGCGTGGCTGGCTGATGCGAGCCGCTCGTGCCGCCGCTTGCGAAACATTGGACACATAAATCGTACTCGTTACAGATGCTATGGGCACAACGAATGCGAACCTACAAACATGTGAGTCATGAAAGTCTGTAGCAGCAGATGCAGATGCAGATGCAAAAACAAAGGCACGGGACGCTGTCCAGGGATATGGGGTAGATGACATACAGTCGAGGTAATGTCGGCCGAGCAAACATCGCAAATGTACTTCACGCCTCCTTCGCCGGCCCGGGTGGCTGTTTTCTTGCGAATGACGGCCATGGTCGCGTCAGCGGTGATGACTTGTTGAAGGCCGGGATGTCCGTCGCATAGAGCGAAGGGCAAAGGTCCTTGACGCGCTGACCGGACGGTAGGAGGTAATGCGCAGGCAAGGAGCTAAAACCGGAAGTTCCAGAATCGGATGAAGTTCAATTGGATGAGGAATATTTCCTCGTCGCAGGGATTGATACAATGGGTTGACAACTTGACAGCCGACCTGACGTGGGAGGATGGATGGGTCGGTCTCGGTGGTTGCGCGGTCGATGGTTGCGGTGATTGGGAGCTGCCTAAACGAATGGGAGTCTTGCGGATTCCATCTTCCGTATTGGGCCAAAAGATGGGCGGCAAGTCAGCTGGATTCACGCCAAGTTCCTGCCCGCATTAGCTCGACGCTAGCGTGCAATTGGCCGTGGAGTCTCCACATTACGTAATGACTGGGAGGTACGTGATCCGTAAGTACCCTTTAAGTTTAGGTGGAAGAACGTGCCTGCCGTACGGAATACGGACCTTTTTTCGAAGCACATTCCGTAAGAAGGCAGGATGGGATAGATATTTGTTAGGAGGCAGGCACGAAGTGTTGCTGGTCGAGTCGCAAAGTCGAGGACATATAGAATGCGCTATGGTATCAATTTACATATCCAGACGGGCACGTTTATGGCCCGCAAAATCGCCTTCGGTTGGAAGATTCCGGACGGAATACGGAACGGTACTTTAAAACAAGAAGCATGTTCATCCAATAAACAGAACACGCAGAGAACCTATTTCGTAGGAATAGATCTACAGAACAGGTAGATGATCCTTCCATCGGCGCGATGGGGTTCAGCCAGAAACATGGACGAAGTTTTACCCGGGAGTACCTGGTATTATCATTCTAATACGGGGAATCATCGGGTCTCCGAAACCACAAGAATCTCAATCATCCAACGCGGGGTTCCTGGTGTCTTGTTAGAGGGGCAAGATTCTTACCCGATGCAATTCGCTACAAAGCAATGCCGACGGATACCGTTACGGATTACTCGAGTTAAGTGCTCCTACTTAAGCCGGAGACTTCCTCGGATGAGAGTTCCCACGTGAAAGTCGCGAGATTTCTGGCTTTCACGCTTATTATCGCGCGTGAACTTCGCCGAATGCCCAACACCTTCTGAACCTCTCGGTCGTTTTCCTCCTCATCTGTAATCTGATCCGTACACAAGCGCAACACGACCGCTCCCTCAAGATGCCGGACAAGATCCTCGACGACATATCTCACCGGCGCTACAATCCCCTCCGAGGATCATGGCTCCTTGTGTCCCCTCATCGAGCTGCGAGACCCTGGCAGTGAGTCAGCGATCCGATGCTGGGAAGAGTATCGTTTCTAACTGACGCCGTTCCGTTCAGAGGTCAGCAAGAAGCGCCTGGAATCAATAAACTACCTGAATACGATCCCAAAGTAGGCTATGAGTTGAATATCACAGGCTGCCTTGTTAGGTGTTAACTGGACCATCACTAGTGCTATCTTTGCCCACGGAACCAACGCGCCCAGGGCGACAGCAATCCAGACTATAAAGAGACATACGTCTTCGTCAATGACTACAGCGCCGTGAAGGAGGCGCAACAGGACTATAACCCTGAGCCCGAAGACGCCAGTGACGGTGAACACTCCCGTCATTATAAATGTCAGCGCAAAATGCGATTTTCTGTACTGACCTTTGGCTAGAGCTTTCTTCGTTGCTGCTTCGCGCCGAGGGGGTCAAGGGAAAATGCTTTGTTCTCACATTTTCGCCAAAGCACCACCTTACCCTCGCCGATATGCCGGCCAAAGATATTTTGCCCATTATTGAGACATGGACACGCATTTATGCTACCTACCTCGCGCCAACAAACCCGCTTGCGGCTATTGCAGCCGACATGGACTTGATGCGTGTTGAGGCCCCTCCTGAGAGCTTGGTGCCTGCGCCGTCGCAACAGCTACGCTACATGCAGATATTTGAGAACAAAGGGGCAGCTATGGGATGCTCAAATCCCCATCCACATTGCCAGGTCTGGACAACGAGTACTCTGCCAGAGGAGCCTGCGGCAGAAGCAGTTCAGATGGCCAAGTACCGGGCCGAACACGGCGGCCGCCATCTTCTGCATGACTATGTGAAGCTCGAGACGGAGAAGAAGGAACGAATAGTGTACCAGAACGAGTCTTTCCTCGTAGTTTGCCCATGGTGGGCTATCTGGCCGTTCGAAGTCATGATCATCCCGAAGCGCCACGTCCGCGCCCTCGTCGACCTGACCGAGCAGGAACGTTTCTCCTTTGCAGAGGCGATTCAGGAGGTAACAAGGCGATATGACAACCTATTCGAGACGAGCTTCCCGTACAGCTCAGGAATTCACCAGGCACCGCTCGAAGGGACCGATGAGGAGATCGAGAACAGCCACTTGCACATGCACTTCTACCCGCCACTCTTGCGTTCGGCGACAGTGCGCAAATTCCTCGTTGGATATGAATTAATGGCCGAGCCGCAGCGGGATATCACTCCCGAACAAGCTGCGGCTCGGTTGCGGGATTGCGGAGGGGAGCTGTACAGGAACAAGCTACAATAAGCAAGCGAAACTCGTAGTGGTACACGAAGGTGAAGACGCAAGAGACTCTTTGCAGCCAATGGGACTGTAGGAAGGAAGTTTTCCTTGCAAACACAGATTATATCAGATAAAAGGTGGAGATGTGAGCAAATCGCCAGTTTCTGCCATACCAATTACACGATTGCGGACGCTCGATGAGTCTTTCCGTAATCAATATCCTCTCTCAGCAAGAAAATGAAGCGTTAAGTATGCAAAACAGCCGTCGTCTCCATGCGTCCTGCAATAGACACATCATACGGCCGTGCCATATCTAGGAGGGAACCAAGTCCAGCTCCTATGCCTTCACGTAAAAATTATACTGGGACATCATCCAGACAATACCGACGGTAGCAAAGAAAAAGGGGAACAGGATGGGAGGACCAAGCTTGGCGGAGCGGAATACAGCCCACTCGGATCCAAAGTGGAACAGGGCGACGACGTAGGTCCACACGGCGATGTTGTAGATGGGGGCCAGGTGGAGGTTGTAGCTCGCGTAGATGCGCACAATCGCAGAGATGAAGGTGTAGGTGCCGAACAGGCGCGCAGCGAGAGGCGTGACCTGGTCGGTGGTGCGACCGCCTTTGCTGTTGGCAGTGGACGCGGGCGCGAGTTTACGCGTCGAGTCCTCGGGGTCGAAGCCAAGGGACTTGGGCGGCAGCGAGGGGTTGGGGACGAATTGGCCGTTGTAAAGACGGCGTGAGTAGTGGAGGGTCAGATAGTTCTGCAACGAGTTGCCAACAGCAATCACGGAAAGCTAGGAGTTTTGTTGGTGTTAACATGCTCGTGGATCTACGGAATATGGACATCTAATGGAGGAAAGCTGGAGGAATCGAGAGAGAAAGACAGAAAGAGAGCAGACGAGCATACCCCAAACATGTAATATGGCAGATAGCCTTCGCCCTGAGGCAGGTAGGACTTGAGTGTCTCAATTGCGACATCCATCTCGACTGTTTCGATGCAATTGTAGAAGAATCCTTGAGATGTTGTCTTGAGTGCTACAAAGACTGAGATTGTCAGACGTGACGCGGAAGCAGAAGAAGATACTTGTACGGATTACATCGCGACATCTGGAGCTGTCTGCAGGTTCATAGTCCGTAAATGACGGAATCTCTATCCGTTTCTAGGTCCAAAGCCGTCGTAGTTCGTACAGTTTGGCACGAGATAAATCAGGTGCTAACAGTGAGTAATTACGCTATAAACACGCCAACTCCAGGCATTTAATCACCCAATTCGTGCGTTGACACGGAGTAAACTTGGAAGAGATCTAGCCATATTGGGAAGCTAACGCATGCCGAAGTGCGGTGGGGATCTGGACGGACGGCAGATGCAGGGCTCAACAAACTTTTGTGAAAATAAACGCGACTTCAGCTCTCATCGCCCGCTTGTTGAGCGCAACCCCCAGCCAAACACCAGAGAGGCGTAGATATTTCTACCGGTGTTTTCCTCCCTTTTCAAGGCGTACCTGTTAGCAGTCTGTCTGTCTATCTGTCTGTTTTACTGACAGGAGCGAGAATGGACGCCATCAACGATGCCATCGCCGCCGTGCCGCGGAGTGCCCAGCTGGTCCTGGCCGGCCTGGGAGCTCTGTGGGTGGGCTGCAAACTCTTGAGCTTCCTCAACCTGTTCATGAGCATGTTCGTGCTCAGTGGCACCAACGTGAGTGGTCTATTCAGTAGAATTCTAGTCCAATCGGACGTTTTAAAGAAGTGCTTGTTCGTCGACTTGGTGCTAACTGCCTGTAGCTTCGAAAGTATGGTGGTAAGGGCACATGGGCCGTTGTCACCGGCGCATCGGACGGCCTGGGCAAGGAGTTCGCTACCCAGCTTGCTGCCAAGGGCTTCAATGTTCTTCTCGTATCTCGAACCCTCTCGAAGCTCGAAGCTTTGCAGAGTGAGCTACAGGCCAAGTACCCGGGTCTCCAAACGGACGTAATCGCCATGGACTTTTCATCAGTGCACAATGATGCCGACTACGCGCGCCTAGCCAAGCGCGTCGATGGCCTCGACGTTGGTATTCTCATTAACAACGTTGGTCAAAGCCACAGCATTCCTGTGCCTTTCACGCTCACGGATGACGCCGAGATGCAGAACATCATCAACATCAACTGCCGCGGAACCCTGAAGGTGACGCGCATCGTGGCTCCAGGCATGCAGAGTCGCCGACGCGGACTCATTCTCACCATGGGCAGCTTTGGCGGTTGGATGCCCACGCCCCTTTTGGCCACTTACTCGGGTAGCAAGGCGTTCCTTCAGTTCTGGTCCACCGCATTGGCAGCTGAGCTCAAGCCCGACAACGTCGATGTGCAATTGGTTCTCAGCTACCTTGTCACCACCGCGATGAGCAAAGTGCGTCGTCCCAGCCTCTTCATTCCTAGCCCGAAGCCCTTTGTTCGCGCAGCCCTTGGCAAGGTGGGCGTGGGCAGTTGGCATGACACTGCCTATACGTACACGCCTCACTGGAGCCACGCATTGATGGCCTGGAGCATCGAGAACACGATCGGTATTGGCAGCTACATTGGCCTCAAGTTCAACCGCTCCATGCACATTGACATCCGCAATCGCGCTCTGAAGAAGGCAGCCCGCGAGGCTAAGAAGAACTGAGAGCCAGGCTGTGCGATTCAATGGGAAGATGAATCATGGAGTATTCTTACATCAAGGGGGAGGGATTGTATTCACGTCGAAACAACTCATTGGCTCTGGCGGAGTGTATGGCCCACCCATGGTTAACCTATTTGTATGTCCGGAACACATTGTTGGCAGTATGAAGTAGATACCTTCTATGTATTCATTTTGATATCCAAGCCCAATAACATGGCACGAAAATGGTCTTCAGTATTCCGTACATCGTATCATATTGTTTCGAATGCGATTGAGAATGTACTCTCACACGAGCTATTCGTATCTTACCTCGAGCTACTCGTATCTCCCAGAAAACGTGCTGGCAGTAAGTGGTGGATATTCCATCCGTACGGAAACAAAGCTTGGACAGAATAATCCGTGCGCAAAGTTCAAACTGGATGATAGGTTATATTCCGTATTTACGGGTTAATCCGTTTAGGTACGGATTAGGTACGTGCGACTTGGTTAATTACCCAATTAGGTCTAGACGATTAGCTTCTACCATGGTTTTGGTAGTTACAGGCTACTCGCAGGGAACAACGGATAACCTTGGGGACAGCTGGAGGGCGGATAATGGGCAAGTGCCCGCCAGAGGTCCAAGTACCCAATCCGTACCTCGGCCGTACCCGCAGTACAGAAGAGCTCCTCAAAAAAGGGCCCTTATCTAAAAAATTCCAGCCTCCACCAAGACCAGACGTAAGGTCGTTACTGGCAACACACCCAACCCAGTACACACAACCCGCGCGCAACTCCACGAACCTTGCTGCTACTCGCGCAGGTTCCGTAAATCCTCCATTTTTTTTCTGTCAACCAAGGCATCTTCTCGTTCTTTTCCCATTTTCTGTCTTTCTGTGACGGCTCAAGAAGCACAACTACGACGCCCGAACCCCACCGTCGTCTGCTTGCCGTCCTAATCCATCCATCTACTTCTCTGGTCCATCCATCCATCCATCCATCCATCTCTCCATTCTTCCCTCCTTCTCGTAATCCCCAGGCTACCTGTCGTCTTCACCGCCGTTGATGGTGCAGGCGTCTTCATCTTCTTACGAGACCGTCTGCCTCCCTGGCTTCCCTCCCCTCTCACGTTATCGACTCGAAGCCGTTCGTTCCCTTCACGAAATCCAATTGATGTTCTAGATCTCGTGTCGATTCTCTCTGAGCCTCGGCCTTCCCCCACCGCCATCATCATTCATTCGACCAGCAACACGCGCCATGGCCTTCCCTCAGACTCCGGCCCTTGCGCTGCCTGGCGCCTTTCTCAATACCCCTGCTGTCGCGTCGCGTCTTAACGTTCAGGAAGACCCCGTCCGACGCCGTCTCTTTGCGCAACCTCCTGCGCAGCCCGTCGACCAGCCGGCTCTGGTTGCCAACAACGAGGGTTTGAGACAGAATGCACAGGCACCCACACCTCCTCAATCACCTCTCGCCAAAGCGGCGTCTTTTATCAACAATGCGCTCAATCGAGATGAGCACTATCCTGAACTGGATTCCTACTGCCGACGTGAGTTTACTTCCGAGGGCCAGCTCTCCGTCATTCCGACCACTTGCATGCTAACCTGCTTCCCAGATATATCATCCGACTATGATGTGTCCGAGATCGACTCCCCATGGGCACCGTTCCAGAAAGTACACGATTACCAAATACCCCAGAGCGTGTTTGGACACTTCAACGGCGCCCAGGTTTCGACCCTGATGGGATTGCTCGCCGAAATCAATCATGCCTGGGTGGCCATCGATAACTGCCTATATCTTTGGGATTATACGCATCCCAATCCCGAGCTTATTGGTTACGAGGACAGCCATACTAACATCACCGCTGTCAAGCTGGTGGCACCCAAGCCTGGTGTGTTCAACAGTATCATCAACCACATTCTCGTCGTGGCCACACATACAGAGATCACACTGCTCGGCGTTGCTGTCAGTGAGACCGGCACCGGCTCCAAGAATGTCGAGCTCTACGGCACTAAGATGTCTGTGCCCATGCGATTAGAGCCTCGTCTCATTGTGGGCACTGCAAGTGGCCGCATCTTCTTCACGGGCAAGGCCGATAGCGATATACACGAGCTGTACTACCAACAGGAGGAAAAATGGTTCACCAGTAGGACTGGGAAGGTTAACCATACGTATCCTGGCTGGACTACCATCGTGCCCAACCCAACAACTCTACTCTTCGGCAAGGCCGCTCCTGAACACATCATCGACCTCGCCATCGACGAGAGCAGAAACCTCCTCTATTCGCTTTCCAATACGTCAACAGTGCGAACATATCACATGGAGTCGCCACGCAAGTTGACCGAGGTTATTCAAAAGACCAAAAACGACTTCTTGCGCGATATTGCCCATGCCCTGAGCGTTGTATCTCCTCTTCTCGGCGAGCGCATGGAGATTGTGTCTATCAGCCCCATATCTGCGACGGAGGATAACAAGGTGCATCTCATGGCACTGACCAACACAGGCTGTCGTCTCTTCATGAGCGCTACCAGTGCATCCTCGTATATGCTAGGCACCTCTAGCCAGGCGCCCCAGAGCATGCAGTTGCAATCGATTAAGTTCCCTCCTCCTGAGGTTGGACAACGCCGAATCCGAGCGGACCCTTTCAATGGTCCCGGCGAACCTACCAATGTACAGTCCAGAACACTCGACACGAGTCGCCGGGGTATTCGTTTCCCGCCCGGCTATTTCCTTGACATGATCCCCCTACCTGAGCGCCCCACAGAAGACATACTGTTCTTGTCTGCGCCAGATAGCGGCCGCATCAAGAATAGCAGTCGCACGCAAACACTGAGATACTATGAGCAAGCCACCTGGATGGGGCTTGAGGGCCGGGTTGAAGACGTTAGCCTTATTTCGAAGCCATTCGCCGCTTCGAATCAGCCGATGGGTTTTGGCAACGAGCTTGCAGTTCAGTTTGATAGTTCCAACGGTGGTGAGCTTGCTATTCTAACGAACACGGGGGTTAAAGTCATACGACGCCGAAGATTGATGGACATATTCGCCTCTATAATCCGAGTCACATCCGGCGACGAAGCGCTAAAAGCGGAGGTCAGCAAGTTGCAGAATGCTTATGGCCGTGTGGAGACGCTCACGGCTGCGCTCGCTGTGGTCTGTCGTCATGGAGACAGCGGTCAGTTCAACGCTGGGCGCAGCGCCATCGATCCGAACGCACTAGATAAGGCCAAGAACGTCTTTATCAACTATGGAGGTAACCCCACGCTACCTGAGCAGGATGGACAGCCTGCGACGGTCGAGATGGTTCGGCCATCGTCGCGGCATGGTGCTATCACGCTCTATCTCAGCAGACTGGTCCGCTCTCTATGGAAGTCGAAGGTCGTCGTCTTGGCCAGCGCTAACGGTGGAGGCCCTCTCACTGTGAGCAGTGCTATCCCACAGCCCAAGCTGAGAGAAGTACAGGACAGTGTTATTGCCTTGAAGAACTTTCTCAATGACAATCGTTCGTTTATCAATGGTCTCTCAGGCCCCTCGGACTTGCGGCGTGCGGCAAACAAGCAAGAAGAACTTGCCTCCCAGGGAGAACACCAAGCTATGCATGCCGTAGAGATTCTCTTGACCGACATCGTAGAAGGCATCTCGTTTGCGACAACTCTATTCGAGGAACGAGTTACCGATATCTACATACGATTGGACGAGGAATCCCAGCGAGGACTCAGAGACCTTACATATGAGTGCCTCTTCTCACAGATGCCTGGAAAGGACTTGGCGAGAACACTGGTGAAGGCAATTGTGAACCGAAACATCGAAAACGGGTCCAATGTCGAGACGGTGGCCGATGCATTGCGACGGAAATGCGGCAGCTTCTGCAGTACCGATGATGTCGTGATATTCAAAGCTCAGGAGCTGCTGAAAAAGGCGGCGGAGCCCTCTTTGAATCCCAGCGTGTCCCGCACGCTTCTCCATGACAGCCTCAAGCACTTTCACAAGGTCGCCGGTAGTCTTACGCAGGCCAATCTCGAGTCTGCCATTCAGCAGTACGTGCAGCTTCGATACTACGCGGGCGCTATCCAGTTGTGTTTGGGAGTCGCCGACGCTAAAGATCGAGGCAAGTCGGCTCTGTTCTGGATCAACGACGGTAAGCCCACGGGAGATCCCAGAGCTGTGGCATATGACGAACGCAAGGTTTGTTACGATCTGATCCGGCTTGTCCTTCTCGACCTAGACGCAGCGTCTAATCGGGACCCGGAAATGGTGGACGGCAGACCAACGCTCATTGCTACCAAGCGTGCTGAAGCCTACGACGTCGTGAGCACCTCCACGGACGAGACGTTCCACCACGATCTCTACAACTGGTACATTGAACAGGGATGGACGGAGCGTCTTCTCAGCATCGAATCTCCCTATGTCACGACCTTCCTGACGCAGCGTGCCGCGCAAGATGTTGCGCATGCCGAGCTCCTTTGCCGGTTTTACACGATGCGTAGCATGTACTACAACGCGGCCAAAGTGCAATGGAAGCTTGCTTGCTCCGACTTCCCCCTCAATATCAAGGAGCGTCTCCATCTCCTCAGCAGAGCGAAGACTAACGCCAGTGTCGTGACCGCTGGTGTCAGCCGTCAGGACCAGCAGCTCCTGAACCACGAGGTCACGGAGCTTCTCGAGGTCGCCAACATTCAGGATGACCTGCTCGACCGGTTGAAGTCAGACACGCGGATTGATGCCGAACGTCACCCGGAGCTTCAGGAAGCTTTGGATGGAAAAATCCAACCCATGACTGACGTAAGTTGCGAGGAACTGCCCATTCGATTCTGAATTCCAGATGATGCTGTTTTCTTAGTTGTTGTTGTCGAAGCCTGCGAGCGCTAATTGTTTCCTACCTAGTTATTCAATCTATACGCCAATGAAGCCGGATACTACGATTTGTGTCTGATGATGTACCACGCGTCGGACTACCGTAACCCGACCGCCGTGGCGCAGACATGGGCGAGCCTGATTCAACAGACGCATGACGATGTGCAACAACAGCGGGCCGCATACGATGGACAGGAGCGGGCCGGCGTTGCTGCTCCAGAGGCCGCACCACCCCACGCGTACGAGAAACTGGTCACGCAGATCCAGGAAATCAGCCACCGTTGCAGCAAGGACTCCTTCATCTTCCCGGTACCCACTCTTCTTCCAGACATCTGCCGCTTTGCGTTCGTGCACGCACAGGATTTGCGTATCGGTGCTGATGTCCACTGGCCCATCCATCTCTTCTTGCATCTGGATATCAGTCACGATCTCGTCGTCCGCGTACTCGAGGGTATGTTCGAGGCGCAGGAGGTGCCGTTCCGAGGAGCAGCGCGGGCCAGATTGGTGGAATGGATCACTGATGCCGTTCGCCAGTGGGTTCGCGAGCTCGGCCGACATGGCCGACCGGACGCGCGACTAGAGCCCTGGGTCGGCGAACTCATGGCCGAATGCGACACGTGGGCGTCGGCGAACGTGCGCGGAAACAACGAAGGCGGCGCGGACCCCCGCGATCTCGCTCGAAGCGTGCAGAGCGTGAGACGAACAGTCGACGGACTCATCGAAGCACCGGTAGCGGGTCGAAGCATCGGCTTCTTTTAGGAGAAGCCCAATACTGCGAGCTTTGCGAGATTAAGGATCTAGGACATGAGAGAAGGAAGATAGGACGACGCGATCCGCCCCTCGGAAACGGACGCGTGCTGCTGCTGCATTAGGTGTTTTAAGAGGTAGAGAGATATGTGTTACGGCGTGAATTGTAAAACAGAGCATGATCGGTGGCGCGTCGGATTATACCATTGAACCTCCTTGCTTTGATAGTATGGCGGTTATCAACAACGTACGTACGTAGCGAACTTCGTCGCGATAGCGATTTGCTGAATTGAGCTCTTTTATTGCCCCTTTTCGATGGTTTACATGCATGGCTTCTTACGTGATGTGCGAGTCTCTCCTCTATTTACCTACATGTGTCTGTCTGTAATGGAAGAAGCTTCTCGATAGGTAGAGCACGAGTCGAGTCGCGGGTGTTTCAAGAGCACTGAATCGAATCGCATGATGGGATTCGCCACGAAGGAAGAAGGGGGGCAGCACGAATCGCGGGCCGTTTGGTTTGGTTTGCCACTCCCGCCCGTTCGTTCGCGAAGTCTTTCGGGATGTCATTTGATGAGTAGTTCTGAATTGACTCAATGAAATCTAGTCGTCGTACGGAGTTGTCAATATCGACAATCGACCAGTTTGACCTACACTCCATGAACCGTAGCATGGGTAAGTAATGCGTAGTCCAGATTCCCGCCGAGACGGCGGAGCAAACACGATTCGACCTGCTTGGTAAGAAAGATCACATGCATGCTGCTGCGTGTCACGACATAGGGCATCCATCCATCCATCGTCCCCTCTCTGCTTGTCTACTCGTACATATGTAAAGAGAATCTTTCCCGGTTTACGATTCCAAAACACTAGTCTCAACCCGTAAAAGCAAAGACTTGCGGCCCGGGCGTGAGATTTTAAGCCGCAACACATTCCCAAAAATAAAACTTGCTCACGATGCGTCGCGGTGTTGGTAATACTGCCTACAGAGATCGTCTCTTGGGCTGCTTGACTACCGATAAACGATCGTACTTTTGTTGTTCGTTAGGCTTGACGGGTTGATGAATGCATAGCCTGCTATAGTAAGCGCATGAACATCTCAACGCAGGATATCATCATCTACGCACGACAGCGCCTTGCTACAAGATCCCCGGCTTTCGTCCGATCTCATCGACAAACCAGTGAGCGCCGCGTCAGTTACCCAGTGGATGTTATTTTTGTGATTTCGATCGTCTTGCATACGAATTACCCGGTGCTTATGTGCAGATTCGGAATCATCCTGGCGGTCGGGATTTATTATGGGGTTGCTTTTTGGATTTGCACGAAGGGATTGCACGCTTTGTTCATTTCGGGGCTCAGATGGACGGGCGTGTTAAACAACAGCCGCATGTGTCAATTACATTCATAGATCCCAAGAGGGTGTGATGGAGTAGCATCTGGGAAAAAGAAGAGAGATGCCCTGAGTCGCGATAGATTAAAAAGAGACAAGGCCCGGTTCCTTTCATGTGATGGATGGATGGGCAGTGATACGACGTCGTTCATGGCGCCATGTGTCGTTCGGTTCGTCTTCAATGAATGAATCAACAATAACAATAATAACAACGCCGTAACGTAACGTAACAAATCGGTAACACGCAATGAGAACGCCTGTCGTGTTCGGCAGTCGTCAGGTAGAAACAAAACACTTGCAGGACCCACGCATGTTGAGGATATTATCGGCATCATCATCAAGACCCATGATGATGGAATATCCGTAATGACAGCCACTCGCACCTGCACTCGAAAACCGGGGTTCTCGGGCTCCAGCTGCAATACGGATTACCCACGGAATGAGCATACAGGTTAATACTCGTACATATGTAGTGCCAGCACGAGGGAAGGAAGTCGGAAAATGCGTGAGTGAATGAGTTGTACATTCCTTCGCGTTGGGGAACAAACGAACGACCTGCTTATTTTTGGGTCAACTGGCAAACACCCAGTCGATGTATTTCGTACTCTACCTTCCTTCCGAGCTGTCTGTCGATCCCTTCCCTTCGTTTCAGCCATGCCTCTCTCTCGCTCTGCCCCCCCTCCCACTCGTAAATCCGGTCGTGAGACACCCCCCTAGCAGGGCTCGATGCAAGCTGCTGATTGGTCCCAGGGGGGCGTACACACGACGGCACGGGAAGCCATCCTTGCATGACAGCAGGCCCCAAACGCGCTGTAACCTCGGCCTCTTTTGCCCCATGGGCTGGTTGCCAGTAGTACTTCGTACCCAGTCACTGGCCGCGACCGACCTGATTGCCGTGGGATGCAGAGCAGGAAGGATGGCGCAGTCGAGTGTCAGCACACGGATATGGCAGTGATCTATTGGATTTTACGTAGCAGAAGGGGAGTACGAGGTACTACCGACTCGTGAAGTACTGCTTGCTATACGAGCAGAACAGGACAGCTCCGTTGTCTGATGTCTGATGTCTGGCAGGTATATATATCCCGGGCATGTATCCTCATCCTCGCCATCTCAACTCCCTGCTACCCCGTCACACCACCACAATATATTCCGTCCCTAGAACCTGAATCAGTCCGAAGCGAAGTTCGAATGTATGGGATATAGTAGACAGCCCTGGTATATCGTACGCCCTACATATAATAACATTACAGACCAGCTAGACGACATCCTGCCCGCCGCCATCCCACCCTGAAACAACGTCAAACAAACACACCCACCTCTTGTCTATTAAACCACCATCACCCTTCTTTGTTACCTTCTCCCTTCTGACCACTCACCTGCCCACCTACCTCTTGAGAGTGCTCCTTTAATTTCTGATCACGATGGCTCCTATTCGCGTCCTCGCGCTCCCGGCCTTCGCCGCCATGGCCGCCGCCCTCAGCATCAACAGCTTCGTCCCGTCGTGTGGGTCTGGATGTATTGCTGACTCCGTGTCCCAACACACGACTTGTGCTGCCAATGACAACAGCTGCATCTGCTCCATGATCTACACCGTTCGACGAGACGGCGAGGCCTGTCTGCGTGAGGCCTGCAGCACCGCTGACTACGGTATGGCAACAACCTTAGATATCAGACTGGTGTGAAAGATGACAGTCCCACTAACAAAGTGCACAGGCAGTGTCCAGACGGGCATCGACGCATTCTGTGCCGCCGTCGCTGGTGAACCTTCGAGCGCAACCACTCCTGTGACCCACACAGCCCCTCCTCCGGCTGCTAGCCCTACGAGCGGTACGGAGAGCTCCTCGCAGACCTCGACTGATTCGTCAAGCACTGCTACCGCTTCTGCCACCTCCACTGCTACCGAGACATCCACGGGAAGCGCCTCAAGCACGTCGTCCGAGTCGGCTACTGGAACCGTTACTTCGACGACGGCATCGGAGACTTCCACTGGCACCGTGTCGACCTCGACCGGAACTGAGAGCAGCAGCTCATCGGGAACAAGCAGCACGACTGCATCTGACAGCACATCTCAATCCTCTAGCTCGGACTCGTCCACTTCGAGCTCGGCCAGCTCGACGTCCGAGACTACCTCGACGCCTAGCACTACTCTGGTCACAACCACTGCCCATAGCACTGCTCATACCACTACTCATGAGAGCACCGGATCCTTCACCTCGACCACCGCCTCACCTACGCCGACTGGTGCTGGCTCTCGTGGTGCCCAGGCTGGTATCGGCGCCGGTCTCGCGGGCATGCTGTTTGCCTGCGGCGTCGCTTACCTCCTGTAGAGAGAGGAGGAGTAGTAGTATTAAGATTGGATTTTATGAATGGATAGGAATGGGAATCACACGATCCCTGTCGCATTAATACCCATATCGGACAGACTAAGGCGTGAAAAGGAGGATCACACGGTAATGCGGCAATCATCCTCCCCCAGCTCTCCTCTGGTTATGAATTTGATCCTTTCCGGTGGAAGGGGGATCCTCGTCGAAAGGGTGGTCAATGTTTGTTTTTTATCAGTTTGTACGCGATCCGGTTGACAAAAATAACGCAAATGGGAGTTATTCGTTGCTTGCTTGACATCTATTTTCTGTAGTAGTAGTGCACCTACCTGGGGTCCTTACCATGGCGTCGGTTCCGTAGCAAGTGAGACATTTCTTCATGATGACAAGGATGTGCCGGGCAGATTGATCGATTGGCGAAACGTAGCACGAGTGGACCCTTGAAAACTGTGGTTTGGAAGATGAAATATTGACAAACAAGACGAAACGAAACGAAACAGAACAAATATAATGAAATGTGACTGTCAAGGAAGACAGACAGTCAGTCAGGAGTCTGAGTCGCGCCGGTGAGATGCTCTCGGTAAGATTCAGAAGTGATGAGTTGCACAGCTGATAATTCAGTAGATCTTAGATCTATATGTTGGAATAGTCGTAGTAAACCGTGACAATCAAGCTGGGTTGACGAAGTATCGTGGTGAAGATGGTGAGTGAGTCTGGTGAGAGTCTCGGGGATGGTTGAGCGACGGTTCTTCAGCAATCCCCGATTTCTGGCTAAAGTTGCCGAACGGGAGTTACGTAATGCGGGGCTTTGCTGTGATGCCATGCTTTTAGCGTCATACGGAATAACGATGACTGCGCGTTCGTTATCGGGTTAGGACTTCTCGAACGTTCGCCGGTGAGGTGCGAATACGGAAATATTGGACGGAGAGATAACGGGATTCTGTGCAAACGACGACTCTCACTGGCATTGGATAATTCTACGGAAACGTACGATATCTTCACTTTAATCTTCTGTTTGTTTACTGCGTTTGTATAGCTTCATTTTCATTCTTCATATTATTCGTACAGATACCTCAACTGTACCTAACCTTAGGTTACCCGTACTCCGTTTGAAAACGCGCAAACGCTATAAAAACCGACGTTGTCGAGTCTTCTTGCCTTGAATCTACCATCCAGAAACTCCATCCAGGAGAAGGTAGTACTATACGACAGTGTTGTCATCGTTGAAACCTCTTTGTGGACGATCTCGTGCCTGCTTGCTGCCCACAGTGCTAGGAGGTAGCTGTACTCCGACGTATCGACTGGAAACGGAACGCCGACGGATTACTTTTACTGCTACGGATTACAAGAAACTGATTATGAATCAGAAGCTCTCTCGTCATTTGCCGACTCTTTAATGAATTTTTGCTCGATCCATCCATCCTCATCGCTGCTTGGAGTCTGTCTGCCCATCTTGCCGAGTTGATGATTGGTGTTTCGGCAAAAGGCGAGAGAACAAAAACCCACAGCTTCTCTTTATTCCGTACAGATACATACCTACCTACCTCCTTTTGTGACGCCCGGCTTAGACTGGCCACTGCAAGCGACAGCGCCGGCGCCACCTTCTTTGCGACCTTCTCTATCTTTCTAGTGCCGCCCCAACTCCCATGCGACTAACCTCCGTCGTCACCTCCGCCGTCGCTCCCGTCGCTCCCGTTGCCGTCAAGACACCCGTCCTCGACACAACCTCTTCCCTCCAACTCCAACAAGGAATAACCCCGTCTTTGTTTCAGAACATCTGAGATCCCCTCACGGAATACTTTTTGCATCGCCCAACACCCATCATGGCTCGCGACTTGTCTGCCTTCTACAAGGAGACGGGCAATCGCTACTTCGCCTCGGGCGAGTATGCCAGTGCTGAAGCCTACTATTCCAAAGCGTTAGTGCCTACTGCATCCGAGACCGGCATGGCATGTCCTCGTGCATCCTCGTCGCCGTCGTCAGCAACTCTTATATTAGTACAATGCTAACCCGGCTGTCCATCTGTTTCTATCTGGCAGCATACTTGAAGACAGTAAAAATCCAGCCCTCTACACGAACCGCGCCATGGCCAGACTCAAGCAAGGCCAACATGCCGATTCTGTCGCCGACTGTCGGGACACTGTCCTGCTCTTCGGTGACAACATGAAGGCCTATTACATCATGGCCCAGGGCCTGCTCGCCATGCGCGATTTCGACGGCGCCCTCGACAGTGCTAGACGAGCCCTCGACCTGTGCGAGGCGAGCGACAAGTCGCTTACTCCGATTACTGCCTTGGTACGCGAATGCAGAGCAATGCGGTGGGAGGGCAAGGAGAAACAACGGCGTCGTCAGGCCCAGGACCTCGAGTATGAGCTTCTCAACCTCATGGAAATGGAGCAGCAAAAGCAGGAACACCTCTGCAACAGCGCCACAGACAAGGTAGCTGTCGCTGCTGAGTGGCAAGAGAAAGCCAAACTACTTCAGTCCCTTTTTGAGAAGGCACGGGGGTCTGATGAGAAAAAGAGGGAGGTTCCCGACTGGCTCATTGACGATATCAGCTTTGATGTTATGATTGATCCCGTTGTTGTATGTTTTCCCATTTTGACGTTTTTGACGTGTGGAAGTGAATGTGATTGTGATCGTGAACTCACTAATATGTGCGATAGACAAAAAGCGGCAAGTCATACGAGAGGGCTTCTATCATGGAGGCTTTAAAGAGACAACCCGTCGACCCTATAACTCGGGAGCCCCTCTGCCCCAGGGACCTACGTCCAAATATCGACCTCAGGAAAGCCTGCGAACAGTTCTTGGAAGAGAACGGTTGGGCCGTTGACTGGTAAAACAACGAGTCCGCACGAACATGATGAAAAAAGCCCGCTAGAGGCTCATCATGAATGCCAGCAAGGGGAAAATAGGGGGAAGGGAGGGGGGCTCAATCGCATTTATGGTCTTAAGGAGTAGGTGATTTTTGCACAAAAGCGGTTTCGCATCAGAAAGGCGTTGGTGAGACTGAGCTCCATTTTCAGAGCATTTTCCGTATAGGATCCTGACTCTGTTGCCTCTGAGAACGGAATACTCCCTATCATTGGCTTTTTAACGACGACTACGACCACGACAGGTTTTTTGACCAAAATAGAACAGAAGATACCGATGACTTACTTTTTTTTTTCTCTATTCTTCCGTCTTACTCATTTCTCTTCCTCCTCTTTGCGTCACCCTCCCTCTCTGTCTGCCAGTCTGTTCTTATCTGTTCCCATGTCGCGAGAGTCCAGACCCCCTTGCCCGGCACGCTTCGGCATTCAGCTTCTTGCTTCTTGTTACATAGTGTTTATAATCCCACCAAGCGCCGTCAAAAGCGTCAAAAGCGTTAGCTCGCTGCTCCGCACCATGGACCCTATCCAAGCAAGTGAGTCAGCTCACAGGACTATCAGGGACAGTGACTGGGTAATCCTGGCTCCGGCTACGATACGGCTCGGGCCATACCAGGGACGGAGGCCTTGCCAGTTGTTGATAATCCGTATGTTTTTGTTTACCAATCCGGCTCTACGGATTATTGCCAATCGTTAGCAAGGATTGGCAGCTCGTATTTTTCACTATTGACGGGGCCGAATGTGGATGGCTTGGCTTAACGCCGTAATAACCCTCTGGCTAGCCTTTAGGCTGATGTGTGGAGGCAGCTCGGGCATCTCAGCTGGGGAACACGATCAATGATTATCTCGACCTGCTACCTACTTCGTATGAAGCGCCGACTTTTCCGTATGACTGAATATAACCGGATGACGCTATTGGGGAGCCGGTTGCGCTCCGACGTAGGTAAGACGCGTACGGGATGGATCGCGTGCCTACGATAGCCGGCCATGACTCCGACGGCGGGGGGCCTCGGAGGAGCCATTCTTCCAGTAGACTTTCACCATGAATCATTCCTTCCTTCCTTCGTTCGATCCTTTGTCTCGACTATATAATAGGCATAGGGCAGCTCTTTGTCGTCGGTCTTTGTTGACTAGCCATCTCACCAGTGTTTCTCATTTTCTAATCACAACAGCGAACCAAGCGCGGAGACGTACACCATGACCACCTCCGGACCCGTCGTGCCTTTTGGCCGCCCTATGCGCGAAGCTCAGTTCGGCTTCTCTCCGAGCTAGTAAGTCCACTACGGATCGCCGGAGCCGCTCAATTCCCAGTCTAGAGAGGAAATGGACGCTCTTTCATTTTCATTCTACAATCATGATAGACATTTTCCATCTCTATACATCATATACGTCGAGTATAAGCCGAGAAGAAGCTTGCACTAACATGACATGATTTTCTCAGCTTACCCCTCAACCATGGCTCTTACGGCACAGCGCCGGTCTCCGTGCGCAACGTCCGCACTGCCATCCAGGTCGAAGCCGAAGCGACGCCCGACCGCTTCATCTTGCTGGATTGGCCGGCCCGCCTCAAGGAGTCGCGCACGCTCGCAGCGAACATGATGCACTGCGCCATGCAGGACCTCGTGTTTGTGGCCAACGCCACGACCGGCATGGAGACGATCCTCAAGAACCAGGTCTGGCAAGAGGGTGACGTGATCCTCGTATACGAGCTCGTGTACATCGCCGTACGCGCCAATCTGACCTGGCTCGAGGAAACCACCCCTGTCCGCGTGGAAGTCGTCCCCGTCGCATTCCCCGTGACGGACGACGCTCTGGTCGAGACCATGGTGAGCGCGGCACGACGCATCAACGCGAGCGGGACCGAGCACGTGAAGCTCGCCATCGTCGACGCCATCATCAGCATGCCGGGTCTGCGCGTGCCCTTTGAGCGACTCGTTCCGGCTCTCCAGGCCGAAGGCGCGCTTGTCGTCGTCGATGCTGCCCACGGCATTGGTCACATCGATATTGACATTGGCAAGCTCGACCCTGACTTCCTCGTTACGAACCCGCACAAGTGGCTTTTTGTGCCGCGGAGCGCTGCCGCGATGTACGTTGCGCGCCGGCATCATCATCTGATGCGCGCGACTGTGCCGACGAGCGCGCGGTTGCGGCCGAAGAGTGACAAGAGCGATAATCCTGACGCGCTTGGATTTTTGTTTGATTTCATTGGTATGTAGTATTTTGTTTTTGCTTTTGCCAATTATGTGGAACCAGAATTTTGAAAAGGAGATAAGGAGAAAAGGGGCTTGGGGGTTTAGTAAGCCACGACTATACGGAACCATCTACTAACAGGATTGCGTCGCAGCCACGACCGACAACACAAATTACTTAACTGTCAAGGGTACGTTATTGGAATATCCTTCCATTGTAGATTGATGTCGCTAATAAAGTCGTATCAGCGGCCATCGATTTCCGCACCCAAATCTGCGGCGGCGATCAGGCGATCCAGACATACTCGCAAACCGTCGCGCGCGAAGGCGGCGACGTCGCCGTCGAGATCTTCGGCACGGAAGTAATGGACGTCCCGGGCTCGTGCATGCGCAACTGCAACTTCGCCAACGTCCGACTGCCGCTCAAGGTCGTGAAGGGCAGCGAGTTCAGCGAGGGCGCGATCCCCGAGGCGCACGGCGACCGGGTGAGCAATTGGTTCAAGAGCCAGGGCGTCAAGGAGCTCGGGTGTTTCTATCAGACGTGTCTGTATCGCGGCGCGTTTTGGTGGCGGTTGAGTGGGGTTGTGTATGTGGATGTGGAGGATTTTAGGAAGGGGGCGGAGGCGCTGAAGGGGCTTTGTGAGAGGGCGATGAAGGGGGGAGTATTTGCAGGGGTAAGTGGAAAGGAACGGAGTGTGATGAATGACTATGATCGTATAAAAGTTGAAAGAGTATGAGGGAATAAGAGGGGGCTCTGGCTTGGTATATAGTAATTGATATCGGTTCGGAAGCGGCATCGATGAGAGGCGGAACGAGTGTGCGTCATGGTGTGTCCCTTGCGATTTCTATGTGCCGCTAGGTACACTTTCGCATTCTGTAATTCATACATTTTGGCAATGCGCCGAGGAAGGATGGCTAGCAGTCCAGACTTACCAGTTCCAGATCGCTGTTCTCCGGCGCCATCGTTTCTCAAAGAAGCAGGAATCAATGTATGCAGATCAAGTCGAGAACAGAGATGACGGAGTCTGGCGATCAATGAAGAAGCCAGGAAGGGGGAGGGAAGAAGGTCGCACGACGGGATTGTTTACGCCTTGGTTTGGTTCACAAACTATCTACGATCGCTGAAACGCAACTATGATTGTTGAGGTGTAGGAAGGAGGAAGATGCCCCTGGGGGATGCTACATACCGGGAGTGTATATCGCTCGTATTTTGCGAATCCATACATATGTAAAAGCCTACCTAGTCCTAGTTCTTCCTGATACCGGTCACCCTTTTGAGTCCTGGATCTTCGTCTCGCGCAGTGTGGTGACTATACGTGATAGGTACGCAGTACCTGGGCACTATTATTACCAGGTAGATCTTTATGATGATGCTTTTGCTCACGTATGGGTATATCAAGTTGCGGCATGGAACTGTTGAATACCTTCGCGAACAGAGGTTTCCATTCTGAGCCCGGTGCCGTATCGCAACTCACCTCAACAGGAGTGTGAGTATACGAAAATAGAAATTACTCCCTTGCCACTTTCCCGCTGAAGCCCCCCTTTGTTCCTAGCTAGAAACAGCGACGCATAAATATGCTTCTCTAAGAGTTGAATGCAGATATAAGGTAGTAGCTGTTGAGGAAGGAGAGGGGAAAGGGGTATTTTATTAGTACTTGCCGTGTAGGTCTGGGCATGAGGAGAAGGGCATCGCAGCTCTTTTCTCTCAAGAGCAGAGACGGAATATTATATTGTCGACATGCATGCATGCCTGACCAACTACCAGCCGATTCGCGAATATGATCATACCAATCTCGCTTCAGATTGAACCTGAATGGACGAGTCCCGGACTTTTGGGTGGTTGGTCACATCCCCCGCAAGCATGCGAGCTACGTTATTTCTTATTCGAGGCGAAACGCAGAAGACGAAGGCTCAGTGATATCAATGCCGCCAATTACGACGCGATGGTGCGCGGTCCATAGAATCAATGATCATTGGCAAGGAGTTTACAAGCCTCGGTTTCTTTGATGAAGTATGAATCATAGACGATGCCTCATGCTGTGTACCCAGACTCAGCTAATAGGCAGTGGGAAAGCCAACTTGACCTCTGAGGGGCGTTGAGGCTGCGCTCTCGATGGTCGGTTACTGGCGGGCTGCAACGCATAGTTTATGGGTCGAGACACCACCATCCTGCGACGTGGTGCCGTTGAGGCCCCGGACAGCTAGAAGGAATGAGGCTCTCGTCTTTTTGTAATTCATTCCGCGATCCACGCGCGCTCGATGATGCGAGAAAGAAGAGACCAACAGTCGCCTGTCCGTTACATGGTGTCTACGCCTTCAATATAGGTTTAGGCCGCGCGCCAGACAGGAATGACCTGCCTCGAGTTGACATGTCGCAGACGCCTTGGGGGCTGAGCCACCATCAGCGTTCAGATGCGAATGCTCAAAAAGTAGGACTGATTCCTGAGATTCCTTCTGATATCCAAAGCTGATTCTATTGGAGAAATACATTGTCAGCCACGCACCTATCGAGTATTATATCCAGATTATACGATACTTATCTCGTGCCGTTGCCAGGAGCGCGATGTCCATTTATATCGCTAGTCGCAGCTGTCTCGGGAACGCTTGTGAGTTACAAACTACGAGCGACAAGAGCAGACTTCAAAGCCAACAGAACCGCCTGCTTCAACGATGAAGCCTAGGAAACCGCTCCCCTCAGAAAAGGGCGAAGGCCCTCAGCGACAGACAGATCCATACCGTGATCTAGTCAGCACTTTGAGCATCCTCGAGTTTTTCGAGAACAGATATGCAGACTACCAACCATCGCGTAGCTCCCAAAGCTGGCAGTTTCTCTTGAAGAAGTTGACCGACAACTCCACCAAGGTAGAAAGAGCTCCGTCGTGGGGCATTGATGCCCTCCCGAGACACATGGGAGAAATAATGGCATTAGAACGCCCATCACCAGACATCAGCTTTCTCCACAGGAAGAATGTCGACGTACATGTCTGTGACTTCTGGCCCAACGAAGCGAAGTTGTCGAATCAAGATATGGGCGACTTTGAGAACAGTAAGGAAGACCCGCATTCAACAACTTGGTGAGCAAAGACTGACTATTCCATGTTCTGGATACTAGTCTGTCGGTAGAAGCCGCAAGGTGTTTCTCTCAGGTGGATGTAAGTATCTTTAACATGATCCCAGAAATGACTCACAACCGACTATTGTTGACACGAACGATCACATCAGCCATGTGCCCGTTGGACTTGGCATATTCCAATCTGTACGGATCTCCTTGCTGAGCGCATAAATGGGAATCGCTGATGAAATCGTGACAGACTCTCGAGGATATATTCCTCCACTGCGATCCTCTAGGGACGGAAAACCCGCACACCTTTGTCAAGTCGGGTCTCCCAAGATGGGAGTACCCAGAGGTCAACATGATCACCTTCATCAACCGCGAAGATCACCAGGCCAGGATCAAGACCGTGAAAAAGCTTTCTTCCATGCCGAAATATAATAACCGCAATCTCGCTCTTGACGAGGGCCTATGCGACACAGTGAAGAAGGACTTGAAGTGGCGCTCCAACGAATTGGGAAGAGATCTCTCTTTCTGGGAATCCGTCACTGCAGACTTCCCGACACCGATATCCGAGAAGGTCTGCCAACGCCAGAATATAGGCCCGCTCGTACGGAGAGAAGTGTCACCGGCAGACTTCGAACCTCAAGCCCTATCGAAGAATGCCCAGTTCAAGAACGCCTCATTAGTGCATAGCAGGCTCCGGGCCTTCAATCGCGCCGATGGTGAGTATCTAGGAAGAACTCCCCACTTCGATATGAACAATACACATCCTGACTGTCTCGACTGTGCAGGTTTCCTGCTGACCTTCGCAAATACCTCCGGCATTGACTACCTCGGGAAACAGTTCGAGTCCCTTATCCAGTCCCCCGGATACGACATGCTCTATCACCCCGATGCCTCCGTAATTGCACACACGATGCATGCGTTTCTATACTCGGGCATAAAACGATGGAAGGGGATTTGCGAAGGGGACGCTGCCATCTGGCTGATCGTCTATCTCTTTACAGAAGCCGCCGTGACGCCTCACAATATCCGCGGAGGGAGAAGTGCCATCGATATTATTGATGCGTATATGGAGGTACGATTCCATGCTTCGTCTCTCAGGCATCTTCATTCAATTTATAGAATTATCTCTCGTTCTTTATTCCTGAATCCTACTTGTGGATCAAGATCACTGACTCTCAGATCCGCTTCTAGGTCATGCAATCTCTGGTGAGTTGAGATCATCAGCTGAAGCTTTTACAACTTTCGATAACTGATGACGACTATCTAGAAGAAGCAGAAAGACAAGCCGTGGTTACTCGGGCGGAGCCCAGATTTGTGAGTATCAAATTCGTACTGCAGAAGCCGCATCGGCGCATACTGACAGACACCCCAAGAGTGCGGGAATACCAGAAATTCATCGAAGAGATCAAGACGGTCCAGAGCATCACCAATGACAACCTGAATTTGCTGAAGAACATCCACCAAGACATCCAAGCCGTAGAAGACAGATATACCTGCCATACACACTCCACCTCGATGAACCAAGTCGAGACAACGGCCGACGGCAGCAAAGAGAAGACCGCCTGGGAGCCCGAATCGATGAATCAGAGACTCGATTGGGCGATTAAGCTACTGAGCGAAAGAGAGGCGGATCTCACTCGAATGCATGAACACTTCCAAAAGGCTCTGAAGGACGTAAGTACTTACCTACCTCCTAGTAATTCGTAATAGTCACCTTCTTCCCATCCAAGACTTCCTACCAGGAGCTAATCGTATCCGTCGTCACTCCTCAGCTGCTGGACATCTGCATAATCGAGCAGAATGACCGTTCCGTGGTCGCCGACTCGATGAACAAGGCAATCCTCCTCTTCACAGGCATCACCGTCGTGTTTCTACCGCTTTCCTTCGTCACGTCGTACCTCGGCATGAACCTCTCGGACATCCGCGACACGCACATTGACCAAGTCTGGTTCTGGAAGTATCTTGGATCGACAGGTCTTATAGTCAGCGTGATATCCATCTTGTATACGACTCGGCTGCAGCAGTACTGGTCTGCATCGCTGACCTGGCCTTCCCCGGAGACGACGAAGGAAGGATGAGCCAGAGGAGTTTTGTTATTCATGAATCTATGTCACGGTAGTTGAAGACTTCTTTGTCATATTAATTAGAATGAATTAGTGATAGTGGGAAGTGAATTCAAGATTCCAAGTCATCAAAAAATTGAAGGTTCAGGACTTGGTGATCAACGACTCAGGGGTAAAACACCGTGCTTATGGGACAGTATGAGATCGCTTCGCACATGGTACTCTTATCGACAAGAATGATCGCTCAATTGACCACACGTCACGTCACTTCACTTGCACGCGCTCTCATTATCTCTCTTCTGCAGGTGTGATATGATTCCAAGCATTTTCACGAAATAACGTGAATATCTCTTTACTTGTTACTAGAAACAGCCATAAGAGTCACAATGGCTATGATCCAGTCAATCCTGGACCGGGTTTACCTGGTCTACTTTCTCATTCACATCCCGATTCTCTTCTGTAAGTGCCATCGTGTAACTATTTCTATCAATACCACGATGAGATGAGAAACACATATCATCTCACACAATACTCTCATTGTCTTATCAAACCTCCGTCATAAATCTTCACTTGTCATAACTAACCCCACAAACAAAGGCGTCGACCTCGTCCCCCTCTACCCCTCCCACCTCTGGCAACCAGAGGGCAGTCCCCTCCACCTCCTCTCAGACCTCAGGAACTACTACCTCACCACCTACAACGACCAATTCTTCCGCCCCCCACCAGCAGAGATCCCCACCTTCTTCCCGCTCTTCGCCTACCTCGAGCTCCTCATCCATCTTCCCGTCTCCCTCTGGGCCGTGCGCGTCTTCCTGCGTCGCAGCAACGGATCGCGACTCTCGGGATCCGCGGAGCTTTTGCTCCTCGTGTACGGTGTCGAGACGGCGTTGACGACGATGACGTGCATGTATGAGGCTTTCCACTGGGATGCGAGTGTTGTCACATTGGAGCAGAAGACGGTTCTTATTGGGGGGATGTATGGGAGTTATTTCGCGCTTGGTGAGTATCGTCCTCATTCCTATTTTCTTTAAACATTTTCTATGCGACGACGCTTTCGAAGAAGCAATGCTAATATAACCCGTACTCCAGCCCTCATCCTGACTGTAGACATGTACGCGCGCCTACTCAATCGTCTGAGTGTCGCGGATGGGGTGAAGAAAATGCAGTAAGGGATGCGATCGCGATGAATGCTGCAATGAGTTACTCCCGCTCATAGATATGCAACTTGTCTGAAAAGGGGAGAATGCGCACGCTTGTACAGACTTATAATACACAATATCACAGTAGATAAACGACAAGCAATGATGCAGATCGCAAAACAAGTATCGTAACCATCATGAACACAGAAACCAAGCTTGAAAAAGGGGTAAGAAACGCAATACCACCATCGTACATGCAATAAATCGTGATGCATCGCCTTCTATCGCTATGTACAAGAATCGAAGAATCGAATCGAATCAAAAAGACCAGGCCGGATGAAAACGCAACGCAATGATTAAACCAAACGGGGGTATTTTAATCAATCCGCTTCGAATATCCCCATCCATTCCCCAGACTCTTCTTCCCATTCATCCCATATCCCAACGGCGTCGCGCCCCCCAGACCACGTCCCTTTAACCGCCGAGGTAAAATGACGCCAAAAAAGTACGCGCCAGACCCCAACACACCCGCAATAAACGAGACAATAGCGTAGAACACGGTGCTCGCGTAAATATGTCCGCCCATACCCTGCCACTCAACCTTCCCCTCCGTCTTCGGCAGCGCAGGCGTCGGGAACCACCGCACGCTGAAGCTCAGGGGCAACGGGTCGCCGATGACGAGCCGGCGCGTATAGCTGCCCGCCATATGGCTCAGCGGACTCGTGCTATAGGCCGCGCCGGAATCAATGACGCCGCTATCGAGCTTGCGCTCGTCGTCTTCGGGCGTGCTGTGCAAGAGCACGTTGAGGTGCGTGCTCACGTGCATGTGGCTGAGTTGTAGGGTGCCCGCGAGCGCGAAGACGAGGGGCACGAATTCCTGGACGAAGGGTTTTTCGCCGACCATTTCGACGTCGGCGAGCGGGCGGGCAGGGAGGCGGCAGGCGAGGGGCGCGTCGCTGTGGATGTAGAATTCGAGGAGGTGGAAGAAAGGGTCGTCGATGAGGGGGATGGTGCAGTTGAGTTCGGTCTCGACGCCGTATTGGAATTCGAGGGGACTGCCTGTTTCGTTGCAGATGGGGAAGGGGATCCATTGGATCTCGTCTTGCGCGTTTTGAATGTGTTCGCCTGTTTCTCTGTATTTGGGGGAGACAAGTTAGAGAGGGAGGGAGGGAGACCGAAGGGGTCGTGTTTGGGGTCGCTCACGTGCTGCGGTTCATGCATTCTACGGGGATTGGGCCGCCGTATTGGTAGGAAGGGAGGACGCCTTCGACGTTTGTCTTTGCGACGACATGCTGGGCGAGATTGGCGATTGCGGTCAGGCCTGCTAGAGCCAGGTAGGGGAGAGAAGGCGACATCGTTTGGGATGTACCGAATTGGAGTGCGCGTGGAGGTGAGGCATGTATAAGCAGGCCGTCCAGTCACGAAGGAGACGTTGTAAACGCGTAAGGAGAGTAAAGTAAAGTATTAGAACATTATAATGGATGGAAAGTCGGACATGTCGACTGATGAGAACCGTGATGTCTGCGCCATTGGCGATCGATCGTTACTGGTGCGGTGACGCCGCGTCGCTGCTCGGGACAAAGGTTACCTGTTACGGAAAAGATACGAAGACGCCGTAACGTGTGAAGCTCACCGTACGGATACGGACTCTGCGACGTCCAGCATAACGGCGAATTTGTGGGGTCTCTGATCGTCTTCTACGTTGAGGATACCTTGATCGCACAGCCATCTGCGCATGAATCATGCCCATCAAAGTTTATGGTTGAAGTATCTGAGAAGTATTGCCCCTAGCCGTTTCTGTCGACACACATCGCTCTGGCGGCTTGGCAAGAATGATCGACCATCGCCGGCTCGCAACTTGTCACTTTATAAACCTCGGGTTACTCCAAGACTTCGAATCCATCCCTTCTTCTTCATTCAAGCATGAACCAATGCGACCGACTTGACTTTCAATGGTATGACTATCAATTCAGCATTGACTTGCGCATAGACCTGGAGACTCATTCGCTGCCAGCATTTGGCTTGCGACAAGTCACCAAGACCATCGTCCAGGGCATATCCCAACCGTGACCCCCGTACTTCTCCGTGAGATGCTTGACCATATGCTCATCAAGCATCCCGTTCGCCTTCGCCTTACTCTCCTCACTCCAAAGCGTCCTGATCACCCAATCCTTCATCATGTCAAAGCACTTCATGAAGTCATCGGCTCCCTCAATGGGTACGACCATCTTCACCGTCTGCACTCTGACCTCCTCGAATCCGGCCTTTTCAACCACTGCCGGGAGACGGTCGGGGTCGACGAATTCGAACTTCCCGTTGAGCGCTGGCATCAAGTGATCTGCCGTGGGTGCCTCGAATGGCAATGTCTCAAAACATGATCGCATGTCTGGTGCCCAACCCTCGTTCTCCTTGTGCCACACTGAGAAGGCGAGGGTGCCGCCGGGCTTCAAGATTCGCATTGCATCTACTCAGTTTGTCAGCTGAAGATCGCATTTTATTCTCTCAGACATGCCACTTCTCAGTGGATTAAATATCTGGCGCATTATTGCATACCCTGTAGAACAGCTTCCGGCTCTGGGATGATATGCATCGCAAAGTTGACCGTGACATGTGAGAATGACTGCGCCGGGAGACCCGAGTTCTAACATGGCAATTAGATCGGAATCATCATCATCATCCACATGATAAAATCATCATACCTGGGCGTCAAGTATAGCCGTTTTGACATTAGCCCACCCGTACCTCTGAATCCGCTTCTTTAGGGTGTCAACCATGGTGCTATTGACATCTGCACATAGCATTTCACTCTGAGAGAGCACTTTCTCATCTAAGGTCGCCAGGAGGTGCGCAGCAATAGGTCCGGTTCCGCAACCGTGATCCAGCAAGGTGAAAGGAGCCTCCGTCGACGCATTGAATCCTGCCTGCTCAAGCAGGAGTCCAGCCGGCTTTCGCATGATGCGCTCCGAGATGGCGATGAACTTGTCCAGCTGGTCATCGTCGGAGCCAAAGTTCTTGTACACTTTTTCCAACGTTTCCATCGCCATGGTTTAGGTTGATATTGCGGAGATAGTAGATGGGAGATAGCAAGGTAGGTCGTCGACAAAGGAATAGGAATGATGGAGCAATCTCCTGTTTATATATTCAGAAACATTCATTCTGCCGTCTACATATTCACAGAGCTCGCCAACTTCTTGTAACATGCAGCGAGGAAAGTCTCCGGAAAGTCTCCGGAGTCCTTGAGCATCAAGGCATCAACTCACCGTAAGCATGGTTGCATCGGTAAGATATTCTACTTCAGATGAGTGGGTGAGTATTACCCCCATATATCTAGTCTCCGATGTCACGGCCACATATCTGAAAGCTACCGCATCGGTCGAGACTCGTAGGGACAGCTAGCCATCAAATCTATTAACGCAGTATTCAGAGATCTCACAACCATGGAATATCAACGAATACTTAGCCATAATCTATGTCATACCATCACACGACCAGTGACTTACAGGGCATTCTCAGACTGAATCTCCATCACTTGCAGCTCATCGCTGCTTATTATTACAATCCGTGAGTGAGACCTTGACCGGACCAAAAGGGGTTGAAGCACTTGCGAAAATGTAGCACTTATAAACGGCTAGACAGTCAAGATGAGTTCTTATACACAGCAACCTTTGTTTTTAATCCAAGAATTAGCAAGACTTATCGTGATTCTACCTACTCGAAATCATGAAAAAGGAGTTGGCATTCAGTCCCGATGAGCGTACAGTGTCAATGTACAGTTTAAAGATTTACGCCATACAGTATCGTTGACTCATGGAAATATGCATCGCTAGAGGCTATGCAGCAAAGACATGGAGGACTTCCGGTGCCGGTGTGGATTCGATAGGCCGGGCCCTCAAGGTCCACTACGGATTACAGTGGGGTGCAAAAAGTGAAGTGCATTTCTGGTTCCCCTTATGTTTTGCCTTCAAACAAGATTCGCGAACCACACTGGTGAGCAAGTCATCAATGGTTCGATCAATCATTTCTTCAGTTGATTTTTCAAGTTGTTGACCTTGCCAATAGGTGAGCGTTGACGTACCCTGGTGTAATCCGGAGGTGTAAAAGTTGCACTTCACTTTTTTCAAGTGACTTTTAATCCTAGTCCGTACCGTAGCAGAGAGGTTTCGGGGGTTTTTGCACCCCGCCGTTCGTGGTTAGTTTAGAACTCGGTATCTGCATACACTTGGGATAAATGATTAAAACCATAACTGCTCACCATTTCAAAATACTTCAACGTTTGGGACCAACTTAAACGCTTTGCATTGTTTACTGTTGATAAACCCAATATTTGTTTATTTTTGTAGTATGTTATTTGTTTGTGTTTATAGTATGTTATTTGTTTATTTTTGTAGTATGTCTTTTTTAAATTCAGTCGCTCGGTGGTTGAGAAAAAGCTAAGCGTATGCAATAAGTGAACTGTAATCCGTAAACAAAAAAACCCCCCCAAGCTCTGCTACGGATTAGTTAAATGGTAAATAATGAGGAGGGGCTGTTGCTCTCAGATTCTCTCTCATGCAACAAATCTACCTACAGTCTTTTCGACCTTCCATAGTACGGAATACGTTCCCAGGGTCATATTCTTACCCATCACACACCATAGTAGCACTAACCTGCCGTCGACTCTCCAGTCCGAGGTTCACGCTCTAGGTTGAAAGACTTGATAGATTCTGCGCATCCAGAACTACCCCCCCTCCCGCTCCGACCCCCTTCACCATACGGTCCTCTGCCCTCCGTCTCGGGCGCCTGCCGTGCTATCGTCCGTGTCTGGCGCTGAGAGCGTCTGTGCACTTCAGAATGGCTTCTACACAGACCCCCACCACCAAGCCCATGAGCGAGAAGCAGCGGCTAAAGCTCGAAAAGTTTAACCAGAAGAAGGAGAAGCAGGCTGCCCTGCAAGCCGCCCAGCAGAACAATGGCGGCGCCTCTGAGAAGAAGGCCAAGAAGCCTGCTGCCCCTACTGTCGAAGCCAAGGACTGGGTCGAGGAGACGCCCGCTGGTCAGAAGAAGATCCTGAAGCCATTGGACGATGATTTCCACAAGGCCTACATCCCCAACGTCGTCGAGTCGGCCTGGTACAGCTTCTGGGAGCAGCAGGACCTGTTCAAGCCCCAAATGGAGGCCGACGGCAAGCTCAAGCCCAAGGGCAAATACGTCATTGCCATTCCTCCCCCCAACGTACGAACTCTACACCTGAGCGCATCGCATAGACATCGTCGCCCTCTTGCTAATGCTTGTCGCAGGTCACCGGAAAGCTCCACATCGGTCACGCGCTCGCGCTCTCCCTCGAAGACACCCTGATTCGGTGGCATCGTATGCGCCAGTTCTCCACCCTCTACATTCCTGGTTGCGACCACGCTGGTATTGCGACCCAGGCTGTCGTCGAGAAGCAGCTCGCCAGACACCCCGTCAATGGCAAGTCTAAGCGACAGGACTTCACCCGACCCGAGTTCGTCCAGCTCTGCCAGGACTGGAAGGAGGACACCCACAGAGAGATCAACAAGACGGCGCGCCGATTGGGTATCTCCGTCGACTGGTCAAGGGAGGCCTTCACCATGAACCCGCAGTTGTCCAAGGCCGTCACCGAGACCTTCGTGCGACTCCACTCCGAGGGTCTGATCTACCGCGCCAACAGACTGGTGCACTGGTCTTGCCGTCTTAACACCGCCCTCTCCACCCTCGAGGTCGACCAGAAGGAGCTCGAAGGAACCACGAAGCTCGATGTGCCCGGCTACGACCGAAAGATCGAGTTCGGTACTCTCACATACTTCAAGTACCCCATTGAGGGCACCGACGAGATGATCGAGATTGCGACCACACGTCCCGAGACCATGCTTGGTGATTCCGGTATCGCCGTGCACCCTCAGGACGAAAGATACAAGCACTTGGTCGGCAAGACCGCCATCCACCCCCTGATTCCCGGCAGAACTCTGAGAATCGTTGCTGATGAGTACGTCGAGAGAGAGTTCGGTACCGGTGCCGTCAAGCTGACCCCCGCTCACGACCACAACGATTTCAACCTCGGAAAGAAGCACAACCTCCCCTTCATCAACATCCTGAACGAGGACGGAACCCTCAACAGCAACGCTGGCAAGTACGCCGGAGAGAAGCGATTCAACGTGAGATACCAGGTTATCGAGGAGCTTAAGAAGTTGGGTCTGTACACCAAGTCCGAGTCGAACAAGATGGTTGTCCCCATCTGCAGTCGATCTGGTGATATTGTTGAGCCTCTGCTCAAGCCTCAGTGGTGGATGAAGATGGAGGAGTTCACCAAGCCCGCCATTGACTGCGTCGAGAGCGGCGAACTTACTATCCGACCCGAGCTACAGAAGCGACAGTACTTGCAGTGGATGCGCAACCTCCAGGACTGGTGCTTGTCCAGACAACTCTGGTGGGGACACCAGATCCCCGCATACTTCGTCAACATCGAGGGCGAAGAGTCTGGCGATGACTCCAACGATGAGTACTGGGTGTGTGGCCGGACAGAGCAGGAGGCTCAGGAGAAGGCCGCGGAGAAGTTCCCCGGCAAGAAGTTCACACTCCGCCGGGATGAGGACGTCTTGGATACCTGGTTCAGTTCTGCCCTCTGGCCCTTCAGTACTCTCGGCTGGCCCGACAAGACCTCGGACTTCGAGAACTTCTTCCCCAACACCACTTTGGAGACTGGTTGGGATATTCTGCCTTTCTGGGTCAGCCGCATGATCATGTTCTCGCTTAAGCTGACTGGAAAGGTGCCCTTCACCGACGTTTTCTGCCACGGCTTGATTCGTGACAGCGACGGTCGCAAGATGTCCAAGTCCCTCGGTAACGTCATTGATCCCATCGACGTGCTGGACGGTATCAGCCTCGACGAGCTCCACAAGAAGCTGTTGATCGGTAACCTGGCCCAGAGCGAGGTCAAGAACGCCGAAAGATACCAGAAGAAGGCCTTCCCTCAGGGTATTCCCGAGGTTGGTGCTGATGCTCTGCGATACTCTCTTGTTCAGTACACTCAGGGCTCTGGTGGTGATATCAACTTCGATGTCAAGACCATGATGGGTTACCGAAGATTCTGCAACAAGATCTACCAGGCCACCAAATACGTCCTTGGTAAGCTCGGTGACGACTTCGTTCCCCGTGAGACCAGCGCCATGACCGGCAAGGAGAGTCTGCCCGAGAAGTGGATTCTCACCAAGATGAACACCGCCGCCAAGGAGATGAACGAGGCCCTCGAGGAGCGTGAGTTCGCCAAGTCCACCCAGATCATCCACCGCTACTTGTACAACGAGCTCTTCGACATCTACATCGAGAACTCCAAGTTGCTCATCTCCGACGGTACCCCCGAGGAGGCCCGTTCCGCCCTGGACACCCTCTACACCGCCCTCGAGTCTGGTCTGTGCCTCATGTCTCCCATGATGCCCTTCCTTACCGAAGAGCTCTGGCAGCGTCTCCCCCGCAGACCCAACGACACGACCTGCTCCATCACCATCGCCCAGTACCCCGAGTACGACGAGTCCTTCAACGACCCCACCTCCGAGACCGCCTACGAGCTCGTCCTCGGTTCCTCCAAGGGTATCCGCTCTCTCATCGCCGACTACGCCGTCAAGGACAAGGGTGTCGCCTACATCGTGCCCCTAAACCAGGTCGCCTACGAGACCGCCTCCGCCCAGCTCTCCGCCATCAAGTCCCTCAGCGGTAAGACGCCCGTCGACATCAACATCATGAAGGTCGGCGATGCCGTCCCCGCCGGCTGCGCCGTCTTCCCCGTCTCGGCCGAAGGCAACGTCTACCTCGACGTCAACGGCCGCATCCAGGACACCGCCAAGGAGGCCGAGAAGGCCAAGGCCAAGCTCGCGGAAGCGAAGAAGGAAGGCGAGGACATCGACGCCTTCAAGGCCGAGCTCGTCAAGGTTCAGGACAAGGATGTCACCGAGGCCATCCGCGCTGCCGACAACCGCAAGCGGGATGTCGAGGCTAAGCTGCGGGCTTTGGAGGAGACTATTAGCATGTTTGAGACGCTGAAGATCTAGATCTAGATTGGGGTTCGAAATTAAAAAAAAAATGTTTGGTTCGGTTTTTCCCGACTGCTTTGGGACTATCGACTGTTTAGATATCTAGATATACACACGCGTTTCAATGAAGACTAGTGCTTTCTCCTCCCCCTTTTCCTTTCCCTATTCCCACCATCCTGATTTCCCCGGCAAGACAGTTCTTCGCATTGAAATAGATGAGCTTTGCTGATGTACTAAATTACCTATCCATGTTACCTTTTGTGTCTTTAAAAAATACCAACTGTTCAAATGCATTCAATGTGACCCTCTGTGAAAAAAAAAAAAAAAAGTTTGCTCTCTCCTGAATTGACCTTCATTATACGTTATCTCGACTGCGTTCGGCGCTACGTGGTGAGCTTGCCAGGTCATAAAAGATGTGTCTATAATCTCAAACAAGGTAAGAAGCAAGAGATGAGCGGTATATTATCTATAACGAAGTACAGATGAAGCCCGAGAACACACATTAAATGGTATGGGTCGCCCACGAGCTTCTTGTTGTATTCTTGAACAGACAACTATCTATCTATGGATCTTGTGTTTCTCGAAGCCACATGAGGAGCTCAAATGCCGGCTTCCAAGACAATCTGCAGAAAGCTGGACGGCCTAGGGTTTCCATACAGACCACCATCCAAGACACGACGATGGGCAGGCAGGTCGGACAAAGTGTCTCAAACGCTCCCAAGACAGGCGCGCGTGTGTGCTCATTCACGCAAAAGCAGAGTGGCCACGACGGATAAAAGAGGGGCATGTGCTTGGTAGCCAGGAGGGACCATCCTTTCATGGAGTCTCGAGTTCGTCTCGCACATTTTGGGTCCTGCTGAGATGTGAGAGCCATCGCTCAGAGCTTGGAACACCAGTGTCTGGATGGTGGTGATGCGATTCTATATACTAGAAATCTGCCCATCAACGCGTTTTCATGCTGACACGAGAAACAACGGGTCTCGGGTGGCTCGTCATCACTCTCGGCGGAAGGCTCCAGAAGGACCAGTAGAAGAGGAACGACGAAAGAACCCCGATCCAGGGGAACAATGGCCGAGACGCCGTGTTTGGAAACGTCGTATCCCGACGTCATCCACAAACACGGATGCACCGGATCAAATCTCGTTTTCCACCTGAGTGGCTAGAACGTAGAGATGTGATATATGTGTGGTCGGACTCTTCGCCCGGATAAGAATCCCGGCTTGCAGCAGTGGTAGGGCTCCCCCGGATACGAGTCCCGGCTTGCGGTCATGGTATATATGTGGTGAAGAGAAGTCACGAGCTTCTGGGTCAGAGTCTCCTCACCTCAAACTGGGGAGCACCTCGACAAGAGATCCATAGCCATCGACGAGTGAGAAGCGACGACGACCAAAGTAATCCGTACTGCGATGGAAGATTCGTCTGGGGTACGTGATGGTCTGGCTATGTGGCCAATGTCTGACTCCGAACCGCTGATCTACAGGTCGCTATGGCCTTGATACTGTAACCAAGGATGCTGGACGAGTAAGACACCGTAGTGTCGTCTTGGGGCCGACATTGTCTGTTTCGGACGTTAGAAGTCAAGAACCAGAACAAGAGAGATAGAACGAGAAAAGGGGCTTGCGCAACTTACCGAAAGTCAACACAACACCGACGGACGAAAGAGTATCCTTGACACCTCCTACGGCCAATCTCTCGACTGCCGGTGATGGACTCTTATATTCTGAAGAAACATTGTAATCTGTACATGCAGTTGTTAGCGTTGTCGGTAAGATCTTCACATCAACGAGACATACCTTCCATCCTTCTTGAGGTGGTTGTATCTAGGCAACAGAGCGACGGCGATCTGCAGTGGTCCGTATAGAGCCACGGACGTCTTCAGGAGTCGTCCAAACGGGATCGGAAGGCAGAGTGATGGCGGCATGTATGTTGCCAGTCTGATTTCCAGCTGGAGTAAGAACCAACTCAAGACCTTTCGGGCTATCGTTGGGGGGAAAACACGACGCACGAGAGTGGTCCACAGTAAGAACCACCAGAACGGTCTATACGGTCGCGCCGATCGTGAAGGCGGGGATCATCTGGCAGGAAAGCAAAGTTGGGCAAACCGAGCCAGCCAACTCCATGGTCGATCACCAGAAACGGAACCAGGACGCCCGGGTCTCCCAGTAGTTTGAAGGTTGAAGGACCATCAGCTTCCATTGGGGTGAAGACATATATATATATGTGTGTGTATATATATCCAGCGACCCCTGAAGTCAACGCTGCTGAACGAACAGTGATGCACGGCTCGTCTGGGTTTGCGTGCCTCGCAATGCGGAGCAGATAGCAGACCAGAGATAACCCGGGGCAAAATGCAAACAGGAAATAGCTGTTAGATGTCGTTAGCATACGCAGGTCTCTGTTGTAGACAAGAAAAGGCAAGAGGTGACCTACACATCTCGTGACGATGGGTGCTTGCTCGGACGACAAGCCGACCGGCAAACAAGGGTCTCGTCGGCGAGTATGTGGTATTTGGTGCCCATTGACAAGTGATCGTGCCAATGCACCAGATGTCTCCTGACGGTGAACAGGCGAGGCAAGCGCCGAGATATACTGTCGATAGTGAGCGAGAGATCCGTGTCGAGGACGTCGGGAACGATCTGGACGTCACCCGATGCCAGTATAAGCCGAGGAGCTGCATAGGCCAACCCGGGATATGCGAAGCGATGAATCGCAGTATTCTCCGCCAGCAAGAGGGGCGAGGAGGGATTCACTCCAGGTTTCCTGGCTCCTGACGAGTCAGAAGAGAAAGGCCATATGTCAGACAGCCTGGAGAATAGTGGGATGGGAGTCTGCGTCGCAGATGGATCGTGGCGTAGCGCTTGTTCCCCACCGGATAATACGGTGTAGACTGGATGTTGGCTGCTTGCGGACATCTGATCAGAAACCAGAATACAAGCCCGCCACTGCACGCAAGCCTTCCAAGACCACACACCCCAAGGGTCTGCCATGATTGAATCCCGGGCAAACAGCTCAATGTGTCGAGGTCGTTGCAAAGCTACCCAGTTGGCATTAGCAAAAGAAAACAGAGAGATGAGGAAGTATAGACCAACATCAGACGCCTATCCTGAAGAACGGCAGATGTATTCCGAATCTAGCGGAAAGGACGGACCCGACAACAATCGCTCTGGGTGTTACCACCCAGGGATTGGTTTCTTCTGCCTGTCCTCTCCAAGTTAATTATCGGGACTTGGCGTTTCCAGGGGTTCAGTGAGACTTACGGAATGAAACCCCATCAGGGCCGTTCCATGACCGAAAGATCGATTCGAAGCAGACCAGCTGCGCCCCAGAGATGCGACAGCTGTGAAACCACGAACACTATCTTCCCATGTTCAGCTGATATGCAGGATGTCGGCTCGGGCAGAGGGCAACTTACTTGAGAATGTTTCTCAGTGTAGTGTCTCGGGAGTGGAAACACCAGACAGAACCCGCATCCAAGAGGAGAAGGCCAGCCACCGTCCGTCTTGGGAAAAAATACATTAGCAACTGAGCAGCTTCACGACTGGAAGAAGATCATGACGGATATATAAACTTACAACAATCAATGCCCCTGAACCAGACACGTACCCCGTGCCGTGGCTAAAAGCAGAGACGTGGAACGGAGAAGTATTCCGAAGAACTTGAGATGCTGTAGGCGAGGATAGGCTTGAGCAGAGTCAAGATCCCATCAACTGAACCGGTTGCTGTAGAGAAAACAACAATGGTTAGGCACTCAACGCGGTAGGCTTGAGGGTCAAAGGTGATGGAGCATTGCCGACATTAATACAGACAAGACTTACTAGTTCTCTGAGGATGAACCTGCCATTTTCTCCGATGGAATGACAGAGACGTCGGAGCAAAAAGGATCTGCGGTGAGCCTGGAGAGCCAACGCATTAGTATCGGTGAGCTATGAATGGTAAAGTAATGGGAGTCACGATGGCTAGTATGCAAGTTGTTGTCGGATACGTGTGGCAGGATGAAGCCTACTTACAGAACAAAGGCTACGGAACCACAGGTCAAGGGTTGATGAAATGAATGTGAATGAAAGTGTGTGAGTGATGGACGAAAAGAAAACCCCGTGAGGTGTGCTAGTGTCTGCCATGAAGTCGGCATTGGAATACCGTCTCGCACCACGGAATCGGTTTCGGATCGATCTCCCTGAGGCACAAGGCGTTAGTCTCTTTGATTCATAGAGAGAGACGAAACCCGTAGTGTCAAATGCACCGCCGATGGCAATGCATCTAGATAATGAGTCACGATCGGATGAGAGTAACTTACTGGATGAGATGAGGGCATCGGTCAAGAAACCTCGTCTTTCTCCGGAGGTAAGAGTAGCTTGTCATCTATATAATACGACTGGGGCCGTAGAAGAGAACTGATGTCTGCACTAGCCCGCTGTAGGCATACACAGTCAAGAGACGGCAGCGTAAATCTGGACGAACTGGGATGTCTCAAGATCGTCTTGAAAATACCTGATGAGCAGCGAGGTGCCCAGTATGAGAGGAACGGCCGGTCAATATCTCGGCGTCTCCTATCTCGATTGTGTGAGATGCAGAAAATATAGTATAAGTAGGCAGATGCCGATGCAGATACGACGACGACGATGGAAACGACGACGACATCGACTACAACATGATGGAGTCAAACGAAATAATTACATCGTGATGATGATGGACGTTTGATGGGTTCAAAGATGAATCAGAACTTGGAGTCGATGACTTGGGGGATAAAGTGGATGGCTGGAGGCTCAGAGAAGATGATGAAGAAGAGAAGAAAAGAGAGGATAGGATGGGGGGGGGAGAGGAGGAACCATAAGAAGAGAGGGGGCCCTCGAAAAGAGGGAAAGGGCTCGAAACCCTGTGAGGGGTCCCGTCCCTTTTGTGGGCTCCTCGTCAACGATGACTTCACCAGTGAACAATACGGGCAACTTCCGACTTCTGAATAACAGGGCCGTGCATAGGGGTTAATTGCGTTTTCGAATTTGTCTACATGGCATAGCTGCGAATGTGATTTCTCATAGTTGCGTATTCGTACTGATAGGGGGTTGCACAACTGCTTAGTTGCGTTTTTGTTCATCTAAGCAAGCAACAAGTCTCTGGAAGGAGATGGAAGGCACAGACATGAACTCAGGATTGTAGGGAAGTCAGTGACTCACTGTCCAGTCGGGTGTGATGGACAGGAGAGAGGTCTGGGAGGGCCGGTTTGCCTGTACCTCATCCAGGGGAGCCTCATCTGTTGAGATTCCATGACGACAGCTCCCATTGTGATGCACAAGACCACGGTCTAGACTCCTAGGAGGATGAGGAGGAGGCAGGCAGACTGTGACACTCTCCTGTCTCGCTTAGTCAAGGGCAGTCGCCGACAATGCTGCGGGTCTCCTCCAGGTTCCAAGCGGAGCCTCTCTAAGTCCCCCCCCCCCCTAGTGCCATTACCGCTTAGGTAAGTACTACAGGTAGGTCTCCTCTGTGTAAGAGTCCTGGCTCCCTCTGCTTAGGCCATTTACACAGTGAGCTTGGCTTCTTATCCACAAGAAGATAAGAGACTGGAGACTGTTGGTATTCATTGGCAAGAGTTGGTGATCCTGGAGCCATGGTAGCTATCCGTGTACGACTGGTTGAAGGAATACTCAGAGCAGCTCTCACCATAGCAGACTAGCAGACTAGCATCGTAATTGACACCGCATTCTCCTCCCATGCCATGCAATCCAAGCGTCAAGTCTTCGTGAAGCACCGGCTCGATCCGATCATAGCCCACAACGTACACCTCCCATCAGAATTGCTTCGACTCTGTCCCCCTCCTTCAACGCCTCTCCCCCCGACGGCAAACAGAGCAGACAGTTCGAGCCTCTGAGACTACCCACGCGAGAGCTCCGTTGCTGACCCGTACTCGTAGCCACGAGCCTTCCCTGCGAGTCGACAACCACGACGGCACGATGATACTCCGGCCGAGCTTTATCGAGCGAGAACGCATGCCCGAGAAACACAGGGACCTTGGGGAGTCCGGCTGGCAAAATACCCGACATCTGGCGAAGAGAGGGCAACACGAAGAGGTGGAAGGTGACAAGAGCTGAGGCAGGGTTGCCAGGAAGAGAAAAGATGGGCTTGGAGATACGTTCGCCAGCGTTGTTCTTGACGGGCACGGTGGCGAACGTCGTCGGCTTGCCAGGCTTCATAGCCACACGACCGAAGTGGATCGTTCCCCCAAGCGTACGCTCGATCGTCGGTTTCAGGAGATCCAGCTCGCCCATCGAGACGCCCCCCGACGTGATGACCACATCGACACGACGAAAAGCATCCCGCAGGGACTCCTCGAGAGTGCCCGGAGCGTCAGCCGCTATGCCCAGATCGACGACTTCGAACCCTTGCTCCCTCGCAGCACACATCAGCGTAACACGGTTCGTATCGCGGACCTCCCCGAGACGCAGAGGTTCCTTTCGGTCGTGCTGCACGATTTCATCGCCCGTCGACAACACACCGACAACAGGCTGACGATACGTTTTCACTTCGGTGACGCCGACGGCAGCAAGAAGACCGATCTCTCCTCCAACAGCAGAAACAAGCTCCCCTTGCGTCAATATGGTTGATTCAGCTTTGATGTCACTGCCAACCTCCCTAATATTCTCTCCTTCCCGTACGCCATCGATGGCAATCTGGACCTCCTTTTCCTCCTTGCCATCATCAGACATTGTCTTCAGAACAGTATCCTCGACCATGATGACAGCAGTGGCTCCGGGCGGTAAGGGGGCGCCAGTGGTGATGCGTGCAATCTCGCCCTCCTTGAGCTCTTTCACCTCTCCAGGGGTAGCATGAGAAACAGACACGACGGGGAAGACACCATCGATCTTCCCATCCTTAGGAACAACGACAGCATACCCATCTACAATACTGGCTCTGTATCCTGGTACGTTCTCTCGTGCAGAGACAGTCTCAGCCAAAACGCGGCCGGCGAGGGAAATGTCTACTTTCGATGTGATGATCTCTGGTGCTGGCGTGTGTTGTTTGATTTGCTCGAGAGCATCATCAACCGACAGCATCGGGTAAGGCGACTCTCGATTCCTCCGTGAAGGCCCGAGACTGGGGTCGTTAGATAAATGATTAGTCCCAGGAGGGGCCGTGTGTCTAATAGGAGCTGAGTGACCGTGACCATGACCGTGTCCATGGCCATGGCCATGACTGTGACCGTGACCGTGACTATGGCTATGACCACCGTGGCCATGAGAATGCGTCTGACACGACTGGGAAGCAACACCAGCATCTGCTTCCAGCTTCTTCAAGCCACCAGCATGCAGCTTCCTAGAATCCATCCCAGCAGCCTGTACGCAAGCATGGGGCAGCAACTTAAGGATAGCTTCCAGGTTCTCCTTAGCCCCTTTTGGCGAACCCGGCAAGGTCACAATGACAGATTGATTCCGTACACCAGCAACGGGGCGAGACATCATTGCAACTAGGTATGGCCGTCAGTGAACCACGTCCTACCGATACACCGAGTTCGTATCATGATTTGAAATCCACTTACACGGCGTGACACGCAGAGACGCAGCCAACATAGCATGGACGAGGCCAGAAGCATGCTTATGTAACACGGACGAAACAGCCTAAAAAGGGGCAAACACCACGAGTGAGCGATAGGCACACAACGCTGAGACAAAACGAGGAGAGAAGAGGGAATAAGAAGGCCTGCCCACCTCGGGAGTATGGTCGCTCGTAGCAAACCCAGTGCCACCGGTAGTCAGGATGAGATTGGCAGGGGCATCGCCATCAGCCAAGTCTGTGATATGTTGCTTGATCTGATCAACATCGTCGGTTACAATTACCGTATCAGCCAGCTGCCACGTCCCGGATCCCTCACCCTCCAGGACCTGTCTCAACACAGCCGCTGAAGCATCAGTCGAGGGATCTTTGGCCGCAGTCGTCGAGACGATGATCAGCGCCACTCTCAGTGGTGTGGCCATTTCGAAGCGAGTTTGGCTCTTTATTCCGGGGTGGAAACAAGGTAATGTGAGACAAGAAGGTAGAAGATAGCATCCGGACGAGCCGCACAGTAACGACGTTTATTTACGGTGGGGAGGGCAGGGTGGCGGCGTTACTAACAAGCATTGCCCGCCTACATATTTCGTGTGCAACAGTCAACTCGCCCCTGGTTCAACGTGACACTTTGTTTTCAGGGGTCAAGAGTCTCGGAATAATATATTAATCCGTAAAAATATCTCAGAATGAAGTTATTTCTTGAATTTGTACGAAATACCTAGAAGAAATGAAGAGAATCGTGAACATGAAAGATCAACAACTGAGACAAAGACAAAGAGCTAAAGATCACCCATTCACCCCGCAGCACGCCCGATCCCGAAAACCGGCGGCCGTCGTTCACCCTAGCAACGCGGGGTCGGGGATACGGATATTTACGGCAACCCTCGGGGCTACTCGGAGATAAACGATAAGATAAGCATGGGCTCCACTTCAGAAATGTCCCGCCAAATCTTGCCTGCAGCTTAACGCGCCTTCATTGAAGTCAGTCAGGCGCATGGGTCTCGGGGATGTACCTTCTGCGGTAACTCACTCACAAAGAGAGGCAATTCAATAACCAAGTCATGTTATGATACTTCTCACAAATTCTCAATTATTAACAGCAAATTCACAGTCATCATCATCATGGTCAGAATAAAGGAGCGCTACCTGCTAGTCAACATCCTCTACCCTACCGAGCTGGGTAGTCGAGCCAATCTGCCCGATGTCGTCCTGCTCAACCAACCTACCAGCGATGAACTAACCCCCGTTGCCCTCCTTCGCGCCATACGCGCCGAAGTTGCCGCTCTATTCGGCGACTATGGATCTGGCGCCCTTGAAGGCGGTGGTCTTTCAGGTACATCTATATCTTCCTTGCCTGTTTGAAATACCGCCCGCAATGGAAGCCAATGCTAATGGCATATGTTTGTGTTCGCAGTCAAGTATCTCTCGCAAGCTACTTCGACCTTCATACTGCGCATCGGGCGCGGTTCCTACCGATTCGTTTGGACGGCCTTGAGTCTCATGAATTCCGTTCCCGTGAGGAATGGCAAGCCCTGTGTGTTTCGAGTTGTTCACGTGAGCGGCACCATACGAAAAGTCGAGGAGGAAGCCATCCGCCGCACGCGCAAACTCATATTCGAAGCCAAAGGAGGGCAGGCTCCCAAGGCATCCGACCCCCTCACTAGTATCTTCAGCAATCTGGATCAGCAAAGCCGTACATCCAAGAGGGACCCATCTCGCATTCAGGAGGACAATGGCAGCGACGTGGAGATGACAGAATTGAGTGACGGCTGAGACATCATGGCTTTGGAGTTCTTCGGACTACTTTTATACCGAGATCCCCCTTCGGAGGAGGAGGCATGCCGTCAAACTCGTCGTCTTCGTCGGGTATCAGGTCGGGGGTGGCAGCGCGCGTGTCAGCATCAGTAGCATCCTCGCTCTGCTTCTGCTGCTGCTCCTCCCACTCCTTCTGCTCCAAGGCATCGTATTCGGCTTTCCTGTCGATCCAGCGCTCCTGGATGTCCTGTATCTCCATCACAGACGACTCATTGCGCATCGCCACCTGCCAAATCGTGTCGTTGGCTCCCTCGGCGCCACCAAAAACGTATCCACCGGCCCTGTCGATCACGCGCAAGAGCTGCATCATACTCTTTTTGTTCTCAACCGCAAGCGTCTCGAATCGGACGAGCGCGAAGCTTTCCACCAGGTTTGCGACAGCTTCATTCAACCGGGTGAACTTGTCACCTCCGATCGCCGAGGTCTCCTGTTCCAGCAGGGGCATGAGATACGACAAATCATCGACTTCGGTGTAGTACTCGAGGTTGAATGGGAGAGGGTCGTACGTGGAGATCTTATCGATCTTGGTAAGGACGTTGATATGCGGAAGGTCCATCTGCAGCATGGCGCGGAGGGTGAGGAGGAGGTTCGACAGGTAGAGGGAGGGCTGTGTGAGGCAGAAGCTATCGGACAAATGGACGGCGGCGAGCTGTTCCAACGTTAGTCGCCTGTATAGGTGAATTGATATTGCATGTAGCTTACCCGATAGCCCAGTTTCTGCAGCTTGAAGAAGATGTTGCGAAGGGAGTTATGATGTGTATATAGCTCGACCTGACCCGGACAATCAAAGAGCACATAGGAGTCTCCCAGTTCCTTGAGGCCTGCCTCCAGCCAATCCATGTTGTTTTCCAGCTCTTCAAATGCGTAGAGAATACCACCGTTCGGACCGAGCTGGTCATCGGCCATGATTTCTTCCAAGGTCACGAGATCGCGAATGTCCAAAGCGCAAGGATAGTTGGTCTTGTCGTTCGCGGGATCGAGGTTGACGACGGAACACTCCCGTCCGATTGCGCTCATAAACTGGTGCACTATATACACATAACGTGAGCGACAGGCACTTTAAGAAGTCGTGAAAGCATCATTACAAAGACTTAAGATGAACTTACTCCCGTCACAATACGTGCTCTTCCCAGCACCGGGACTACCAAGGACCAGCTGTGCGAAAGGCATCGCGACTTCTTCCCAGATATCGTGAACTTGCTGTATTTCCGGGTGATTGAAGATTAAAAAAATTGAAAAGCAAGGAAAGACTGCCCAGTAATGAACAAAATAGAAACAGTCACTGGTTCTGGCTAGAACCGACACGCCATGAAGGTACCTTACATTTGATGGTGGGCATCATCGTTAGCTCGAGCCCCTCCAGCCGCTAAATTCGTTGGTTCGCGACGGATTACGGAAGGCATTTACGGATTGGATTACGGAAAGTTACCCCTCCATGATGAAACGTCACGGACCATCCCCTGCAATTTCAGGCGGTAAAATACGGCAAAAACCGTTAACGGACGTTGGGACTTTCGCAGCGACGCGCCAGCAACGGGGTTGCTATGAGATCCAAGATTGTTGTTTAACTTCACCTTATCGATACCAGAGTGAATCCCATGTCCGAGTGACGATCCATACGCGATACTCACCCGCCAACGTCTCTAACCCAACACAACTTCCATTGATCTGTCTACCCTTCATATCCAACCGATTCCATCTCATTAATTAATTCCAAACAAACAAGATGGCGCCAGGTTAGCACATAGAACGTATCCTCACCAATTCAATTCCGCTAACACCATCCAACAGCCCAGTTCGAGCTCGCGCAACCGCCCAATGACGCCATATCATCTTTAATCTTCGCCCCCGAGTCTCCCTCGCGTCTCCTAGTCTCCTCCTGGGACAAGAATGTCTACCTCTACGACACACAGACCCCCAGCGCCGTCGAAGGCCAGCTGGGCTCGCTAGTCCGGACCTTCGAGCACCGCGCTCCCGTGCTCGACGTGTGTTTCGGCGCCGATGACAACGAAGGCTTCAGCGCCGGCATGGACTGGCGCGTATTAAAGCTTGACCTGCTCACCGGCGAGCAGACCGTCCTCAGCAAGCACGGCGCCCCCGTACGGAGCGTCGTCTACAGCCGGACACATTGTACGTTCCCTCACTCACCTTCCTCAACCTACACAACTAACAACCTCACAGCCCTCGTCATCTCCGCCTCCTGGGACAGCACCCTCCACATCCACGACCCAACCAACCCCTCCCAACCCCCCCCTCGAAATCCCCCTCCCCGCCAAACCCCACGCCCTCGCCGCCAGCCCCTCCAAGCTCATCGTAGCCATGACCTCCCGCCTCGTCCACATCTACGAGCTCTCCACCCTCGCAGCCGCCGCCTCCCAATCCCCCCAATCCGTCCCCGCCCCCCGGCAACAGCGCGAATCCTCCCTCAAATTCCTCACCCGCTCCGTCGCCGCCATGCCCTCCGACGCCGGCTACGCCACGAGCAGCATAGAAGGCCGCGTCGCCGTCGAATTCTTCGACGCCTCCATGGAATCCCAAGCCCGCAAGTACGCCTTCAAATGCCACCGCCAGACCCAGCCCGGCGAAAACGGCGCCACGACCGACGTCGTCTACCCCGTGAACGCGCTCGCCTTCCACCCGACCTACGGCACCTTCGCGAGCGGCGGTGGCGATTCCACCGTCGCGCTCTGGGACGCCGATGCCAAGCGTCGCATGAAGGTCTATCAGAAGTTCCCCGATAGTGTCGCGGCGCTTGCCTTCTCTGCTGACGGACGCTTTCTGGCTGTCGGTGTGTGCCCCGGTTTCGAGACGGGTATGGAGGATTACAGCGGTGAGGGCCGGACCAAGATTATTCTCAGGGAACTCGGTGAGAACGAGGCTTTGCCCAAGGGAAAGGCGAAATAAGGCAAGAGCAGAAAGTCTGGGGAGATGTTAAGGGGGGGGAGAGCAGAGTTCAAGATGATTTCAGTGCTTTTATCCAGGTCAGCGGAGTCACGTCACGTCACACATCTGCACAAGGCGACTCTCGACGATACTAATTGGCCGCTGAGAAAAAAAAGGGCGCTGCCGACGGTATAGCAAATGCAAGTAGGGCTCATCTTCCTAACAAATATATGTGTGCTTACGCTTCGGCAGCTACTGTTCTGGAGCAAATAAAGAGACAGAAAAAAAAGACAATAAAAACAAAGTAAAATTACCTCTGCTTAGCCATGCTCTAATCTGGTGAATTTTGATATCATATCGACTTCTCTCTCTCCTTTACTCTAACATGAAGCAACATCCCATTATAATGAGTACGTATTGATATGCGCAACTCAGTCAGCAATCATCTCAACCACTCTTTCAAAGAAGTTTCGGAGCACCATAATAGCTGGCGGGGGTGATAAAAAGAAATCGTGGCGACCAAAACCCTTCGGACTATCTCCTCACGCGAATATCATACTTCCATCGCGTCTTCCATCTCCGTGTCTCGGTCTTGAGGGTCATTTCCGCTTGGGTGGGCATTCGTCGTCATAGGTGTATGGCAGCGCTCATTTTCTGCCAGGCTCAACTGTTCAATGTTGTCTCTCGCCTGTTCATATGACTCATCCGTCACGCTCTCATCATCACTATCACTATCTATTTGGATTGTGAGCTGTTGCGGAATTCTTAGGGATGGTGACGGTGTTTCTCGGATGCAGCGACTTTGTGATCTTCTCTTGAGTTTTCCGAAATTCTCGAACTCAGAGGGCTGTCTCATTCGTGGTTTCGCCATCTTTATAGCTGGCCTGGACATGGACCTAGATCTTAGGTGCAGCGGTGGTGTGCACGGGACCGTCCTTTGGGACTCCTTCGTCACGACAGTCTTCCGCTTCTTCGCGATTGAGCTGTCCTTGAAATTCTCCCTCGTTGGCCACAAATCTACAGCAGCCCGCGATCCACTCAGTCCTTTCGGATGGGGCTTGCTAGAAGCTACTTGTGTCGCAGGTCTCCGTACTGCATTTTCGGCTTCCAAGGAGAGTTTCCCCAAAACAGATAGCGACCTCGATCGTTTGCGTTTGTGGCTATGCTTCCCTATGATACCGAAGTCAGGACTTGCTTCATCTTCTGAGAATCCGTCGCCAAGGCCCCAGTTCGGGTTTGATTGGCGTTTGGCAGACTTTGGAAAGCGAAATTCCTCTTCTTCACGATGCTTGTGTAGTCGAAATACCCCTTTTGTGACATACGAAGGGACATTGTCAGCAAGATTATCGACATCACATGACAATGAGTATTCTCTGTCTCGTGAAGGGGGTGTCCCAATGCTCTGTGTGTGCTGTCTTCTCTTGGAGATATTACTTTGCTGATCGATCTGGCGGCTTCTGTCCCGACTGTGGTCGCCAGGGGTTGGCGTATCATGGGGTTTCCTAATCCGACTCCGACCTCTTGAGTGACTACTAGGTGTCGAAGTGGTTTCCGACTGGGTTTGGGCTGATTCACATTGAGATGAAAAGGCGCGGTGACTGGTCGAACCCAGCTCCACAGAACCCTGACGTGACGGCGGCGAATAGATTTTCGAACCAGCGTCACTAAACGATGGTAAACAGAAAACCAGTGAAATGTGTCTATTTTCTTCATACCTTGAAGAGCAAATTTCTAAATTGGTCCCAGCAGCCGGTGCTGCGGACCGTCTACGTCTCGAATTAGCCGTTACAGGCGAGGCTGTTCTACACCTCGCAAGTTCATCTGCGTGTTTCTTCACGTCTGCCTCATGGGGCTGTTGAGAATCTTGCACTTGACTCAGATAGCCCGTCGACTTTGTGCGTCGAAGAATTGCACGAATACTCGGAGCCATAAGGGCAAGGGAGGGAGACGAGCTGGCAAGGATAGAGTCCAAGGAGGCGGCAGTAGGCACATCGGCCTGAGATACCAGTTCAGCCATTTTTTCCAGCAGGATTCTGACCTTGTAAGTAAGACAATGATGTACAAATATCCCCAAGCTTTTGAGTGAAGCGTCCATATACCCCCTAGAATTGGACAGAATGCGGTGAGCTCATAGAGTGTTTGGCCGATACTGCTCATTGAGTCTACCTGGCACGACAGATTCGAGTCAAGGCAAATCGAGAGTCGACGCGAAGATGGACACAGACAGGTGTCCAAGAGGCAAGAGAAACCTGCATCTTCTCAAGGTGCGTCATACTCTATATGGTGACTGCCGTGAAAGGGACGCTCCTGCTCTGTCTTCTATGTCATAGGCGGATAAGAGGAAGTGACGTTCATGAGATGGAAGACCAAGGAAAGTGTTAGACACCTTGATGTCGCCGTGTCTTTCATCTTGAGAGTGAGTCCTTCCTTACAAAATTGAAGCTCATTCCATCTGAGCTCTGTGACGCAGTCCTTTCAGATACCTATTGTCGCTCGTTCTTGCCGTTTCTCTATTGATGACAGAAGAAATTAGCCTTTCTGTGAAAAGTTAGTTTGTAATGACGTCCGGCAACCCCATGGGGAGTCGATAGTTGCTGCTTCATTCAGCCCAAATCTTAACGACGGCAGTCGCGTATCTCTGGCGCCAATTCGGTCTTGACCGTATCATAGCTGATTGTCTCGTCTACAGATCAAGTTAATGATGTAGCTAGCCGATATTGACTGACATCCATACGATGTGTGGCCCCAGCAGACTCCATCCAGCCACGAGTCTAACAGACTTCCGAAGCACGACGTACGTCACTGACTCTCATCTGTTTCAGGGAAAGACAAGGATGCAGGAACCAGCCCTACCAGGCAAAATAGCGAAATGACTGACAGCCTGGATAATTGCGTGCTGCCGTGCACCTACGGCGAACGAGTTAGCATTGGCGTCGAGACTAACTCACCGGCCAAATTTGAGGCAAATCTTAACCGCAGATCCGAGCAGATGTCGCTTTCCGAAGGAGGTTTGAGCCCACCACGCACGGATTAAACCGTACGGCTTAAGCGATGTAGGGACAACACTACGGATTTAGAGAGACAACCCTACCGGTACACAGCCGCATCCTTTGGATCTTTAGCCCTCAATCCTGCCAAATCCCCTACCTATAAAGGTAAAGGGCAGGCCTATAAGACGTTGGTGCTAGCGAGTAGCCATGGCCCATGAGTCTAAAATCTTACGCTAGAGGACTGCCCCCCAGTCTACAAATCCATGAAGGAGTCCGTATTGAATGTAAAAAGCAAAGGGTTGCGCTGTCACACGTCGTACTGCCAGGCATCCATTGTGTGAAGCCATGAAACCTTCACGCAAACACACTGACAATAACGAAGAATCGTAGGCGGCTTGACTCGTAGCCATCCTGGTTCCGCCCTAGATCGACAAACAGCATGATCTACACTACGTAAACAGTACGATCTGTGCCTGTCGATCCCTTTCCGGTTTCAGTCCTCGAACTCTCCCTACAATCCGTACACTGTACCGGTAAATCGCTCGCATGAGGGTTATCGTGGCTGAGCTGTGATGTATTCCGTACATATGAAACGGAAGCCAGGTTGGAGGAAGGAGGAACGGGATCGATCTGGGACAACGATCCTAACATCATTGGTCGACGATGGAGTTGGGCATCAACTCGTAGACACCGGAATTCCGCATCAAACATCATACTGACAACATGACGTTGATATATGGATCCGCAGCAGTGGTCCTACGGAATAGTTGTGCCGTATATGTGATGTTCATGCGAATCCTCAGACGCACGCCTCATCCTCTGCTGTCAACGCAACGAGTCGCTGCTGTCGTGGTCTTTTGCTCCATCAAGACTCGCGGGTTATTGCTGTTTCTATCCTCAGCCTTCATCTGTCACAACACGTATTACTTCGTATACGGCATGGATCTGTGCGCGTAAGCCGTACAAGTATGCGAGTTATACCTAGGTCTTATTCTCCGATAAATGAGCCTCTCAAGGGACGCCAGGGACGCCAGGGACACCTTGTCGGCATGTCAGTGCCTGCGGCACCTGCGGCACTTGTTGGTTGATATCGAACGATTCCAGTCGAGGGGCAGCCAGGCCGTTGTTATGTCTCAACCCTCATACAACAGATGCCCGTCATCTCTCATCGGTTACTCTCGTACATATATGTATGATGCTGTATACCCGTCGATTTCATGCTGTGCGACATATCACGCAATGAACTAGTATCCGAAAAGCCGCGGCCGCGCGGCGTGAGTGGTGAAGCGGTGAGCTAGGAAGAAGAAAAATTTCTTCTTCTGCTTCTTCTTCAAAGGAGTTTGTCGTCGTCGGAGTGTCGTGCCGGTTTTGACGGCATTGAGTGAAAAGATTCTGTCTGCCCTTGCCACAAGACCGTATGCGCGGAATGCCTACGGCCCTTTCTGAAAAGGGATGCATTCACCGCCTGGAAAATACGTGTCAGAAGAACCCCTGTACGGTTGTGCGTGTGTAGCGCACGAAGCGCTTCAAGTTTGGATCTTCGTGCCAGGCCGTAGCAGGTACGATCCAATAATGTACTTCGTGAAGTTGTCACTTCCAGACGCCGCAAGCCAGAATCCAAAAAGACCTCATCGTCAAGTCTTCAATACCAGCCACCAACCCATCAAACTGCCGCGAGGCGATCATTGGGGTTAGCGTGCTGCGCACTAATCTAGTGCTAGCGCAGGCACTGGGCTAAAAGGAGCTAGTGAGGACCCTGTGGGGTTTAGTTAGCGACGGGGAATCGTCTGTTTTCCAGTTGAACGCTACGAGCTACCTATTTCGTCGATTAAGTGCGTGGACTAGAATCTTGTAAGAGAGAAGAAGAAGAAACACGAGACAGGCTACGTACGATATAGTGCTCAAGATGAATATCATAGTGATGAGGTAAGAGAAGTAGTAAAAGTCAATACGTGGAGAGTCTGCTGTTGCTGGAATGTTTTATCCCTTGGCTCCATCGGCAAGACGCCGTATTCCGTAGGTACGGGCTATTCGTATCGTACAGCTACGGATTGCAGCGCGGCACAGAGCGAACGAATACCCGAGCCGGGTTTCTAAGGAAAAGACCGTCTGTTTTCCATGCGGTTTCAGGAATAACTTAGCTCGTATTGTTGACGCCATTGCCAACCCATGTTCCCGAGACCCGTATCCCTTTTAGTGTAAGCCCATCATTGTGCAGCAAGTCTTGGAACCTCCGGTGGCAAGTCTCTTGTCGCGCGGTTTGCTGCGAAGGGCATGCGAGTCCATGTACTCCGTACCTGCCGCCATCCGTTGCATGGGGCATGGAGCATGAGCATGGAACAGGAGCATGGAACATGGAACATGGCATGGCCGTCATGGCGGGATGGATCCCAGGCCGACCTTCTCAAACATTCTTCAAATTAAACTCGCGGAGCATTAAGCTGGAGCTCGGTAATCCGTAAAGCTGGAGTCGGAGTCCAACGATCTGTGTGAACTCGCTTATAAGATTGCTGTTATTTTTACTGCAACGTCCATAGTGTACCAAGATGGGGCGTCTACTCTATCTAACTGCACACTTCCGATCGCAAGACAATAGTACTCGTAGATAGGCAGGGAGGCAGATAGTAGATTCTGTAGTCTATGCGAACCGTTAATCCATACGGAATACTTTGTAAATCGTAAAAGATCTGGCTAGAGGTGGTCTTCGTAGAGATACTATTCCGTTAATCCGTAATGCGTGCTATGCAGTTAGTTAGATAGTTCACAAGCGGCCCCCTTTTCATCCGTTGATTCCAGGGCAACTCCTTCTGTCCCGCGTCTTGACTCGCACAAATGGCATGTGGCCTGACACCTGAGTTTTATTTTTGCTTCTTGTGTATATTCCAGACACTTATGACCACGCAGACGACGTGGCCGTAGGACTCAGGAGATTCGTCCGTTTGCTTATTATTGCTACGTAGTCGGATGTATTCCAAACGGAGTTTCCTAACGGAATCCCGGGAGTCACAAACAATCTCTCGCCAGTGGCCAGACCAGGCCTATTCTCGAGTTACAGCGTTACAGCAGAGATCCATTCGGGCCACACGGACTACGGGCTTCGTGCCTCGGTCCATAATCTAATAATTACCTACGGATCCGTACAAGTACTACTCGTACACCACTCATGCCAAATCATTCCAGCTCAGAATGCCCAGCCCTGGCTTGACCGTTCGTGGCGTGCAAGCCTGCAGCTCCCACTCGTCGGGACGGCTGTGCATATGTACCTAATTCTGTAGCCACACTAGGCGCACGCTTTATCTCTTCACTAGAACACCTGCCTACGGATTACTGACCAGCTTGGTAAGGTACGGAATACCTAGAATCACTGGCAACGAACGGAGTGCGGAATGCCTGGATGCTCGAGGTACCTCTCCGTGCATTATTCCGAATCTGGCGAGGTGTACTTCGTACCGCTAATATTGGCGCCAGTCAGGGTGCTGATGGTGCTGATCATGGCAAGTGCGGAAGTACCTCGTACCCCCTCCATACAGTACGCAGCGCTTCAGCCCGCCCTACGAGTTTACGACCCACGCACGCACGACTAGCATCAGCACCAGCACCAGCACCAGCCAAAAGGCACCAGCACCGGCACCAAGCAGTCGGCAGCAGGAGTCTCCATACATTTACTTATACCTACCCGGTCATGTCACTTACATATTTACACACATGATTCCCTCCCTCTCGGTTGCTCGTCTTATTGTTTGTTTTTTTTTTTAATTATTCTCTTGTCTCCCCCACAAGAATTGATTGTGCTCCCCCTCTTCCTCGCCTTGCCCTCCGATTCCACAGGTCACGAATCCACGCTTGTCCTGTCCAATACCCTTCGTTGGCGTATAAAGAGAGAGTCGTGTCCCTCGCTCGTCACTCACTCACTCTCACTTACACACCGTCTATCGCTATCGCTTTCGCTTTCGCTTCCTGACAACTCACGACCGAACTGTCCTCTGATCGCGTGATTCACTTCTCACTGCAGTGATTCAGTCATTCTCTTCATCACGGAGCGAACCCACCTCTGGAATATGGGCAGGAACTCCCGCCTTGGACAGCAGTTCTGTTTTCTCGCACCTTGAAGAAGAAAACAATAAAATAATCTTTTAAAAACAACAACAACAATAACAAACAACAACAAACACAACGACAACAATCAATCCCCACGAAAGGCAAAATGGTTCACAATAAGAGCTTCTCGATGGCGGCCATGGACGACGACGACTTCGAGTTCGACGAGAGCTACTTCAGACAGTTCTATAAACCGCTGTCGAACTTGCCGACGCCTCCGCCCTCGACCCGCAACTCGTCGGCCAGCCAGAGTCCCCGGGTATCCCTGGATGACACCGAGGGCCCCAATGCCCAGTTCTTAGGTCGGTGCAGATTCTGCATGAACTCATGTTTGTTGATTTTACCGTGCATAAAAATAAGCTGACTTCCCCCGACAGGCCCAGCAGCCCATCTGGCCAGGATGCTACCGCCGGGAGCTTCGGTCATCACACCGTCTATTCCCACGGTCCAGAAAATGCTGGCCAGGGCTCAATTGCCCATGGATATCATCGCGCTAGCCGTGTGTATTCTAGACTCGCTGGACTCCAAGTTCTCGCGCAGCTGGCGGATCGCGTTCCCGCTGAACCGTATCGGCCAGCCACTGGTGAAGCGACACACGCTGCCCTCGGCACCGGGGCACGCCACCCACATCAACGCCGTGTTTCCCGAGATCATCATCCTGGCGGCGCTAATGATCGCCAACAAATTCGTGGAGGACATGCAGGAATCGACGCGCGACTTCGCCGCGAACTGGGGCATCAACATGTGGACGTGCGAGCAGGTCAACTTTACCGAGCGTTGCATCATGGAGAGCCTGGGCTACCGTATCATGCCGCTGTGGGATCCCGCTCTGATCAAGCAGGCGCGGCACGACATCGAGATGGCGCGTCGGGAGATAATCCAGGAGAGCGCCCAGTGCGGCGTCGACGAGGAGAGCAGTAGAAAGCACTTCAAGTCGATGAGCTCGGGTCATGCCGTCATGGGCCTGGGCATGCAAATGACGCCGGTGTCGACGCCTTCTTCGGAACGAGCGACATCGTTCGGTCCCATGTAAAAGGGCCGATCGCTCCTTTTTTTTGCTTTTTATTTTCGCTCTTGTCTTTCACTTTTCTCTCGCTATCTCTCTCGCATTTGCAGTGTTCGATCGCACGGCGCTTGGTGTTGCTGGATTATGCATGCAGGCCGCTCGACCGCCCATCTCGCCCGACACAGCATTTCCCTAATCGGGTGAAAGGACGAGAATCAAACGCCCCCCAACGAATAAGGGTCACCAACGCTCGCATCCCCAGAAAACGTCAACACACCCGAATAGGCAGTGGGATGACGCGCGGTGACCATCGTTTTCTATTCCGTTTGTTGAGCGCCTGTCGCTTACCTTTCCGTTTACATACGCATTTATTAATTGGACATGGGCATTCGACTCGAACTCGAACTCGAACGATGAGAGGGCGAGAAAGATGAGCCGAGTGACAGAGAGGAGGGAAAAAAGGAGGGGCCCCGGCGTTACAGTTGCATTCGCCTCAGTATGTACACCACATACCTACATACATACACGGCGACACCGCTATTTGCGAACGGCGCACCTCCGCATCTTAACACTTATTGTTTATTTTTTTTATTATTCCCTCCGGACTTTACTTAATGCGGCATCTGGACTTCAATTGCCCGTTAAGGAGAGGAATTTCGAATCAAAGTCAATCGAACATAGAATTGAAAGGGGGGAGATGGGGGGGGGGAACCGGTGGGAGGGAGGGAAGGGAGGAATTCGAGGAATTCGGGAACAGGTTATCATGAGGCTTTTTGTTTTCGAGCGCGCGATACAAGAAAAGCCTGGGGTTCAAGGGGGAAGGAGAACAGGAGTTTTTTCATTTGACGCCGGGGATCGATCAAAATGGCGGTTGCTTTTTCATTTTTATGTCGCGCGCAAAGTGTTCTATACCCCCTTTTGATAATGGCATCTCGCATTTGCATTTCCCATTTTTCAAGAACAGAAAAGAATACCTATCATCTATCTAGTACTGGCCTGCTGTGTTCGCTGTCCGTGATTGACTTGATTACCGACCTGAATATTCGATATTAAGATGGTGTGTAAACACTCATCGAAACGAGTAAACAACAATCAATCTTCAACATGGCACACATCTCACCACCATCTACATACACACATCTACATCCATCCATCCAACCCAACATCTTCTTTCAGAATTCCCTGCTGAGCCAAGCACCGAATGTCTTAGATTGAGTGATGTCATAACCGCATGTCGCATTGTCCGGTAATATCTGGAAATACTCCGTGCAACACCTTTCCTCATCCTCATTCTTCCTCATCACCTACGAACATGTATATCCCTTAGACAGTGAGTGACTCACATCGCATCGATCGTATGTACGGTACATATACGTGCGGCATGTTTCTGCCTACATACCCACGTACCTACATACGGGAACAAACAAGCATACATACAGCATACAGCGTACATACTGCCATGTACGCTGAGCGGACGTATGTATGTACGTGCACGTGCCGAGGCCGAAGTACTTCCCACCCTTCTTTAATCCATCCATACGAAGTACAGTGGGCAGACTCCGCATGCAATGCATCGCGGACGCCGAATGATCCCACTCTTGCGTGCTGAAGAGGGTGTTTCCCGCAATCCCGAGTGCTACGGTTCCTGGATGGGATGGATGGATGGGATGGAATATCAAGCACGCCATCTCAAGGAACGAAAACCGCAAAATTGACTGGTCACGCGAGCACCAGATTTCCATAGTTTGTGTGAATGAATGAATACTAGTTGTATGTAGGTCGTCAGGTAGGCTACATGATGTATGTACGTACGTGAAGAGAGGCAGCAGCAGCACTGGCAGCAAACAAGCAAACCCCTCATGCTACGAGTAGGTTTTTCTTTTTCCAATCGACACGCCCTCGTCAGATTCGACACCGGATCTCTACGTGAGTCGGGTACGTCATGTCGGAGCCTGGCTTGGCAATAATACATACTCTCCGTATGTAGGAGTAGTCGAGGGGCAGCTGAGGACATGCACACGGAATAGTTTGCGACTCAAATGACCGAGAGGGGAGTGATTACCTGCCTACGATAATCCCGTGCGGACAGACGGTAGGTAATGCCCGTTGCATCAGCTGGTTTGTCTTGCTTCTCGTTACAGCGTTACTTGCGGCACAGAGCTTGGAAGAATTCCGGCGTGGGATGCTACCCTAGAAATCTTGGTTGGTGGTATGTAGGGTTGAATAGATGAGCCAACCGGGATACGGTCTGCATCTGAATCAACCGACGCACCGGAATGTGCATTATCACCGCCTCGGAACCTCCGAACGGAGTATGGGCTTCGTCATGACATCATTTGATGAGGATTGTCGTGATTGATGTTGGCGGGGTGTTGAATGGGTAAGTTGTCGCCGGGGCAGCAGATATCAACTGAGCAGTTAGTCAACACCATCAACAATTGTTGTGAACACTCATGAATCAGCACAACGGCCTTATGTCTGAGAAATATGAGCCTCAACGTCAGCCGCAGAAACATGGTGACAGTCGGATGACAAGATGTTCACACATCTCCAACGCTCCACGTCTGCGTTTCAAGCATCACACTTCTGAGATACGCGCGAGTCACATCATCCCGAGCAGTTGAGCCATGAGCTTTCACAGCAGCCCCACGTGCAGTGAAAGAGCACCCCAATCCCCATCAGCATGGATTCACATGCGCATTTCAGCTCAATATCGCCGTTGACACCGTCTCCAAGCACCGACGCCCTACCGTCACGAATGGCAGTTATTGCGAGCTTTCTCCAGCGAATCCCACGTGGTACAAGGCCGAACGCCCACGCACTATCGATGACACAAGGCGAGCGAGAGGAAGGGCAAAGGCTCATCCAGTCCATCCACGCGGTAAGCAATAAAACACCGGACTTGTTGTGCCCATCTGGTGGCGTGAGAGGGCGTCTTGAAGGTTGCCTGAAGGGTGACAGTATGACTGTGTCGTTCTCCTATTAATAGTAGGATGGGCAACTCTGCAAACACTCAGAAGACTCAGCTCTGATCTTCTTCCCTTCCGCCGAGAAGTTCAGCCGTTGATGGGTCGGGCATGTGCTCATGTATGTGATCCTCATGAGGCGGGCGGGGTGACGAGCAGCAGGGTAAACAGGATAGCGTCGTAGTTCATGGCGTCTGTGCGCTGTTCATAAGATGCAGTCCGGAGGCACATGCATAGCTCCTAGAAAGGCTCTCTCTTGACACCTGAAATGCATCGGAGTTTGTGAGGTGCAAACACTCCATCTTAGATGCAAAACATCACGACCTGATAATCCGTAATTCAAGATCCGTATTCCATACGGAGAAAGATGCATTTTCAAGTTTAAAGATCTGCCAAGACACAGTTCCTGGGACTCCACCCCCATCTTCTCGCTAGCCCGAGATGGCTTAGCGAGGGGCACCCTGATTTTAGCGTGCTTCGTGCCGGTAGAAATTTTTGGATTACCTAAGTGCATCCGAAAGGTACTTTGACCTTTTCGCAATTGCATTCGAAGATCAAGCCGACATCAACGCATATAGTCCGGAATCCAGTCTGTTTAGAAATTTGGGCGAACCAGTCATACTGAGCCAAATCAGTTGCAATCTATAATCGCGCGCACATCACCTGTTCAAGAAACCACCAAAATGGGCAAGAAGAGAGCGAGAGAGGCCGATGGCGCCCCGGAGCCATCCGACAAGATGGCTGTGGATAACGAGAGTTCGGACGACGAGGTCGGTACCAAAGAATACGAGCTCGGCGGTCACCGCATGCGGGCATTGAGCTGACAGGTGATCACCAGGACTTCGACATGGTCAATGTCGACTTCGAATGGTTCAACTTCAACGAGACTATTGATTTCCACGGCACCAAGTCGTTAATACGGCAACTCTTCGACGTCGACGCGACCCTCTTTGATGTCTCGGGCCTTGCCGACCTGATCCTCTCGCAAAAGACGATTGGTTCTACCATCAAGACCGATGGCGAGGAGTCTGACCCCTTCGCCTTTTTGACCGTCCTCAACATACAAGAACACCGCCAAAAGCAGCCCATTGCTCAGCTCATCGAGTACCTGACCGAGAAGGCCAAAACTACCGAGTCGCTCGCTCCCATACCAGAACTTTTGGCTTCCGGCAAGCATGTCGGTCTGGTTCTGTCAGAGCGGTTGATCAACATGCCCTCCGAGATTGCGCCTCCTCTATACACTATGCTGATCGATGAGATCGAGGCCGCCGTCGAGGACAAGGAGCCCTACGAGTTCACCCACTACCTGATCATCTCCAAGACATACCACGAGATCGAGTCGACCCTGGACGTCGGAGAGAGGAAGAAGAAGAAGGGAAAGCAGGATGCCACAATGTTCTATTTCCACCCCGAAGACGAAGTATTGCAGAAACACGCAGTGGCATTTGGTAGCTATCCATTCACCAAGATCGACGACGCCGTCGCCGATAGCAAGCGGGCGTTCCAGGAGATGGGTGTCATGCCCATGGGATCTATGGTGCTAATTGAAGCTAGTAAGTTCGCCGGCGCTGTCAAAGCAGTGGGCGAGTATTTGAGTCCTCCATCATGAGGATGTTGATTATAGATGAAAGGACGGAAATGCAAAAAAAGCAAAGCAAAAGCAAATATCTATACCAGGCGTTTATTGTTGTTTTTCCATTCTCAATACCATACCCCCCCCTTAAATACCCCCTTTTATTCCCGTACAATACGCAGAACCATTCAGTCTAGTCGTTGCATGAGATAGTCGACCTCAACCACCTTTGTTATAGGGATGACGAAGTTCTCATACATCGACACCACTGCATCGACGTTGATCTTGCCCACGTTGTTTTCGTTCTTGGATGACGGATCGGTGCCGTACGTCTGCGCCTTAAGCCGAAGTCGGGCAAGCACCTGCTTCTCCACGGCAGCATTGGTTATAGAGGCGCCAATGCCATCACGGTCACCAGCCTTGATGAGTCTTGTGTACAACTCCGGGTCCGACTGGAACTTGGATTCGGCCACGAACTTGCCAAAGTGTATGCGTCGCGAGAGAGCCTGGAGACAGGCGATGTCGCAGGTAGCCGAAGAGCCGTAGTTCTCGGTGGATTCGCCTCCGTCGTTTCGGCCGAAATCGGGGCACACGGCGGGGAGGAACTCCTCAACGTAGAACTTCTTGATTTGCTCGTTGACATTGACGTTGTTCTTGTGAAGGATCTTGGGGTAGTCCAGGGGCTTGAGTAAGGGCTTCTGGAGGGCTTCGGGGAAAAAGGGGGTACTCGTCAGGGGACTCGTATCGGCGAATCAGGGACTGGAGCTTCTCCTGCTCACGCAGGTACCAGTCCATGAAGCTGAGGCTCTCATCGCAGCCGAGGTCGACAGCACCGGGCTGATAGATAGACTTATTCAAGGGGAATTGAACTCGCTCGATGAGATGGAAGGTGATGGTGTCTTCAAGGCGACTTTTTTTTGCGCGGCGTTAGCTACCTCTTGATCGTGCTAACGCGAGGGAGAGGGTCTAGCGAACGGGGACTCACATCAATTGGAAGCGGATGTTGGCGAGATCCAGCGCCTTCGAGGTGTCCTTGAGATCAATGATGGTATCCATGATGGCGTCTCGTAATAATTATCTTTTGCTTATCGACCGTATAACAGTAATCCTTCGCGGCAGGGGTTGTTGCGAGAGCTTGGCGATGATGACTCCAAACGACTGGCTTGAGATGCTGAGTCGGTGCTGGGTACTATGAGGTAGTAGGGAGTACTGGCCTGCGGTAGCGCGGGTGCAACACAACAAAGCAGGTACATTATGTAACCGGTGGATCACCACAAAGCGACGGCATCAAAGAAAGCTGCGCAACGTTCTCCTAACCTCGGACATCACTGCAGCGAAGCCCCCGGTTAAGTGAATGGAATGTGGGGTTTATCTTATCGTATCTTATCCTGGCGAGCCTGACGGTGGGCCATTAGTGCACTAGGGCCACATGCATGTACGACTGAAAAATTCAACTTTAAGAAAATTAAAATCACAAAACGAGTGTACAATTTAAAAAAACTTAAGAAGTGTCTATGCTGATACTTCTAAATTGCGACATATATTTGTAAATCTCTTATAACTTCAACAGTTTATCATATCTTTGCGTACGAAATGCCACCACATCGGGCTATAACAATTGATGACCTCTTTGAGGAGGTTACTCAGATGTACGAACAACAGCTCTCACTTCAAGAGATCATTGATTCCATTACCAATATGAGTCGTGCATGTAGTATGCGTGACGCTCAATCGTCAGATATCGACGAATGGGGTCTTCGACGTCGTGCTTTCGATCGGACACCATCCACAATGAGGCTATATTGGAACGAGTTCAATTTCTATTCTTTGTTCGAGGTTGGAGTGATGAGTCAATACGAAAGGATCTTCAGCGAGGAGGATTCCCGATCTACAAATTTGCGTACGATTCAACATATGCGTCTTCGGAATGGGATGAAACGTCGCTACAGTACGGATGAAGAAAGAGATGAAGCCATTCAACAAGCTGCCAATTGGTTAGAGCATCACGTTCAGACAAGTCTCAGCCGTACGCGGGTTTGGGAAAAAATTATTTGTACGAGTTCATTCGTACGCAAGCAGGAATTGTTGTGGGCAAAAATCGGATCTATCAGATCTACAAGTCGAGATGGCCGGGAACAAGTACGTCAACGCAGCTAAAGCAAACACATACCATCATGGTAAATTTGTCGTGCCCGGACGAAATTTTTCTGTGGTGTTTTGACGGGTATATGAAGCTACAAAAGATGGGTATCGAGGTTCGTACGCACTATCATAACCCTAACCCCTGACTATGATTTTGATGTCTGAATATATAGATTTATGGGTGTATCGATGCCTACTCTCGCATGCTCATATGGATCTACGTTGGGTCTTCAGCTTGTACAGTTATAAGTACACTGAAACAGTTTTTGCGTACGATTAGCACTGCTGGTGTACGACCCCTGTTCACTCGGTCAGACATGGGTGTTGAGACTGCCCTATTTGCTGGAGCACAAGGCGCTTTTAGCTGAATCGGATGGGGACAGCAATTGCGTACGAAGGCCCGAACGGAAGAGAGGATTCATCATCAGGGCAATAGGCTATCGTCGTGTCATATCTGGGGATCAAGTAAGCAGAATCAGCGCATTGAATCCTGGTGGAGAATTCTGCGTACGGGGTCAACCGATCGGTGGGTAAAGTATGCGGACGAATTGAGTACTACTGGTCTTCTAAACACATTCGATCAACGGGACCTCATTGCTATATATGCAATATATGGGCCAATGCTGCGTACGGAGATCACAGAGTTTGTGAATTTGTGGAATAATCACCGCATTCGCCGTCGAAAAGAATCGACCCTATGTGCTGTCCGGACGACCATCGGAGATATATGAGAACTCGGAGGTGAACTGGGGCATACCTATTCCTGAAGGCTCCGGTACGGAAGCTTTGTTGCGTACGATGATGGAGCCATTACAAGAGATTGAGATTGATGTCTTCTTTTCTACTGAAACAGAGGATTGGTGTAACAATCGATTACAAGATATGGGCTTTGATGGCATTCTGCGTACGGAGGAGGACCACAAACGCCCTCATCTACGTCATTATCTCGAGCTTCGACGTCGCGTACGCAATCACATGGCATCGGGACAGCTTCCCCATCTCTCAATTACTCCTCATCCAATATGGGGCTTTGACGAATATGTAAGTTAAACTGGCATATATTGCGTACGAAAGCTAACTTTTGTGAAGATGGCATTGCTAGAACAAAACCACCCTATCCTGGAAAGGGAGAACGAACTACATGGAAATCCTATCCCAGATGAAATGTTGAATGGAATCATAGCTGACCAAGACGAAGAGTAGAAGACAGGTGTTGATGTGCGTACGAGAAGACATGTTAAACTCAATATTACTCTGTCTTGGCCGAAAGCTCAGGTAGCATCCTTCTTTTCTTTACGCGTCGAGCGATGAATGCATCTTCCTCGTCCGAGCTTGAAATCTGGTGTACGCTTTTGTTTGTGGTGTTAGCCGATGTGTCAATATCCCCATTATCCACAAACAATCCTTCGTCCGGTGGTGGGTCCTAAGATCAATTAGTATTAATAGAATAATTGCCAGCATTCGTATGCACATCTTGAGGCAGATCCCAGTACTCTTCCATTTCATCTGCCATGTCTACTTCTGCTTCATTGTCTATTTTACGGCTAGACGTCGTATGAGAAGCTATAGCAACGCTGCTGCTGAGGGGTGGAACTTGTGACGGTTCTGCCTAACAGCTCAGCAGCAACCGCCATCACGGAGCTTGTCATCACTATCTCAGGAGCTCTTTCGCCAGTGCTTGACATAGGAGCTCGTCGTCACCCACCACGGAGCTCGCTTATCTATGCTTGACGCTAGGACCAGCTCATCTGCAGCAACAGAGCTCGCCGTCGCCCACCACGGAGCTCGCTTGTTCACAGTTCACGCTAGGACCAGCTGGTCTCTTACAGCAGAGCTTCTCGTCACCTACCACAGAGCTATGGCGTCCCCCACCGCAGAACCGGGCGACGCAGGGTATAAGAAGGGTTCCCACTCATGTAAACTTAGTTCTCTTTCTTTCTTTCTTCTCCAGTTTAGAGTCTTTGTTCATAGCATCAATACAAGGTGTCAGAGCCTGCTACATGATCATAACACTACTCTAAACTCATCCAGACTCGCTGACGAGCGTCATCTAAATACGTCACTCGATTCCCCTCTCGCTGTGGTTAGCGTCCGCCAAATAAACCACCCAAGACCCAAGAAGAAGACCCAAGACCTAAGACACAAGAACCCAAGAAACCGAGCTCCATGACAGACGTGGGAAGCTCCACGTCTGCAGCTCCTGCACCAAGAAGAAGTGCACGAATTGCTTCAAGCAACGACGCCGCGCCGGCTAAGAAACGAGTTACCAACACTCAAGAAGACAAAGAAGAAGAAGACCCAGAAGACAAAACAATACAGAGCTCCCCACTTTCCACGATGAGCTCCCCGCACGAGATGGCAGATCCAGCCTCCCATTCCCAGCTCATCCTCGAGATGCAAGCCACCATCCGTCGACTCGAACGAGAGCTACAGCTCAATCATCGTGCCACGTCCGTTGATACAGTCAACACCCATGCCACTCAAGAGAGTGCCTTTGGAGGAGGCTCCTTCCGGGCCCTCTGGCATGGCAGCCTGGCCTGCTTTTGCCTCTATTTCCGACAACTCAGATGACGTGAACTCAGAAGCTTCGAGCTACAATCGAAAGTCCAAGGCTCGTGGCTCAGATCCTGGCCATTTCAAGGGTGACAAGGAGCTTTTCGACAACTGGCTTGGAAAGCTAGCCGACAAACTAGAGGAAGACCGTGAAATCTTCCGTCGTGAGAAGAGCAGGATGCGTTATCTGATGTCCTTGCTTGAGGGAGATGCAGAGAAAGCCATTGAAACACGATTCCGTTCCGAGACTCGTCCATACACTGGCTTATCTCGAGATGGTGCAAGCTTTGGTCACAGCTTACCACGACCCCAATCAAGCAGTCCCGAGCCCGAGCTCAGCTAAACGAGCTCTACTACAAGCTCTGGCAGTGATGTTCATCAGTTCATCTCTAAGTTCAACCATCTTGCTGCAAAGTCTAAGCTCCCAGAGACAGAGTTCTCACAGATTCTCTGGCAGCACCTCGACATGAACCCTGGGAAGTGATGTGTTTGAGGCAAGCACCAACCCAGACATCACCTATGAGCAGTTCTGTTCTAAGGTCACCAAGGCTGTGTACAATCACGAGTATGCATACAGCCGCAAGCTGTTTCGTCAGGAGAAGAGATCAGGAGCTTCTCGAGAGGCCCCAAGAGCTCATGGTCATCGTGAGATCTCATCAGCCAAGACAAGTCAGACAAGCGCCGTGACCTCACGCAAGGCTGGCCGTGCCTTGACAGACAAAGAAAAGAAGATTCATTGGGATGACGGAACCTGCTTTAACTGTGGTAAGAAAGGCCACTTAGCAAGAGAGTGTGAGGATGAGAAGATGTCTCTCGGCACTCACCTCACAAGAAACGAGCTTCTCACTCATCATCCCTAAGCTCTCATACCGAAAAACAAAGAGACCTGTCCCAAGACTCAATGACAGTACATTTACCGTCACGAGGCAAAGTAGATTCCTGCAATAAGAGGTTCCGGTTTACGCAAACTGTCCAAGTTCAAGCACCTCGATATTGGAATGAAAGCTACCGCCCTACGTGACACTTGAGCACGATCTCTCTGATGATCAGTGGGAAGCTCGCTCGCCGAGCCAAAAGACAGCTCAATGCACATCTCATTGACCTAGACAAGCCGTTAACTCTATCTGATCATCGTGGCCTACCAGCTGGCCAAGTCAAACAAAGATCTCATAGCTGACTTTGAGATTGATGGAAGAAGATTCAAGAAACAGAGCTTCTGAGTCACCGAGACAGGCTCGGAAGTGATAGTAGGCCTGGAATGGCTAGGAAAGCACAACATCCTCCTTGATCGTGCTCAGCAAAGATTGATCCCGCCTGATGATTCCCCAGCTTCGCCAAGTTCTCCCCCTGCCATTGTGGTTCCCTCGGAAGAGCAAACGGGACGGGGAGATGGATCCAGCTGTACAAAGAGATGCTGATCGTCGAGACAAGATGCTGGATTACAGATATCAGATCCCGAAGAGACAGAACCCTCCTCGGAAGCTCATACAGGCTCACAGCTCTGGAGATGAATCCGTGGCTTCCGAGCCCTCCGATGAGCTCGTGATCAGTCAGATTCTTCAGCAAGTAAAGGAACAGGAACTACGGAACCCTCACAGAGGTAAGTGGGCTGAGATCTCAAAGGCCACACCAAAGGAGCCCATCAAGCATAGAGTATGGAGCTCCATCCGACGGCCATCCATCTCTCGCTGTTGAGCATTTGGCAGACATTCGACGGCAAGGCTATCCCCTTTCCATCAAACGAGGACCCGGAGCACGTCAAGCTGGTCCGTTCGTTGATACTGCAGAGCAGCTGGCACACCTCGAGGGGTTCTTTTCTAAAGTTCAGGCTGATACGTCGCCTCCTTCACGTCCAGGCTTTCGACGTGGTTCTCGAGACCACGGGAGACCCATCCGACACTGGCCCTCCAAGATATCGTACCCCAGTCCAGTACCTGCCCTTGGAAAAGGAGGTGACGGATCAGCTGTTGGCTTCGTGATTCATTGAGCCATGCATGGAGGCTCAGGCCTCATCAGTGCTGTTTGTCCCCAAGCCTCACTCATCCGACAGACGTTTCTGCATTGATTATCGTTGGAGAAATCAGTACCTTAAAGACAAGATTGTACCAGCCCCCTGACTTACAAGCGCACGATCTTCAACACCAGAAATGCGAGAAGGATGTCCAAGCTTTGACATCATCGAGGCTTTCCATCGTCTGAGAATGTCCCTGGAGTCCAGACACCTCACAGTATTCCGCACTCGTCAAGGGATATTTCAGTGGAAGGTACTCCCCTTTGGCCTAAAGGTTGGCCCTGCCTGGTGGCAGAGCTTCATCAATGCCCAGCTCCAGGAGATTCTGGACCTATTTGCGAGTGCCTATGCTGATGACGTGCTTGTTTACTCAGAGACAGAAGAGGAGCACTGGAAGCGCTGTGAGGAGATCATCTACCGTCTTCACAAGGTCCAGCTCCAAGGAGATATCAAGAAGAGCCGTTTCAACGTCACTGTAGTTGACTACTTGGGAGTGATTCTCGAGGCAGGAGTTGGGATCCGTGTGGATCCTCAGAAAGTTGAAGCCATCAAGAATTGGAAATTCGAGGAGCTCAACTCTGTCAGAGCTGTCAGATCATTTCTGGGGCTCTGTAACTTCATAAGGATGTTCACGCATCACGCCAGCGACGTAGCAGAGCCCCTGAATAGGTTGTTGAAAAAGGGAGCTCCATTTCGAGAAGGGAGAAGCTCAGAGACAAGCTTTCGAGGCCATGAAGAAGCTGGCCCTGTGAAGCTCCCTGTTCTGGCTTTCTTCAGACCTGGCCAGCCAACGCGAGTAGAGACAAATGCGTCTCGCAATGCCACCTGGAGGCGTGGTGATGCAGCAGCAAGAAGATAAGACGTGGAGCTCGTGGGATACTTCTCCAAGACTACGACTCCAGCTGAGAGAGCTTATCCCATCCAGGACCGAGAGCTCCCTGGCAGTGGTTCAGACGCTCGAGCATTACTGTCCCTGAGCTGCTGGGAACTAAGTTCTTTGTCGTCACCGATCATCAGGCCCTCCTATACTTCTCGACAAAGCGTGTCCTCTCCACTCGTCAGGTGAGATGGGCTGACTTCCTCTCAAACTTTCGACATTACTTTCCAGTACCGTCCCTGGTCAGCAGAACGTCGTGGCTGATGCCCTTTCACGAAAGACAGCTGATCTGCCCACCGTGAAAGCTAGAGAAGCAGAGGAACGGACTACGCCACCGATAGAGCCTGCCAGGATTCATGGGGAGCTCGCGGCACTTGAGGCAGAGACTGAAGCCTCCAGTGAAGCTGATACCGTAGACTCGACACAGAAGGAGCTCGACAGAGGTCACGAGGAGCTCGTTCCCGACCATAGTGACAGAGGCTGCGAGAGGAGCTGACCTCGTGGACTTGATACAAAAGGAGAACGAAGCTCAGGGACTGGGCATGCGAGGCAATCAGCTGATTGTCCCAGAGATGACCCAAGAGGGAGATATACACCTACGCACCGCCCTCATCAGAGAAGCTCATCACCCCACCATCTCAGCTCACCCAGGACAGAACAAGACAATCAAGCGCACTCGAGAAGGAGTACTACTGGCCTCACATGAAGCAGGACATCAGGAGGTATGTCCGGAACTCGCTATGAATGCCGGAGGAACAAGACACCTCGAGACAAGACCCCAGGCCTGCTTCATCCTTTACCTATTCCTGCAGCTGTGTGGAAGGATGTTGTGGTTGACGGAAAAGACATGCCGAGGGATCGTCATGGATATGACTACATCTGGGCCTTCACTTGCAAGTTTAGCAGGCTTCTGATCACGCTGCCTGGTAGAAAGATAGACACAGCAGAGATCATTGCTGCTAGATACTACCGTCATGTGTACAGGCTGCTGGGAGTTCCTGAGGTCTGGATCTCAGACAATGCTGGCCCATTCATCTCTCAGTTCATGAGAAAGATTAATGTGACAGCCCTACTGTCCCGGCACACTTGCGCACCACCGGAAATGCATTCCCCGGTCAGCGCATACCCTTTAGACGCGAAGGTATGTCTGTAGGAAGAGGTATTCATGTATCACATACCACTTCATGTAACGTTGCCTCCGAAACACGCAACGTCGCCTCCGCCTCCAGTAACCTTCCGCCAAGAATAGGGCAGTGCACGAGCACCGTGACCGGGAGCACTGTGTGACTCACACACCCCCACACACGTATATAATTCCCGGCCTTCTGCCGCTGTGTCTCTCTTTCTTTCTTCCTTCCTCAGCTTTAGTATCATTACCGGAATATACTACAAGGTTGAGCTCTGCCTCAGCGTTCGTGTTGTTCTCTTTCGTGACAATTAACGAGCTCACCAGAACGAAACATCGTCATGGCAGTGCCTTCCACCCTCAGACACAAGGGGCCATTGAGTTTACAAATCAAGAACTAGATCAGAGACTTCGATTTTACGTCAACAAGTATCAGGATGACTGGAGCACCCATGTTCCTGCTCTGGACTTTGCCCACAACTCATCACGCATTCCTCCATTAACATGGCACCTCTGAAGGTACTGACAGGCACGGAAGTCCGCAACCCCTTGTCAAGGAACCTGCCAGACTCAACCGAAAAAACCGAGCCCGAGACGTTAGCCCGCAAGCTCCTTTCACAAACCCAAGAGGTACAGAGATTGGCTTTGAAAGCAGGAGTTGCCACACAACATCGGCAGGAGATTCAGGCAAACCGGAAGCGTAGGCCCGTTGATTTCAAGGTGACAGACAAGGTGTTCCTCAAGAAGAAGGGCTTCAGTACTGAATCCCCAACCACCAGACTGGATGCTCAGTGGGTGGGCCCATTTGAGATCACAGAGGAAAGGGGCCACAGCTTTGTCCTAGACTTGCCAGCCAGCTACAAGATGAAGAATCTATTTCACGCTGATAGGCTCCGAAAGGCTAGTGAAGACCCTCTTCCCCAACAGATTCAACCACCTCCTGAGCCTGAAGAAATCAATGGAGAGGCTGAATTCGAGGTAGAGTCGATTCTACAGTCACGAATACATGGCAGAAAACAGGAATTGCAGTATCAGGTTCACTGGCAAGGCTGTGATCCTGATGACACATGGTACCCAGCTGAGAATTTCAAGAATGCCGCAATGAAACTTCGAGCATTTCACAACGAGTTTCCGGAAGCTGCTGGGCCTCCCGTGAGGCTGACACAATGGATTGAGGCTGCGGCAGAGGATAAGGAAGCAGGAGATCACCCAGATGACAATCCGGCACAGAGACAAGCGCAGAAACAGAGGCCGTCGTCGACATGGTTAACGTTGACCCGGCTCACCACCGTGTCTCCGTTTTGGTAGGGGGAAGTGTGACGGTTCTGCCTAACAGCTCAGCAGCAACCGCCATCACGGAGCTTGTCATCACTATCTCGTGAGCTCTTTCGCCAGTGCTTGACATAGGAGCTCGTCGTCACCCACCACGGAGCTCGCTTATCTATGCTTGACGCTAGGACCAGCTCATCTGCAGCAACAGAGCTCGCCGTCGCCCACCACGGAGCTCGCTTGTTCACAGTTCACGCTAGGACCAGCTGGTCTCTTACAGCAGAGCTTCTCGTCACCCACCACAGAGCTATGGCGTCCCCCACCGCAGAACCGGGCGACGCAGGGTATAAGAAGGGTTCCCACTCATGTAAACTTAGTTCTCTTTCTTTCTTTCTTCTCCAGTTTAGAGTCTTTGTTCATAGCATCAATACAAGGTGTCAGAGCCTGCTACATGATCATAACAGAACTTCCATTGAAACTGAGCTTTGAGTGGGCTGCGTACGAGTGGTATTGGTGATGGGGTTCTCTGTCTCCTGCTCGGGATGCATGTACGCCGAATGTGAAGAGGCAATCTCCATCATCGGGTCACTGTGATCATCATTCGGGGTAGGCGCCTCATCCGTACGCAGTGGCTCTCTCCAGGCATGGATGAAAACTGTTGTGCGTGGGTTGCGAGTAGATTTTGGATAAAACACCCCTCCGACTCCGAAGAGATCTCGTACAGATCGACCTGAATCACCCGTACGCAAAAATTGAGAGATGTGGGTAATTGACTTGTTAGAAATACCAGCGACAACCTCCAGCTAGTAGTCTGTATTGAAGTAAATCTTATGTTCGTCTCGCATTGCTTCGGCGTACGAATGACTGCAGCCAAAAAAACTTCAGAGGCATTCAGATTCTCAGGGTGAGCACACAAATTCACCAAGCTGATATTGGCCTGATTCCACGTTAGTTTATAAATATACATCAGGGATTTCGTACGCAACTGACATAGACGTCGAGAGCCATCATGAATAAGCTGCTCTTCTTCGAGGAAAAACAAAGACTCCCACAGCTATATATTAATATTGATAGCCAGATGTGGCTGGCGTACGATATTTTGTGCGGTGGTTTTGGTGACTTCGAGGTTCGTTGAGCTGCGCTTCATTCGCTTTGTGGATGTGGTCCACACGTTCATATGAGGTGAAGCCACGCGTACGCGGTTTTGTACCGAAGCGACGTCCATACGCGTAGGCAGATGATGGAGTCGTACGCAATGGTACAGAAGAAGGATTATTAGCTTCTGGTCCGAGCACTACAAGCTGTGATGTAGCCCATGACGGAGTTGTTGATGGCGGTGGAATCCAGGGACTGCGTACGGATAAATGACGATGGGTGGTCCCGACTCCGAGGATCCATGGCTGCGGGGGTGTGGTGTACGAACATTTGAGACCCCAGTTGGAGGGAACCCTAACGCACCGGGATGCTGTCTTTGGAATGAGGATTCATGGTGCGTGGGGACCAGATGTAGTGGTGTTTTTCGTACGCAATTGTTCCGGTTTGCCACCATCGTAGTTAGGCACCTCCCACGTGGGAAAGGCACGCCGGACAACTTGTGGATTTGGGGAACTGCGCTTTGAATGGCTTCATGCGTACGATGTTCGCCTCCCCAGCCTCAATCGCTTCACGTAACTTGAGCAACGAGCGTCGCTGCATGGGCTGCGAATACCTGCAGACAACACCAAGTTGATGTGTGCGGAGTTGAAGATGGGAGAATTCTGTTTGCGTACGGTTATAACATGGTAATATTTGTGGTGTGCAAGTGAACATACATTAGTAATTATTGAAGTCATTAGCATGAGTCGTACAATGTAAATATTTTTGTACAATTCTTAAGTCTTAAAAAAAAATTTCCGTCAACTAGTATGCGTACGAAAGTTTAACTTTGAAATCGAGTTTTGAATTCATAAAACGCAGGTGGCCCTAATGCACTACTGGCCCTCCATAGAGCCTGGCCTTCTCTTATCGAGATAGCCGTAGAAATCGGGCGCATGTTTGGCAGCGGGAGCGGCACAAGTACGGAGTACATCGGGGGTACATCATAGCATCGCCCGTAAGGTGAGACAGAATGTGTGGGAGTGGTAAAAAATGTACGGCATGCACATGTGGCTGGTGCGACTTGCTCTGATCCCTCCCTTGTAGCTCCGAGGACACCACCACCTTCGAAGTCGTGTGGTAACATCTTTATGTGTACGCGACCAATTTCTGTGCCTTCAATTCGTCCCCTCGGATCTCGTCTTGGAGAAACCTTGGGATCCTAAGAAAACAATCGGCCTAAGCAGCTGCTAGTGAAGCAAGCACGTAAGAAATATTACATACTCCGTACGGGAAACTCGCGCATGGATGATCCAGACCTGCACGATGCCTTCCATGACGAAGCCCCCATGGGCGACGACTCCATCCTCTCGGTAGCTACCCAATCTCAATCTTTCTTCTATATCCCCGTCGTCATTGGTGTATGCGCCGCTCTTCTCTGACTGAAGACGAATTCCGTAGTCACGCGGTTTAGAGGCCTTCACTCGCAAAGTGACCAGCACGGCCAGCCATCTGGCCAACCAGGCCGTTGATCCCACCGCGAGCCACTACCACAATGCCATGGGGCAGGTCCAGAAGCAACTTGCACGCCCGGCCGTGCAGCGCAAGATGTTTTCCATGACGAAGACGACGCCGTCCGACCTCGTCCGCTCCAAGTTCTCGCCCTCTGAAATACAATCACGTGCCGTGTGCTATATATCCGACGACATGCTGCAGAACATCCCCGACAACGACAACTCCTATTCTCTCTTCCAGGGCTTCCAGGCCAGTATCCCCGAGATATCAGACAGCAAGCGGCATAAGAGGAGGGCTTCTAGGGGAAGAAAACTTATCGAGGATTCGCCGTCGATCCCGGATAGCCCTCAGCACATGCAAAAGTTGAAGACGGAGCGGTCTTCGCTGTTGCATGAGTTAGAGATGCTGGGCGTGCGGAAAAACATGGCTAGCTGTGAGATTCGCGAAATAGACAATAAAATTGCGAATCTGACGGGCATGCGACATATCATTTTAGAGAGGTTAGCAGGTTTAGAACAAGAGGAAGCATTGTTAGAGCACGATAGTAGGACCCCTTATTGCCAGTTCTTACCCCTGAATTATGTTGTTTGCTCGATACTAACTTATCTGTTATAGTTATGGACATGGAAGGGCGGATAGATGAGGTGCAAGTGCTGGTTGACGAAGCTCAATCCATCGCTGCCGCCGAGAAATCCGACAAGGATGACCAAAGTACAGACCAAGACGCCGATGAGTTTATGTCCAAATCTGTCTATGAGAAGATACCCTCTGCGTCCAACGGCGCTTCTCGCCAAAAGAAGCCCAAGTCGATTCGGCGGAAAACCAACCCTATTTTACATGAACATTTCGCGCCTGGCTTCAACATTAAGGAGATTAAGGCGCATTCAGACCAAATAACAGCTTTAGATTTCGACGTTCCCTTTGGCACTATGGTTTCGGCTTCTCTCGATGACACTGTTAAAGTATGGGATCTCAATGCGGGTCGTTGTATAGGTATCCTAGAAGGTCACACGGCATCTGTAAGGGCGCTGCAGGTAGAAGACAATATTCTCGTTACTGGTTCCGCGGACGCCACCGTTCGCTTATGGGATTTGAGCAAGGCGCACTACGACCCTCAGGCTGGCCGCAATGAGCGCGACGAGAACGACGAGGACGAGGAAGACGCTTCGCTCGCTTTCGAGAATGCCGAGGAGAAATCTGACGAACCCCCTGCTGGAAGTATGGCCGATTGCCCTCTGATGACCCTTCAGTCTCACGTCGACGAGATCACTGCCCTTCACTTGCGAGGTGATATGCTCATCTCGGGTTCGTCGGACAAGACTCTACGTCAGTGGGATCTGCAAAAGGGTCGTTGCATTCAGACTTTGGACGTTATGTGGGCTGCTGCGCAAGCCTCTGCCTCTCTCGGTTCTGGTGATGCTGCTTGGCGGCAAAACGCCCGCCAGGCTTCGGCGGCTGCGGACTTTGTCGGTGCTCTACAGGTTTTCGAATCGGCTCTCGCTTGCGGTACTGCCGATGGTATGGTTCGTCTATGGGATCTTCGCAGTGGACAGGTTCATCGCAGTCTCGTGGGTCACACCGGCCCTGTTACGTGCCTGCAGTTCGATGATATGCATATTGTGACTGGAAGCTTGGATCGCAGCATTCGGGTAAGTTTAACAGTCAACCCCTATTTATGTGCCCCTTTCTAATTGATGACATAGATATGGGATCTTCGTACCGGCTCTATCTTCGACGCCTACGCGTACGACAACGCCATCACCAGCATGATGTTCGACAGCCGCCGCATCGTCAGCGCGGCGTGCGAGGACGTCGTCAAGGTCTACGACAAGATGGAGTCGCGACAGTGGGACTGCGGCGCGGGCGTGACGGAGACGGAAGAGGGACAAGAGTCGTCGATCGTGGAGCACGTGCGTATCAAGGACGGATACATGATTGAGGGCCGTCGCGATGGTCACATTGGTGCTTGGGCTTGCTAGGAAATGATGCTGAGCGAGCTTTTTCACCCTGACCCTGTTTTGTATATATGGGGAGTGTAACTATATACATCTTTTTTATGTTCTGTCTTTTCTTCATGATTCGAATGTGCGCTTGTGATGATGACTTGCGTAGGCGAGGTTCTTAAGGGGAGAGTCTGTGAAGACGGAGGACCGGCGTTTTGCCTTTGCGGCTGGTCTCCTCTATCTTGCTTCCCCTTATTAACATAGCCTCCTTTTTCCCATGACGGGTCTGTCTACGATATATTCAACGCATTGGAGTACCGATTAAGGGATTAAGACCCACAAAAAAACAGTCCTCCGAACAGTACCCGCATCCTCTTAAAAAAAATCTATCGAAAAGGGGGGTAGGTTGAGGTGTTCGAGCAGAGTGTCGGGTTATCAAGATGGCGGGTAACTACTATTCTGCGCACGCGCGCGCATCATTTGGAAAGAGGAGGACTTGATGATTGTTAAGAAATGCGTATGAACGCGCCATTATATATAGGATGGATGGCATAGATGGCAGATAGGAGACGTGCCTCTTCCGCGAATGAGGTTGTGGTGTCTGTTGTGGCTACGAAGGGAGCGGCATTTGATACATTGCATTCTTCAGCGGGATTGATCTTGCCAATATGTTCGCGTATTGCGCACGACGTGTTTGGTCATTCAATATGTTAGATTCAGGACTCTCATCTATTCTTACTCCGCTAATATGAAGCTATCATGCCTCCTGCGGGCGAAGATAACACAGCGGCATCACCGATGACTACGTACGTATAATACTGTGAATAGGCCATCTCATTGCAGAGCATTAGTCTCAGCTCTCTCATCCCTATCCCTAAACCCATATTTTACTCTACAACAACACATATCCAAACCCAAACCCGCATTCCCGCCAAGTCAAAAGCGCGCCACAAGCTTCCTCGTAACCTATCAGACGCACTTTCTCCTCACGCCTCTATCCTCGATTAGGTAGGTCGAAAGGCAAAGCGGTGGTGTTAGAAAAGAAGGTATAGGTACGTGACCCCAACCGAGCATGTGAAAAAGTTCCCCGGATAAGTTTTCCTCCCTGGACTCCCCAGGTTTATTGGCATGGCATTCCCCACATCCTATCTATCTTGGGAAAAGCATGCGGGATTCGTAAGGAGAAAAAAAAGGGAAAGACAAGGAAGAAAAAAAGAGAAAGGAAGGGTAATTTGCGGAGTACCTTGCCTTCCTAGGTGGGAACGCTCAGGGGTGTCATCACGGTTAAGTTCAATTTTGCCGGAACAGATACATTGGCGATGGTGACGCGGGCAGCAGCAGTGGCGGCTTGGGATAGTCTAGGTTCGTCGGAAGACCGGCGACAACGATGCCCAGAATCTTGGAAAGTTCAGGCGTGCCGACGGACCATCATGGACGAATCTACGAGCAAGCATGAAGGTGGCGGTTATAATAGTGACACGGCCAGCAGCGCCACCAGTCTCAGAAAAGAAAGGATAGGAGTAGCGGCATTGTGGACAACGTATCTTGCCCTCCTCTTCTTTTTCATCCTCCAACTCACACTGCGGATCCCAATTTCGACATCTTCTAAAATGTACTGGCGCAAACTGCTACCCCCCGCCACGGCCGGGTTATCACTCGCCGGCGCGGATCCTCTCGCCCGCCTTTACGTGGCATCTTATGATGGCACCGTCACGACGCTGAGCCTCAACGCCAACTACATGGGCACGGAGCTGCACACGATCGCGAGCACGACGGCGTGTGGAGCCCAACCGGCGTGGCTGACCCTCGACTCGTCCAGGTCGTACTTATACTGCGTAGACGAGGCGTGGGGCAAGCCCAACGGCAGCGTGACATTGTTCCACCTCGACGACGACGGGACCTTGACGGTGCGCGACTCGGCTGAGCTAATCGCTGGCCCTGTCAGCATCGCCCGTTTTGGTTCAGAGGGGTTGGGACTGGCTATTGCTTCTTAGTGAGTATTACAACCCGATCGTCAGATTTCATTTATTCAACCCTGCGACCTATCTGCTTGATGCCGGAGTTTCAGTACTCCATGTCGATGGCACTTACTGTCAACCTGCCTATCCTGTATGCGTGGTGGTATGTGCTAACCATGTGATGAATGCAGTGCCGGCTCGGGTCTCAATGTCGTCGACGTGGACCAGGAAGGTAGACTCAACCTGGTCCAGAATGAAACCTACACGCTCAACAAGCCGGGTCCCATCGCGGACCGACAGGAGGCTCCTCATCCACACCAAGCCTTACTAGATCCCACCGGACAATTCATCGTAGTCCCAGATCTGGGGGCCGATCTAGTCCGGGTATATCAGACCAACGAAGACAACCATGGATTGACGGCCATCGCGCCGTTGGAGCTCCCCAAGGGCGCAGGTCCGCGACACGGCGTCTTCAAGTCCACGCAGGACAAGACGTACTTTTACGTGGTGACGGAACTGGCCAACACCATCATCGGGTACAACGTGAAGTATAACGACGACAAGACCCTGGGTTTCTCGGAGCTGTTCACTCTCCCGATTCATAACACGGGGAACAAGCTGGCAGCGGCGCCAGCAGCGAGTGAGATTCAGATGACGGTATGTAGCCAGCAGCATGACTCCATCGTATAGATTCATGTCTTGACTGACGCAACGCTCAATAGCCCGATGGAAGGTTCCTCATCGTCGCCTCGCGTGGGGAGAACACGATGATCATCCCGAACTTCGACCCCCGCAACGACACAGATATCGAATCTGACCCGCTTTTTGTCTACCAGATCGATGGGAAGACGGGTTCCCTGATGAGGATACAGTCATTTGCTGCTGGAGGGTCGGGTCCTCGACATTTCTCTCGTGAGTAGTGCATCCCTGTTTTCAAGATTCGATTCCATGCCGTTCAAGTATCGACGATCTTCAATCTCAAGTCCGTGCACGAGAGATGACCTTCCTATTTATCCGTAGCTCTGGATCTGCATAACAAGCGCAGATCCACGAAACTACTTTACGCGCCCTCGGTTCCCCCCTCCCCTCCCTCCTCCCTATCCCCAACACGGCTTAAAACCGCGTCACGATGCCTAGGTACCCCATGCTAACCGGGTTATACCCCATCTGCAGTCAACATCGACGGCTCGTACGCAGCAGTGGGTCTCCAGGGCGACGGACGCGTCGTCATCATCGAGCGCGACCTCGAGACGGGCATGTTCACGGACTACGTCGGATGGGCGGACGTCCAGGGCGGCGTGAACACGGTCATCTTCCACGATCACTACTCCGTAGACTTTGGGTCTCCTCTCGAAGAACCGGGTGACATCGCATCTTCATAAGTAGATGACAATAGGTATCAAAAGGCAATGAAGATGACCCGACGGATGGGTCCCGCCGGGGCTGGATTCCTCATCAAGCAGGTACTCGTACCTACTCGTAGACAGGAATCCCCACATGGCGTCCGGGCGCCTCAGATCCTCGGCTGTCTTGCGCGCGCGCGCGGGGTGGCTGCAAGCCCCGGTTTTAGACCGGTAGGTCTTCCTCACCGGTTCGGGATGCTCACGTGCGAGGGCATGTGCGGGGGTTTGAACCATTCGCATTCGCATTCATCGCCAGTCACTACGTTACCAAAATAACTACTCGTAGCAAGAATCTGCCGAACAAGTTCGGGTCAATTAAGCACCGCACGTTGGGGATATTTTGGAGGGTGGGTTTGTTCTATTTGTAGATTGTTGTTGAGGAACGGACCGTGGAAATAGAACACAATAAAAAAGAATTGATGGTAAATTCAACGACAGCTAGACTTATTCAGGCAGTCGATCCAATTGCGCAGTTAGCGCACGTTAGCCCAGGAACTCACTGTATGCATGGGACTGTGCGGACTGTGTGTGTGGATGGTTACCAGGGGTTACACAGGGGTTACGTGCGCTGTGTGACCGGTGACGGGAATCGTCAACCTTGTCGTCGCTGTGATGGGTTGGGTTCATGGTGTGTTCGAGATACGTTCATATTGGCAGTTTAACTGTTTTGCTTTCGTGTTCGTAGATCTGTCAAGAGCAGGTTCATCGTGAAGCGATCGATCTTCCTGTTATCGCCGACTTACACGATGTCGACGCTTCTATCCCAGTCAACGTCAAATACCGGGTATTTAACTGGTAAGGCAACAGTCACTTTTAGGACAAAAGGAATGAAAGCAAAGCCATTATCCGTGAAATCTCCATAGGCCTCGTAAGTTTTACCGCCGTGACTTGGCGGACATACGGCACATCAGAAACAGGCTAAGGAAAGGATTAGGCGGCTATGGAGCACGTTCCCACTACTGGTAGGTACTGTAGGTCCTGGGTGAGCCGCATACGAGTAGAGATGTCAGATGATCTTCGCTGTGGGGGCTTGGGTGTGATACGTTTTTGTCAAAAAAAAAAAAGAAATCTTGAGTTGAGGTGTCGAGGTGGAATGGTGCATGGCTTTTTGAAATCTTGAGACGTCTTCTACGTATGTAATGCCGGTAGTTACTGAATGTTGAATTTATATGCAGACAAGATGCCAAGTGTATGAAGTCGTGGAAAGCAGGGGGGAACCAAGCAGAATCCTCGGAGACGAGTTGAATGCATGTGGTCTCTGTCTGTCTTAGTACAGCGTGTTATTACGGGGATAGCATGCTGTTCATGAGGTATGCATGACAATGGACGTCATGACAATGAATTAACAGGAAGAGGTTGATACACCGCTCTCAGTTGTAGATTTACTCGTAAGTAGGGAGTAGGTATCGAATAAGGAGTTGTATCCGCCGTAGTCATCGCATCTGGACGTACGGAACCGTGTAAGTGAATACGAGGACAATGTGGAGATATCGTTTCTGTCTGTAGACTCATCTCACCGACATCTCTGTAGACCAGTTGACAAAATGCTTTACTACCGAGGCAATGAAGTTATTAACTCGTCCCGTGTATCTCATACAATGTATCGTAGTGTATGTACGAGATAGTCCGGTTCATGCAGACAATCGGTTCTCTCCTGTAGCCGCGAAGGGACAACAAGGACTGCCTATAACAGAACCGTGTTATTTTATGAGCTGTCGTAACCCGTAACCCGTAACGGGCAGGTCCTTAGCCTGAGTTTCGGCTTTCCGAGTCGGAAAAGAGAAAGCCTCATCCTGCCTACATCCGGGTACTGCTCGGGGGTATTCGAGCTCAGGGTCGGACCTTGAGACCAGCTTGGGGTCTCTTCATGTGCGGAACTTGACTAGATTGGTTGGTTCGTGGTCGAATCTCGGTATTAACCTTGAGCTTCGAGTCACTTCGCCTGTCTAGATTCCTTCAGACAAACACCTCGCCACCAGGCCGTGTTGTAAGTGGATATCACGGACCACGACAGGTAGACTCTAGCGTCAGATTTGGTTCCTGCGTCCATCTGTCTTCGAAGTAGCTGTGTTCTGCGTGAGAGGTACAGAAAGGGGTATCTCTCTAAGCACTTCTATCGAGGATATCTCGTACCGGTGGTCAGGGAGGTACTCCAGACGTAGGTATGGAATACTTCACATGGCTCCTCAGAAGCTCGGACTCGAACGAGAACCGCTAACGGCTAGGGCGACGGAAGACCTTGAAGCAGCGCGCACTAGCAACCCTTGATATGGATGAATCTGAAGTCTCGAAGCGGACTGAGAGCAGCAAAGGCACCTTGATACAGATAGGTCCTCCGTACCGAACCGGGGACGGGTTGGAATTCGCATATTTTCCCATTTCTAGTTAGAGGCCTATGATGTTACATACAGCGCGCGCCCGCCGTCAGGGATAATCTGTGTCTTTCCCGCGAAAAAAAATTACGCATTCTCGGCTAAAATAACAAGAGAATATATGTCTCAGCATGTGAACCCCCCCTTCGCGATTGTTCAGCCTTAAGAAGTTTTTTTTTTCTTAACAGAGGTTTTTGTTATGAACCCTGGTCCTCCCCCGGAATACCCTTTTGTAATGTAAAGGGAAGCAACGGGATACTCGATGCGTATAAGTTTGGGGATATTTCGTACCTGGATTCGATTTGGTTAACAACTTAACATGGAAGTGCCACTAAGGTAGCGTGCTATGCGCTAGGTAGGTTAGTTACTTTAGCAAACTGGTTTAAAGAAAGGACGAATAGTTAACCAAGTCTATTAATAGACAAGAGTTCACGAACTCGTTCATCTGAAAGAATTTGTAATAGGAAGTAGGTAGGGAGGGAGAGAAGTTATGAAGTTCATAAGTATCGTGAGAGTGTGCGAAGTCTCGAAATTGTTTGGTTTGGTTTGTGCGCGCCACCAGCTCCGTTTCCTCGAACGCCTTCAATTTAGTTGGTGAGCTCTACGGATTAGTGAAACTGAAAAAGGTGGACACCAAGGGCACGAGTAGGAATTGTAGGAATGGGACCATGGAGACCCGGCCTCGCGCCGCGTGGGGGAAGAGCCCCCTCTCCCGGTGAAGCCCTTGGGCCGAGATTCGAGCGGGTGAAGGAGTCCCGGTCGAGTAGTGTACAGTAGTGCTTATGGTGACAGAAGGGTATCATTCTGTAGTGGCACACATTATGGTAATTAGGTAGACCGCACAGAGCAATGGAAGATATTGATCTGTAATATGGAGTTAGATTTGGATCGTGCACGGCCGATTTCTGTCACAACTCTGTCGTTCTGCTGGATGGGCACACGTTCCGGAAAAGGGGCAGATCTTCCATTCTTGCGCCAGATTTTGAGTCGTGACGGGTTGCGGTTGTCTGGGGAAATGTTTTGCTTGCTTGTACAGGTCTATCCGTAGTTTGTCGTGACATGGAATAGTAATTCATGGGTGGTGCCTAGTCAACGGTGTGGAGAGACCTAACGGCTGGGTCTGTCAGGCGGGCGGGCCAGGGATAGCCCGGAGTTTGTTTATACCTAGTTACACCGGGAAACCGTAACTCCTGACTTGATAACTGATTACATATCGAGGCCAACCTGATATTACCACCGGTCTTGCCTTCGCAGATTGGCCCATCTACAGCGTAACAATACCTAGGCCTAATCCCGTCCTGAATCATACTTGGCCAGTCAGTCTTGAAGACCTAGTCGGCGGTTCTTGGCACGTGACTCTGAAAATTCTTTCGAGCAGGTAACAGCAAGCAACGCACGAGGTGGTGCCGCCGATAACCACCGTCCATCTCGCCAGTTACCTAAGTTTTTTTTAGATGTTCTTAACTACGGAAACTATGAGGGAACTGAGTTTCGCTATGTCTGTTAGTTGCGGAATTCGGAGTGTCTAGTATGGAAGACTCTACCTATCTGCTCCGGAGGTAGTAACAAAGATGATCCGTAGTTGCACGGAGTTTCTGTTCTTTCCGGTTTCTGGAAGACAGACGGATTATACGGATGAAGGGATAGTTAACCATGACAACTGAGTCTCCTGTTATGACATCAACGTCGAGTTGAATCAACTCATATCAAGCTTCATCTCGTCAACGGTCTTCTTGTCTACTTACACATCGAATACTCCAAGTATCCGAACTGAGTAGGAAGATACGGACTACCTACACCATAGACATACCTGCCACTAGTCATTCTGCCACCCGGAACGTGGAAGTACACTGCCTTCCATGGAATAGGTATCCGTAGCGTGCACTAGACAGCCTAGTCTCCTGTTGGTATGCCGCCGGAGCATTCCGCTTCTTACTACGGAGTCGTACCTGGTAGGTAACGATGCAGGAGTGAGCTACGGATTACCTACTCGTATGGTTTCTTGCCCACCAGAGCTCCGGCTATAAGCAGTCTCTACAGTTTCTTCGAGGAAGAACTTGGAGTTCTAGGGAGTCTGGGTCGAGTGAGAGACAGAAACAAAGAGTGCCTTGTGATCCTGTCGATAGTCTACCAGGTATCAATAGGCTGGTTGAGTGCTCCCTGATACTACAGGTTACCAGCGTTACGGTTGGTAGCTAACGGAAAACCGTTGTCTTCGAGAAACTAGATGAACGGCCCAGACTGCTGGCTTACCGTGATAGGACTAGCCGGACGGCCTAGACTGCTCCCTTGCCATTCTAGGTACATACCCATGTAGTACTAGTCTCGCGGTTTAGCGCGCACCAACCACACGCTGGGCAATTCCCTACAGGCTACAGGCCCCAGGCTACAGGGGGCCTTCTGGAGGTCAGGAGCTGAGGAGGTCCGAGGAGGCCTGGAGAAGTACCTGCTCCAAAAAGGACCTTTATAGTCGGGGTCGTCCTGGATCCTCGAGTCTGCCCCTCTCCCCTCAGACATCCACACAAGGCGATCCATAGTAAGCTATGAATGGTACCTTGCAGGTGAGTTGAGATCCTCTCTCGGACTCCCTTTTTCATTCATTGCTCTCGCCCGTCCGTTGCGCCTACGATCGTCCACCAGCCCCCAGCGTTGCAAGCAAGTCCATCTGAGAAGCAGCTGGTCCGTCCTGGGTTGCCAAAGTTCAAGGTCGGCACGCGGTTCACCAGAGACACGACACGTGAGCGAACTGGTTGTTCGTCAGAAGTCGGAGCAGGGTAGAGAGAGGGTTGGCTAGTGCTGCGTCGTTGCTGGAGCTGAACTTGGGAGTCGAGACTTGTAGAAGGGCTCAGAAGATGACGCCATCCTCAACGGGCGACTCGCCCTTGTCTGCAGGGGCTGCCAGTTCGTCGGGACGACCGTTCCCTCTCGCGTCCAGAGACTTCTCCGTTGATATCTCGTCGCCACAGCTGAACCCCACCAATGGCTCGTCTTCGGCCAAGTCGCCGGGCGGTCTCAAGCCTCAACGCAATGCCAGCTTCAGTCGGGAGGGCATCCTGGGCTCCGCACAGAAAGCCCGGAACCTATCGCAGGCAAATGAGCAGCAGTCAGCCCCTGGTGCCCCCAGCACCAATGGCGTCCAGAAGTCGCCGACCGACGAGGGATCGATCAATCCCCTCAAGCGACGGAACACGGAAACAACAGTCGATTATCCCCGTAGACGGGCGACCATCGCGGTAGGCCCCCCGGAACCGGCCGCTTTGGTGCAGATGCCTAACACTGATTTCTATGTAGTGTGAAGTCTGTCGCTCGCGAAAATCGCGCTGCGATGGCACCAAACCCAAGTGCAAGCTCTGCACTGAGCTCGGCGCTGAGTGCATCTACCGTGAGCCCGGCATCAAACTGGATGCGGGAGACAAGCTCATCCTCGAGAGGCTCAACCGTATCGAGAGTCTCCTCCAGATTTCCTTGGTAAACAACAACCCGAACGCGATGCAGATCACCAACGATTCACCGCCGATGAGCAACGGCACCGCTTTGAGCGGCGACAACCTCCTCGTGCAGCATTCGGCAGCGAACTTCGTCTCCATCATGCCAAGTGGTGGTCTAGGGACGTGGAGAAGCCACACGCCAGGCACGAGCATCTCTACCATGCCCAAGGTGCACACGAACGCCGCTTTACACCTACTGCAGTGGCCCCTAATCCGGGACCTCGTCCAGCGTCCCTACGATCCGCAGTTCATCTTGCAGTTAGAGATGGCAAGAGAACCTCTACACTCTCTTGCTAAAACGCCTTGCGTCGACTTATCCAACACCAATGCCTACATTGAGGCATATTTCGAAAGGGTCAACGTTTGGTACGCATGCGTCAATCCGTACACCTGGAGAAGTCATTATCGCACGGCTCTATCCACCGGCTTTCGCGAGGGCCCTGAAAGCTGCATCGTTTTGCTGGTGTTAGCCCTCGGACAGGCCAGCTTGCGCGGTAGTATCTCTCGAATCGTACCACACGAAGATCCTCCCGGACTACAATACTTCACAGCTGCATGGTCACTTCTGCCAGGAATGATGACTGCTAACAGCGTCCTGGCTGCGCAATGTCATCTCCTGGCGGCAGCCTACCTGTTCTACCTAGTACGACCTCTCGAAGCCTGGAACCTGTTATGCACGACGAGCAGCAAGTTGCAATTGCTCCTAATGGCACCAACACGCGTTCCAGAAGACCAGAGGGAGTTACTCGAACGCATTTACTGGAACGCGCTCCTCTTTGAGAGCGACTTACTAGCTGAGCTGGATCTTCCCCACTCGGGTGTCGTCCAGTTCGAGGAGAACGTTGGTCTGCCTGGCGGTTTCCAGGGAGAGGAGTCAGAAGCTGTTGGTCGCGACGACCTATGGTACTTCCTGGCCGAGATTGCGCTCAGGAGGCTTCTTAACCGTGTCAGCCAGCTCATTTACTCCAAGGATTCCATGACATCGACAACAAGTCTTGAGCCGGTCGTTGCCGAGCTCGACTTCCAACTGACCCAATGGTATGAGAGCCTGCCGCTTCCCTTGCAGTTCCCCTTTACCCGGACTTTGCTGCCGGATCCAGTTCAGACCGTGCTTCGGTTACGGTTCTTTGCTTGCCGCACGATCATCTATCGCCCGTATATCCTAGCAGTCCTAGACAATGAGCAGGCCGTTCTCGATCCCTCGGTACGGGAGTGCTGTCATAAGTGTCTCGAAGCCGCCATCCGGCAGTTGGAGCACATTACTGCGCAGTAAGTAATACTTGATTTCACATTCATATTCATTGGCCTATATCACTTCCCGATCCCTGTTCCATAACTCTTTGCCAAATCCCTCTAATCTGACCTTTGCCTTTTAGTCATGCCGGACACATGCCATACTTGTGGCAAGGCGCTCTGTCTATAGTCTCTCAGACGTTACTAATAATGGGAGCGACCATGTCGCCTTCATTATCGAATATCCTCTTGACGCTAGTCCCTCATAAGGAGGCGTTAGACCAGATCATCAATGATGTGATCGTGGACATTGAAAGGATGGCTGTGCTAGCACCCAGCATCAGCTTCGGCGCGGAGATTATCAAGGAAGCTGAAATACGTCGCCGCACATTCCTGAACAGCTCCTGATTGGATTCATCACGATATATCGGCCCTCTACGTTTATTGACGATCTTCCGCTGGTTTGTGTATGGACCAGATCTCTGCCGTCCGATGTTCATGCCACTATGCGAAAGAAGGCAACTAAGACAACCAATATGCACCCGATAGTCGAACGCCTTACGAGTTATCTTGGTTCTCCACCAGCACGGCATCGTTTCTTGTCTGGTACGTCTCATTGACCTTGCAAGTGACCACAGCATCATACCTGCCTTGGTGCCCGGAACATCCGGTGCCCCTTTCGAGCGAAGATTGTCCTCAAATTCACGTGTGTTCGATGCGATGCGATGTTCTTTCCTGGCAATGATAAACCTGCGCATGTTTGCTGCTTTGCGTCTCGGCATTGACATGTTCATGTTGACATACAACCCATTACCTACGCCAAGTCGAGGAACTGGGTAGCTCATCTCTACGGCCGGTCCGTTTTGTTATGTGATCATGACCAAGAACAGGCCATTCCGGGTTCGAATCGGCCATATTCGCAGGGACGCCTCCATTCAGGCTGTACCCGGTGCGGATCTCATAGAGGGAGCTCGAGTCGCAGGTGATGGCGGATGGTCGGGTGGAGAAGACTCGACGATGATGTTGGCAGTTAGGCTAGACGGTCCGATTCACCGTCGGTTGTTTTTTGCCTATATTGCTGATTTGGGTCGGGTTTTATCTTGACGTTGCATCGAATCAGCTTTCCCCAAGTTTTCTGCCCCAGCTCTGCAGGAACCGGGCGCTCAATGATCAGCTTTGCGCTTGCGCCATGGACGGTCACATACGGCACGGAGTTCACTCGGTCAAATTCTCGCTGATCGCATTCATCGTCGTCCTTCGTCTCCGTTGCTTACGCGGAATTTCCCCATCGACGGCGCCAAAAATACATCTATACTTGGAGATCTGAGCAGAGACTTGGGCTCGACTCGAGACAATAAAGGAGTAAGAAAAGGAGAATGGAAATACAAAGGTGAAATTGTTTCAGCCGGCTAGCTGATCATGGACATAAGAACTTGATCCCCTGACCAACTACCTCCTGGTACTGTGTCGTCACGAAATACTGGTCTTCTACGACTAGACGACAATTTCAATCTGTCTAATACATATTCATATTCATATACATACACACACATACAGATATATAAACAACATGTATACATACATATACGGAATATACATACCCCAGGTGGCAACATCCATTTCTTTTCCATCTACTGTCTACTTTAGCTCTCCCGGCGGCGTGAATGTAACCAAGCACCCGGCCAGCGCAGAGTCCGTGATACTCGTCTCTCCGGTAAAATTGTCACACTGCTAAACGTGCTCTGGACGGGAACTCCGTCGTCATCTTGACATTGGAGTTTGACCGAACACCAACTTACGATATGTCACATATGTAAGTTGAATGTAGTTTGATTTTCGCTCAGAGCCAGCGAGTACTGGCTGCTCCAAGACGAGGCCAGGGCGATAAGTTTACGGAATCACGCCTTTGTTTCCCGCAGCTAGGTAAGTAAATATTTACCCACATTCCGACTTACTTATCGGTCGTAGTCCATCCGTAAGCTGGGGCGGCTAGACTACATACCTAGTTCGTGGATCTACACCGGGATGGATAAGCGGGAAGATCCCCCGTACTAGACGCACCGTTGTGGCTCTGAGACATGACTGAGATCGACCGGGACAGATTACGATACATACAGATCATGAGCTGTTTGGTAAGCGCGCCGTTTCCTTCCGATGGTGGGGATGGGATCTGGGGATGTGATGGTGGTGGTGTACACACCGAACTCGATGCGACGTGGTCCCGACGACACTTTGTTTGTTACCTGTAACGCCCCGTGTTTCCGCGTAGTGGTTTCCATCTTCCCACCCATACGTCCATAGGCCGACTGCGTAATGACCGCTGATCTCCACCCCGGTCCTATGTCCTCCGTACGGCGGAGGCGTCTATGCCGGGTCCGGTCCGCGTGCCTATAGGGGACTCTTCGCCGGGAGACGGGATAATCAACCTACCAACCGACTTCAATCTAAACGGCCGGGTATTCTGATGTATTGGCCTCAGATAACAGCCGGAATCCTGGATTATGATCCTCATTCCTCACCACACGTGATGAAAAAACACCATCGGTCGGGTTCGACAGCACTGATTGCTTGAATACCATTAATCATGCTTGCTAATTGGTCCATGTATGTACTTGACGGGAGGGAAGAAACTTCGTTCCATGTCTCACGATGAGGCTGTATGTCAGCAGTTCGTGACATCGTCTTCATGAGGGTAGTCGTCGCTCCATGTTACGAGGAGCGCATATTAGAATGCGCAGCACAATGAGTACCAAGATGGACGAGAGCACTTGAAAATACTAACCAGTTCATTACGGCACTTCACAAATCCAAATCCAAAAAAAACATCACCCATCATCCTTCCCCGTCACCTTAGCATTCGCATCAGCAGAAACCAGGGGCCTTCCAACTCCGGCCCTCAAGTGAAAGCCTGCTATGCCTGATGAACGAGTAAAAGTACCCCTATATTACCACCCAGCTACGCAGGAAGGATCGATCTGGATGCCTGTGGAAGTCACACCTGGTCCCCCACGTGACTCTTCTAGGAGCCATTTCCCTTTAGGTATCCTCTCCATTACGTACTCATCGTCTCGGTTATCATGAGGTTATGCCTCTATCGCAGCCTCTTACGGCATTCATCACGGGGACCAAGGGCTTCAAGCCCAGACTTCGGCACGGCACACATGAAACACGCTTGTGGTTTGACATTCTTGTTTTGTGGGAGAAGCCCTCCCCGGCAATTTTCCTTTCATCTCTCTCTTCATCGCTTTTCTTTGTCCAGACCTCTTTTCTTTCACACACCATCCTGTCACTCATGCTTCACGATGAAACGGGTATCACTGTCTGGCTGATAATTGATTGATCGCATCTGTGCTATCCATTGCTATATTCTCTGCTGTTCGAATGTTTCATCGCGGTGCCAAAGTCCTATGTTTGCTCACTTCTCATGAACACTCCGTCTCCCCGTCACCTTCATCATGATGTTTGTGCCGGATCATGAATGTTTGTGATTCCGTCCGGAGAAAAGAAGTCATAAACAAACTAACAGATTGAAAGCAGCAAATCCGTGCATTCTGCACCAGACTTCATTATATATCTGGCCAATATCCCGAACTTGATGGCCCAGACCAGTGAATCTCGTCATCATGGTCTGACGCAGCCTTCACACGAACAGCTATACTATATTATTATATATATATCCCGAACTACTATGATGGATCACCACGTCTGCGTCTACCGTGGCAGCACCTGTACGATATTAGGTGGTTCCGATCCGGGGCGCAAGAAGAACTGGCCCATGCTGCCGCTTTCTGTTTCTATATAATATGCCTAAGTTCCAACCCCTCCCGACGGTCATACCAATGATCCTCTGCTTGCCGAATTCCTTTGACGCTCTTTCATGCGCTCAATCAAACCCACAGCTCATCTGTCCACTACGTTCGCCGCGATGTCACATTCGGCCGGGCCCGGTGCCGACATCTAGGTCTGTCTAAGCACCAGTCATTGTTCTGCACTCGGTGAAACGGCATTGTTGTTTTTCTCATGAACGTCAAACCCACGTTATCCGCCTAACGGACCTGCTCGAGCTTGCAATAGGTGGTCAACCACAACTACAACCCACATACAAAACCTCACTTCACTGAAGCCTCCCACAACTAAGGTCTGATTTTCCCTGGGATATCTGCATGAGATGTCTGGTCGAGGTATCTTGCCAAAATACCTCCTCCAGAGCCACGACTAGCCTGCAACATCGTCATCTTCACAACAAGCAATCATTTGCACCGGGTATCATGTCGAGATCACAAATGTAAGCTTCCCGTCTCTTGTGAGTACGGCCTGGGTACTGATGCATAACAGAACGTTGATTACTGTTTGCCAAAGTCAGACGCGTCATCGATGCTGGCAAGCAAGTTAATTCTCGAGTCCCTAATCAGGCATATTCATGCTTAACATCAAGAGGCCAACCGGACCGTCCGTCTGATTGGAAGGTGAACGAAGTGTCGTGAATCCACAAAAGGCTAAGAGCTTGGAGACAAGCTCGGTGGCGGTAGAAGAGACAGTCTTTCAAAACATCATTATCCGTAAGTTTGTGACTATCAATAGCCATAGCTGAAGGCTCTGCTAACGTTTGCCAGATCCTGAAGCTCAATCGATTGGATGATGCGTCTGGTCTGGGCACATATGCGGTATCAGCCATCGAGGCAGCAATTCTTAAGGATCACAGGAGACATTTGTGGCTCCTGGATTATAGAAAGGTCCTTTGAAGTAACGGAATATCCGTATTTATATTACTCGGAGAATCGCCAGCAGCTCATCACTTTGGTGCTGTCGCTGCTCGTGCGCAGTGATGCTCAACTTCGATGGAAGGTTTCCTGAGGGGAAGGAGAACTCACGTCTAAGTACTGTATGGTCAACGACCATCAAAGTGGGACTTCAGCACTATGGTCCCTCCCGTGGCCTTAATAGTTATGTACAGCGGCAAGAAGCACGACGAAGTCACAGTCTCGACTCGCGATTAACTCTGCTAGTCACTGGTCAGAGACGCGAGACCAGCATGACTGCAGTTCCCACACCAGCTTTCCAACATCGTCAACTCCACCCTCATTGCGGAGCCCGGGTTGTTTGAAGGTGCTGTCGTCCCTTCACGTCAACTCATGGGCGAGCGCTGAGTGGCGCGCAGAACGAGAAGAACCTGCTGAAAATATCGACATGGCTGGCTCCTCGTCGGTGAGATTAAAGTCTAACTGATAGTCTTACTGCTGTCAAGTTGATTGTCCTCCAAGACATTTCTCTGGCTCGTCGGTCCATGTATCGTGCCCACATTACGGTCCGTACGCACCCAGCCGGCTGAATATAAGCCGGACTGACGGGCCCGAGCATACTAGATAGCAGAGATGCAAAGGACGGACTCAAACAGGTTACCATCCCTAAGATCTGGAGGATTACCTCCTTCCAACATCATATGCAGGGCGAAGCAGCATCTGGTGCAACTGGACGCCCCTTCGATGCCTGTAAATTCAAGCTCTTCGGCACCATGTTCACCTTCCTCCCTTTTCGGTCTCGTAGTACCATGACACTGTTCTATCTGTGTCTCTCCCTGCAACTCCCACCAATGGCTCAAGTCGGCGGGGAAGATTGCCAGCACGGATGATGTCGTCGGTTTCTTTACACCACGCCACCTGCAAAGAAAACAATCCGACCCCAACTCTCTCTATACGGTCCGGACCCTAGATAGTAAGGTCACTACTAGAGAAGTCCACCAATGGAAACCCTCTCACTCAACGAAGGGAGGCCAAAAACCCTTGCAAAAGTCGACTCTCGTATAGACGACCGTCTTCAGTGGCACGTTGCTTGCTCAACGAGCCCAAAGAGAGCTTACATTAGCTCCGTATGTCAACCAGAGGCCTGCGTACGTTGTTGCTCAGGTCAGCCGTCGAATCACATCCAGAAAATCGAGAATCAAACCCCCAAGGCACGACTCCCTGCAGTGGCATATCGACCGTTAGAATAAAGGATTACTCTTCGATCGAGGGTTGACCCTCTAGTAGTATATAGTGAGAATGAGATACCCTTAGATATTATAGGTACTTAATCTTTACACCCGAGAGCGATATCAGTAATCCGTATCCATATCTCTTCTGCACAAATCGTGACTTGCGTGTTCCACCATCGACATCTTCAGTTCTTCACTGTAATTAACACGTCCGACTCATCCCTCATCCCTCAATCCTCAATCCTAATCCGAATCCCATTACCTCCATATCAACAAACCCATTCAATAACCCTCCCCACGTAGTCCGTACTTCCCAATCCCAATTCCATCTCAATCCCATCCCAATAACCCCCCCTCACCCCCGCCCAACGGCCCCACATCCCCGACCGCACCGCACCGCACCGCCGTCCGGCCCGCAGGGTTCCGCTATCCACCTCCCTCGGACTTAACGTCGGCAACCAACCAATCAAATCCACCCTCTCCTGCCCGTGACATCCTGACTCAACTCCTCACGGGATGACGTGAACGCGGTCGAATGGAACTTCCTTCTAGCTTTGATTAGGTACGGATTAGTAGAAGACGGATTTCATTTTCACATGCATGTGATTGTTGAAATGGCTCCGGGCCGTATGCCGGAACCTTGTTAGTCTTTATGTTGATATGCGATCCCGCTATCATCAGCTCATTAGATAATGCACACACATGAATGATTCAGAAGACTCGTTTCATAAGCATGTAAATTGTTGAATATAATAGCTAAATAGTACAAATTCCACACCTTGCCATACGCGATTTCAGCACCTCACGCAACTGAAAAGCTAAGTAAGGGTTGATCTCCATTCCCATAATCTTACACCAGGAGCACGGTCAAGGGCAATTCCGAATGCTGACAACCTGCAATGCGAACCCGCAATGCCACTGTCTGCATCACCTGATCATCGCTGTTTCCTAGCCCACGTCCAGATCGCTTCCGCCAGAGCACTGGAGGAAATCTATTCCGCCAGTGTCTTTGGTACGATAGACTTCGGCTCAGCCACATAGTCAGTGGTGCCTCCCATGTTGAGGAGCCACACGTTGCCGGGGTGCTGAGGGGCCTGCTGTCCGTAAAAGAAGGTGGTAGGGAAGCCATGATCAAAGGGCGCAGCCGATTCGATCTCCGCAATGTCTTCATCCGACAAAGACAGGTTGAGAGCCTCGATATTAGCTTTTAAGTGCTCCACTGTTCTGCCTCCAATGATAGGGAAGACATAAGGGGTCTTGTGCATGACGTAGGCCTGGGCGACACTCGTAATGATTGTGCCCTTTCGATCCGCCACGGCCTCGAGGGCCTTGCTGACCTTGATCTCGGTCTCGGAAGGGGGGGCCATGGAACGGCCCTTGGCGTGCTTGCGTTGTTCGTCCGTCTTGAACTTGCCACTGCCGAGAGCACCCCAGGGAGCAAGAGCCATACCTTCGGCCTTGGCCATGGGGATAATCTCACGCTCAAAGTCGCGAGTAGCAGCGGACCAAAGACCCTGGTAGACTGAGAACTGGCGCAGACCATGGTTTCGGGCGTACTCGTTGGCCTTGGAAACCACCCAAGCAGGCGAGTCGCTGATGCCAAGATAGAGGACCTTGCCCGAAACTACCAGCTGGTTGAGAGACTGCATGATCTCGGGAATAGAAGTGCTGAAGTCCCACCAGTGCAGATAGAGCTAAATCGTAAAGTGAGCTACTTCTCTTGCTACAGGTACTGAACACCAAGTGTTAAACAGAGGAACTCACCACATCGATGTAATCCGTCTGAAGTCTCTTGAGAGAGCGTTCGACAGATACGTGCATGCTCTTGGTGCCGTTACCCTGAAAGTTGATGATGTTCTCCTCGGGATGGTTCGCTCGGAAGCAAGTGGTGTACTTGGTAGCAATGACTTGCGTTTTTATTAGTCGAATTCCCCTTCAGCCATCATATCAGTGACAGGAAGAATCGCATACCCATTTCGTCACGGTTGCCTCGACTCGCCATCCATTCTCCCAGCCAGGTCTCGGACTCCTCAAACTGGTAATTGGGAGAGGTATCGACGAAGTTGCCTCCATTCTCGTAGTAGTAGTCGAGGATCTGGAAGGAGGTCTGCTTGTCGCAAGTACCAAGGGCATGCTTCCACGAGTTGCCAAAATTCATCGTGCCAAGGCATAGCGGACTAACACGGACAGAGGCAGTGGGAGATAAGATACGGTATCGAGCCAAAGGGCTCTTGGGAGGCGGGGCGGAAGGCAGGAAAGACATCGTGAGGAGGATGTCAAGGGGGGACTCGAGTATGGGGAGAGGTGGAGAGAGGTTAAGGTGACTGAGGTGAATTCAAGGTGAATTGAACTAACCAGGCGAGGTACGAACTTGGAGGATGGAGAGATGGGAAACAGAAAATCAAGGGAAGATGGGCGATATATATATGTACTTAGGTACCGTGCTGGGTATTTTTAGCTCATTTTTTTTTGGGAAAGCACGCAGGGACACGTGCACTAGGTAGCAACTTCTCAAGATGAGCAAATACACCAGCATCAGATAAGATGGGCGTTCTGAATCGAGAACGTTCCTGCCCACTGACCCTCATAGTGAAGCTCGCACCTGCTATCAAGGTGCAAGTGATGATCTCATATGGGGGTCCCGTGGCCTCGCCTGAATTTCGTTTAGTAATAATGGCGAAGGAGATACAGAAGGTATAGCCCCTTAAGTCCGAACCAAGCAGTAGTCGCGAACTGGAAGCAGAAGCGGCGTTTCATGACGCTAGCCAATGACTACCATCACCTTCGCTGCGACCTTCCATGACACACGATCGCGCTTTCTTCTGAAGCAACTTGAATCCACACTGTCTTTGCCGAGACCCTTGCATGATGAATCCTCAAGCATCATCCTCAAAAATCCGCTTATTAATACCCGCTGACCGTAGTCCGCCGCGCACGGGGTAAAGTCGAAGCAGCGGATACACCTGGTTAGGCATATCTGACCGAGCTAGGCAGTAATCCGTAGATATGTAGCTACCACATGGGCTTCGGCGTATACGCAGAATGGACTCGGGGGTCTGAGGTAAGTACCTGGTAGGTAGGTAGGTAGGTAGGTAGGTAGGTAGGTATTGGTGAATCTATCTGATTACCAATACCCCACGGTATTTCGCGCAGCATATGTATGTGTATCTCGGTGACAATGGCGATGTAACACTGCGAATGTATGCGGAATGTGACCCTTGACGGCAACTCTAGTAAGGATTCTTTCAAGCAGGGGTCTCAGTGTCGAGACTCGATGTCATGAAGTCTTGGGACGCGATGACCGCCAATGAGAGAGTACACAAACTGTCTCCCTTGGTCGCAGCAGGAGGATACCTACCACACTACTCTCAGCTTTTCTCCTGGAGTAAGGAGATCACGGGCAGATTCCCAGAGAATGCAGGATCATCGATGGTATCAAGTTGGTATTTTCGAATACGGGTCCAAACTATGTAGTACAGATATTGTGTTGACTGATTCGATAGACATTCCGAGGGAAGTATGTAGTTCCATCTAAGCTGGCAGATTGTTCGCATCAGACCTTGGCCTTGAGGGCCGGTGAAACAAAAAGGGTCGTGAATATAATCCGTAATACGGTATTATCGAGTCATAGCCGGCTTGCCAAAGGACGCACGGGGCTCGGCTCGATTTGCTCCGTATACAACAACAAAGAAATTCCATGCGTAAAAATAGTTGGTAAGACACAACGGTGAAAGAAACATGAATTTCGACAAGTGTGGTGTTGAGTAATCCGAAAATCAATCCAAGTCGAATACGGATGTCGTTGACAGGCATCACTCATTTAGCGGTTTGTCGGCGGACTTCCGCCGGGAGAACAACTTCCGCAATCCTGCGGTGGAGCGAGCGGACTTCGGATTCATGGGGGCCTCTCCCCTAGGCTCACTGCTTACGGGATCAGACGGAGGCGGCGGCATCATGCCATTATCCATCCGTGCTGGTGGGGCCAATGGTTGTTTGTTCTGTTTACGCTTGGGAGCGATCGTGGGCATTCTCACTGCTAAACCAGCAAGCTCTGGTATTCGGTACTCAAACCCACCCTCGATGACAGAAGGATTTGTCGTCGTCGTTGCTTCGGTCGATTGCGTGGACTGTGACTGTCGTAGCCGCCGGCTTCTCTCACTAACCCCTTCGCATTCTTCTTCTTCCTCAGTGACCCCCTCGTTTTCCTCCAATAACTCGACCTCTTCGTCATTGTCATCATCTCTTGCGGTGTTGGCCCGTTCTTCGTCGCCGCACACAACAACATACCATCGGATGCTTTCGCCTCGTTGCAGCTGATCCCTAAGTTTCTCTAACCAGCCTGCTTTCTTAGCGCTGGCGCCGAAGACACTCCTGCCATACTCGTCGCTCGGGCCGTTCATGGCCCTGTTAGGGTCTCGTTTCGCGCGTGTTTCGTATCGAAACATTTCATCAGCAATCGAAACTGATGTGTCTACTCGCACGATGTAATCGGCCACATAGGCCCATGGACCACTGACCCTAGACTCGTCCGCAGGATCAAACTCCTCAAGCAGCTTGACCGCCTGCGATGCGTCCAAGTTGTTGGATTTGTGCAGCGGAAATGAGGGCGACGGATTGGCATGTGTCGTCTCATCCTGTCCGCTTGTGATCGGCTGACTTAGCGAATTACTACCCGGACGTGATGCGCTCCTGCTTCTCGTTGTCGTGCTACTCCCATTTGAACGGCTTTTATTTTCAGAGCCATTGTGTTCGGAGCCGTCAGCGTGTGAGATGCCAGAGTCCTTTGAAGGTGTGTGGTTGTGTCTTCGATATGGGAGTGATGAAGGCGCATTTACTGATGCGACGGGCGCAGCAGGCGGGAGGAAGCTATACAGGTTGTAGAAGTGCTCTATGAGAGCAGCCTCACTCTGTGGAGCGATGACCCATTCTGTTGCACCGTCCTCGATGTCATACTTGGCGACAAAATAGCGAATGCTCTTTCGATGCCAGCGAAAACCGTGGCATAGATAAGTCGGCATTCTGCAGCTTGGGGAAGAGCAGCGAGCTTTTTCAGGCGGGTTCAGCTGGTGTGACCCCGTGCTCACTCGGCGGCACTCGGCGGGTCGAGACAATGCGACACAGCTCAAGTAGAGGATACTTGCAGACCAACTATCAATTCAATTGCTGACGTCGAATAGTTACGAGTAGGTAGCCTTCATGGACAGCAAGTCATCAACCAGTTTCAAATGCCCCAGCTCCAGGACCGCTTTGTGCTGCGGAAGGACACTTCAGATTATCGGTAGAACAAGTAGCCAGGGTTCTGGAATGTCTGAAGGAAGAAACTGGACCGTCGGGAGCAAGGGATTCGAATTTATTGTCTGGTACGAGATCTAGGGTACTCGACTGGTGTAACGGTCTACCTAGATCGTGTACAATCGGGAAACGGGGGCCTGCTTCTGACTGGTTGCGACTGGTTCTGACTGGGCTTTGTGAAGATGGGATAACCTGGGATGACCTGGGAAGAGAGTCGAGAGGCGACAGGGTGGCGGAGGGAGGAGTGGCCAGCCGCACCCAGGGCGATATAATTAAAACATCAGAGCATTCCAGCCAGTTGGTTCATTGTCCGTTCAGGATACCTATGTACTATTTCGTACTTCGAGTTTGAACCCGCTCGCTCGTCTTCGTCGCGACAATGGAAGAAAGAAACCCCTTCATGCTCACCTCCTCGTAAAACTTACATAATACCTGGCACCTAATCCGTACTGGCCAGGCGTTATATTAAGCCGCCGCTCGAGACATTGGCGTCGCACTCCGTAGGGGCGGGTACGGTAATACCGCAGTCGTCATTGAGGCAGTGTACGAGTGCTTGTACGGATGAAGGTAGAGGTAGAGGTACGAAGGAGGGAACAATGGCAGGACGGATGTTGTCACTGGTCAGATCGTGGACGGAAGCGTGGAGAATTAGTCACATGCGTCTAAGGCAACGCTAGCCTGATAGCGACAAGCTCCCTTCGGCGCTGAGTCTGTGCCGCTCCTAGCCCAGGCGAGCCAGGACAGAAGAAGGAAGGCTCGACTCTTTCATCCACACCGGTCTGCGCTAATACCGCACAGTATTCAACGCTAGCGATGCAGGCTTCTTGCACGCGGGTTTCTGTAGTGACGGACACACGGTGTACTTTGAACCTGTGAGTGCTACACGCAATGGTGGAAGTACTGAGAGGAAACTCTTGCCGACTCGGGAGTGAATACCTCGCACGGTACGGAATATGAATATAAGCGCGTGCCGTTAAGATGCATAACCCGCGTTGTTGTTGGCTGTTGGTCCTCGAGTCGTCTTGCTCATTTTCACAAACTTCCAGCTCATCATCGACAGGACCTCGATTCATTTCACAGAATGCAACATTCACAATTACTATTGTCAAGGATGATGCTACCATATTGTCAACGACAAAACATTATAAACATGTTCACCGATTGCTCTGAACACTCTAACTCTGCTAACTAGATAAACCCGACATAACATTTTCGAACGATCAAAACATCGAAGCATGAAAGCTCCAACCCATCAAACAGTCGAAGAGAAGCCGGACAAAAGAAAAATGGAAACAGAATACGAATGATGCAGTCATCCTTGGTGCATCCATGGCCACATGGCGCTGGGCAACTCCCACGACAAAAAGAAATTTTTAGCGAACTTACCATTGTTGGTGCTTTATCCTCGCCAAGGTCCAATAGTCATCCTCTGGCAGCTGCTCAAAGGCCTCTTGCGCCTCACGCATCTTCTTTACCGCCTCGCCTGTGCCCTGCATCTCAGCTTCGCAGCGGGCTGATATGAACTTATCTGCAAGCTTCGCCCAGGTCTTTAGAGAGGTTTCCCTGCATGTCCGTTCGGCACACTCGAAGCACTCCTCACCAATCTTACCGCCTTTGGTGAGCGTCTTGGGGAGAATGTGAATGGTGTCTTGCGCAACAATTCGCGGCTGCACCTGATGGCCACAGCCCGAATAGACCATATCAGTTCGGCAGAACGGACAGGAGTGACTGGTGGTGAGCCAGGTGCTAATACAACCATAGCATGTCACATGGCCGCAAGGCAGGATGGCTGGCATTTCAGGGGCAGGGAAGTCCGCTGTAATCGCCATCTTCATCGGTGTCCGTCGGCAGATCTGACACGTGAGGGCAGGCTCATCAAGCAGGAACGTGACCTTGGGCGACGGCACAAAGCACTCATCGTAAGCAGACACCTTTCTCTTGTCAGATAACCAAGTGTCCGCACGGAACTGTTTCAAGAACCCTCGTACTAGGTACTTGAGATAGGCAGCAACATCTCGAGACTTGTGAGGTGAGTCACTGTCTCGCTGCCGATCCTGTCTGCGTGGCATTGGCGGCAGCTGCCTGGACGGCATATCAAACCTATGCCTGGTGGGAGATTCTGTGAGCTGCGATGACAGACGGAGTTCTGGAACCGACCTTGTCGGCCTGCTGAACAAAAAGCGTCGCAGCGGGCTGTGGCTTGGATCAGGTTCATAATTACTCTGGCGACGAAGCCGAGGACGAGGTGCGTTGAAACTCGGGCGTGCGCTGGCTCGAAAATAGCGGAGCTGGCTGATGGTTGACAGGAGCTCATAAGGATCCTCGCTCGTGGAACTCCTGATACTGCTGCCCGCTGATCCAGGACGGCCGTACACAGACAAAGCATCGTCGAGCAGGGTTCGGCCGCCACACCCGTCATTCTTATTTTCTCCTCGTCGTACGCCGTAGAGCATCTTGGGCAATAAGGAGAACTTCTCCTACTGAAAAACGAGTGGACTTCTTATTTGGAGAGAGGGTTTTCTTGTTTCTGGTTCAACGTAAGTACTGTCAAGGTGTCAGAGCGATACTGAGAATGTCTCAGCTTCTTAGAGAGGGCGGCGGTCATGGCCTTTTATACTAGCATTCGGAATACACAATCGGTTTGTCTGCTTTACACGAGGCATCTCGTTTGCTCGTCCATAATGCGTTTTTCGATTGTCCTCAGGTTGAAAGCCAGGCAGTATTTATTATCTTAGCTTCCAGTTCCCTAACAATGGCTTTCTTTGTGGCCGAGTACAAAGGGGCTGGGAGAACGTTCAGAGAAACACTTCCTATTAATTTGATAAGCATTGAGAACATCTCTCATACAAACACATTGAATAGAACAAGTCTTGCTCTGTACCCTTTGGACGAGGCAACGAGCAGAGCGTGAAAGGGGTTCACGGGTTGAGATGGCTGTTCACTCCTGAGACCTGGAAGGCTTGATAAGTGCATTTTGTTAAGTGACTATGGTTTGATACATATTCGTTACATCAATAACTCAATTCACCCAAGACCCACTTCGAAGGGAAGGCTGGACGTAGGTCCCAGAATTTTTGTCCACACCTTCAGCCTCGTTACGTGTTTGGCTCTCACAACACCTAACCTGGCCATTGATTCCACGAACCATCCAACAACTTCGAGTCACGAAACACGTCAGATCACCAGAAAAGAACCAACTTCCGAGTATCCCAATTTGAAACGGTAAATCCCATCCAGGCTCGCCTCACGCCTTCAAAATGAGGCTCACAGCCGAGCTCCTGCAGAACTCCCCATCATGGCTCAACGCGCTGAAGGAGCGCGAGCTCAACCTCCGAGGTACGTCAGAAAAGAGCAGATACTACACATCTATTTGATCTAGTCCAGCCCAAAGAGCAGAGTTGATAGCGAGCCCTTGCCGGCCTGAACAGGACATCGCATTCCCGCCATTGAGAACTTGGGTGTCGCAGGTGTAAGTCGTCTCTTCCTTTCCTTCGTGGTTCTCGTCGCTTCTCTCTTGTCCTATCGCGATGGATTGGGATATGTTGTTGCCGGTTTGGCGACCGTATCTATGAGCTATAGTTGGGTGTTTACGCATTGGTTACTGACATATGTTCTCCGACTTTCTAGCCCCAAGATGCCATTGATCTCGTCGACAACGACATCCAGGTGTTGGGTAACTTCCCGCTTTCGCCGCGGATACACACGCTCCTCTTGGCGCGTAATCGCATTTCTACGATCCAGCTGACGCTGTCGACCTCGATCCCGAACCTCATGAACCTTCAGCTCGAGTCGAACAACCTCAGCGAGCTCGCCGATCTAGACCCCCTGGGATCGTTCCCGCGATTGACACACCTGGTCTTGCGCGACAACCCTGTCACCAAGAAGGAGGTAAGGACTTTCGATCCCATTCTTTTTTGCGCAAAGAGTACGAGGCTCATTGGACTATAGCACTACCGGTATTGGATTCTCTGGCGCTGCCCCTCCGTGCGCTTCCTTGACTACATCAAGGTCAAGGATGCCGAGCGCCAGCACGCAAAGGAGCTCTTCGGCGCGCCCGAGGAGCCCACAGCCCTTGCGACATCGATCATGAACATCAAGTCTCGCATCGACACATCGGCTTCCCTCGAGAACGGCACTGGCGGCACCAGTCTTTCGACGCGCATGTCGCGCATCAAGCTTACGGATAAGGAGAAGAAGCGTCTCCAGGAGATGATCAAGCGGGCTACGACTCTGGACGAGATCACCCGGCTTGAGGCTATGTTGCGTGAGGGCAGACTTCCTGCTGGTGTTCAGTTGAACGATGAGATGGAGGAATAAGGGGTGAGATGTTGGAGTCTCTTTAGGCAGCAAAATAATCGCATTGCCTTTCAGGATCTGGACAGACTCTGGAGTTGATGGCCAGTTTCTGGATTTGGGTGCAGTATACCCAAAAAAGGTCATGTCATGCGCTTCTCTGCAGATGTATGGTGGTTACAAACCCGCCAAAATAACCCGCGCGTGGCATCTCCGTAATGTTTTACGTTAGAGAGAGATAGGTTTCGCATCAAAAGACGAAGCCTGAATCAATACCAAATCACAACGAAAATGACCCGGTCTGAAATTGCGCCGTAACACCCTATCTTCGTGATGCTAGCAATACCCCCATGCGCCTGCCTACCAGTCTAACCCACAATCAAGCAACTCAATCCGCCATCTCCACATCCTCCTCATCCTCCTTACCCGCGCGCCGCATCTCCGAACGCAACTGATCATTCGGATCCATGGGCGCATCGTCCTCACTCACGATCTTGGCACCACTGGCCCCGACAAAACTCGCAATGCTGCCGTTGACGCTGGCGCGATGGCCCTTGGCCTTCTTACCATTCGGCTGCTGCGGACCCGCGTCCCGCGCGTCCTCGGCACCGTCGGTGCCGCCGGGCTTGGCGCCGCCGGAAAGGTTCGCGCGCACGGCCGCCGCGTTCGCTTTGATGCGGCCGTAGGTCACCGTCTTGGGGATGATGTCGTTCAGGAACTCGAGGTTGTCCTGGTGGCCTACGGCGTTGGCTGTGGTCGTTAGTATGGCGGTGATAGATAGGGGGGAGAGTTCCGGCTGTACCTAGGTCCTTGTACTGGATGTTGCGCCGGGGCTTGCGCTCGAGCTTGGCCTGGTTAAACCCCTCGCCGGCGAGATATTGGATGAACATCTCCTAGGTGTGATGTTAGCTGGCTGGATTAGGGCATCTGATGAGGCGGTGACGTACAGTTGCCAATGTGATCACGAATGCGGCGTTGTTAGAGCAGATGTTAATGCCCTGGTCCTGGGCCACAATCTTCTTGACTCTCGTCACTGTTAGTCTTGTTAGCGGTGACTGAGTCGGCCATCATGGGATATCGATGTAGATAGACTTACATGGCAGCTGGGTCTGGCCAGTGACCTCCTTCCGGGGAGGGATTGCTGTGGTGTTGTACGGCATGGTGGATGAGGATTTGTTTTCTCCAGCCGTATATTCCCAGTAAAGGTGAGGGAGATTGAGAAATATCAAGATTCCACAGGTGTGTGTATGAAGAAAAGGGAAAACGGATAATGTGGAGAAAGAAACACTGCTATAATATAGTCAGTATGTGAGGTCATATGTGGTGAAATCTCCAATATAGGTCGCCGTCAAGTATGAGCCTCTGGTCTGCCTGCCTCGGCTGAGACCTTCATTCTCATGGGAGCTTGAGACGAGATATTCCGTCCAAATATAAATTACAGAAGGACGTCCTTGTAGAAGCAGACTAGAGTAGGTGATAATAGAGTGTAACTCACAGTTTTTGAAAGTGCTTGACTTGCTTTGCTCAAGGCTAGAAACAACAGAGGATCTGTCTTGTCATAGATGAAGTTATCATGTGTGAACACCAATGATGCGCGTGAATGTTCACAGGAGACGCGATCCCATTAAAGACATTCACGGATTTGTGCTTCACTTCCGGCCACTGTATCCACCGACCCACAGCGGCTGTGACAGCGCCCAGACCGCGACACAGTGCCCAACTAGGCAGTGACTGCCTTACCTACCGCCCAATTTTCAGGCAGGTACGGCCTACATACGTCAACGCACTTACCCAACCTGGTTAGACGTGAAACGCACTATGCAGGCCTGTGCAACAGGCAGGTACGGAATATGGAAGAAATTGGCACCTGCGAAATCCGGAGGAAGCTGCTATCCAAGCCGAGCACCTGCCGCGACTCAATCGTCTTCCGTGCAACTCCATTCCCGCTGTTCCGTACATCCAACGGAAGCTTGTGACTCGATACCTCCCTCTCCATTCACCCAGGGTTCCAATTATACTGACACCCTTCATCTCCGCGTTCTGTGGCCCATCCGAACGTAGATAAGAAGTGATAATGCCCAGCACATTAGGGCCATGAACTCACAAACAACCTCCGTCTCCCTCGCCAATCCAGAACCCCTCCGACGATCGACGAACCCAAGATTCTCGCACGCCGCCTCCAGGGCCGAACGCGGCGAGGATCGGCATGCCCCGGCGCAACGTCAGATAGAGGATGAGATCGCAGAGATCAAGAGATATGAAGTACGTATTTTGCGCCAATTGAGATGGACCACTCTTCTCTGACATGTCTCGTCTACATAGGACTTCACCACCATAGGTAATGCGCTCGACGGACTCGACGACTCTTTGATCACATGCTAAAGCCTCTCCAACAGACTGGGTGCAAGATGCAGCCCAAGACCGTGCCCGCCGGAATGCGCGACGGAGGAAGACGGCCGGACTATACGGACAGAGCAAGACTTCTTGGAGATACCAGTTACGGGAGTCCTACGATGCTGCGCAGGGATGGATCGTTGTCACGCTTATAGGCGCTGCCATTGGTCTCAACGCTGCCTTCCTTAATATCATAACCGAATGGCTTGCCGATATCAAGATGGGCCACTGCACGACGGCCTTCTACCTCAACGAGAAATTCTGCTGCTGGGGAGACGACAACGGCTGTCCGGAATGGCAAACATGGACTCGATTCGGACCGGCCAATTATTTTCTCTATATATTATTCGCGGTAAGCCCGTTTGGAAATCCCATCCCTAGAACTTGGGAGACTGACTCTAGTGGTTGGTAGGCCTTTTTCGCATTCACCGCCGCGACACTGGTCAAATCGTTCGCGCCGTACGCCGCCGGCTCCGGTATCTCCGAGATCAAATGCATCATTGCCGGCTTTATCATGAAGGGCTTCCTGGGCTTCTGGACGCTCCTGATCAAGTCCATCGCTCTTCCACTCGCCATTGGATCCGGTCTCTCTGTCGGTAAAGAGGGTCCGAGTGTGCATTATGCGGTTTGCACGGGTAACGTCATCTCGAGGATGTTTGCCAAGTACAGGCGCAATGCTTCGAAGATGCGCGAGATTCTCAGTGCCTGCGCCGCCGCCGGTGTTGCTGTCGCATTCGGTAGCCCAATCGGCGGCGTCCTGTTCTCCCTCGAGGAAATGTCGAATCACTTCCCCCTGAAGACCCTATGGAGGAGTTATTTCTGCGCTCTCGTTGCGACGGCAGTACTGGCAGCCATGAATCCTTTTAGAACAGGCCAACTTGTCATGTTTCAAGTGAAATACGATAGGTCGTGGCATCTGTTCGAGATCATACCATACATTTTCATTGGTATTTTTGGAGGTTTATATGGCGCGTTCGTTATCAAATGGAATCTACGAGCGCAGGCATTCCGAAAGAAGTATCTTGCTAAATATGCGGTCCTCGAGGCGACGATCCTGGCTGCAGGGACAGCGATCATTTGCTATGCTAACTCATTTTTACGGATAGACATGACGAAGAGCATGGAGATTCTCTTCCTCGAGTGTGAGGGCGCCGAAGATTACAGTGGGCTGTGCGAGCAGGATAAAGCCTGGTCTAACATCACGTCTCTGATCTTCGCAACAGTGATCCGGATCTTCCTCGTCATCATCTCCTATGGCTGCAAAGTACCGGCTGGCATATTCGTCCCGTCGATGGCCATCGGAGCTAGCTTTGGCCGGACTATCGGCATCATCATGCAGGCGATCTACCACGCACACCCCGAGAGTGCGTTCTTCTCGGCTTGTCTGCCAGATGTACCATGCATAACGCCTGGAACGTATGCCTTCCTAGGCGCTGCAGCCGCGCTGAGCGGTATCATGCATATCACGGTATCGGTCGTTGTCATCATGTTCGAACTTACCGGAGCTCTGGTGTACATTCTGCCTACGATGATCGTCGTGGGTGTTACGAAGATTGTATCGGAGATGCTGGGCAAGGGTGGAATTGCTGATCGCATGATCTGGTTCAGTGGATTCCCCTTCCTCGACAACAAGGAGGAGCACAACTTTGGTGTTCCGGTATCGACCGTTATGACGACTGATGTCATTGCGATTCCAATGCATGACATGACTCTCGAGTCTGTGGAAGACTTACTCAAGGAGTTGCAATACCAGGGCTTTCCGATCGTCGAAAATACTCGTACCAAGATCCTTGCCGGCTATATTGGCAGGACGGAACTTCGATACGCTATCGATCGATTGCGTCGCGACCGAAGTAATGCGATTAACCCGCAAGCGAAGTGCAACTTTGCTCCGCCGGCAGCAGATGCCTCCTCCGCGCCCATCACGCGGTCGGCTTCGATCAGCGACATCGATTTCAGCACGTCGTCAGCCTCACTTGACTTTGGCCGCTATGTAGATGCCACGCCCGTAACGGCGCATCCAAGACTGCCACTTGAGACGGTGATGGACATGTTCCGCAAGATCGGACCCCGCGTGATCCTGATAGAGCACCAAGGCAAACTCACGGGATTGGTCACGGTCAAGGACTGCCTGAAGTACCAATTCAAAGTCGAGGCGGCGATTAATCCCCGCGACGAACACGAGATAGCCAAACATCACGAGCGAATGTGGCATACAATGGAGAGCATGGCTGGGTGGTTTTCGGATAAGGTCGCGAACGTCAGTGGTGGTCGCATTAGATTAGGGGTTGGTAGCGAGGAGTCACATGGATTGTTACGAGGCAACCATGGCCAGATCCTGGATGGCGATGAAGATATTGGCGACGTTGATGATGTTGAGCTCGCGAATAGATGACCAATTGTTTCGGTTAGAAAATAGAATTCTTATTTTCTTTGGTTGCAAAAAGTTGAACGACCAGCAATGAGGAAAGCTGGCTGTTGGGTCTCAGGGGAAGGACTCCAGGGTCTTGTGAGCTCTATCGTTATCCTAGTGCCCATGACTCACGACATAGCCGAATATTTCTACCGTCGTTAGAAAGACGAACTTGAAAGACCAGCGGCGAAGTGTGAATTGCTAGCGAGGGTGATCACCGGGCCTTATAAAATCCCTTCATCGGCCATGACCGGCACATCTATTCCGTACGATCTGTCTACCTGCCAACGAACATTCACATGCGGTGTTCACTAATCCTCACTTATATACCTACATACGTAAATCCCATACGTAGATAACTTCGGCGATTAAGCTACTCGTGCCCGCATGCCCTTCTTCAGTTGGTTCAGTGACTGCGCAGAGATCTTGGTCGTCCGAGTCAGGGAATCTCGTACTCACTATCTATCTCGATCGCTTGGGGAGCTTGTTGAGGGGGTTTTATACGATGGGGAGAGAGACGCTAATGTTGGGGTTTCTGACTTCGATGATGGTCCGTCTAGCGTGTGTTTTGGTTTCGTTGCTAGTGCGCCGGGATTCTGTATTCCGTATCCTGGTCGCTAAGGGACCTGGAGCTACAGCCGGGTAAAGATCATGCCCGTATTCCAGCTGCTGTTTGGGACCGTACATATTCTGGATGGATGCCATAAGGCGTGAAATACTTACAGTCCTACGCATAGCCGAGTCTCGATACGAGATGTGGTGTGACGGTTCACCAGCACGTATTCCGTATTCCGTAATCACTGACTTACACGTTTCCTTACAGTTACGGAATACGGCATACAAACTGCGATCTAGGATTCGCCCCGTCCAACTTTAGATACGGTTTTAGGCGCGTGGGGGCCCTTGCGAACCCGATTTGAAACTTATTTCAACCGACCCAAAATCCACTTGGTTCAGGAACCGGCGCAGCGGGTTGCGATCTGGGTTGGATTCTGCTGGGGCTGGGGGGGTCGATGGTGCCTGCCTGGGGTTCTTCACATGAAAAACTCTAATGTGGACGCGCAAAATCGCAGACAAAAAGATTAGAATGGGAGCACTCAAAAGTCTTTCAATCTTCTCAAGAACAAAGACTTCCGTCCTAATTGTCGACAACCTCCAGGAGACATTGGTTGCAGTCCATGTACTCCAACGTATCCCCCATCATTAGACCTCTTTTCGGCCTGTTAGATGAAGCCAGGATGCATGCCAAGAGCCACAACACGTGTTAAGAGACTTTCCTGCAGGGGCTCATTGGACCAGAAAGCAGCGCTGCACCACACAACTCACGAGTCACAAAGAGGTACCCCGTAGGCATCCCCGAGTCGCTTACGTAGTGAACCCGAATCCTGTGGTAATCCAACTCCTCTCAATTCCCTAACCTATAAGTCGCATCTGCCTCCCCCCTCCATCCCCGCCCGCCTGTTGTCATCATGACCCGTTCTGTCAACCGATCTGAAAATACCGTCCCCGTCCCCGTCTCCGGCTCCGATTCCGTCACTACTACTGCCGCGACTACGCGTCCGAATCCCGATTCCGCTGTGCTGAAACGCCGACGGCTCGGCGCGCCTGCGACTGCGACTGCGACGGACTCTGTGTCGACGACACCAGCGGAAGAAGACACCGACGACAAGAAACGCGCAGAAGAAGAAGAAGCTATGTCGTGGACGACGAGGAATCAGTGGATCGTGTACGCCGTAGCGAGCGGTGCTTGCGCGGCTTTCAATGGCGTGTTTGCGAAGCTGTGAGGACCTACTACTCACTTTTATTGGAAGAATTGGGACTAAGACGGTTTACAGGACGACGAATGATTTGACGGCGCATATTGCGCGGGGCATTTCTGGACTCCTTGGACTTGAGGGCGTGGGACATGTCCTTGAGATCGGTGTGAGAATTGTCAGTTTGATCCCTGCTCTCACTTTCATTACGGCTAGCTAACATTTCAAAAGATGTTCTTTGTGTTGAATCTCGTATTCAATGGTGTGGTAAGTCACTCAGAAACAAACCTATTATTCTAGGGCGAAGGGACTAATATGAGTTTTAGATGTGGACATTGTTCACGCAGGCCCTGGCAAAGGGCAACTCGACCACTCAAGTCTCTATCATGAACACGTCCACCAACTTCGTCATTACAGCGCTACTGGGCCTTGCTATCTTCGCCGAGTCTCTGCCCCCTCTATGGTGGGCCGGCGCCACATTACTCGTAGCCGGGAACGTCATCATCGGGCGCAAGAATGAAGGCGAGGACGCAGACGACGAGTGCAGTGATGAGGAGGCAGCCGAGCAAGGTCTGGGTGGCGCTTCGATCTCCGAGTATAAGGATGACCTCGAGGACGACGACGTGCCACAACTTGGCAACTTGGACGGGCAGCGGTAGACGAAGGCGTTTCGTGATGGTTTGGTCAGGTAAATCCCAGTCGCTGGTCGACTGGTTTGTGTCGATGCATTCCTATGTTTGATACCCCTTAGCATAGCATAACGAGCATAGGTTATTAAAATCCTAGCATGCTCTTTTCTTGGAGATCTTGCTGTCAGTCAGTCAGTCAATTTTGTGAACGGCGTCCACAATCACATCAGATCTCTGACACAGGAACATTGTGTTCATCATCTCTCAAATTATGCAAGTCGTGATTAACCCTTTTCTATCACAATACGAGCCATCTCGTACATCGCACAACGCCTAACGCCATAGCACACCACCGTCTAATCTCATCAAATGCTCGATACCGTAACCCCTTAAAGCCCTTCCGGCTGTATGAATTTACCCGAAACGCTCTCGAATCGTTATGCGTCCCTGTGACAGCGTCGACGGGTTCGCGGCGGTTATGCGGTGAAGGGAAATAGGTTCATTATCGCATCGTCACCCTAACAGAAACACCCTTCTCTTCTCCTTAACCCCTTATTTAGAAAAAAACCATCCTCCAACTCTGTATCCCTCCCTCATCGCATAATCACGGATAGGGAGCGGTGGCGCGGTACAAAAGCGCACGGCACGGCACGGCGCGCGGGCAAACGTAGTTACTCCTAGTTATTCGTGCCCACGGGCTTCGCCGTACACGCCACGATCTTGACACGCTCGGCATTGACGATCTGGCCGCCATTCTCCATCTTGAAGGTAGCGTTCTTCAACTGGAAGGTCCAGACCTCGTCGCAGAAACGGTAGGTGTCGAGGCTGGCCTTTTGCACGCACAAAGGGTTTTGAACATGTCAGTTGGCCGCGAGCCGCGAGAGAGAGAAAATACCTCCGCCATTCGTGTGCTTGTTGATAGTGAGACTCACCTTGAAGGAGAGCCGCGAGCGGACCTTCTCCTGCAGTACCTCGGCGACGGCGCGGTCGAAGTTCGCGAGCACGCGCATCGCGAGTTGAGGGTCGATGTGGCCCTCTGTGATGAGGTCGTCGAGAGTGTCCATGAGGGCGCAGCCGATGCTGTGATTGGGGGAAGGAAATACACGGGTTAGCCATGATGTGTTTTTTTCCCGTAGTGAGGATGTGTGTATGTGTGTGCCGCCGCCGCCGGCTTTCCTGGGAAGGGAATGAGAGGGCTCATTACCTGCTTCGGCGGTAAAGCTCGTAGAAGTTCTGGGTGGGGGCGGCCATCTTGACGGTGGCGCGTGGATACGGAGGGGAGCGCGACTCGGTTTCTGGTATGAAGTTACGGTTTGCGAGTGTCAAGACGGTATGCGATCGTTGTTTAGGCCGTGGACGCTGTGAGATGTACAGGTTTCGGTGGGTGTCTTCGGTAGGCGGACGGAGGAAATGGAGGTTAGAATGACTGGCGTCATGGACTAGGCAACGGAGTGTTCCCCGTATGGTTACCTGAGCATGAACAAAGAGACTGTGGCGCAGTATGTGGCGTTGCGTTACCCGGTGGTCGTCCCTGAAACCGTTTGCTTTCCGTTTTATACCGTGTATCTAGCACAGTGAGGTTTCGTCCCAGCACAGCGTTCCAGGCGGATCCACCCTTGGGTTTCCCGTCTGGAGGTCACTCGGGTGCAGCGAAGAGATTCTAATCCGTGCAGGTGGATCCTCTAGTGAAGAACAACTACGGAGTGAATTGCCGGAAACTCAGAAGTTGTTAACAAACCTGATAGAGATGTTGTCGCCTGGAAGAACATGCACAACCAAGGAACAGAGAACATAGGTCCGTTCTTATAGTCCTATGCTTTAATAGGGGCTTGAATAGATTCCAGGTTGTTTTTCAACTCAACTACATCCTAACATGCCGTCAACATAAGAAATATAGAAAACTGTTTCTTCAACTCATTGTTAACTGAGCAGAAGTCACGAGAAGTCAACGTGACCTGCGACAGCCGAAATATTGACGTGAGATGGACGCTATACCCTCTACGGCTAGCGGATGCCACAAGAAAGTTCCCCGGTCTGCCCCCGCGCGGAAGATCTCCCTCACTCTCTCTTTCTCTCGCTGCACGCTCGCCGTCGTTACATCTGCCAAGCCGGCACTGCCAATCCACTTAACGCGTGACTTCGCGCGAGGACCGTCGCTAGTGTAAGTTCGCACTTTCGCGTCAGCTAAAGCGAATCCAGCCAAGGGCGAAAGTGACGCGCCAGTGAAATCATCACTTTTTTCCCTTATTCCCTGTCTACTTCGCACGCCTGCGCCGGCGTCCGTTCCGGGGGACCCCCCATTGCCCAATTGGAAGTTCTGCTTTTACCTAGTCCGATCTTCAACTCTTTTTCTTCATAATGCCTCCGTCACGCCGCACTCGTAGTACTCGCAGTGCTACTACTGCTACTACTGCTACTAATAAGACGCCCTTGCATCCCGCAAGCGCAAGGGCATCCACCTCAACCTCCGGCTCCAGCCGTCAAGACTCTTCGTCGAACTCGTCTACTAACACCCAGGCCACGAGTTCTCCGGCGTCGCCACCTGTTCAGGAGTTGACTGACATGGCGATTTCTACCTTCACCGAGCAGCAGCTGCTGGCTGAAGAACGAAAGGCCCGTGAAGAGAATGTGCGAGCCGAGGTCAAGCGACTGTCCGCTCGTCGCGGCAGAAAACCACAACTCTCTGCACAGGAGAAAGCTCGGAAGGCTAAGGAACTTGAAGAGCTCCTGCGCAAGAGCACAGTTTTCAGTGACATCTTAACTCAGAAGACCAGGGTCCTAGGCCGTGTTGGCCGTGACTTTGACAACCAGGCACTAGTCGATGCTGGCTTGGAGTTGAAGAAGCAGCCCAAGATTATGTCGGGCGGTACCATGCGAGACTACCAGCTGGAAGGACTCACCTGGATGTACGAGATCTGCCTCCAGGGCATGTCCGGCATACTTGCAGATGAGATGGGTCTTGGTTAGTCCGCATCGATCCAGCTAATACCTAAGTATTTCGTAAAGTGCTAGGCCTAGGCTAATGATGGTTAGGTAAAACAATTCAAGTTATATCATTAGTCGCCCTATTGCGCGAGCAGGAGGAGTACTTCGGTCCTCATCTTGTCATCGCACCCCTGAGCACCCTGTCGAACTGGCAGGATGAATTCCGCAAGTGGACACCCTCCATCCCGTTTGTCTTGTACCATGGAACCATCGAGGAACGCCAGCAGATGTTCCCGAACGAAATCATGAAGCATTACCAGAAAGGCAAACCAACTGCCAAGTTCCCCGTCGTGTGCACGTCGTACGAAATGGTTCTAAGAGACCATGTAGCTCTTTCCAAGATTGATTGGGCATTCATCGTGGTGGTATGTTTAGTCTTCTGTGGGTAGCACGTGTCTCAGGGGTTAACGGATGACCAGGACGAAGGACATCGGATGAAAAATGCAGATGCGAAGCTTTTTCGAGAGCTGCAGCAGTTCAAGTCTGCGACCCGCCTGCTGATCACAGGCACACCCCTGCAGAACAACCTCAAAGAGCTCTGGTCATTGCTTCATTTCCTCATGCCACAGACCTTTCTCGATTGGGAATCATTCGAGGTCTGGTTCGACTTCAGCGACCTTCAGGACGAAGAGGGAACCGCCCAATTCATTGAGAACAAGGAAAGTCAATCCCTCGTCTCGAAGATTCACAAGGTGCTTCAGCCATTGCTGTTACGACGCATCAAAGCCGATGTTGCGTCTTATCTGCCCAAGAAGCGCGAGTATGTGCTGTATGCGCACATGACCAAAGAGCAGACTGACCTCTATAACACCATAAACGATAAGGAGGCCGATACCAGAAGCTTTCTTGAGAACAAGGTCATTGAACGACTTAGCGCTAAGGCCAGTCCAAGGAGCACAAGACAGTCAAGTCGTCAGTCATCACGGGCGGCTAGTTGCCACCCAGTGGAGTCGACTGCTTCTCCTGTCAAGGATGCTTTCGCTGTATTGATGGGGAAGGCCAGCATATCCCCAACCAGCGCGAAAAGAAAGGGTGCACCCACCAGCGAGTCAAATACACCCAAATCGAACAAAACAAGTAGTCAGTCGACTCCTTCTACTTACGCCACCAGACTCCGCGACCGTCGGAAGCCGGTATCCTACAAAATGGCATTAAACATCGACGAGGAGAAGCTTGATGACGAAGCCTTTGAAGCGTTGCTGGCTAAGGAAATTGAGAAAAGTGAGGAAGCTTTGGAGGATCTTCGCGATCTAGACGAGATCGAGCGGGCTCGCACACTCGAACTAGCCAGTATGTTCCTGAGACAATTGGGCCAATCCAATCTACTTTACTAACATCTCACAGAACTTCAGGTAGCAGACAAGAAGCTGGGCAACCCCGTTATGCAGTTACGGCTCGTCTGTAACTCTCCTCACAACTTCTACAACCCATGGGCTTTCGACAACAAGGAACCGGTCGATGAGAGCATTGTGACTGCTTCCGGAAAGATGTTGCTGCTTGACAGATTGCTGCCCGCGCTTTTCCAACGTGGACACAAGGTACTCATCTTCTCCCAGTTCAAGACCCAACTGGATATCCTGCATGACTATTGTTCGGAGTTGCGTAAGTGGAAGGTATGCCGCATCGACGGGAGCGTGTCACAAGACGAAAGACGACAGCAGATTCAGGACTTCAATGAGGATCCTGATCATAGAATCTTTCTTCTATCCACTAGAGCTGGTGGACAGGGTATCAACCTTGCCACTGCCGACACAGTCATTCTCTTCGATTCGTGAGTTATAGTCCTGCGTCTTCCGATGAAAGAAAGAGAATTATATTAATACGGTGTTAGTGACTGGAATCCTCAGCAAGATCTCCAGGCCCAGGATCGCTGCCACCGAATTGGCCAGACGCGACCAGTCATCATCTACCGCCTCGCCACTAAGGGGACAGTCGAGGAGGAACTACTCATGAGTGCCGATGCGAAGCGTCGGTTGGAGAAGCTCGTCATCAAGAAGGGCGGCTTCAAGAACATGAGTCAGAAACTCGACGGCATCGAGGAGGACATGGACAAGGAGACGTTGAAAGCCCTGCTTCTCAAGGACGGCGAGCTTTATCAACACAGCGGTGGTGATCGCATTCTGAGTGATGAAGACATAGAAATTCTATGTGATCGGTATGATTTCGCCGTGCCCCTTATTGATAGTAGTAACATGCTTACACGATATCTAGGAGCGATGCGGCCTTCGACAGAGCTGCCGCCGGTGCAGGTAATACCGCCGGCTTCACTGTTGTCGAGACCGGTTCCGGCGGCATCACAAAGGTGGGCAGTGTGGTTGGCAGCGTGGTCGGCAGCGTCAACTGATCCATCAATTCCCTCAATTCATCTCACGGCGTAGAAAAAACGTTACTAGAGATTTTGCTTTACTCATTTCAAGTTCTGCTTAAAAGGCGCAGGCATGGGCTATAGATATCACGCTTCAAGACAATTATCGTCATGATTAGCTAGCAAGGAGTTCGGGGTGTTATGACGGGAGCTTTTTCTCTACTTGCTTGTATGGAATTCTGCATAAAAACGGGCTTTATTAGATGGCTAGCCGGCTATTACATGGAGAGAAGTCGCGGCGATGTTGCTTGCAGTGCTGATGAGATACTACAGAAGATGTTTCGATTTATTAGCTGAGCTATTCAGACCTTGCATTCTCTCTCGTCCGGTAGTATTTACACGTCCGGAGGTAGATGTTTCATTCACAACGTTGAAGAAACTCACTCATTGTTGTCTTGTGTTTCTTACACGGAACAGACGCATTGTTGTGTTTCGCACAAGGAAGTGAATAAGAGAACAAACAACCTGTCCGTTCAACAGACTGATTGTCACCGAAACAGTCAACACCACAATGGCTTGCTCAACAGTATATATAAGGTCGCCGCCAGGCTAACAATCGCATTCTTCACTTCCCTCAAAACGATCCCATCTCATAACAATCCCATCTCAAAATGAACACCCTAACAGAGAGAATAATAAACCTCGTCACGGCTTACGCCGTCCTCGCTGTCCTCCAATACCTCTTCTCCATCTCCATCTGCGCACAAACAGGTATCCTCATCCTCCTCTTCCTCGAAGCGATCCCCTATATCCTCATCGTCCTCATCCCAACCGTCCAATTCCTCTACATACTCTCCCGTGCGATCGTGTACGTCTTCACGAATCCACGGGTCATATTCCAAACACTCGTGGACGGTCTTTATGAGTTGTACTTAACGGAACAGTATCTCGATTCCCCGTTCCCGCTGTGGGCTCTCCGGTTCGCGACAGCTTTTTATGAGGGGCTGAAAAGGGGTTTGGCGGATGCGTTAAATGTGTTGTTTCCTGTTATTGATGATGGGACTCGGCCGCGTGCTGATGAGCAGCAAGATGCTGACAATAATCAGGATAATACCAGCCAGGCTGGCAGCAACGACGGGAACGATGACAACGACGTGCCTGAGGGCGATAACGTCGATGCAGATAACGCGGCCGACGACAACAACGACGTGCCTGAGGGTGATAACGTCAATGCAGATAATGCGGCCGACGATAGCGACGCCGCACCCGATGGCGACAACAACGCACCCGACGATGACAATGCCAACGACAACAACGCAACCGACGATAACGCTGCACCCGAAATCCCCACCATCGAGGACCTGCGCAGAGCAGCCAACCTAAGCCCACTGGCCATCGAACTAGCCTACTGGGGGCAATGGCCCGTTCTCAGCGTCCTGCTGTCCCTTCTCATCCTCACAACGTACTTGATGATCGACTCCGACATACCGAGGTATGTGAATTGCGGGCAGGATGCGTACGATGTGGTGCACGCACTGCGGTCGACGTCGAGGTTTTTGGATACTGGGTCTCTCAACCGGATTGTCGCGACTAGCTCGTTTTTTCTTTTACTCCCCCCAATTTTGAGCGACACTGATTTTTCAACAACTTACCAGAACAGCGTTTTAACAATATTTTTGTGTGTGTTGAAGATAAACAAGACAGACATTTTATATCCTCGATTTTCTTTTAAAAAAAAATACTCAAAGTGGCGTTCTAGGAGTTGTTTAAACTCGGTGTTGTCTGAAATCTTGGGGGGAAGTGAACGACAACACGAGTGGGTCGCGACAATCCGGTTGAGAGACCCAGTAACGGGTTGACGGCAACGGTTTATCATCTGTAATAACACAAAGCGGGCGAAACTTGGGATAGGTAAGATAGTAATATGATAATGGATAGAAAAGCCAGCGCCTTCTCGGTAAGTTCATGACTCTTTTCATTCGTTCGTGAAATTCGTAATGCCGTATAATAAGGGGGGTATAATTCTAAACGCCGGTTCAAAGAAAACCAGAAAAGAAAAAAAAACAGACAGATTTTTCGACGTTCGTTCCCCCTGCCTTTCCGGAGCAAAGGTGGAGAGATATGCGTATATAACTGGCTTCGCCTCAAGAAACGCCAACGCCGTGATTCCCTTCCAGAACATCCAATCACAACTCCATCTCCACATCACTCCCCTCATCACCACCGGGCCCACCCCTCTCGAGCTCTTCGTCGCGTCTCCCAGCCTCGACACTAGCACCAATCTTCCTCACACCATCGACCACACTCAGCACAAACCCGCGACTCTCAGCTAACTCCATGGCGCCCACACCACGCAGATTGAGCACACCACCGCCTCCTTCTAAGTTCCGCGTCGACGCCCTCATCTTCGCAGCGCGCACCTCCTGCAGATCGCGCAATAACGCCCTCACCTCGGGCGCACTGGGTATATCATCACCCGCATGCGCAAGCAACGTCTCCGCCATCTCCAGCCAATGATACGGCAAATACCCGGCCGGCGCATTATGCGTACAACTCGGCAAAAAGGGCGGCGCAAGGATAACGCTGTCGTCACCACTCGTGAACAATCTTGCGGTGCCGCGGCCGTCTGAGCGCACGGGGGCTGGCGGGGGGCGGACTGAAGGCCTCGGGGTCGAGGTTCGTTTCTTGGTTGATGATTTCTTGTAGCGAGGCGGCGAGGAGCCAGGGCGGGGGCACGATGTTGGCACGGCGTTGTTTTTTTGAGGAGGAGGGCGAGCCAGAGGGGGGACGTCTGCGCGACGGGGGGGTCGGAGGACGGGTGTTTTTCCCTGGTGGTTTTTGTTCTGTGTCAGGCCTTTGTGACGAGTTTGGACGTATATAGGTTTGTAAAGTGGTCATACGCTGAGGAGGGGGATGGACTCGAGCTTTTGCCGGGGCACGATGGTTACCATTTCCATTTCGCAGAGGAAGGCGACCTCGGTTGGCACGAGGCCCGAGGGTAATGGGAGGGCCATTGCGGTGAGAGATTGGTTTGCTGGAGTGAAACAATGGTGAGGCAGAGAATATCGCACAAGTTGGAATCTCCAAGGTCTCGTCGATCTTATCTCGACGCGCCTTGGAGATCGCGACGTGGGGTAACTGCGACTCGTTAGTGGGGTAGTTGTAGGTGCAGGTGGGGTTACGAGTACCTACGAAATACTCGTACGAAGAGGTACGGGCAGTGAAGTTACAGTGGGGTTCAGTGGGAGCTAAGGCTGGAAGCCCCTGCACGTGGTGGGATTTTCAGGGGCGTTTTTTTGCCCCTCCATTCCTTCGCTGTCGGCCTACGGATGATGATATCCCAGAGCTGAATGATTCAGCCAACGCCATCGACGAACCATATCTGCTGCAAATCCAATCCAGTCCATACAGTACAATCAATATATGCAGTGACTTCCGAGACGAGATCCCAATCGTGCGACAACAGGCATTATGTAACTAATTGATCAATTCAACGAGAGAAAGGATGCGGGCTTTCCCTAGCCACCTTCTCATTGACGTCATTTCTGTTTCTTTTTCCTTCTGTCGTGCTAGGAGGGTCCTCATGCTTGGCCCCTCTCCTTGCATGCATCGTGGGACTACTTAACCCCTCTCTTCTCGCCCTCTCTTCCCCTGGCTAGAAAGAATTTCTCTGAATCTGCTTGCTAGTAATCATATTTTCATCGAGATCTCATAGATTCAGATCTTTTGTTTGCTTGCTAAGTTCACAATGTCTCCTCACACTATTAAGCTGGCCTCTGGCTACGTACGTTCACGATAGTCTCATTGTGATTGATGTTGGTGAGGATACGTCATTGACGTCTTTGCAGGATATGCCGCTCGTCGGCTTCGGTATCTGGAAGGTGCCCCGCGAGACCTGTGCCGATCAAGGTACGTGATCTAAATATATCTCAGATCTCACACTCGAGTCGATTCATGTGGGGTTGATTAGATGAATATCTCACAATGCGCTCATACTCATGTCATCGTAGTCTACGAGGCCATTAAGCTTGGCTACCGCTACATCGATGGTGCCTGGGACTACCAGAACAGTGCCGAGGCCGGCCAGGGTGTGCGCCGCGCCATTGCGGACGGCATCGTCAAGCGTGAGGACCTCTTCATCACCACCAAGCTGTGGAACAGCTACCACAAGCGCGAGCACGCCTTCCAGATGGCCAAGCTTGAGCTCGAGGCCTGGGGTCTCGACTACTTCGATCTATTCTTGATCCACTTCCCCATCTCCCAGGCCTTCGTTCCCTTCGAGGAGATCCGATGGCCCTGCTTCTGGATCGACAAGGAGCAGACTATCCCCGCTCCTCTCGTCAAGGTCCCCGTCTCCGAGACCTGGGGCGCCCTTGAGGACATGGTGAAGACGCCTGAGAACCCCAGTGGCTTCGTTAAGAGCATTGGTGTTTCCAACTTCTCCTCTCAGCTGCTCTACGATCTTCTGTCATACGCCAAGATCCCCGTCTCGGTTCTGCAGATCGAGCACCACCCCTACCTGACCCAGCCTTCGCTCATTAAGATGGCCCAGGAGAACGGCGTTGCCGTCACCGGTTACTCGTCCTTCGGTCCTCAGAGCTTCCTTGAGTTGAAGCACTCCGAGGCTTTGAAGACCAAGTCGCTGTTTGAGGTCGATGTTATCAAGAACATTGCTGCTAAGTACAGCGTGACCCCTGGTCAGGTCGTCCTCCGCTGGGTAAGTAAAACATCCGTTCAAATTCTATAAAAACTGTCGCTTCGCTCCATTGTTGGGCGATTGGCGTATCAGGGTGGGATGCCATAACTGTTGCTAACGTATGCGACAGAACACACAACGAAATGTCATTGTCATTCCCAAGTCCAACAAGGTCCAGAGACTCCAGGAGAACATGGAGTCGCTGAACTTCAGCATGACCCCTGAGGAGCTCGACCAGATCTCGGCTCTGAACCAGAACCTCCGCTTCAACAACCCCGATGACCTTGGCTACCGCATCTTCGCATAAATGTATTGGAGGGTTCCTAATTGATTGATTATCAGTAACTCAGCAATACAAATACGAAGTTAAATGTGTGCCAAAGTCTTGTGATGAGGAGTGACTGCTAATTGAAAATGCGCGATCCGCGCCGTCGTAAGCATCGCTTTCTATCGAGTTTGCTTGATTGATCTATCCACGTTGAGGTACGACAGAAGACAATTTCAGCAGGTTCTTTTTGGAGTTTCCGTCCTGTCGTTCTTGTCCGATCTACACAGACTTCTCATCCGATTTGCGGCCTTATAACACATCCGTCATTCGTGTTTGCCTCGCACGCGCCGCCGTGAAAGCCCCGTATCTACGCGTCGATCGAGTACTACCTTCGGGATGTCTCGAGTAGTATAGACCTGGTCATTCCCCCAAGGTGATTGGCGAGTTCACGGGTAGTATTCAGATGGGCAGCGGCAGACTGTGGAACACGATCATGGATTTGAAGTATCACCCGGCCGTCTTCACATCCGAAGTCCGAGAAGATCTCGGGTGGACTCGACTGCGGACCGCTCGCGGATCAGAGACCGCTGAGTACCTATCAAATCGAAGATGCCGGACTTAATTCAACGCTATGAGTTCACCTCCTCGTACTAGGGATATATCGGCAATCTCTTATGTACTCTTGGAAACTCCCAATAAGTTGCAGCATCTGCCCACGGATGATACGTTATACGTAAGGGTATGTTGGTGTAAGTTTTGAGCATCATCTAATACGCATCCGGGTACTGATTCAGGACGGCACTTACGAAGGAACATAATGCTGTGTCATCATGTACATGACTCGATACCGTCGAGGGCATAGCGGTATCGTACTCGTACACAATGGTACCCAAATCTCCTGCCGTACCAGATGTCGGACCAACTGGGCTTTGAGCCCAGTTCGCAAATCGGAATCTACCGTCCAATCTAGCAAACTTCCCCAGTCATCTCTTCGGATCTAGATTGAATAATCCCGACCCTGACTGATGATTGCCAATCACCAAAAGCCACCGCGCAATACATCACGTAGCACGGCATCGACTATGGCCATCATCACCGCAGCACAACAACGATTTCGAAGACCAATTGAAGCGGTCCCGCATCACAACTGCCGAAGACAAGATGTTCTTCTATATTTCTTCACTTCGTGTATCAGTATACGGTGAAGCCCGAGAAGGTACCGTATTCCGCGTACGCGTCGTAATGGCTCGGTGGGCAAAACGGTATAAAAGAAGATGAGGATCTGAAGCTCCAGATCCAGATCAACCTCGCCGAACACCAAAGAGTCAGCTCAGCAGTCTCAAAGAGATCTTCTAAATACCCGCCAAGATGATCTTCAAACCTTTATCACTTCTGCTATTCGCCGCCGCCGCCCTAGCATCTCACCTATCCGCAGGCCCCATCGTCCCAGGCGACCAATTCAGTCTCCTATCCCTGCGTCCCAGCAGCCGCATCCACTTCGCCCAATTCCAAGCAGCCCTGGGCTCCCTGTACTTCTACCTGCCCAAGCAAAACGCAACCTGCGACAACGGCACACACCCGCGCTACGCCACCTTCACCGTCTCCCAAAACGGCAGTCTCTACCTCTACACCGAGACGGGTCCGACGCAGCAATTCTACGTCGATCGCTCGGGCGTGGGGCAGGGCCGACTCGGCTACACGACGGACGACCAGGAGATGCCGCGGTACGGCCAGCGCACGGGCTTCCGCGTCGATAAAGCCGGCGATCTGACGTTTCGCGGGGATAACTTCCTCGCGTGTCCGCATAGTATCCTGAATTCGTGGAGTCTGTGGGTTAATGTGGGCACGCCGAACCCGGGCGGGAATAAGGAGTGTGTTGGGCTTATGGCGCGGACGGTGAAGTTAACGGGGACGCCGGAGGCGTTGAGTTGTACTTATACGAAGCCGGAGTAGGGGATTTAGGGAGGGATGGGGGTGTGAGAGGGTAAGGGTTGGCATGTATTATTATCCTATGCCTTTCACGCGGTTCTTATTATGCCGATGATTTGAAGAAGCGCATTTGTGCTTTTATTGTTGCGAGCCCCTTTTTCAGTTTTCAGTTCCCACCGTTTTGAAGTGAAGGTCGATAAGTATGGGATTCTTTGTATTTTTCTCATATTTACTTAGCAATTTTTACTAATTTAAAGAAGGAATAGATGCCCCTGATGACATACTATATGTAAGAAGTGACTTCCAATGTCTTTGGATGTGAGGATGAAAGAGAGTCCCATTGAAAAGGGGGCAGAAGGTGAGCAACGTCAAAATCCCGAATCTGAACTATATTCACTTTACGCATTACATTTGCTCATAATATCTTTATATCACATTTAACATGTATATCAGGATTTACGTAATGACACGAAGCTGGGTTTGTGACGGGGAAAGTGGCGTCGCTGGATGTCTTGACGGGCAAGCTTGCGTCATCTCATATCTCCATCGGCATCTTCGTTCATACCAACTTAGCTATGGGAAACAGATAGCACCTGCTTGAACAACCAATTCGAACATGGCTCGTCCGTTGAATGAGCCCATAGCCACAGAAGGCGGTCCAGCCTTCGACATCGTCCCCCACGGACACAAAGATCTCGTACAAGCCATCGCTTTCAATTCATACGGAGATCGCTGCGCGACAGGAGGCGTCGATGGTAAGATCCGCGTCTTCAACCGCCATCGCGACGGTGTCTGGCGTCTATGCGATAACTGGGGCGCGCATCCAGGCGAGATTCTAGAGGTGCAATTCAACCAATTTGTTTAGAGTCTCTCTTGCCCCAGGCTCCTTGTTGTACTAACCCGGGAAAATACCAGCTCCAATGGCTGCCGCCCACCGTCTATCCCAATCTTCTCGCCTCGCTGGGCATCCAGGGCCGCTTCAAGCTCTGGGCAGAAGACCCCTCGGCTGCGCCCGGAAAACGCTTCAGCTCCCGCGGCGGCAATGGTAAGGCCATATCCGAGATCCGGTCTGGTCGCCATCCGTTCCGGTCGTTCTCCGTCAAGCACGACGAGTCCTCGCGCTGCACATGGTTTGCCCTGCTGGCGCGCGATGGCTATCTCTCCGTGTACGAGAGCGAGGAGCCCGAGATGCTGACGGAGTACGGGAAGATCGATGACTTCCAGGCCTGCGCGAAGCCGAGTCGTGGGGAAGAGACGTGTTTCAAGGTCCGCTTCGATCCGAATCCAGAGCCCTGCTACATGACGCTGCGCGCTGGCGTGCCGCAGGATGCCCTGAGTATCGTGGTCTCAGGGATGCAGAGCGTGAAGATCTTCCGGACCCGCGACACCGTTGCTAGTTCCTTCGGTGCGTCGGTGAAGGCCCGCGAGTTCTACCTCGCTGTCGAGATTCCGCACTCGCACCTCGTGCGCGATGTCGCCTGGGCCCCTGGAAATTTCAGAGGCTACGATATGATCGCAACGGCCTCGCAGGATGGATTCGTGAGAGTGTTCCGAATAGATGCGCCCATCTCCAAGGACGACGGTAAGACCTGGGCGGCGGAGGACGTCATCAGCAGCGGGAAAGAAGCCGAGAGGGCCGGGACGTCTCATATCATGCCTCCTCGTCGGCATTCGCAGGCGCCATCTGGAATAAGAGTCGAGATCGATAAGTCGGACACTCACGGCGAGCGCAATTCGACGGGCCAACCTGGTCAGATACAGCATACGTTCAAAGAACTCTCGAGGCTCGATGCCCAGTCGCCTGTGTGGAGGGTCGGATTTGATGACGACGGGCAAATCCTAGGCAGTGTTGGCGATGAGGGAAAGCTGATGTGTTACCGGCAGACACCAAGTGGTGAGTGGGCGAAGAGTTCAGAGCTGGGCATGATGAACACGAAGCTCACTGCACCCGTCTGAGTAGAGTAGGTCTTCACCTCTTATTATCTTTGAAGCTTTAAACTATATACCTAGTTAAAAACAAGCCGGAGAAATGATATTCATCCTGCTCCCTCATCGTTCGTTTCTCGAAGCTCGTTTATCCGCGTCAATTCGAACCACAGCCAGAAGAGTGCTCGATCTTAGGGATAGGACCGAAATCCTTGGTGAGGGCCTCGCGGGCTTCGTCAAAATTAGCCCACTCCCCGGAAGCAAGCCATGCTTGCTTCAAGTATACGATTTGATGAGTCGCTAGCAGGTTCCCTTGCAGAATTCTTGCGCTCTCGAATATAGCTGTCATGCCTCTGTGCAGTTCGGCGACTTCAGATGGATCGGTCTCCGGCGGCAGTTGTGGTATCAATGAGCTCGTGAGCCTCATTCTGCGGAGAATGGAGTCGACGAATTTTTGGACCTTCTCGAGGGTGTCTGCGACGCCGTGGACGATTTCGGCGATGTCCTCCCTGCGCGCTGGCTGCAACTGTTTCTTAGTCACGCCATTGCGGTGGAGGGTGCTAGGCCGGGCTTTCTTTGGGGGCATGTGCTTGATTCGTCTACAGAGGGTACCTAGTCTCAATTGCTTGAGCAGTCAGATATTCGGAACGCACCCACTATTAATAGGCCCGGGTCGTACTTACAATGGGCTGAGACGTGCCGACTCACAGTTACTTTGAACTCTTAATGAATTCGGTGTGAATTCGCTGGCGGTCGAGGTCCCAGTGAGGTCTCGTTTTAGTAAGTAGACGTGGTTGTAATCCGTACGAAGTACGGATTAGCGGAACACTTCAGCAGACGAGACAAGCAGAGTAGGTAGGTTAGGTAGGCGGGAACGAATCTGGGCATATATACCTACCTAGCTAATCGCAACGGCTGAGGGCATTCTTCATACCTAAACAAGTCGAATTCTGCTCTCACGATGATGTAAGAAGAGCCCTGGAAAGTGAACGCTTTACGAGTAATCTGTACGTAGTACTACGTTAGGTAGTAGCAAATGGTGCACGATCCATTCACGCGGCTTACGTCAGTACTGTATCGCTCGTACGCGGCCTCCGGGAAAGCTAAGGTAGTCTCTCCTTGACTGTCGCGCTGTCTGAAGACTGCCAGCCGTTGTATTTCGTATGTATGTTGAAAGGGCAGTCGCCGAGAGGGGTACGGATTAGTACTGGAACGTGCTGCGTGCTTGAACCTACGAGTATCGTACATACATATGTACTTCGTACCTAGTCCGTACAGTACCTAAAGTACCTCTTAGGTAGGTAGTATCGGGTAGTCCCGTACCTGCCGCCTCCGGCGACCCGCGCCTACCAGGTAGTGACCCAGTGTACGGATTAAATTGACAGCCACGTTTGGTACGTACCGGCACACGGCCCCGCCTGGTAGGTTATGTACGTAATCCGTACCTAAGTTAAGGCCACGACGGTTCACTAACTTGTCCTCCCAAATCTTCCCACGACTTGAATCAACAAACATGTGAGGTTTGCTCTCGCCGAATCCTCTTTCGTACCCTCGTTACCTAGAGTCTGTCTTTTCCTTCCTTCGATTCTTCATTGTTTATTTTCTACATTACATTCATTCTTCTTCTTTCATTCTCCGCGATTCAATCCGACCGCCAACGCCATGCGCAGTCTTCTCCCATCATGTCGAATCCAGTAGAATCCAACACCCTCTCTCGCGCCGAAAGCGTTAACCTCAGCGCCTTCACCGTCTTCTGCGTCGCCGCCTTCTTCCGAACCCTCGGAGACGATGGCACGCCCTTGGTTGCATCGCTTGCGCTCAGTGGACTCGCTTTCACGGCGACCTATGCCTGCATCAAATGGCTCGGCCCTACCTTCATCAAGGCCGGCCTCAAAGGTCGTGATCTGGCCAAGGTCAACAACACCCGCGACCTGCCCGAGTGCATGGGCGCGATCTGCGCCATTGTCTATCTCCTCATCATGATTGTCTTCATTCCTTTTGCCTTCTATAAGGACATCGTCGTCGCTACTAGTGGTGGCGGAAACCGCGATGTCGTTAAGAACGTCGAGTTCGTCCACCAGGGAAGATTGCTGCACAGATTCCCCCATAACAAGGTATGTTGACCACAATGTTTACGTCGCGTGTTGCGCGTTGCGCGTTGCACGTTTAGCGTCTCGTTCGCTTGCTGATCCGTGCGCTCGTGCTCTTGCAGCTGGCTTCCTTCCTGTCTGCAATCATCTCTCTTCAGAGCATTACTCTCCTCGGTATCGGAGACGATCTCTTCGACATCCGCTGGCGACACAAGTTCTTCATCCCTGCGTTCGCCTCGATTCCACTACTCGTCATCTATTTCACCGATTTCGGAGTCACTTCCATCGTTTTGCCCACTATCCTGCAGCCCTACGTGGGCCGTCAATTGGTCGATCTTGGCGCCCTCTACTACGTCTATATGGCATCGTTCTGTATCTTCAGTCCCAATAGTATCAATATTCTGGCTGGGATTAACGGCATTGAGGTTTCGCAGAGCATAGTCATTGCGCTCCTCTTGGTCGTCAACGATGCGCTCTACCTGTTGACGCCGTATCCGCATCCCGCCATGGATTCACACCTCTTCTCACTGTTCTTCCTCCTGCCCTTCCTGGGCGTGAGCTTCGCCCTACTGTACCATAATTGGTACCCGGCGCGTGTATTCGTCGGAGATACGTACTGTTACTTTGCGGGCATGATCTTCGTCGTTGTCAGCATCCTCGGTCACTTCTCCAAGACGCTGCTCCTCCTGCTCATTCCCCAGATCTTCAACTTCCTCTACAGTGCCCCGCAGATCTTCGGTCTGGTGCCGTGTCCCCGTCATCGCTTGCCATTCTTCAACGCACAAACAGGTCTACTCCAGCCCAGCGTCACCAAGTGGGGAAAAGTCACGCAGCCTCATCCCCTTCTTGCCCGAGTCTTGCGTCTTCTGGCCAAGTATAAGCTTCTGTCGCTCAGCGAGGATGAGGATGGCCTCATCTCAGAGACAAGCAACCTCACGATTCTCAACCTCTGGTTGGTCTGGCGTGGACCCATGCGAGAGGATAGGCTCGCTGTCGAGATCACTATCATGCAGATCCTGGTCGGATTATTTGGACTGTTCGTGAGACATCGATTGGCCCTGCTCATCTTCCGTGAGGACAACCTGACCCTCAGCGACGTTGTTTAAACCCGACGACTGCGTTCAAAGCCCTTTGCCCTCGATCTGCATGTATAATAGTATGCATTTCTACAATCATGCTTGTTCACGCAAGAGGGAGGGTGATGGTCATGACAGAATGATTCGGCTGTTATTGCTTTGCTCCTTTTGCTAAGGAGGGATGGCTCATTACCAGATGCGACTTGCTAGAAACAATAGCTGAAATATTAGGTGATCATCTCATCACCAATGTTCACGACCTTCTCTATCATCAAAAGACGTCCCCCGTGAGCCCTCGCACGCTCCCTCAAGACAACGACGACGGCCCCTCACAAGTCCAAGCACTCAACTTGTCGGGCGCCCGATAACACCCAACCTCACAAGATCGCCCCTGCTGAAGATATCATGACCACCCATGTCCATCCAATACATCACCTTAAATTCTGGCCACAGGATATCAACCCGTTGACTTCCTGGATCCCCACGGCTCAGAGTCGCCAGCGAACTCCTCACTGCATCCAGAAAGCCCGACTCATCAACCTCGGGAGACCCCTGCGCCGTCGATAGCGTGATCTCGATGCGGCCCCGCATGTTCTTCCCCACCTTGACGTCGACGATAGAGCCAGTGATCAGATGCGCGTGACAGACGGCAATGATGACGCGTCGAATGAAGGTCACGGCTCGTCTGGTCTGCTGTGACAGGACCTCAGCGCAACGTTCTGCCTGGCGGATCGAGATGAAAAGGAGGTGGTTTGGCTGGATTGGTGGCACGTTGACGTAGCGCCACGAATGGAATGTGGTGATCAGGCCCACGACTTCGTCTGCGGTGGCGTAGGCGTTCTGGGGGATGGTTGAGGCCGGCATCGTCGCTGCGAGGTTTTCCGATGTTTGACGACCCAAGGGGAGACGAATGGATGCTGTTGACCAGGGAATAATACGGCATACGTGTGCAGTGTTGCGCTGCCTTTTATATTTCGTGGTAAGTCTACCTCTCATATCACTGCAAACACCTGACTCCTTTTTATCCTATGGCTAACTTTTGAGAAGGTAGAAGGGCTTATACTCACGAACACATGATGTCTGTTGAGTCTACGGTTACAAACTACCGAACCAACAATCGGTTATTTGTTGCTGCGTTACCTAGCAATCAACTCGTACGGCAACGTGATACAATCACGGATCAAAGAAACACACAGTTGCTGAAGCCACGAGTCGCAGTTGTTGCGTACCAGTTCTACGGATCAAGGCAACGTGACGAAGTCACATTCGGGTTTTTTTGTAAACTCGGGGGACTTTTTTTTATATTTTCTATTTTCTATCTGAAACCCGCCGTTTCCATTCATTGCTAAGGACGACATCGAAGCCAAAGCCAAACAAGAGAGACCAACACCGAATGGTGTTGCACCAGGCCGACTGCCTGGGTGGCTCTCCTGATCATTGGACATGAGCAAATTGGCATTGCCGTGCGGTGTGGTAATAAGAACAGCAAACGATGAGATGTGGCATCTCACCGACCCGCCCTATTCTGTACGAGTTACAGAATAGGGAACCGGGTAAACGACAGAACAACGGAGAGACCAACACCAGATGGTGTTGCACCAGGCCGGCGGCCCGGGTGGCTCTCCGTATCATGGGACATGGGCAAGATTGGCGATCTACTGGATGATTTCCATGATGCTGCCCCTTCTCTGTATGTCATGGAACTGGTCTGCTTGACCGGTTCCAGTCATGAGCATACAGAGGAGAGCAGCATCAGTAGTCGCCAAAGTCACCGAAGTTGATCTGGCCCGATTCCTGATCGCGGAGGAAGTTGTTCATGTCAAAGCCTCCACTGGTGACATAGGGCAGGTCGTCGATTACAGCGCGGGGCTCGTCGTAGTATCGATACTGCAAGAACAGATACTCGCAGTATCCGTCATCGTGGTCGAAGTACTGAAGTGCCATGTGGATTATATAGTTGTTCCGCTCCACATCAGCGCCCTCGCGGGGCTGGCATTCGAGGTCGAAGGCAACGCCACGTGGCATGCCGGGGATCTGGTACAGATAGGCCTGCATCTTGCAGTTGAAGATGCGCGAGATCTCATGGCACATCTCGACGGTGTTCTTGATGTAGCCTCTCACAGAAGGGCCCCAAGTCGCTTCGTCGTAGATATAGAAGTACTGCAGGATCTCGTCGACACGCTTTGCGACGAGCCAAATTGCGTACTGCTTCGAGAGATCACGCAGCGGAGCAAGAGCGCGGGCGAGACGGATCTCGTCATTCTGGATCTGCTCCCAGGTGAGGTCCTTGATGAAGATGAACTCCGCCTCGGCAGTGTGGATGATGGATTCATCCACTTCGCCGCTGTCGTTCATGGGTGCCTCTACATGATTGTTAGTCTCTCGTCGGCTTCAATCATGGCCATTGCCTGGGGATATTGGAGGTTGCTTACCTTCGATAGTCCAGTGGAACTTGCCCAGCTCGAGGGTCGAGTTCTCCATGCCCTGGATTCCGTTGATGATATTCGCTTCATGATCGTCGCTGTAGTGGCGGCGGATGATGCGATGGATCAAGTGGAGATTCATCGGGTCAAGTTCTTCATCCGTGTCCTCGTCTGGGCGATCCTCAGGCTTGAGGAGGTGAGTGAGGAACTTCGTTTGAATCTCGACCAGAACAGACAGGCCGAGGGCATCCTCGATTGCCTTCCAGAGACGCGTGGCCATCAAATAGTACGGGACGTCGTTCACATGGAAGTCGCGCAGGTCAATGTGGATCAGCGGGACCTGCTTGGTCTCGCCGAACTCGACGTATTCGCCTACGGTGATGCGGCATGCGAATTGGAGGCCGAAGTCGGTAGACTCGCAATTGAGCAGCATGATGCAGTCACCGATGAAGTGGCCGAAGTCCGATTCATGGGGCACGTCTGCCGGCAGGGTGCCATCGATGCGGCTGTGCAGGTAGATGTTGTCGATGGAAGTCAACTTGCCGACAGAGCGGAACTGTCTGGAGATGGCCGCGAGGCGGACGGGATTGACTAGAGCGGGAGGCATGGTGTATGGGGGGTTCAATGTGTCACCTTGTAGAGGCTGCGGGCTAAGAGGATGACGACAATGAAGTGGAAGACGAGAATGATGATGATGATGAGGAGGAACAAAGAGATGATGCAGCTGCAGGGCATTGGGGACAACGAACGTTTGATGTAAACGGTTCGTTGGTGTGCTTGAAGTTGTGGTTGCGGTTGTGGTTGTGGTTGTTGAGATGTGGTTTGTGGGAAGAAAGAGTACGAACGGTTGAAGAGTGGAAGAGATGGAGGAATATGAGGGAGAGTTGGTTCGAAGACTTCGACTGAGTCTGGGAACAGGTTAAGGTAGTTGGGCTGATTGCCTACCTACCTGGAAGCAGCAACATTGGGAAGGCACCTGCCACCTACCTTCCACATGGCACAACCTTACGACAGGCAAATCATTACCTCTGATGGGTTGGATGAAGACAACGACCTGCTTGGGACACTGTGCCCCTTTCGAATCAGCAGCAGCTTGCTGTCACGAACGGCAGGTGCAACTCGACGCAACCGCTATGATCGCTATGAGATATTGTCGTTTCTCCTGGAGCTGGCAGTTACAGGTGGTCAGGGGGCTGATTTTACGCTATGAGCACTGTTGAGAGGGTGCCCATACGATTAACTTCGAGTTGATGGGTGCCTTGGACAGGAAGGGGTGATTCGATTTATCGGCAACTACGGTTGAGAGGGTGCCTGTCTGATTGTCTTCGAGTTTATGGACAGCTTGGACAAGAAGGAGGGACTTGGCTGATCGGCAACTACCTACTGTAACGAGGATGCCCGTATGATTGTGTTCGAGTTGATCGATGCCTTAGGCAGGACACGGCTGATTGGAAGCTAAAGACCCTTAGCTGAATATATTGAATACATACTCTATGATATCGACTACACGGGAGCTAGTTACCAACCGAGTGAGGTATTAGGCACTTTGATTTCGACTCGTAGTTCCAGTCCATGTTGTGTTTCGAGAAGTTGGTTCTATTCGAGGCAGTAATACCCCTTTTGTAACTTAGTCTTCTAGTCGCCAGCTAACTAGGTACCTTCATCGCCAACTAAAGCATACCGATATCGTCAAAGTCAAGCAAACAAAGATCAATAAAGACGCCCCTTTGGTCATGATAGTCTCTTCACAGCAACAAGGCAAGTCAACTCATCTCTAACAAAAACAACTAACGTACAACTCTAGCCCCAACTCTCACGAATCACGCCATCCCCCAATAACCCCCCTCCCCTACTCAAACTCATACAAAAAATTATAATATCGCGACCCCAACCGCGAACACCACGAATACCGCCAAAACCGACTCTGCGGCTCCACCATGAGCTGATCCATCATCTTCCTCACGCCGACTTTGGCAGACGGGTCGGCGCGGCCGACTTTATCGCCGAACCAGCGCGGATATTGCGGACGGGGGGCGGGGGGGAGGTGTTTTGGGGGTTTGGCGGGTTGGTGGGGAGAGTTGGGTTGGAAGGGTTGGGGAGTGGGTTTGTTTATAAGGTTCTTGGGTTGGAGGTTTGATACCCCTGAGGCATTGGTGCCAGGGGGGAATGATGGACCTTTTCCCTTGCCGGGTTGAGGAGACGCTTGAGACTCCGCGCCTCTGGTGAATATGCCCCAGTCCAGCTGTGGACTCTCCGCCTTTGCCGTGGGTTGGGTTTTACTCCCCTCCGCTTGCTGGACGGATACCCGCGCCGGGTTCCTATCAGGGCAAGCTGGTGGATCGTTGCGGTCGTTGACGGCTCGAAGGGTTTGAAGTTCTATGCATTCACCGGATTCTTGTTGGTTCGATGGTCGACGACTAGTCGTTGCCTTAACACTGCCTTCGGCAAGTCGACTCCCTCGCCGCCGTGATCCCTCACCGCGAACCGGCAACGCGCCGCGCATGCGGGTGTCATGGTGGCTTTGCGACTGTCGTGGATCGGGCGTATCACGCCTACCCGCTTCTACCAGCTCTATCTCTTTGCCTTTTTTCTTCGGGATACCCTTAGGGCTAACCGGTGGGCTGAGGGGCGCTTTGGATAGAGTGGCTTGCTGTTGGTCGGAGTGTTGATTCTTAGTCTTTGTTGTAGATGTATCCTCATCCTGCAAATCCGAATCTCGCACGCAACGACTTTCAGAGCTAAGCGGTATGGCATCTCGCGCGCGGGTATCGTAGTGACGTTGGGACTCGTTGCCAAGTTCCCTGAGATCCCGTTGATCGGACCACTCACTCCCCATAGCCCTGACCATAGACCGACTCCCTATCTCTTTGCCTTTCTGGTCCGAAGATCTCGAGGAGTCGCAATCCAGACTAAAAGTCGCCGACAACCCAGAGACTCTCCGGGACCTTCTTAATTTGCGGGTCTGCTGTTTCTCTGAGCGTCTGATTCGAATCGTTGTCTGATCCGCTTCAATCTGTTGCATTAATCCCTTCATGGGACTGTTTCCAGAGCTATGCGACGAGACATCTCGTGCACGGGTGACAGGGGCTCTTCGGGACGGTTTGGACTGTGAAAGATCGGGTTTTCGGTCTCCGGATTGGCTTCGACCTTCTTCGAGATGGGAACTTGGGCGTCGTGATGAAGCGGCGTTGGACTGTAGCGAAACACCGTCGCGCGCGCCGGTATCAAAAGCACTCCGTAACGATTTGGGTTCGTTGGCCTCCAGTAGCTCTCGTTGTATACCCCGTCCCTCAACTCTGGAACTCTCCTTTGTCTGTAGACTCGACGGCTGCGAAGACACCGAAGATCCACGGTGCGAACCATCTCGCACGCGGGCATTAGGGGCTTTCAGCGCTCTTTGGAGCTCAATTGAGCGCCGAAGAGCTTGTATTCGACTCCTAGTCTCTGCCCGTGAGTAACGTCTACGCTCTTCTGGACGCTGACTCGAGCGTCGCGAGGAGCTCTCGGGTGGGTTTTCGCGCAGTGGAGTCCCATGGGGGCTTCGGGAATCGCTGAGGTCGTTGGACAGCCGGAAGTATGGGTGTTCACTTAGATCAGGGGCGATGAGGCTCTGATGCTCTTTGCTTTGGGGTTTGGACCGCTGTGTTGAGGACTCAAGGCGAGACGGTCTATTATCTCGTCTGCTGGTGGCATGGCGGCTTCGCGACTCCTTGGATTGCTGAGTACCTCGATGTTTATCCCGAGTCGCGGCACCGAAAGACTCTTGAATCTGAGAAATCGATCGTCGCGGGGACTCGGTGTAGTGAGACTGGGAGTCGTCTCGTCCACGAGTGTCCCGAGATCTTGGCTGACTCCGAGAACCACTTGCCAGATCCAATCGACCTTCTCTACCCCTTGGTCTAGAGCCTTCCCGAGAAATGTCCTTACTCTGATGTTCATGTCTTCGATCCTTCGAACGATGCCCCGTCCCACCAAGTAAACTCTGAACCTCATCCCTCTGTCCACGTCTCTCATCCCCATCCAATTTGCTCCATCGACCCAAAGAAGCCTCCTCCGGCCCAGCGATCGAAAGACTACTACCCATCCAACGCAGCGCATCCCCGATCTTGATGATGACCTGGCCGACACCAGCGAGATACGGATCCTTGACGTATTGGATCTCGGTGCGTCGGTTACTCTGGATGAGGAATTCTTCGGAGCCGGCGAGGGAGGGGGTGCTGCCTTTTCGGCGCAGGGAGTTGCGTATGCGAATCATGTTGTTTGTGTAGGAGGTGGGTGGGGAGGTGTAGGTTGGCATTTTGCTGAGATTGGTGGTGTTGTGTAGGCAATTTTCATGAGGGTGGTGGTTCGTGATGATCTGTGTGTATATTCGCGACAGGGAGGTGAACTGGGTGGTTAATATTTAGATTGATATATGGGATCGAGGAGGTCACGTTGGTAGGTGTTTACATGCAAAACAGATTCGTATCGAAAAGTTGACAACTGAAGTGTGACCTTCAAGTCAGTCGACTGTTGTTTGCCTCCTTTCCGAGGAATACCTTTCCGAGGAATCATCCGTATAGTGTCATGTCCAAATCAATACAACAAATAACCGTCTATACAAACAGATGAGATCGAGTCAGCAGTCTCAGCAAACAGAATCCATTGCGCATGATCTGAATATAAATTCGCTTGAAATCAATCGTAACTCCCGCCCTCTATGCATATCTATCAAGTAAAACCCCATAACGCCTTAAATGCACCCAACACCAACCACGCTCATAAACCCCAGAGTCATCCTTTTATTTGCACAACTCCGGCGTGATAGTCATGTTGTAAGCGGGCTTCTCGCGCGCCCAGTCTGAGACGGCAACACCCGAGTACTTGACGTGGTGGTTGTTGCTGTAAAAACATATTAGTCTCTATCTTCTTCCTCAAGCTTCAAACGGCACATACGGGTTATCATAAAACGAATAGGTGATAGCAATATGCGCCTCCGTGCCCTCAACAGGCTCGATGCGCGCAGCAACGTGCTTCGCATGGCTGCGGTCCCCAGTGATGGTGCAGGCATGGAACTCGGAGGACAAGGGGTAGCCGCCGCCGGAACCAGAGCATTGGGCGCTGAAGGGAGGGACGTAGGCGTTCATGCCGATGGTTTCGTGGGGGCCACCGGTGATGGAGAAGCCTGTGACTGTTGTCAGTGACAAGAATGGAGAGAGGATCAAGATTGGGTGTTTAGTACCGTAGTAACTGGTTGTGGGAGCCATGGGGTTTCCGTGGGAGAGACCGGCTTGATATCCGGTGATGCTCCATGTGTAGTTGCCAAATTGCCGGGGAGCAACAGCGGCTTGAGCAACCGAAGCGGCGGCGAGGAGAACGGAGACGGCGTTGAAGTGCATTTTGGTGATATTATTCTTTTGGGGGTTTGATGGTAGTATTGTTCCTTTGACTATTAGATATGAGTTGTTGTTTGATGCCTCTCTCAGAACTACCGAGTCGAGGAAACGAACTGACTCTTATATACGTGTTCGAGCCATCGTCGGCGGTTATCTATACCTTCGAAGTTTTTTCAGACCTACATATGATCCCAAGTTGAAGCCGATGTCATTGCCAAGCTGCACAGCCGCCAGCAACGAGAGATGGACCCGTCGCGGTGCATGAATACGAGCAGACTTTGCCCAGAGCGAGGTTTAGACGCGCTGAGCTCGGCGATAGATGCCATCATTCCTACAAGTCGACAAACATCGTAAGTCGAAAAACTAACAACCAGCACGTCGTCGCGGCCTCATTGGCGCCAGGTGTAGACGCGATCTGTATCTCACGTTTAGTCGCGGCAACCGAACCGACGGAATTGGGCACTTCAGAGCGATTATTGGTCGGTCAGCTTACAGCTAGAGCTGACGTCGGCGTCAATATGCGACTTTGGTCGGCCTAGCAGTCCAGCTCAGAGACTACCCGCCGCCCTAGTTCACGCTTACCTACCACCTTGCCCAGGGACAGCGGCCCTGAACGTCGCATCGAGGCATGCGAGATGTCCGCTAAAGCAGGTTCACTGTTTCTTCGCGCCCGAGTTACTGCAAGCGGCCTGAATAGTTCGTTTCGAAAGGTGAAGTCGGAGCAACCCAAGAGCGGAGTGGAAGCGGATCTCAGGCCGGATGACTATTCTTAGTACAGCGGAATAAGGGGGCCTTGCTTTTATTTAGAAACACTACGAGGTATGAGGCAAAAGTCGTGGCCCATGTCCGTGTACCGCACTTGAGCTCAGATCCACCGGCCATACTGACTGCGGTATAGCGGCCCTTTCTGTCATTTTTGGTACTCGCGATACATTCAGCAATTGCCCTGGAGTTCGGTACCAGTTATGCAGTTTATCCAAACGCGTCTAGTCAGTGGATAACGCCTCAGTGGAGGTACCTGGCAAGGGCACCGAACTTACCCATCACACCTCGTACGGATTAGAACTTGAAACACTAGGTAGGTAGGTAGAACTGGGTGTTGATGCTATCGACACTTCGATCTGACTTGGGTGGATTCCAGAAGAGAAATGGAACAAAGGTAGAAAATGCTCGTCACTCGAACCTCACTACGAAATACTACTCGTACAAACGGGCACCGTGTCACGATCAAAACCTCAAAATGCCCCTTACGGATTATTATCCCGTCCGTAATCCCTCCCATAAATAACGGATTACATAATAAAGTAAACTCGCGCACTGCAGCGACTTGATAGAGTCTCGCTCGATAGTAAAAATCCCGGCCCACAAAACTTAACCTGAACCCTTCTTTTTGGTCAAAAAAACGTGAACGTGCCCCTGGCCAGCCAATCCAGCGTGTGCGCACGGCGGAACTCTCGAGTCTCCAGCGTGGTCAGTGCAGCTGGTCGAGTCTGTCCAATGGCATTAAACAAAACCAACTTTATGGAAATCAGCCCCGGCCGCTCTTCAAATCAATTCCCAAGTCGGACTCTCTTTTCCCCCATCCCCAATCTGCCTACCTACCTCCTTATTACACGGGACAACCAACCAGCTTCTCTCGTTTCTTTCTCCTGTTCTATTCCAGTCAACAACACAGAATGTAAACATATTCCGTAATTCGTCTGAACTGCGGATTACTTGTTTACTCTCTTGCGACGCTACTAACACCAGTCAAGTCCCCTGATACTACCTACATCCTACTCTCTTTTCTATCTCTATCTCTATCTTCTAGGCCAAGTCCGCCGACCTACCCAAGTCAAGACTCTCAACATGATTCACGTGAATCCCGCACCACATGATAACCCTACCGTCGCACCCTTCCTCCCTCCTACATAGTCACGTACCCTATCCATCTCCAAGTCACGGAACCAGCAGGACTAAAAAGAAATGGCACTTCCATCACAACTACGGATTACAACGGCACCAGAGTTGATGAACATCGACGCACCAAACGCCGGTTCGTTATGTGCAAGTAGAATACCTTCTAAGATACGGTATGTATTCCAACCAAGCCTCTCTCTCCCCCGAATTTCATCAATCTCTTCTATTCTATCTTCTATCCCATCTCTGTTCATCTCTTCAATCCATCCTTTGTTCGTCTCGTCCCCCCTACCTACCCTTTCCATCCTTCGTACAACCAACTCCATCCATCCATCCACGCAACCAACCCGCATCCCATCGGGAAAATAATTTCCAAAATGCACATCATCCAGTCTTAACCTGCACATCCATAGGCACATACATTGCGTAAGTGTTCTTTGTGACGGGCGATGCAACTTACGCACGCACGCACGCACTCTTCACAAATACCTAACCGGCCTTTCCTCCCTACTACTAACGCATTACGCAACCTTCACATTACCTATCCCGTCAAACCCGTTCTCTAATACCATCTTCAATCTGCCCCCCTTCCATTCCATCTCTTTCATCCCGCAAACGCTGGAGTTCCTCTCCCAAGACCAACCACCACACTCCCCTATCTCCTCCCTCCCGTTCCCTTCCCATCCCATCACGTCCATCTTCCCAACACACAAAATCCCTCAGCACCGACGACATCATCACCGCCCTTCCTCTCATTCATCCCCATCACCATCCTCACACCCGCTAACACCCCGACAGAACCAACCCCTAGTCCATCCATCCAGTCCAATCCAATCCAACCACGCACCCCGGTGCATCTCTATCACCCTATACGGTCCTCCATACCGTAACCAACACCGTCCAATACGGTCCCCCCCACCAATCAACCCCTGCCATCCGGGGTCCATCCCCATCAGGTCTAGGCCAGCCAAACTAAATCATGGGCCTTGCTCTAGTCTCCGGCGTGTAATTCTTTCGCCTTGCATGTCGCGCTACTGCTGTCTGTCTGTACCTCTGTAGTGCTTACGCACGACGATCAAAATCACCCCATTCGTCTTTTACTTCATTAGTACCTATTCCGTACAGGCTTGAAGGTACGTCGACACTCATCCAACTAACGCACTTCAGATCATCGAAGAAAGACGACGCAAGCTCAAGAAGATTTGGGATTTTCTTTTCTGTTTCTGCTCCCCTACATGAGAAGTCCTTCCTTCCTTCCTCCTATCTGCCAACTACCTAGCAAGAAAACGGGCTCGGATGATGGTTGACCAACTAATAAGCTACCTAGTGCGCGCGAGAGAAGACAAGAAGAGAAAGAGCGAGACATGCTCTCCCCTCTCCCCTCCCCTCCCCCCCACTCCAAACATGATGCATATCTCGATACATACGGAGTCGTCGTAAGAAAAAAAAAGAACGCCTTTTTCTAACCCCGTGGTATATGCGCCCGTCATTCTAGTAATACATACGGGCGCCCGGAAGCAAGAAAACCAAAGCAATGGTTTTGAAACTACCAGCACAGAATCGTACAAGGCCCGCGCCATGACACCATACTGCCGCCCCATAATAATGATAATAAGAACATCACGATATCCCCCCCTCCTTCCCACACCGCGTGCCCCATGCCCTTCTTCCAGTTTTGAAATACCTGGTAGCAAGCAACCCGTCTTCCTGAACGCCGGACATTAATCACACCCGAAGAAGCAACATCACGGCTGTCCCAACCGCATACGGTTTCATTCCCATTAACGCCTCAAGGACACACGCACAATGATGGAGCTCGCCTCCCAAAAACTTGCCCAAAAAGAATCTTGGCTTAGATGGCATGCATCTGGAAGCCTCGTGGCTTATATACAACAAGAATTATTTATCCGGTACGGGGGTCGACGAGTGTCGTGGTCATGGTCGGCTCTTCTTAGACATCCTTGACATCCTTGCTCTTCTCCTTGACTGCCGCCTCCGTTTTGGCCGTACCAGTCATCGGCGATCTAGCTTCTTCGATACTCGTAGTCGGCGCCTTCATGGATTTCTTGTTCTGTCTACTCCGCGTGTAGTCACTCAAGGTGAGTTTCTTCTTCACTGGGCTTGGTTGTACCGACGCGGCGCCCTTAGTCGGTGGTAGTGGCCCGACGGAGCCCGGAGGAGGAGGATTGGTCGCCGAGAAGGGCGACCGCACCATGCTACTACTATTGGCAGACACTGGCGTCATATTGGAGCTGCCTGCCGACTCGCTAGGGAAAGCGGGCACTGGCGGGAGCTGCACTCGAAGCTCTTGCGTTTTGACGTTGACACCCAAAGATGTTTTGGCGTTGTCACCCGAAGATGTTGATGTCGACGTCGTTGTCGGCAACGTAGATGCCGCAGCAGCAGCAGGCAAAGCATTGAGGTCATCATGACTTTCCATCCCTGCATCAGTCATAGGCACATCTTCACCAGTACTTGTAGACTTGCTCTCAAGTTGCACTGCCTCTTTGCTGGCTGCTTCTGGCGCTGGGGTGATAATCGCATTGGCTTCATCGCCCGCAGGAGCATCCAGTTCCATCCTGGCCAAACCTGATGCTGCCGTAGATGGCGAGTCAGCCTTGCTCTGGAGACGCAATGCTTCAGCATCCTCAGCTCGACGCCTACAATCCCTGGCCAATTTCTCTCCAAGCGTGAGCCGCCTCTTGCTTGGCTTTCCACCCTGTTGACGGTTGACAGGCGGTGCACTTGAGTAGATATCCCACCATGCCTCATGGACACGATCTGTCTGCACCGCCACATCGCGATGTTCCGTCGTGCCAGGGTCTTGCCGTGCACGTCTCGCAGCGATCACACCAGAATTGTGTTGGTCTGGTTGCTTCGGAGGATGCGAGGATATGGGAGAGTCTGCCGCGCTGCCAGGCGAGTCGTTGACGCGGTCCGAAGCCTCTGCGTCTGCGCCATATCGGCGTTCTGTCGTATTGCTACTATTGACCGTTGTCGAATTACTCGACGTGCTTTTCGACTTCGTTTTCACAGGGGCCCCTGTGTTCGCACTGCTGGATCCTTCAGCTACTCGTTTCTTCTTCCGAAGCGGTTGTTGCTGTTGTTCCATGCGACGAAATGAGTCCTCGACCATCTGCACCTTACGCTTGTCTCGATCCGTGAGCTCGGTCAAGACACCCAACATGTCAAAGGATCCTTGTCGCGGCGCGGGCGTCATATCGCGACTGGGTGGTTTGCTTCTGCTCCGCGAAGACCTAGAATCGTTGTCTACACCGTCATCCGCCCGGCCTTCACTAGGTGCGCGACTATTTGTCGCCTGACCAGTACTAGTCGGCGAGACATTGCTGGTTTTAGGCTTACGCGGCTTCTTCTGCTTCGACCCCCTGTCCTTGCCCTGCGGCCGCGCAACGTAAATTTGATGAAACCGGGCGAATGCGCATTCCGACCCTAAATCGCAAGCACATCCGCCATGCTCCGAGAGCAAATTGTGGACCCATGTCGTGATCTGTTCGTATGTTTCCATCTCGCTTTCATCAAACTCCGGCTGCTTATCCGTCTCGTCACTGAGACCTAACAATTGCGACCAGCGCCTCGCCACCGTTTTCTCTAGGCCAATATCCCATGGAATCGTTATTTGCTCGCCAGCTTTGATAGCACGGTCGCTCACAAGCCAGAAATGATACTCAGACCCATCCGAAAGAAATGTGTCTAGGGTGGCATTGGGCCTGCAACTTCGACGTACGTATCGAGCCTGCGAGCCTTCTTTTCGCGTATCGATGATGATGGGAAGCATGGGATGGAAAAAGACGAATGGTAGGGGCGAAGTCAGGATCGACCATCGATTGCTGGAATCCTCGCAATAATCCTTCTGGAATCCAATCTGCCCATTGAGCTCTATCAAGGGAATGTCCTTGTCAACAGCCTTGGAAGAGGCTAGAAACTGCCAGTGACAAACTGTGTCCGGGCCCATGGATACCCTCTTAGACATGAGCTCCGTTGGCGCTTTGATCGAATCAATATTGGACGGAAGAGGCCGGAAAACATCGTTGAATTTCCAGCCAGATTCCTCCACGAGTTTATCGTGGTCCCGCAACCATGAAGAGAGGAAGTTGGGTATCGTCAAGCTCGCAAAAGAGTTTGTTTGGACAATCGCGATGTCTCGATCGTCCTTATACAAGTCCATAAAACCACTGGTAAAGTTATGCACGTCGAATTCGGGCGGAAGATCTTGAGGCGTCGTCGCAGGGCTGGGCGGATGCCCATGTGGGTTGGTCGGTTTCTGGCCGCACGAAGGACTGCGTTTGGCAGTCCCGGAGCCGCTCGACTGGCTGAGACGATGCGAGCTCTTCGACTTCTTATGTTGATGATGCGTTGGCACGTCGTGAGAGTGTTTTACCATGTTTTCCGATGTGCTGTGGCCGTGTAAGCCTAGATCCGAAAGCCTGGCCCTCTTTTTTTGGGTCTTGTGTGGAGGCCGTTTGGTCGTCTTCCGGTCAGAGAACTCCAGGTGCGTGCCGTTTGTTTGCCGGAAAATCTGGCGCTCGTTGGCTCTGTCTCGATCCAGTGGCCGTGGTTTGCATTCCACGCAAGAGTGATTGAAGTCTTCTCGGGTAACCTCGACCATGTTATAGGGATAGTAGCATTCGATGTGCTGCCACGTATCACACGCGTCGCAGTATATAGTGTTTCCATCATCGTCAGTGAAGTCGCAGATACACTTGATCGTATACGGCTCTTCTTCTGCCGGCGCCGCAGTCTTACTGGACCCATGATTGGATAGGGCGGGTGCTGAGTATGAACTTGAAACGACCGTCCGACCGGGAGCCGATGATTGTGTCGGAGAATGAAGCTTTTCTGTCATAATCTAGGACACACCTCACAGAGTGTGAGATGTTCAGGTGGCAGTTAATAGACGAATTTTATCTTGAGGATCCTGGTGACATGACGTCGAATCGAGTCTCGACGCGCCGGGTGTTTGACCCTCGGGTATCATCCAGTAGCAAGACGATTTGTACGATCATGCGTTGGCTGTCTCTGGGGTCGCAATTGGCAAAAACGTAGGGGACGGGTAAGTTGGATGTACAGACAAGACCCGGGACGGAACGGTGGCGGCGGTGGCGGCGAGGAGCGGAGGAGACAAAGAAAAGACCAGACAAAAGGGACTTCGAGGATTTGGCACAGGGCAAGATTACGGATTCGGGTCGTGAGGATCGACTGGACGATGCTGTGTACGAAGTGCGAATACGGGCGAAGGGGCGATAGCGAGTTTGTTGGATTCAAGGGAGCGCGCGAGCAAGAATGTGGTAGCTGGAAGGGGATCGGAGCAGAGTGATGGGAGTGATGCGCCTCGAGTAAGAATGGGATTGCAGCGAATGGTAGGTCGAAGATTATTCGATATTCCGTAAATGCGTTGTCTTTTCCGCGGGATTCGAGGTGTTATGACTTGCCAAACGCGAGTTTTGGTGGCGTCGATTGATTGTTCTGGTGGGAAAAGGAGGGAGACGGAGAAGAGGGAAGATGCGAGGGACGAAGTAAGTTGCGAGCGAGTGTTGTGAGCAAGTGTGTGTGTGCGTGTAGGTAGCGTACGAGTAGGCAGGTATTGCGAGGGAAGGGGAAACCAGCCAAACAGATTGGCCTGGCACACTAGAGGAGAGATTGCCTACCACAGGCTAGTTGGACTAGTCGCTATAGGTACTGACCTACAGAAGACCTACCAGTCACGAAGGGACTGTAATCCGTACTAACGTCCACTCCACTGCCTGCTGTGAGGTGGGCTAGCAGGGCAGACGGCAGCCACGCAGCGCAAAAGAAGAGGGCCTCAAGCAGCTGCTGCTTGGGGAGTGACAGCTCCGTACCAGACGGGAGGAAGGGCATGGTGACAGTACGAAGTGCGAAATATGTATTCCGTACTGTGAGTACATGGATGCTTCGCGGAGGAAGTATCAGACAGTGTGGCGTACAGTGTCGGAGCAGCTCAATCGCCTGGAAGAGCCACAAGATTAGGCACTATGTACCTACATGAAGAGCCTTCATGCAAGGTGGTAAGTATCGACATCCAAGCCAGAAGAGTAAAACACCGTTCGCGCTTGGTTCTGTGGCAGGTACCGTAATGGAAGTACCGGACGGTACACAGCTGTACGGAATGGATACCTCCCTCACAAAGAGTAGGTAATCCGTACCGGTGCTTGACGTGTGTGACGATGGCAGGAAAACAACAAAGATCAGATCGACTCGACAGCAGAAGGGGGGTTCGGTGCTGGACTGGTCGATTGAGTAGACTGCATTTCCCGGGAGTTGATGCTGCGATAGAATTTTTTGTGTGTTGTTATCCTGCATCGTCAGAGAACAGACCTACCACCTACGCGACGGGGTAGGAAGTGTACATAATCCGTACTTCGTACTTACTCCGTACACCCGCTACCCACCACGTTAGGGTAGGTACGGCAGAACGGCAGCAGTGAGAGATGAAAGAAAAAGAGAAAATGTTACCTCGCTCTGGTTAGCTAATGAGAGACAGCCGAAATACGCAGTGACGCGCAGCAAGTACGCAGTAGATATTCAAGGCAGCCTCTACGAGTATTAGTTGACCAACCAACCGTCGCAGGTGGTGATATTGTCATGAAACGGACGGGAAGACCTCAGACCTAACGGAGTACATAACGGTAGGCAATTCGTAATGCGTACCGAGAAGATACGATATGCGGTATACGGTACCTACCTACGAATACGGAATACCTACACCACCCTGTAATTACCTGCCTACTACTACAAAGACCGGGCGGGGTAATGATTGAGATATGAAATGTGCGGAATAGTACGCTGGGGGGTTACCTTGTAGGTACCGAGTGGGAAAAGCGTCACGACCAAGTTCCAACCGGTAGCAGCGGTTGGCATCCTGGGCGGATTTTGATAGAAAAAGAGGGAAACGAATGCAGCTGAAATTCAATCAGGTTTTACACCTATAAAAAAAGTAAGGTATGGACTAGGAAGGAAACAGGGAAGATCTCATTCGAGAGACGAGTGCAAATTCCACGACCTTTCTGCGTATTTCTATTCCGCACCTCCTACGGGCGTTCTTTATATTCCGTATTCTGCGTAGGTACCGTACAGTATTCCGTATGGAAGGTACAGGACACTGACAGCTACGGTGCAGGCATTAGCTCCAACTCACTCGAAATTAGGCACCCACCGTAGAAGGACGGCGGAAGTCGCAAGCCATCGAACAAGACAAAGTCTTGAACATTGCACTTGCACTTTCAGAATATATATTGAGTCAGCCGGTAGATTGAATATGGGGGGAAGGAGAGAGTGAGAGAGAGCAAGGGCGAGCGAGATTCACTTTGGCATGAAGAAAGCGCCCACAGGAGGGGAAGAGGAGTGCGAGCGCGATGTCGGCACACGCACAAACACGCCCGCACCCAGCAGGCAGCAACGAAGGGAGGGTGTAATGTAGGTGCGACGAGTTCCAGCTACCCAGTGTAGCTGCCCTACCACTGACCGGAGAAGGTTCGACGAAGGAATTGAGGGAGTGTCACTCAGCTCTGGCTCGTCTGGTGCGAAATACGGATACAGGCGCTAGGCAGTCTAAAGAGGGCGCGATGCTTGGCTACCACCAAGCAATCAACCAATCAAAGTCGGTCCAGCAGAGTTGCAGACGTCCCCTGCATCCCTGTTCCCTGCACCGTGTCCTAGCCCTCTTCTTCGTTGTCTTACTTGTACAGCATCGGGGCCATTCCCAAGCCAGCTGAGAGAAGTCTCCCATTCTCAACTCTTGACTCTCAACTCTCGACTCTCGACACCTCAGGATAGATGGATGCTATTCACTTAGCAACCTGGTGAGTATACCTGGTCTTTCTGCACGGAACAGTCGACCTACCCCAGAATCCAGAGACGGAGGTGGTGAGACTACATCTACGGAATACTCGAACACATTCCGGCCACGCTACCTGTGCGGATTTCGGATGACCTCTTGTCGTGTACGAGCAGAGTCGAGCCCGGTCGTGAAATGCAGGTGTCTTACCTAGATGCAGCGAATGCGTGTGACGGCCTTCTTTGGATTCGCTTCCCCTCGGTCGAATCATGCAGGTGCTTCGGCTACAGCAAGGTAGCCCAAGTATGGACGTTATGATAACGGAGACACAATTCACTTCCATTGCAGACGGATGCGCTCGGCTCCAGGAATTCGGTGACGGTTGCAGGTCGTGAAGAGAGCCTTATCTTCGGATTCCCCAGGTCTGCCTACGGAATACCTATTCTTCGGGGTCGATCATTCTGGATACGATGTCTCGGCATTCCTCGGTGTGTTGGATGAAAGCCGGGCGGCCGCACGAATCATCGTAGGCACGAACGTCCACTGCCTATTCCGTACAAGAGCAGGCGACGCCCAAGACTCCGGACATGTCCTCATCTGCACGAAAGATCTACCTACGAGTAGCTGCGTAGGGTAAAATACGGAATACGCAAAAAAGCCTATACGGAGTATGTAAGAGGAGGGGTTATGTGATGGCCTACGTACGAGTACCTACCTAGCTTTTGGAGAGGCCTATCGTTCTATGCAGGTAGGCCGACCTATCTTCTTCCGATTACCTGCCGCGTCGCGGAAACAGGTACAAGTAGATTTACCTATCGCGTACGAGCACTACATATTCTACCTTTGAACTGTCGAAGCGCAGCACTGGTGGAAGACCTTGCCGCCGGGGTCAATCAACAGGTCCAGCCGGACTGATCCATGCGGAAGCCGATGTGATTACATACATATTCAGATACACATGTAATCCGTAGGCCGCACATTGGTGATAGTCCTAGGTAGATAGGTAGGTCTGACCTGGTAGTAGGCAGGCAGGCTTTCAGGGCGGCGTGGATGTAGGTACTCGTAATCCATAGGTACGGATTATCTTGGGGCCACAACGAAATGAACAGACCCGCTGAGCGATAGACACCTACCTCCGAGTGCATGCCCCTCTGGAGTCTGGAGTCTACGAGTACGAAATACAGAATAACCCGTACACAGCTCTTTACTAGTATCCCGGATAAGAGATGGCTACCTACGGATTATAATAAGTAGAACTCCAAGAAGCTGTTGTGCGCTCCTGATTAGCTGCGACAAGAGGTCGATGCTACCGTAGGCGCTGAAAAGGATGCATTAGCGACTGGTGGGCATCCTACCGTGACACTTTTCCTTGGGGAACTGTCCGGGAAGTTTAGTAAAGTTGCCTTGCTGTCATATGATCGTTTTTTGGCCCTGGAGTCTGTCTAATGCGTAGGGGGAGAAGAATGTGGGTTCTTTTTGGCAACTCATGCGGGACGCAAAACGGCCGGTTCTGTGAAGAGTCATTCATCAGTCTCAGATACATGAGGTTGTACACTCCCTCGTACATCATAGCCAATCTCAATGTGCTGGGAAGATCCCGATAATGCCTCCTACTTAAGTGCGACGTAGGTAGCCAGTAAGCCGTGCTTATCCTACATGGCATTGTCACAGGAGGATAATCATCATCTCTGTAATCCGTACAAGTACGGGTACATACGAAGCACGAACGACGGATTACAGATTACCCACGCATTACACTACGGAGCACTCTGCCGAGGCAATCTTAAAAGACTGCTGTGGTCATTTACTCCGTCCCTGCGGAATACAGTCTCCGTCGCAGAGGTTCATCCGTTGGTCCGCATTCTGTGATCCGTACTCGTAATCCGTAATAGAATTCGTACGGATACGGTTGACTCTGCGCGTATTCCGTATTCCGTCCACGGAATACCGCCTTCCGTATCCGACGACCAAGATTAGGTACGATTTGTATTGTGTGTGGGCGCTGTATATATTTCTTTTTGTCTTTGCTTCTTCTTCTCTTTTATTATGTCTTCCCTCTGCTGAACCACGGATGATGACGCCATGACGCAATTTACCAGATGTGAGAGAAAGCCACATTGCAATTTGTCGCAGTCGTGTCCTCACCGCTATTCGACCGGCGACGACGCTTCAGAGCTGGCTACGCACTGCATGATGTGTGCATCCGTGGCTTTGGATGAGCAGCAAACAGGTGATCTGATGGGAAGGGAAGGGATGGGGGAGGGGATGAGATGGGAAGCAGTACGGAATACGCATTACGGATAGGTCTGGGTATAAGAGAACGGGGGGCAGTGCAGCGCCGTCGCCTCTGGTTGGACTGCTGAGCAAGGGGGGGAGTCGATCTCTTCGCTGCTCACACACTTCTTCAAGCGGCTTCGAGCGTCGACGAATCATCATTTGTGGAGGTCATCGCTCCAGTCATCGCTCCAGTCCTGCTTGCTCGACCACCTACGGATTACTTGCTACTACGGTACCTACCTAGGTGCTATGTTTAGGTGGCGGTAGCGCGCAGTCTCTAATCCGTCAGTCGACCTGCAGAAATAGGTACAACGTCATCCAATATCTACGTACGAGCAGGCGTAAGACTCTGAGCTAGGGGAATGTCACGGCACCAATAAATCTGTCATGACTGATGTCGCGACGGGATCGCTCAACGGAGAAAGTCTAATGTGCTACAACAGCTCTGCTAGCGCACGACCGCTGCTGATGCGAGGCACCCGAGATGGCAGGCGATACGTCAAGCCGCGAGTCCGTCTTCTTCATGGCATTACTCACGGCAATGCGCACAATGAAAACAGAAGGTTGGACATCAAAAATTGCGAGGAGTACGATCCCGAAGGATAATACAGGACAGTCAACTCCGCGCTGTGCAATGCAGGTCTCCTACCCTACCACTCGAAATTCTGGAGCTTCAAATGGTCCCTCAAGGTAAGTATGAAGAAAGGAAAAGAGAAGAGAAAATCCCAAAGTCGCGGGAGGAGAGAGCGCAATTTATAGACCAGAGGGTGCGTGACTGATTGTACTAAGTGGGTCCTTCAGCAAATGGGGCTAATATGTCAACCAATCAGCAAACGTTCTTGGTCGGAGCAATGGCAGTGGAGTCCGGCGTGTTCTGATTGGTCGATGCAACAGCTAACGTGCATTTTCAGTTCGTATGCACTGTGCGTGGCACATTCCAACCGCTGGCGACTTGCTGCCACCGTCTCGACCGTTTCGTCCATCGACTTTCTGCAAGAAACACAATTCGTCGTTTGCCTCACCATACAGATTACTCTCGTACTCCGTACAGCACTTTTCTACAGTAATTGAGGAGCAGAATTATCTGTGGGTTTCTATTCGTCACTCGTGCCGCAAGCCGAGATAGGCATTCCGTTGGTATGGAACATTAGGACAAATGGGTAGGTAGACTGCCCGAGGGGTGGTTTTATGACAGAAAATGGTCTTATTATCACTGCATGCGAAGTCGATGGGGTCAGACAACCCATTTCCTCCTGATTCACTCGATCACCGAACAGCGATCACATCTCATTATGTGACTATGTTTACTTGAAACAACTGATACATAGTGTTGGCAGTCACCAGCCGTTCCCTGATGACCGTGCAGCGAGCAAGTCTCTTCAGTCAACTCATGTTCGCGCAGCTTTTCCTGTCTCCCAGCTTCTTATCTGCATAACAAGACCCCGATGATCTGCCAGAGCGTCTAGGCAGCACCACTGCTGCCTATTGGATGGTGAATATGGCCCTCAAATATACTGAGGGGAGAAACCGGCTCTCAAGTTGTCCATCTTGATAATGTCCGCGGCCTAAATCGTCCAAATCAGCCATTCATTCATCGCGTGAAAAGCACACATAAATTCTTCACGGAGGGGCAATGGAACCGGACAAACAATACCTTTTCGGCAATGGCGTACACCACCGACTGAAGGTGGCCTCCCGGGATTAACGGGATAATGCTGGCGTCAACGACTCTCAAGTTCTTGACTCCGTATACCTTGAGGCCAGTATCGACGACACCACCAACCGTGCGCGGCATCATGGCGACAGTTCCTGACGGATGGAACTCAGTGTGCACCATTCCTTTGATGGTTTCCATTAGCTTTGTTGTGTTTTGAAGGTCTTCATTACTCAACCCCGGTGGAGGCATTGGGAGCAGAGCGGCCATCTCAGCTGTCTGAATCAAACGATCATTGAGCTGGACGCCCATTCTCAGAATCTCACAGTCAAAGTCATGCGAACAGAGCCGCGGATCCAAGATAGGAGGCGCATCATCAAAGATCGATGACGAGCGGGCATAAACAGTTCCGCGCGATAGCGTATGCACTAGTATAAGAACGTCAGCGTCAGAACATATTTCTCGTACCTATAAGTTACGCTGCACTTTCAGCAAGCTTTAGGGGGGATAAATATTGGGGGAAATGCAGTCGTCAAACCGAGATGCTAGACTGGAAATGCATACTTCCACTGACAGCCAGTTGGCCCCAAGATGAGACCATGAGCTCATAAGCCGCAACGTCAGTACGCGAAAGCAAAGCGCGGATCTCGGTTTTTTGCGCGTCATAGCCTGCGCGCAGTGTGGCGTCGTAGGTTTCCGGGAGATGTCGGTCACTTGAATTCGTAATTAGATGTTGGAGCTCAGGAGGGATTTCTTTGAACGCAGGGAAGGCGACGGCGTTCACCAGAGGTGCGGTCCATGGGCCTGCAACGTGTCAGGATGCACGTTCAATGAACAAAAAGAGGTCGAATCGAGTGACTTACCGGTTCGATTAGCGAGATACTCGGCTCGGACGGCGTCTCTTACGCTTCCTACAATATCCTGGGCCGTGAAAAGGTCCGGTGCGGTATCTAAGAACTCATAAGCTTGGGAGAATTATCATCAGAAGCGACATCCTCACATTGATACACGGGCTGGACCATGGGATGATCTTGGAGATTACTGCCAACGCCCGGTAGATCCACCAAGGCGCTCACGCCGATACTGCGAAGATATTCAGCCGGTCCAAAGCCTGAGATCTGAAGTAGAACAGGTGATAAGATTGCACCCGCAGCTACAATGACCTCGTTCTGGCAAGACACATTGTATCTGGGGGCAGTCGAATTGGCCGCAAGCTGGATCACGAAGAGTCAGTCGATGAACAACCCAGACAATAACATGAAGCTGGGAGGAAATCCAAAGTCGCGAGTAATGGTTTGACTTTACCTCAATACCAGTGGCCTTGAATTCTGCATCATCTTCAGATGTCTCGTTACCGCGAGTGCTGACGAGAATGCGTGTAACCGTGTGGCCAGTCATCAACTCAAGATTACTACGCCAAAGAACTGGATCTAGATAGGCCGTACGGGCGTCAGCTCGGGACTGGTTCTCTGCCAGCATACTGCTTGGGATCAGATTGGTGCCGCTTGCGTCACCGGTATTCAGATCTTGGCTAAAAGGGATATCGAGTTGCTGGACGCCGGCGAGGAAGTTGTCTGCATACACACGATGTTGTCAGTCATGCCTGTGTATCCTCCCCTGAATCCATGGGTGTACTCACAAGTCTGATTGTAGATGTACCGTGGGTAGCTAACTTCGACTGGGCCCGTTGAGCCATGCTTGCCTCGTTCAATGAGCACGTCGAGGGAAGTCTGGGATGCGTTGCTACGGGCCGTATAGTTCTCAGACTATGCGAATGGGTCAGAAAGGTCCCAGACCACTTCGGATTAAAAAAGCTCTCGGCGCTCACCTTGATGAAATACGGGAGCAAGTCGTCCCATCCCCAACCAGGATTACCCAGATTCTTCCACGCATCGAAGTCTGCCGCGGCACCGCGGGTCCAGCACAGACCGTTCAAGATCGTGCTGCCGCCGACGACGCGGCCCTGGGGAAAGGTACGGGTCTGGTTGTCGAGGAAGGTCTGCACAGTCGTGGTCATGGTCCATTCATAGCGGGAGGGATTCTCCCAGCCGATGTTGCCAGGAACCGTGACGTCCTCACCGCGATCGTCGCTGAGTACATACCGATTAGCTATGTCGGATAGATGAGGAGGCAGGGAAGGGTACTCACAGCTCGCCAGCTTCGACCAGGAGGACGGAAACTAGATTCATCGCGTTAGTAGAGACCAGGTCGCGAGTAAAGGCGCAATCGCATACCAGAAGGATCCTCAGTCAATCGATTAGCAACAACCAGGCCACCGATGCCGGCGCCGACAACGATGTAATCATAGCTCTCGCGCAGGCCATTCTCGGGCGAGACTTGGATACCGCAAACGGATGAGAGGAGCGCGAAGAGCAGCGCCAGGTAGGCGAGGAGGGACTTCATTGTGAGAATTGGGGGTGAGTGGGGATAGGAACGGTGCGGAATGAAGAGGTAATGGTGACAACGTCGTCAAGAGGTGACGGAAATGTCGAGGTAAGGAACGGTGACGAGAACGCGAGGTAAGAATGACAACGTCGTCAAGAGATGACGGGAATGTCGAGGCAAGGAAAGGTGACGAAAAGGTCGATGTGAGGAATGGTGACAATGTTGTCAAGATGAGGGAAGGTGAGAAGAATGTCGAAGTGAGGAAAGGTGAGAAGAATACCGAAGTGAGGAAGAGTGAGGAGAGTGTCAAGATCAGGAAGAGTGAGGAAGAATGAGGGAAACGCAAGATGAGGAAGAGTGACAGAAACACGAGGTGAGAAGAGGTAACGAAACGCGAGGTAGGTAGGTAGGTAAAGACGGAAGCGAGACGAATGTGATGGATACGTTCCCTGAGGTAAGTAGGTAAGTGTGAGTAAGTAAGTAATGCTCGAAACGAAAAGTAGGCAGGGACGCGTGAATTGTTGTCTAGGAGATACACAGCACGTACGCATGGGCCAACACACATCGCGAATGTTGTCGTAAACAAAGTGGTTAGGAGAAGGTAGGTAGGTGGCTGTGAATTCAGGTGAGTTACTCTACAGCGGGATAAATCACGAGATGGGTATGGTGAGATGGGATAAGTTGTGGTGGGATATTGTGTTCAGATGGGATAGGAGGTGGATTTCATAGAATGGATGAAAATGTTGTTGACCCCTATTATGTATTGTGAAGTGCTCAGGTGTGAAGTAAACAAATCGGAGTCAACAAAGATCAACAGTTCAAGGTCCACAAATCAAGTAAATAATCAAGGCACACAGGATAACAGATTCATGAATAACTTCAATGCTCACTTGTCGACCTTTCACGCGCGTAACTACTGACTTCTCTTCCCATGTTCATCATGCCCGCGTTCATATTCATCATAACCTCAGCCCTCCTCAACAAAAACGTCCAGCGAACTCATAACCTACCTACCTCCACACTACTTTCATCCCTACTCCATCCCCTTCGGCGCAACACCAACAAACATCCAATTATCAGCCCCAAGATTCCGAAACCCGGGGCGCGGTCGACCACCCACCAAAGTCTCGATCGCAGCACCATACCTAACAAGCATATCCTCTCTAAAAGCCGTCTGGATGATCGCCAGACCGAATGGGACGCCTATTCGTAGATATCTACTCAGTTCGTTTTTATGGTAGGGGTTCCGGGACAACTTACCGTCGTCTGCGACGCTTACTGGGATTGTGATCATTGGGTAGCCTGAATCATGCGCATTAGTTGCTGTCTTGGAAGTTGAAGGGTGGATTGAGTTATGTACCTGCTTGAGCGGCAATCTGCGTCGCGATGCCGCCGTCTGCTTGGGCTGGGACGAGCAAGCCGTCCAGGGGTTCCCCATCATATATCAGGGCCGCATCGATACCGTCGTCTCTTGAGGTCTGGCGAATATAACTCACCGCAGACATATAGGTCTCGTCTTCGATGCCCTTTGTTGACTCGCTCTTGAGAAAGTTGTCTTGCCCGAGAGGCCAGGCTGGATGGGTACCAGGTACGCCGCCTTCTTTTTCCGTGTGGTTGATATTGTACTGGATGATGTCTTCGACGCTGCGTATGTTGTTTGGGTTGGTGATCAGACCTGCGAGGTATTTTTTCATGTCGTTGTAGAAATCTACTTTCACTACTGTGAATTCTGAGTGCTCGGGATGTCCAATGCTTGAGGGGTAGTCCCTGATTTTGTTAGGAGGCGAGGTTTGATATGAGAAAGTATTGTGTCTCTTACCAATCCCATGAACCGCCCACGGGTACGGTATACTCGGCACTAGGGATCTCGACCTTGACCACCTCTGCTCCGGCAGCTTGGATCTTGCCGATCAGAGCTTGAAGTGTCTGGTACTGAAAAGCGGCATCTTCTGTAGAGGCGGCCGTTTCCCAGATTCGCTTCCACGGCATCCCGAACCGGGCCCCTTTCAAACAATCCTTGGAACCGGTCTGACTGGTGAGATTTCTATGGTTTGCTAATCAGAATATTGTCGTTTCCATATCTATGAGCGAAGACTCACCCTGACGGCTCACTGATGATATCCAAAACCATCGCCGCATCCGCAACGCTTTTCCCGAAGGTCCCAACCGTATCGAGGGTATGAGACTCGGGAATCACGCCTTCGCGTGAAGTGAGGCCAACGGTAGGCTTGATGCCTACAATACCATTGCGGTCTGCCGGGAATATAACCTAAGAGAAACAAATCAGGATGGAAAGCGCTGCCCCTTACGAACGAGAATGTTCGCAAGAGGGTAATATTGGTAATGAACTGCGTACGCTAGAGTCCGTTTCGGTTCCTAGACTGAATGCGCACATGTTCGCAGCGACAGCTCCAGCAGGGCCGGAACTTGAACCGCCTGGGTTTTCTGCGAGATTGTAGGGATTACGACTCTGGCCGCCTCGACTCGAGTACGCTTCGGCGCTACCTTTCTTAGTTTCTCGTCTATGAGATGTCTCTGAGGGTTTACACACTAGTAAGAGGATCTCATAGAGGCCCATTCGGACATGTTGGCATGTCCCAGGAGGATTGCGCCGGCTTTACGTAGCAACTTGACAACCTGAGCGTCATCGGGGACCTCGGCGCCGATGAGCACTAGGAAAATAACTCATGAACATGTCCCAAACAGGATGGTTAATGCTTAACAAGTGATAGCTTACTCGAAGACCCTGCTGTGGTTTGCATCTTGTCTTTGGTCGCCATATTCTATTATTTCTCATCAGAATATAGGGGCTCTACAATGCTCAACACAAGTTATATCAGGGATGCTTACATCCTTGACGAGAAAAGGAATGCCATGGAGCGGACCTCGAACACAGCCATTGCTTCTCTCGTCGTCCCTCTGACGAGCTATGTCCAAGGCATCCGGGTTGATCTCAATAACGGCCCTGTTCACGTAAGTATAAGTCAACAAGACTCCGATTACAGGCCCGTCCGAGACGGGATTTGGGGTAAGAATGAGCTGACTTCAAAACGTCATTGAGACGGCGAATCCTCTCAAGGTAGCATTCGGCCAGATCTGCCGCAGTGAAGCTTCCATTCTGGAGCTGCAGCTGCAGGTGCGCAATGGAGGCCTCCTCGATGTCGATGCCCTTGCAGAGTGGCATCTGAGTAACAATGGGGTCATGGTAGGCCATGACGCCGGCCACGTAAAGGACGAGGCGATAGAGGCCAATCATGAAGGAGGGTGCACTGCCACAATTGTAGATGTGCTTTCACAGGTCTAGACAGCTCAGGGTACAATGAATTGTTACGGTTACCATGAGGGAGAAGGGGGAGGGATGAAAAGCGCTCATTGATTCATTTTGTTGCTTCTCTCTTTCTGGGCGTGTTTCCGTGCAAGGATTGGAGATGCCACGGGCGAAGGGGGAGCCTCGTGTCTGCAGACGCCCGAGGTTGGACGAGAGCTGGGAATGCCGAATTCGGACCTCGCCTTTGTCGAGTGCTGCACATGTGCGACGAGAGAACTGCCGTGTTGTTGGAGACTTGTTGTCTCGTCAGAGGCTACATACAGAATATGTGCAGCTGTTAGTCCGTCCTCACTCGCTCGCGGGTTACCATAAATGGACGCGACTTACACGCCAGCGAGGGCGGGGGCTGATGAGTGGGAGCAAAGCAAAGCAAAGCAGAGGTATTACAAATCAAGCGCAATTAATTAAGGAGCGGTCTGCCTGACTCATAGTTGGTGGTATTCACCTAGTAGTCGCAGTACCGGGCTGCCGTGGAAATGGAGGCAGCGCTGAGAAATATCTCATAGTAAATCGAGATGCGAGCAGGTAGAGCAGATAAGTGAGTACTTCTTCGACGGAGACCGCGAGATATTTTAGTGGCGGCGACACGAAGTAACCGCAGTTACCGGGGACGTTGCAGGCTCTGCTCCTGCTGACGTCCATCATGGCAGGCCTGCGGGCTAAAAGGGCAGGCAGGTCCTGGTCCAGGAATAGGGGGCAGTTGATGACCTCCAGCGCTGATTAGTATTCCGTATGTACAGCTGGAATCCACTAACATCCGCCCCTAACTTTTAGTCCCCTTATCGGTCTCTTATCGCCACCAATGTTTCACAAGAACAAGATTCGGGCTTGGGGCATAAAGTTCGCTATTCCGTACCACTGACTGCCCAGTGCAGGCAGGTGCTAGGTGTGACCCGGAGTACAAGAAGGGGCCGGCGTCACTTGCCATTGTTCCTTCCCGTCCCTTTTTTTCTCCCGTCGGGTCTCGTCCCTTATCTCTCTCTCTCTCTGTCTTCTTCTCGACAATTGCCTGAAATGCAATAACGCTTTCTTCTCCCGCTTCCACAGTCGAAGAAATATACCATGTGTTCTGCGTCATGATCGTGCGATATACAGCCTGCAAGAAGGCTGCTCCTGCTGCTGCTAGCTTGAATGTACGTCACACACATGCCTCGGTACCATCGCTGCCATTCACTGCTATCACTGCCATCACCGCGCAAGACAAGGAGGGAAGCAGAATTCTTCTTTTGCATTTCAGTGACGGTGACGGCGACGGTGATAATGACCATGTGATCAAAAGTCCGCAGAGGAGTGAGATGCTCACGTATTCCTAATATGCCAGACACCGCTTTTCAAATTCTCCGGTCACAGACCCTCATCAGATGAAGTGACTCATGGCGGCGTAAGAAACTCGTCGACGTTGATCTTTCGCCCGCCGCGACCTGCCAGTGGCGGCGGGACAACACTGCCATTCGTCTCGCCTTACGCCTCCATTGCGAACGCGCAGAAGTTGAAGAAAGACGAAGAACGGGTAATTTACACTGAAACCAGGTCACCCCCCTTGCGAGGCCGTTGGACTTATATGATGCATACAGGACTTCTTGGTTTCCGTCCTCGAGACATCCGTGACCAAGCGAGATGCCAAGGCCTATATAAATAGATTTGTGCCCCTGCTCGAGAGGAAGGGCGCCACGAGTTTTAAGCATCGCGCTGCAGCACCGACTCAGTCTACCACCCATGCTGCTGCTGCTGCTGCTGCTGGTGTTGCTGCCATTGGTCCTTCATGCACTCCAGCAGCCAACTCCATTATCAGTGGTGGAGAGTCCGCGGGTCTACAGAATAGCCCGGTGTCGGAGCTCGATGTTGCCATCCAAGAGCCTATGTTCGTCGCTCTGGTCAAGATACGCGCTCCTGAATCCGTGGACAACGCGACACTCAACGGATTGGGCAAAACACTGGGCCGGCTTAAGAAGCTCGGCCTTGTCAGTATAGTTGTCTTCGACTGTGGCAGCAATGGCCAAGATGAAACCACGCGACGACGCGTCGCATCCTTGGAGGCTCGACGTATAGCCACCGCCATCGATAAGTACGATGCTCCGGGCGCACGTGTACTGGACTCGCCAATTACTATTGCCAAGGGAGGCGATGCGCCTACGTCTCCCTTTACCTCGCAAGACTTATTCATTGAGAATTCGAGCGAGCTTATCTCGGCTCTGCAAGACGAGCTCATCGCTATCATACCATCCTTCGGATATACGGATACGTGCGCACGCAGGGCTCTCGACGTGAATGATGTCATCCTAGCGCTCACTAGGCAGCTTTCCGGCCTTCAGTTCATCCAGAACCCTGAGGATGACACTCCCATCACGAAAGTATTGAGGGCTGCTGAAGTCTATCGCCTTATCATTTTGGACCCCCTGGGTGGTATCCCAGCGAAGAACCGAGCGACAGGCAGACATTTATTCCTGAACCTCGAGCAACAGTTCCAGGAAGTCCAGGCCGAACTACAGGCCTCAACGAGTCTTGATCCATCATCAAGCATGAGTTTTGACAACGCCCGTCACTTGGAGAATGCCAAGCTGGCTAGAGACGTTCTATCCTTACTGCCTCCCACTTCCTCGGCGGTTATCACGACTCCACAAGAGGCCGCAAAAGAGCGCAAACCCGAGGACAACGTGATGGATCTTGCCCTTGTCGGCACCAGAAGAGGACAAAACCCACTAATACATAGTCTCTTGACTGATAAGCCAGTTCAATCACCTTCCCTACCTACTGAGCGCTTCACCCCGATTACGTCGTCAACTGGCACGTGCCAGATCGGGTCCTTGACAACCTTGGCAAAGCGCGGTATGCCCCTTACCATATATCCAGATCCAAAAATTACACCGTGGAAGCCGCCACAACCAGGTCAAAGCACTCTTAATCTAACAGATCCCTCAATCGATCTCACTCGACTGGTCAACCTGATAGAAGACTCCTTCGGGCGGAAACTCGACATTGAACATTACCTGAACCGTATCAATGGCAACCTGGCAGGTGTCATCATTGCGGGCGAGTATGAAGGAGGTGCTCTCCTCACGTGGGAGAGCCCGCCAGGGGTAACCGACCCAAGCCGGCGGGTACCGTACTTGGACAAGTTTGCTGTCTTGCGTAAGAGCCAAGGCGCAGGTGGCGTTGCGGACATTGTGTTCAACGCTATGGTTCGGGATTGCTTCCCTAGCGGCGTGTGTTGGCGAAGCCGGAAGGATAACCCTGTCAACAAATGGTACTTCGAACGCTCGAGGGGATCGTTGAAGTTTAGCGACATGAACTGGACCATGTTTTGGACAACCCCACAGCTGGCGTTGAACGATGAGAGGTTCTTTGATTATGAGGCTGTGTGCAGGGGAATCGAACCGTCTTGGGCAACCAAGCAGCACATAGTCGATTAGCAAAGGCTTGGCGATGACCACCTAGGTATTTACATGTCTGAGCTCGCAGTCATCAGTTGTGAGGATGCATATGAGTACTGTTGGTGTAAGTGCTGATACTCGTTTATTGTATGTACGGATTACAATCTACGGATTACGAGTTGCTCTCATTCCTACACATAATAGAATACCTACCTGCGCAACAATACCGAATATAACCACCTAGATAACCACCTACCTACCTACATAAAGAAAACACAATTCCTACACTTTGGGCGCCTTGGTGCCGTTAACCGGTGATTCTTGGCCTACACCTTAGCATCTCATCCTTAGCATCTCATTCATATGTAAGCGTGTCATCCGTCGGTGGGACACAGTGGACCTCTCAGTCAGGCGGTATAGAGAAAAAAAAAGAAGTGTCGCAGATCAGTATTCTGGCCGTGCTTCACGCAGAGAACAAGAACAGCGCTATGACGGTAAATTTCTCACGTTTGGGTATTCATGACACGCTCACAAAACTCGAGCTGAGAAATTCATGATCCCGAGGTGCGAAATATGTCGTATACTGTGCCATAAGTACGGAATTGGTACGGGCTGGGCACGGTGAATAATAAACAGTACGAGTAGGAAAGCAAGCCGTACGGTGTACCTACATCCCGCCTCTCGTACCTAACCCAACCCCACCATTGATCGAGAGTGATTAGCACATGTGCAACTGATAAGGGGGTCGATAACGGCCGGGGTGGGGTAATGGGGCGTTTTGTTATAATTCGGCCTCGACAGGGCGTATGCGTAGTCCGTGCTCATTCATGAAGAACGCTTTGACGTTTGCGTACGGAATACCTAGAGAGAGCAGGCCAGTGTGAGAAAAATATTAAAAGTTTTACCTAAATATTCAGACCATTCATCGAGTATTGGACGAGGCTTACGATGCATGAATTCCCAATTCCTTCGAGCTTTCCCTCAACTGGTCGGCTTGCGTCAATCGGCGTTGGATTTTTCTTGGTCGTGAGTGCTTGAAGCCTCTAGAAGTTTCGTGAGCAAGCTGGTTTCGTAGCACGCCCCACCCGGGGGTGCGACTAAGGAGGGGTAGCCCGGGTGAGGCTAGACAGGTAGTCGTAGACCAAAATTCGACGACAGGTCCCTCCTCCTTGACCACCTACCTTAACTTCACCACTGCGCATTTTGGGCAGCGTTTTATATTCTGTCCCTCCCGCCTTCACATCCCCCCCACCTCGTTGTGTTTAGCATTTTTCTAAACCATCGTTCTTTCTAGCCTCGTCACTCACTTCCACGAGCATTAGTCTGTTGACTTGCTCTGTTCCAACCTGGTTCCAGTGACCGACCGACTTCCACAGATTCATCCGAATCCAATTTTCAACGAACTTGTGCTTGCGAGATCCGCTCAGACAACATGAGTGTCGTCGGTATGTATTCCTGCATCGCGCCGGCGCCTCTGTGCGAAGCTGGGCCTCCGTGCTCTCATGGCTACTCGACACTAACGCCCTCTGCTAGGTATCGATTTCGGAACCCTCAACACGGTTATCGCCGTGGCGAGAAACCGTGGTGTCGATGTTGTGCGTACTATCACTCCCCTTTGTGACGATATCCTGTGACGTCCCGAGCTGACGGGCCATTTGGTTGTTTAGATCACCAATGAGGTCTCTAACCGTGCGACGCCGTAAGTATCATGCTTTCCAAGCTGACCAAAGCTTCACCTCTCTCGTCCTCAACTAATGCCGTGTTCTTTCAGTTCCCTCGTTGGTTTCGGTCCCAAGTCTCGCTACCTTGGCGAGCCCGCTAAGACACAAGAAATCTCCAACCTTAAGAACACTGTCTCTTCTTTGAAGCGCCTTGCCGGCCGCTCCCTCAAGGACCTTGACGTCCAGACCGAGCAGCAATACGTTTCCGCCCCGCTTGTCGATGTCAATGGCGAGGTTGGCGCCGAGGTCTCGTACCAAGGCAAGAAGGAGAAGTTCAGTGCCACTCAGTTGGTTGCTATGTTCCTGAGCAAGATCAAGCAGACTGCTGCTGCTGAACTCAAGCTTCCCGTGGCGGATGTCGTTATGAGCGTACCCCCATGGTTCACCGACATCCAGCGACGAAGCCTTCTCGATGCTGCCGAAATCGCCGGTCTTAAGCCTCTTCGCATCATGCACGACACCACTGCTGCCGCTTTGGGTTACGGTATCACCAAGCTCGACCTCCCCGCTGAGGACCAGAAGCCCCGTCGTGTCTGCTTCATTGACATTGGTCACAGCAACTACTCTTGCTCCATTGTTGAGTTCAAGAAGGGTGAGCTTGCTGTCAAGTCGACCGCCTTTGATCGCCACTTCGGTGGCCGTGACTTCAACCTGGCCCTTGTCAACCACTTCCAGAAGGAGTTCAAGGGCAAGTACCGCATCGATATCGCGACCAACGCCAAGGCTATGGCCCGTGTCGAGGCTGCAGCTGAGAAGCTGAAGAAGATTCTGTCGGCCAACCAGCAGGCCCCTCTCAACATTGAGTCTCTGATGAACGATGTAGACGTTAATGCTATGGTTACCCGTCAAGAGTTCGAAGCGCTCGTTGAGCCCCTGCTGACCAAGGTCCTGACCCCTATCGAGCAGGCTCTTGCTGATGCCGGCTTGACCAAGGACGACATCGACTTCATCGAGCTGGTTGGTGGCAGCACCCGTGTGCCGGCTCTCAAGGACAGAATCCAGGCCTTCTTTGGCAAGACATTGTCTTTCACTCTTAACCAGGATGAGGCCATTGCCAGAGGCTGTGCCTTTGCCTGCGCTATCTTGTCGCCTGTCTTCAAGGTTCGCGACTTCTCGGTAGCGGATATTGTCCACTACCCGATCGAGTTCTCTTGGGAGAAGGACGTTGACATTCCCGACGAGGACACCAGCCTCACTGTGTTCAACAAGGGTAATGTCCTGCCTTCAACCAAGATCTTGACTTTCTACCGGAAACAGGCCTTCGACTTGGAGGCTCGTTACTCGAACCCTGAGGGACTTCCCGGCAAGATTTCCCCCTTTATTGGCCGTTTCTCCGTCAAGGGTGTCAAGGCCGATCCCAAGACTGAATTCATGATCTGCAAGCTCAAGGCCAGAGTTAACATCCATGGCGTCTTGAACGTAGAGAGTGGTTACTATGTCGAAGACCAAGAGGTCGAGGAGGAGATCAAGGATGAGAAGGATGGCGACAAGAAAGACCCTGATGTAGGTTCCCCTTCTCTGCTCGCTTTCCACGCAAAATTGATGTTGCGGCAACTAATGTTCAATTTTTCTCTCTCCAGGCCATGGAGACAGATGACAAGAAGGATGATGGCAAGCCCAAGACGCGCAAGGTCAAGAAGCAGGTTCGCAAGGGTGACTTGCCCATTGTCGCCGGAACTACTTCCCTCGACGCCGCCGTCAAGAACAGTCTTATTGAGAAGGAGGCTGCCATGCTTATGGAGGACAAGCTAGTCGCCGACACCGAAGAGAAGAAGAACGAGCTCGAGACGTACATTTACGACATGCGCAACAAGCTGGAGGATCAATACGCCGAGTTCGCCAGCGAAGACGAAAAGGACAAGATTAGATCGAAGCTCACTGCTACCGAAGTAAGTTAATTGTTTTTGTCATTGACTGGATGCAGATTTGCTGACGCTGGGCTAGGACTGGTTGTACGAAGAGGGCGAGGACAGCACCAAGGCTGTTTACATCTCCAAGATCGACGAGATTCGTGCCATGGTGGGCCCCATTAGCCAGAAGTACTTCGAAAAGGTCGAGGCCGACCGCCAGGTCCTCCAAGCTAAGCTCGACGCAGAGGCCGCCGCGATGAAGGCTGCTGCTGAGGAAGCCCGCAAGTCGGGCGAGAAGACTGAGGGCACCAAAGATGAAGCCATGGCTGACGCTGAGCCCTCTAAGACCGAGGGAGCGGACAGCACGGCTTAAATGATGGGTTAACGAGGTTAGTAGGCGGGCTGCTGTACGTCCGTCGCGCATCAAGGGTAGATATGGTCAACAAGGAAAAGAAAAATAAATGTAATGATTGCAAAGGACCTGGTCGGGACTGGATGGTTCAATGATGGTTTGGGAAATTCTGCGATCCTGACCGGACACGGTGGTATTAGAGATAGACTGTGGCCGCGCGTATAGCACACACACACAACCAAAGGCAGGCTGTATTGTGATAGACCCATCCAGAAATGAGTATGTTCATGACAAGACCTTTCTTCTGTCTGTTTCTTTCGCGGCGGTGGTAGTTGTAAGATAGGTCCGTCGTGTTCTATGGACTCCATGCCATCCGATCATACGTCTAAGGGGCAGTTACAATACTGAAAGGGTGGAATGTTCCAGCAAGTCCACGAGTCATAGGGCAACTTGATATATACCTAGATAACAATTACTAGCTGTTAGCGAGATGTTGAAGCTGTTATTGTTTCTACAGTTTACTATCCGTCCCTCCCTCTCGTCTCTCTGGGTTGTTGTCACAAATACAGAAAAGAAACCCGTCCATATCTAAAACCAGCATTTCACACTTGCTCCCATGCGCACACCGATGAAGCCCTTCATATTACGGATTCTTATTACGTTGGACACGTGATATTGTAGGTCTCCGTTTTCACTCCGTAAGCCCATGCCTATTCCATATCTCTCCATAAATGACTCACGATAGGGCGAGTGAGAAAAGACTTGACAAACCTGCCCCATCGTCCCCCACCTCATAGGTCGCACGAGAGCAGCAGCACTCCAACAAAACAAGCGACGGCCTCGTGGCCTAATGGCATGGCGTCAGATTTCGGTTATCCTCCAAAATAACTTGGTTCTCTGAAGATTGTCGGTTCGAATCCGGCCGAGGTCGCTTCTCATCTTCTATCTATCCAATTCCGAATTGGTGTAGTGGCTAACATTTGACGCTCTCACTTCTTCTCGTTCTTCGAGATGATTTGGTTCCGTCAAGCCCGGGGTTCGATTCCCCGATTCGGAGACATTCGAGAGAAGATGATTCTTTTTTTGCTTGTTTTACAAAATAATTTTTTCGTCAAGGAATCCGTTTCACGTACGTATCAGCTCACAGAGGGGTTGTTGACACAGACCGACTGTTGATCGATCACAGCTGCAACAAAATTCAAGAATTTCGCGGATTTGATTCATGCATGTGATGGTTGATTACGTATCGATACCAGATTCCAAAACAGTGGCGGGGTTCCTGTTTCGCTTAAGTCCTTATCGGAGCCAGACGGATCCACAACGACTGCCTATCAAACGTGAATCTTCAACCACATCGCGGCACCGACCCGAACGCTTCAGCAAATTTATCGACGGAGACACTGCAAGCTCCAGCTGTGCAACTTTCCCCGTTCGGTTGGCGGCACTTGACACTCTCCCACGTTGACTCCACCGCGACTGTCCTTACCTCTACGAAATACCTGCATAGCCTAGCCGTGGACCTACGTAGCCCCTTCCAGTAAACCCTTGCGGTACCCAGCTTAGCTAGGTATTCCGTACCTGCCACTACCGTCCTAAACCCTTCCAACGTCCAGTCAGAGTCCGGAGATCTTTTTCTCTTTGAATCTGTCTCCCCTGTAGTATCTTCTCGGCCCCGGAGTACGAAGTACGAATTCCGTTCGAGACAACAGGCAATGTTTGGTCGGTCCGGACGGTTCAGCCCTACTCCCACCAACCCCTACCTGCGCTGTGCGTCGTGATTGATTGTCTAACACGGCAACATTTCAACATTTCGCCCCACCTGGCCTCATCTCTTCCCACGATCTCTTTCGCCCCCCCACACGGCCTGACCGAAGACTTCTTCTGTCAACCACCCGGTTTTACCACGGAATACCACCATTGTATTCCTGCACGACGCTGCTCGATCCCTGTTTCGGTAGTCTATCTACAATAGAGAATCAGAATCACCATGGCGCCCAAGAAGAAGGGAGGAAAGAAGGCGGCAGAGGACTGGGAAGCCGACCTTGGCGAGTCTATCGCACCCGCTAATGGCGACGCCCCCGCCGCCGCCGAGGCTCCTGCCGACGATGCCGAGGAGGGCGATGCCCCCGTCGGTGGTCTCATGGCCATGATGAAGAAGAACCGTGAGAAGCGCAAGAAGAAGGGCTTGTCCGAGGACTTCGTCGACGGCGAAGCTGCCAAATCCGCCGCCGAACCCGCCGAGGCCCCCGCTTTCCAGGCGCCCCAAGAGGCGACCATGGACGATGAATTCGCCCTTCCCGAGAAGAAGGGCAAGGGTGGAAAGCAGAACAAGAAGGAGCCTGCCGCCAAGGCTCCTGCTGCCGATGCCGCTGGCGACGACGGCGCCGAGCCCGGTCGCATGCTGACCAAGGCCGAGAAGGAGAAGCAGAAGAAGGAGAGGGAGAAGCAGCGAAAGAAGGAGCAGGTCAGTATTGTTGCGCATATATGGACGGCTATGAATTCTAACAATACTATCTTGTCTTAGGCCGCCGCGAAGAAGAAGACCGCTGCGCCCGCCGCCGCCGCAAAGACTGCTGAGCCTGTAAAGGCCGCCGTTGAAGAGAAGAAGGACGAGCCTGCGCCCGCCGCCGATGCTCCTGGTAAGAAGGGAAAGAAGGTGCCCGCGCATTTGGCCGCCATTCAGAAGCAACAGGAGGCCCTGCGTAAGCAGCGTGAGGAGGCTGAACGACAGGCCGAGCTCGAGAAGGCTCGCCTTGAAGAGCTAGAGAAACGCGATGCTGAAGAGGCTAAGCGTAAGGAAGAAGAGCGGGCCCGCAAGAAGCAGAAGGAGAAGGAGAAGATCGAGCAGCTCAAGAAGGAGGGCAAGTACCTCACCAAGGCCCAGAAGGAAGAGAAGGCCCGCAATGAGAGAAAGCTCCAGCAGATGATTGCTGCCGGTATCCAGGTTGGCCCCTCGGAAGGCGGTGAGGAGAAGAAGAAGAAGCCCTTCGACAACAAGAGAAGGGCAAAGAAGAACGACCAAAAGGTTGGTTTCATTTTCTGGAGGCATGCTTGTATTAGCGCTCTTACTGATTTGATTCTGTAGGTCGATGAGGAGAAGGCCCTAGCTGAGGCCGCCGAGCGTGCGAGATTACAGGCTGAGGCTGCCGCCAAGGAGGCCGAAGCCAAGGCTGCCGCTGAAGCTGCTGCTCGCGCTGCTGCGGAAGAGGCTGCCAAGAAGGCCCAGGCTGAGGAGGACGTTGAGGATGACTGGGAGGCCGCCGCAGCTTCTGACGACGACGTCAAGGACAGCTGGGATGCTGATTCCGACGAGGAGGCGGAGAAGAAGCCTGCCGCCAAGGAGTCTGCCAAAGCTCTACCCTCAAGACCCAAGCCTCAGGACTCTGACTCTGAGTCGGAAGAGGAGTCTTCCGACGATGAGGAGCAGACCGCCGCCCAAGCGGCTATCGACCAGCGCAAGAAGGAGGCCGCCGAGCGCAGAGAGAAGGCGCATGAAGCTGCTTTGGCCGCCAGATCCAAGGAGAACCTCCGCAGTCCCATTTGCTGTATTCTGGGACACGTCGATACCGGAAAGACGAAGTTGCTTGACAAGATTCGTCAAACCAACGTCCAGGAAGGTGAAGCGGGTGGTATTACACAGCAGATCGGTGCTACATACTTCCCAGGTTCGTCGCAATTACCCCTTATTATTTTGTATTGGTAACTAACATTTCACTAGGTGATGCTATCAAGCAGAAGACTGCTGTAGTCAACCAGGACGGAAAGTTCGAGTTGAAGGTGCCTGGTCTTTTGATCATCGATACACCTGGTCACGAGTCTTTCTCCAACTTGCGTTCCAGAGGTTCTTCGCTCTGTAACATTGCCATCCTGGTCGTCGATATCATGCACGGTCTTGAGCCTCAGACCCTTGAGTCGATGAAGTTGCTCCGTGACAGAAAGACGCCCTTCGTTGTTGCCCTCAACAAGATCGATCGTCTTTACGGATGGAAGAAGGTGGACAACAACGGTTTCCAGGAGAGTTTGGCTCTCCAGAGCCGTGGTGTCCAGAACGAGTTCAAGAACCGTCTCGAGCAGACCAAGCTCGCGTTTGCCGAGCAAGGTTTCAACGCCGAGGTCTTCTACGAGAACAAGTCGATGGCCCGTTACGTCTCTTTGATTCCTACCTCCGCGCACACCGGAGAGGGTATCCCCGATATGTTGAAGCTCATTGTCCAGTTGACTCAGGAGAGGATGGTTGGCTCTCTCATGTACCTCTCCGAGGTCCAGGCCACTGTTCTCGAAGTCAAGGCTATTGAAGGTTTCGGTATGACTATTGATGTTATTCTGTCCAACGGTATCCTTCGAGAGGGTGATCGAATCGTGGTGTGTGGTGTCGAAGGCGCCATCACAACGAATATTCGAGCACTGCTCACGCCTGCCACAATGAAGGAGTTGCGTGTGAAGTCGCAGTACGTTCACAACAAAGAGGTCAAGGCTGCTATGGGTGTCAAGATCTCTGCTCCTGGTCTGGAAGGCGCGATTGCTGGTTCTCGTCTGCTCGTTGTCGGCCCCGATGACGATGAGGAGGATCTCGAGGAAGAAGTCGAGGCTGACTTGAACAAGTTGTTCAGTCGTGTTTCCACATCTGGACGTGGTGTCAGTGTCCAGGCATCGACTCTTGGTTCGCTTGAAGCCCTTCTCGACTTCTTGAAGGACTGCAAGATTCCCGTTGCCAATGTCGGTATCGGTCCCGTCTTCAAGCGTGATGTCATGCAGTGCGGTACCATGTTGGAGAAGAGCCCTGACTACGCTGTCATGCTCTGTTTCGATGTCAAGGTCGACAAGGAAGCTCAGGCTTATGCCGAGGAGAACGGCATCAAGATCTTCACAGCCGACATTATTTACCACTTGTTTGACGCCTTCACGAAGCACATGGAGGACCAGCTGGAGAAGAAGAAGGAAGAGTCCAAGTTGCTTGCGGTCTTCCCTTGCGTTCTCAACACCGTGGCGGTCTTCAACAAGACCAACCCTATCGTTGTTGGTGTTGACGTTGTAGATGGCAACCTTCGCGTCGGCACGCCGATTGCTGCTGTCAAGCAGAACCCGACGACCGGCCAGAAGGAGATCATTAGCATTGGTAGAGTGTAAGTTGGCTCACTTTTTCACCAGGAAAACAGATTTACTGACAAATATTACAGGTCATCCATTGAACGAGACCACAAGCAAATTCCGGTCTGCAAGAAGGGTCAGCCCTCGGTGGCCGTCAAGATCGAGATGGGCGGTCACCAGCCTACGTATGGTCGACAGCTGGAGGAGTCAGACACATTGTACAGTTTGATTTCGCGTGCCAGTATCGACTGCTTAAAGGAGTTTTACAGAAAAGAGGTTACCAACGATGAGTGGGCACTCATCATCAAGCTTAAGCCGCTCTTCGATATCAACTGATAGCCTCACGTTGCCTGGTTATCATTCATTCTCACCCCGCTAACATGTATTTTATGAGCCAACGTTTATGGAAAACTGGGTGGGAGGCATTGCGATTAGTTAATTGATTATCTACATTCAATCTTGTGTCGTGATATATGCTGAATGGCTCGTTTGATACCATAACTTGTTTGTCAACGGCTGGTGCCACCCCCAGTTGAAGATCCCAAATGGACGGTAAGTTCACGCAGAGTTTACTAGCACCGGGACGGCCCGAGCCTGGCTGTATGTGGTGTTACATACATGCGCAGTCGTCTTGTGCATTTCCTTCACTGCAACCAAGATCACTGGTATGGATCCGGGGAGGATGTTATCTGGATGAGTATTTGGTTGATGAGACCCTGGCACGTGCTTGAGAATGTGTTCTAAGGAAGCACGTATTCGCGCTTTGATGATACATACATGAATTATCATCCTGGATAGCACCCTCGCGGCAACAGATAAGGTCCGTCTTGATATATGATAGATTCCTTACCTGGGTAGGTAGGGAGTAAGGATCCCATTCGCCGTGGCGCCTACGGGCTTACTTACTTATCTAAATATATCTCTGTGGGGCATCAGCTCGTGCATGTGGAATAACGGAAATCCTTGGGTTGGTTCGTCATGTGAACTTCAAGGATCGCGAGTGGACTAAGTTGGCGTGTGGAATAGACTTGTCAGATGGATAGATAGCTCTTTTTTGTCACGTCGCGTTTTGGCTTATGGTGGTTCCCTCGGCGGATTTTCAGCATTTGTGGGTGGGTTGTGGTCCGTCTTGTAGGAACCAACCTCATCTCATAGTAACTCAGCTCACCGGCTCATCGGCACAAGCATAGCTCATAAGCACAAGCCGGAAACTACATACGAAGAGAAATAACTACGAAGAGAGAAACTACTCCTACTCCGAAGAGAAGAACTTACGAAGAAGAGATAAACTACTGCGGATTACGAAGGAGAGGAAAAAATGCGCTGCGCAACTTGTTCCAAGATCCACTTCCGCGACCTCGAAAACGGCGCCGTCCACCTCCATCCCAGCCTTACAGCGCTCCAGGAATCCGCCGCGAAAGGCTGCGATCTGTGTACGCTATGCTGGGCACTATGCGAGTCGGCGATGTCCCGCTTTCAGGATTCAATTGCTGAGGCGGTGGATAGGAGTGTGGTATGTAATCTCTCCTTCAAATGCCTCTTACCTTCGTGGATGAGATACGAAGTGAGAGAATGAGATGAGATGCTAATGCCGATGAAAAAAAGTGGCTAGAAGGCAACCTCTTCCCTAACTACGACTACCAGCGTCTCGCCACCGTCAACAGAGACCCCCGGACCCCGCCTACCGCCGTCCAGGTCTATCTCGGCGCATTCCTGCGTCCCGATGACGGCGAGGTGAATCGGAAACGCGTCGGGTTGGGCGAGTTGCATGTTTTCGCTGAGGCTGGTAGGTCACCTGCTTTACCCCTTTTTTCTAGGTCTCCAAATTTCATCTCCTATTTTGTCGTCGAGGTCCCATTGCGACACGATGTAGTAAAGACATGGAGCAACACGAGTTATATATCCCCCATCTCATACTATCCTCTCAGAAAGAAAACAAATAGCTAACCCCCCAGACACCCCCCGCCTCCCTCCTCTTCACCGGCCGTCAAACCGCCCACCCCAAAACGCCCAAAGGCTACATCCCCTTCACCCAACACGCCCTCACAAACTGCCTCACCCACCACTCCTGCACCCCCTCATCCACCTACACCCCAACCCGCCTCATCTCCCTCCACCCGCACCCCCACGTCCTCCTGAACCCCCCCCAAGCGTCCCCCTACATCGCCCTCTCCTACACCTGGGGTCCGCACCCCTTCCCCTGCCTAACAACGCACACCCTAACCCCCCTACCAATCCCACCTGCCCCCCTCCCTCCCGCAAACCTACCTCGACGCCTTCACCCTCGCCCACGACCTCGGCTACACCCACATCTGGATCGACGCCCTCTGCATCATCCAAGGCGACACCGCCGACTGGACCCGCGAATCCGCCCTCATGCAATCCGTCTTCAGCAACGCCGCCCTGACCCTCATCGCCGGCCGCAGCAGTTCCGTCTACGACGGTTTTCTCTCCCTTTCCCTTTCCCCCTCTCCTTCAAGTTCTTCCCTTTCTCCTTCCCCCCTCGACACCTTCCCCCCTCTCCTCCGACATCTTCCCCCCCCCCCCCACCCTGCGCCCTCCCCTTCTGGCACACCACCCTCCAAACCCCAACCAACACCCACCTCGACACCACCGGCCAAATGGGCCCCATCTGGCTCGCCCTCCCGCGCTCACACGAAGACGGCCCCATCTCCTCGCGCGGCTGGTGTCTCCAAGAAGCCGTCCTCGCCCCGCGCGCCCTCGTCTTCGCCAAGCAGCAGCTCTACTTCCAATGTCGCGCGCTGCGCGTCTGGGAAGACGGGTACTTAGTTCGTTCCCCCATCTACGAGCGCGAGGGCATGCGGAATACGACGTATTCGGTTCTTACTTCCATGGGTCACAGAGATGGCGGGACGGCAGAGTCACGAGATGAGGATCAGCGACGACGTATGTTGATTTATTGGTATAAGGAGATCTTGTGGCACTACACCGAGAGAAAAATCACTAATCCAGCCGATGTCTTCGCTGCTGTCAGCGGTCTGGCACAGGCTGCACAAGCGCAGATCCGTTCCCGTTACCTGGCGGGACTCTGGGAGGTTGACATGGTGCGCGGCCTACTATGGCAGCCACGGCATGTTTATCTGAGGGGCGCACTGTGGCTAACAGGGTGTCAACGTAGAGTCTTACCTGTGGAAGTGCCCTCGTGGTCCTGGGCAGCAGTTGAGGGTCAAGTGGGAATAGACTACTTGATCAGACACGAAAGCAAGTACCATGCATCAAACGCCCTAATACGTCCCAAGTACGAACATCGATGGACCGCCGACGACTCTATCTGCCACGCATCCTCAGTACACGTCGCGAGCTGCGAACTACAACTATTCGGTCGTCTCCGACAGGTCAAAGCCTTAAAACACCTCAAAGCCGGACCAATTGTGCCGAATAGCCAGCGTAAGTACAGAACCACCCCTCTCAAGTCTCTGAGTCTGCCGGCACGGACGTCCCGAGATGAAAAAAACAACTCGAAACTAGGAATCCGTACTTGCATTGTTGCGAGGTAGTCCGATATTGTTTAGCCGGGCTATGCCGTAGTCTGGGTCCATGGCTGCTGACCAGACAATATGTAGGTGAGCAATACTACGAGGGCCGAGTAAAGCTCATGCCGATGCATCACGACGAGGCAACCCAGGACCTCTCAGACGGTGACGACCATATTGTCGCTACGGGCTTTTTTGATGTGGCAAAAGAAAGAGTCGATGTGTGTTGGTGTATGCCCATCACCACAGAAGAGGGCATACTCATGATTCGTAATGAGAACGGGAGCTTCCGCCGTGCAGGGTCGATGAAAATAGCTGATTTGGCATGGCTGACATCTGGGGAGGAGGAAGAGATCCGCCTTGTATGACAAAAGCCATGATGGATCAAGATGCCAGCTCCGGTACCAGTATATGGCCTTGACTCATAGGAAAACATGCCAAGCAACGTTCGTATTATTTCATAATGCTTGGACAAGCAAGCAGTGGCGCCTTACAGTGCCGGAGAAAGATAATAATGAAGAATACTGTAAGCAGCTTCAAACACGTCGAGACCGCCATGAGTCGCTTCTTCGGAAACTAGTGCCTTGACGAGCTCCTCAAGTCGCTCGCGTTGCTCCTGTTCCTGAACAACCGCCTCTAGCAGCCTCTGCTTTAAGCATAGGTGCAATATGTCTCCGTCAATGTGCAATTTGGTCTTCGAAAGCTGCCGGGGATCCAGCTCAGTGTCAGTAGCGCTGCCATCGTTGTTGTCCCGCGGAACGACGCATATCTCTTCTGATACCATGGCTAAGTTCTGGATAAATCTCAGGACTTTCCATACAGGTTCGTGGATGATCGTGAATTGCGTCACCGAACCATCGATCGCAAGACCCAATATATCTTGTCTATCGGGACTATCTTGCGCATGTGCGCACCATGGCCCATCTCTGGTCCAACGGGGTCTTGTGTGCCCAGTCACAAATCTTCGAATAGATGCGCCTAGGTGCACCCGGAATATCAGTTGCAGAGATGTAGCACTGATACCTTTGCTTGGAACCCATAAACCGTACACACTACACATGGGATCAGACATCAAAGACAGCCGGAGTTGTTCTTTGGAACCCATGACCGAACCCACGTCGATCGAGTGCAGCCCATGGCGAGCAACCTCGTCCGTGTGGAGCTGTACCATATCATGAGAATTCATCGGGGAATAGTCGAGTACAATGAGTGAGTGATGACTGGTGAGAGCATGCAATTGGCCATCAACAACTCTCAAAGACGAAGCCGGAGATGGAAGTTGATAGGTTGTGCGGGTCTTGAACTTCTTGTTTTCGATAACAGTATACTCGATCTTCGTGCCAAAGCAAACAAAGATTCCTTGATCGTCAGTTACCGCACATCGTGGGACGCCTCCGATTCGTCTATTAAACTGTGACCAGAACCGGATTTGGCGTGATGTTGAGCTAGCAGTGACATTTGTCTCTTGTTCGGCCGAAACAATTAGAAGTCGTCCAACGTGTTTGTCTGTTTGGACTAAAACGACGAACCACTCGTACGTGTTGCCCTTGTCTTTGTACGTCCACTTTAATAGTGATACAAACTTGGTGCCGCCTTGGAGGTTCAAGTAAGCGACATCGGGGTCGTCCTCATACCGTTCGGGAATGTATTCTCGCGATCTACTCACTGAACGGGATATGTCAGCCCCAGTATTGGGGTCAAAAAATCGCAGCTTAGGGGAGCCGCCCCTCGAAACGATTGTCACCAGAGCGTCCAATCGTGCCGAGTACAACAGTGCCAATGGCGTGTCTCCAATTTGCATGTATCGTGGGACTGGAGCAGGACAAGGACGCAGCTCCGTTATAAGAACATGCGAGCCGGAGATCATCATGAATGTGGCGTCGTTGTAGCCCGGTAACGCATGGGGCCTAGTAACAAAATCGATCGTGGGGGATGGCATGTGCGCTTCATTAACATCGGTCAGCCAAACCCGATAAATCTCTTCCAAACAGCCCGGCCCCTTTTTCGCATTCGACGCCATCATGATGGCAAGGCCTGCATCGTTGCAGACGAAAGTTGATGCGCCGGTGTCGAACATCATCCCTGCGGAAACATGCGAAGCAGACGCCCCAAAGTGGTTGGTTCTGATTTGTGACAACTCCAGCCCCGGCTGGCTAGTGCTCGTCAATGGTATGGTGAGAACTTCGCCGTTTCTCATTCCGACTGTTATCGTGTCATCGCCAAGACAGATCATGCTAGTGACAGCGTTTGGTTCAGTGGAGTCAACAGCGTGAACCGCTGTCAAGTTGATCACCATTTGCGCTAGAACACCAAATGTCAACAAATCGAGCCTTGAACATCCCTATCTGAATAGCTTACCTCGTTCTCCGCCTCCTTGCATCTGTGTATCAGGCTGAACTGAATCGGTGGAGTAGACCACCAAGGACAGCGAATCACTCTGCGAAACGCCAGCCAAGATACAAGTGCCAGTCGACAAGGTGACGATAGAGAGGGCGTTGACCTCGCCTGTGATATCGAAGATATTCTTCAATATAAATTTAGTCCCATGTAAAGTGAGCATAATGATTCGGAACCCGGAGGGGGAATAGACCGATAGCGCAAGTATTCCGTCCAAAAGAGCCGCGTCTGTCACGGTGGTGACAAAACTTCCGATCATGTCACTAATCAGGTACGAATAACTAAGAGGCACTGGTGGTTAGAAGCAAGCTATCACAACGAAAATGGGAGTCTTACCAGCCAACTGGCGTTACTATTGTCGCATGCGTAGTTGTGACTTGGATCACCATGTCCCGAGAGATGTCCATAACGAGAGTGGTGGACAGTAGATCAAAAGCTACATTTTCCTGACTTTTCTCGGACACCTCAGAGAGGTCATGCGAAATTTTTAGAAAGGATGATGTCTCTGGAAGTGCCAGAAGGATAAAGAAGGCCGCCTCGGGAGAGTTGTCGTCAAAGTTGGGAATGGCCCAGCATCTTTTAATGGGCGCCGAATATGAAAGATCCAGGCCGATCTTGGCCTCAATCCCATAGCGTAGCTCTATTATCGCTCCTAACACATCTCTGCCGGAGTAGGTAAAGATCCTTTCGGGGGCCACCATGTGTCCCGGCGTTATCTGATTCCGAGATGTTTCTGTCCCGGAAGTACGATCTGATCTGGCCTTTCGGGGGGTGCCCGCCAGTACTATACCAAGTGAAGGCGACCAATTCGGCAGGGGACCGATACGCTCTGGGTTCTGTCGTGCTTGAACCTGAAAAAAGGGTCAATACCGGCCTTCTAATAAAAGCAAATAAGCCAGGACAACATACGCTCCATAAAGCCCCGGGGCCATTGTCCCCTCCTGCGACTAGAATCTCTCCTTGAGGTGTACTAAGAGATGCGAAGGCCGTATCAATATTACACCGCAATGGACCCATGTAAATGCTCCCCTCGATGCCCGAGTCGCCCGTAATCTCTAGACAGTTTACCCAACCGTCTTCTCTCGCAAGGTAAATAAGGTCGGTGCCTGTATGGTATGATTCTTCTCGTAATGGTCGGGTCCAAGCCACCCACATCGGAGGGGCTAGGCTATAATGCCATTTGGTTTTAGGCCGCTCCCCGAGTTCGAAGGGAGTGCAAGTCGGTGGACCACTAAGCACATCCGAGTAAACTCCCATGGAATTCTCTGTGATCATTAGGAATTGCGAACATACCGTCAGTGGTATGACGAGGAGCGGTAAGCCAGCGGCTCGTTCGAGCCGGTACCCTTTTTTCTCCACGGCGAGCGCGTTCTGGTAGTCGAACGGGTCCGAATTGCCCCATTCGAAAATGGAGAGTCTGGGCACTCCGGACCGCACAAGGATGATGAGCAAGATGGTCTGTGAACCGTCATTGGACCTCGGGTGAAGGAACTCGAGTTTATGCAAGACTCCCCGCATGGATCGTGCCTGTACCGAATGAATAGGCCGTATAGACTCGCCTCTGTTGTGTTGTAGGCGTAGCTCACTTATCGATGCCAGCTGATACACGACGAGATAATCCTCAGAACAGCCGAGGGCTAAGTAACTCCAATCAGGACTAATGGCCATATGAAATCCTGGGTTTACCAGTCGCCCACTGGAGATAGGAAAATTCTCCGAAACAAAATCCCAGTCGCCGCGAGGAGTTTTTCTCATGAAGAGGAACACGAGTTCCCCGGTATTAAGCACCAGCATCAGGATTTGCTGGAATAGTTCGACATCCCTTGGGAGGGAGCTACTCTGGGCCGAAGAGTCTGGCATCTCAGCGTCAAGATTTCCATGGTAGTTTGCGTGGATATCTTCTCGTCTCTTCCTGAGATAGTCATGAGTGCCCATGACCCGGCAGTTTCGGATTGTTGAGCCCAGTCTTAACTTCTTGGCAATGGGAAGTAGTTGATTATCTTCACTGAGCTCACATATCTGAACAGATTGATCCTATTACATGTTAGCAAGATCGCTGGACTGAACTGGACAACTTCCATAGCAATGCAAACAGGTCAGATTACAAGGTACTCATCAACACCGAATGGAATGTACACAGTGATTAGGCAGAGGGAGTTGAGATGTAGAGAAAGGTCCGCGAGACTAGCTAAGCATCGGTCTTTCATGGAGGATATAAAAGAGGCTTACCCCGACTAAAGCTACATCGTTGAAGCGTGAAGAACGAAGTTGAACAGGAAGTACCCAGCGAATGATGGGGCTTTCGATAATCGTCCGGGTCAAGACTCCATAAGGAGGCGCTTCCGGCGGCGGCGGCTCAATGCCTTGGCCACGAGGACCCAAATTGCGGCCGATGAGCTGATCGGCCCTCACTGTTTGAGTCGTCCACGTATTGCCATCGAAAACGTGGGTCTGAAGTTCGGCCATGGCTGCTGTCAGCGAGTAGGATGAACTCGGATGGTGCTTCTGTAGAACGTCCGCAATGTTGCTAACCCGTCCACATCGGTCGACGCCCAACAACAGCACAACCCGGGGGGAAAGTCGGGACTGTGTGGTTGGGCAGAGGCGAGTCGTAGATAGGCAGCAGACAAGAAGTCAGTAAACCCGTCGACAGCGTCGGTGAGTCTGGTACCGGACAATGTATCGGCAGCTGATAGCCTACCGACAACTACGGATCACAGGAGCAGTAGTAGGTACCTGGGCTGCGGATAGAACAGTGGGGCACTTGCGCCGACGGGTCTGAATGCATGCAAATGCACCAGCGATGGCGCGGTATTCTGTCTTGTGTCGGTCCTGCTTCGGTGCCGGCAGTCCGCGTCGTTGTGTGTGCGCGCTTCAGAGAGAAGTCACCGTCACTTATTCCGTAGAGACACGCAGATGCCGAGCTTGTGATGTGCCCTAACAGTCGCAACGATATGATGTGATGTGTGTAATGCGTATGAAGTGGGGTACGAAAGAATAGATCTTGGATGCTGGAAGGCAGATGGTTGAGAAAGATCAGGGCAGGAAACGAGAGGAACGCAGACACAAACTGGGGTGGTCAAGCCATTTCGCCAATTGGGTAGGCACGGTAGGTGCGTGGTGATGCGTGATTGTGAACTGGAAGGAGCGTGGTGGTCGGTGGTTGTTACTATCGTACAAGTCGGGCAGGTACGATACCTAGTACGAGTAAGGACGGAGTAGGAGGTAGGTACTCAATTGAAGCCATTGCCTGGTCCGAGAGCAACGCACCCGCGAATGTTCAGAACCGGGTAAATGGATTAGGCACGTTAGACGCAAAGTATCGTCGGCATATGGCTTACCGGTGCTACCCTGATGAGTATCTGCTAGGTCACCGTTCAGACTTCCCCCGCAAAGTTTACAGGTGAAGTCATAGTGCAGATACATCTCAGTGACTCTAGGCATCGACATCCATGGTACCTAATGCATCTACCCGAAGCCTAACTTTAAGGCACGGGTAGGAACGACCCACCTACGGTACGAAATAGGTACATGGGCAGGTTTTCGTACGGATTACCTGGGAGGTACCTACCTAATGTATTCATCAACTGGCAACGGCCACCGGAAAGAAACAGCAACATCATGAGCACGACACGACTTCTTCTCATACCTCCCCATTCGTTCGCCACGTCCGCACGTCACCAGGTAGTTGATTTCGTACTTCCTCATCACTACTTGTACCTACAACCTGGTCCAAAGAGGTGCGTGTCGCTCCTGCATCTCTGGAATCTCTGTGGACCCGGTCCATTTCACATGCATCGGCCTACATAATCTATCCACCTAATATCTTACCTATGCGATAAAGGAGTCAAGTCTTAAACAACTTGTCAATGTAGCCCAGACATGATCATGGTGATCATCTAAGGCATTACTACCACTGCTACTACTTCTACTACTTCATCTATAAGATCGAGTATTTCGGTAGTCTTGCATACAAATTACCCTTATATCGGAGAGGCAACGGGAATCGAGCCCACCACCAATTATCCTGATGATGGCTAGCGTGGTGGAGAAGCCGCCGGTCGAGGAAACGCAAACAGCGTCGGAACCCGACATATCTGCGGCGGAGGCCCGTATCGCGGATGCATGTGAAAGAGAAGATATCTGCGAGCTCCAGGACATTGCTCTCGCGCCTGGCGGCTTTCTATCCGACCGTCTACGAAGTCGGGCATGTAAGTCTCTGCTCACATCCCCCCCTCTCCCGATGACATACCCCTGGATTATGGACTAAATCCACCTGGTAGGGCCGATACTGCTTGGTCTTGGCACGGATACGACGTCCGGTGATTCAACCGAGAAGCCGGACTCGTGGAAAACTCTCCCGCGGCATGAAGATGAGGAGCAAGTCGGGCTAGACGTCAACAGGAGTTTTATCTACTACCCAACAGGTAAGATCACTCGACTTTTCAATTCGTCTCCTAGTCCGTAGCTGAGCGTTTCATCTAGACAACTCCCCGGCCGAGCTCGATGAGAAGAAGTCCGAGCTCTCGGACCTCATCAACGAAGTACTCCGGAGACATCCATATCTCTGCTACTTCCAAGGCTACCATGACATCTGCCAGGTTCTTCTCCTCGCGTTGCCGGCTCCCCTCCGGACGCTAGCCGTCTCGCGGCTCTCCGTGCTGCGCATCCGCGATTTCATGCTGCCTACCATGGTACCAGCCATCCAGCAACTGCGCCTGATCCCAGATCTGCTGCACGCCGTGGACCCGGAGCTCTGCCGGCACTTATCCCAGAATGAGCCGTACTTTGCGCTCTCTGATACCTTGACCATGTTCGCGCACAACATACAACGCTACAGCGACATCGCGCGCCTCTTCGACGTGCTGATCGCACACGAGCAGGTCTTCAGTCTCTACATATTCACGCAGATCGTTCTCCAGCGGCGCGAAGAGTTACTCGAGCACGACGAGCCCGACATGCTGCACTTCGTGCTCTCCAAGCTCCCGCCCGACCTCGACCTCGAGGCCGTCATCACCGAGGCCGCGCAACTCCTCAAGACGCACCCGCCCGCGTCGCTGCGCTCGTGGCGACAGATCTCCAGCGCCAGCGTACTGAAGACGACACAGGACATCAAGGCGCTCGCGGCGCAGAGCCTGCTGGACGGACGCGTGTACTTCGAGAAGCAGGCGCGCGAGCTCCGGTGGGCCGAGAACCGCAAGAAGATGGTGAAGCTGGCCTGGGCGAACCGGACGCTTATCCTTGCCGTCCTCGTCGGTGTCGGTGCCATCTACTTGCGGCGGACACCTGTTTGGACTGGTGTGGTGGCGTGGGCGGCGAAGTGGTATGGACACTAGACGCGTTTCCCTTTCTGGTCGACGCCGCCGCCGATGATGAGGACGACAATTATTGCTGTTCGTCATTATGCCGACCGTTTACACAAAGTGTCTATTCTTGTTGCTTAGAGCTTAGAGGGAGCAAACCCGAACGAATTGCGATATAATCTTGTATAAATCATGCTTGTTCCGTGCAAGTCGTCATTTTCTAGTGTCGTGACAAAAAAAGGGGCGAGTTCTTAACTTGCTTTGTTCATTCATAATGCTATGCTTCTAACTCCATTAGGAGCCAATATACCTACTGGACACCAAGTGTCAAGGGGGGCGGCCCAAGAGCCCTCTCGTTTCGCAAGAGAGGCAATACCTAGACCTAATGAATTGGCGATGATTATCATCTGTCTCGCCAACTCCCCTATGTAGGTAGTTTACCATTCGTTATACACCGCCTTCTTCTCTCGTCATCATAAATGCATCATCTTTCCTCATGCCGTCTCCTGGAACGCCACCTTTAAACCCTCAAAATGCGCCTGCTCCTCGACGGCCAATTTCCCCTCGACATCGCTAATAATCGTCAAGATCAGACTAAAGTTCGTGTACAAGAAGCGCTCGCGCTTCCGCTTGTCCGTGCCGAATCCCGTGCTGTATTTGGTGAGGAAGGCCTCTACCTCGTTCCGTAGTCGCCTCATACTCGTGATGACGGGCTCGTCGTCTCCTGCCTCCGTACTCATGGATATGATGCTGTGAAGCAGCTGTCCGAAACGCTGCGTGACGACGTGCGGTGCGGCAGACATCTTGGTATGATCTACCTTCGTGGGCGGACGAGTGGGTAATGCCATGGTGAGCGCGCGGACGGACTCGCAATGTGCGTTCATAACGAATTGTAGGCGCGGCCAGAGGATCATGGCTGTACCGTTTATATATCCGTCAGCGGCCGGGATCTTGCGACGCTGCAGTTCGAACTGGAAGTGCTGATTGAGGCGAATGGAGAGCAGGAGGCCGATGGAATCGTATGTCTCGGATACGAGGTTTTTCGTTAATGTTTGCCCCAGCTGTAATGTCGGTTCGAATATATATGCAAAGTGACGCGAAATCGTGGAGTAGCCAAGGGCGGGCGAGAAGAATGAATCGAGAAAGGTGTATTCTGCTGTCACATTGTCGATGAGCGCAAGATTGAAGTTGCGAAAGGGAACTTCGAGATAGTGCGTGGATTGGTCTTCCTCGGCCAAATAGGAAGAAATTGCGGCTTGATTACTGGTGTGAAGAATGTCGATACGACGGCCTAGATTGAAGGCATCGTGAGGCGGACCAGCGATCTTCGAACTTGAGAGAGCTGCACCTCTGCGCGATGGATCTTCGTTTCCCAAGACATCCAGCTTGTCCAAAGTATGAAGTTTGATTTTGCCGAGAGCATTTTCATAGCGAGAGAATTGATTCGCATAATACCACCTCATCGTATTCATATATGCGAGACATATCTCGTTGGCCAGAGTCGAGTGGTGTTTGTGAAGGAAAGAGAAGAGCTCTTTGAACTTGATGAAGTTCTGTTGCTGGATGATTTGGGCGTTGATATGAGGGGACCGAAGAGCTTTGATTTGGGCGACCAGGAAGTCTCTGATACGCTCGACAGCTTTTTGTACCAACTTCTCTAACAAGGGGCCGAGGTCCTGTAGTCCCTTATTCTGTTCCGTGCTGGACTCGCCCTTCTTATACGCCGAATCTCTCTTGTCGATGTCGTTGAGAGCCTTGACCCATGCCTCATCGATAGGGCCATCCGCTATCTTGGCTACGATAACTGGTGATACGCTGGTTCTCTCCACCGCAGGCCCGAGTCCCCTTTCCACAGCTTTCCGATTTTCGAGCCGAACATTGAGAGCGGCTGACCTCTCCTGAAGGGTCTCAATGTCCGCCGAAACCGTGGCTAGATCGTTTCGAAAACTCGCGAGGTTAGTCTCGACAGATGCCAGGATCTCGTTGCAAGCCTGTATGGACTGATGTAGGTCCTTGAACCTAGTCGTGTCCAGCTCGTCTGATGTTAACTGGCTACCTTCATCGCCTATGATCGCGGGTTCTTCATCCGACAAGGCCAGGCAATGCAGCGACAAGCCGCCAAAGTCGAACACAGCCTGCAGATCTTCTGAGGTTATAGAAGTGGTCAAAGTCCTCGATACCTCGGGCGCCAAGGTAGAAAGAGAGAGGTTCCTGCCAAGAACGGCGGAGAGGACGTCGACAGGATTCGAACCGGGCTGTGGAGTCTGTCTGCCATTGGAACCGGCAGCTCGTCGGGAGGAGGGTAGTAAAGACGAGGATTCGGCGGAGAGTGAGGTGTAAGAGGAAGATCGCGGCGCAAGACCAGGGCGCGACTGTTGCGACGTGATGTACGGGCCGAGACTACTTGATGATCGTTGTAGCGCCGGGGAATATGGGCGAGCCGGTTGAGCTGCTTGCAGGACGGGTTGAGCTGGTGGAGCGGGTTGAGCGGCGGGCGAGGGTGTCGGGCCAGCGAGGCGATCGAGCCACATCTCAGCACTATTGTCCCGACGAGGTCGCGTCACGTAGGTATTGAGGAAAAAGGGATCTGTGTGTACAGAGAAGAATAAGTCATTCTACTCGGTCGCCGGAAGTGCACTCAATCATTCACCGACCCATTGTTGCTATCAAGAGCGTAATGTATGCTTCGCGGGATTCGACGTGGAAGCTGACTACCCTGGACACGGATTACCTACGGATTGCCGGAGTCCGTATGTGAGACGGAATACGGCATACGCACGCACGACTCGGAACGGACAGCGTTGCCAACCTTGGCGCCAACTGTGCAGTTTCGATGAATGATTATGTGAAAGTCGGGGTAGTATAACCGTTTATGCAATAGGATATAAGCTAGACAAATAACCCGTATAATATAGTGGGTCCTGCAGCAAGTTCGACCCAATCGATGCCTGGGGCCCCGCCACGCTAAACTTGCTAAGGCTGTAACCGACCCGGTAAGCTACGGATCCGTACCTCCGTACCTACTATGTACGGAAGATGTAATGCCATCTTTCCGGTAATAAACTCCAATGGGTGCCAATTGCCATTCCGTTTGGTCGTACTTACCTACCAGGCTGTAGTAACTTACTCCGGAATGCCTGCCTGGGTTTTATGATTTGCATCCTACTATAGTCACTGCCTGTAGCAGAAAGAGGTATGGATGGATGAAAAAATGCTTAAAGGGGCATGTGAATCGGTAAGCACGAGGAGGTTGCGATATAGAAGTCTATAAGTACGAGATACGTAGCGCTGACGTCTGGTCTGACGAACAAATTTCAAGACACAGGTCTGTGAAGACGGAATGTGTAGGTATTTCGTAGACGTTTTGAAACCTACGAATTACGGATTACCATACACAACTTACACTCTTCTTAACAAAAATCCGTGTGCCAGGCAAGGCAGAGCAGCATGAAATGCTATGAGGGACCTTGACAATGTACGATTTTCGTAGGTGGTTTCTTGATCCGTACCTACGAAATACTTATCGTCCACCTGCCATATGTAGATAGCGTGAACACCTGATGGCAAAGATCTTACCAGCAAACGGGCATCCTCGATGCAGCTCGCCAGTCTCGCCGAGTCTCGCCTGCGTATAATCCGTACCACCTGCCCATGGATCAGCTGTCTACTCGTTATATACGGAATAGCGACCTTTATAGATGCGTGTTCCTACCTACATCTGTTTCCGTACCTACCTACATAGTACATACGTTACTACGCATCTAATCCGTACTGTAGGGTCTACAAATGTAGGTACGCAGGCGTGAATCCACCGGCATGATACTCGTACCAGTCCCTGTCCCTATCGGCAATTCATATTGCCCATCACCACTTAGATGGTAGATTTTCTACGAAATATAGAAGACCGTATTCCGTATTGTACGTTGAACTCCGTGGATAATTTCAACTCAGAGTTACGAGACCTACCCCGCCAAATACTTCGACCAGCACCTACCTAGCCTTCGGTTATCTATCGCACCTCTTGCCAGGTACGCCGGCAGACCCTACCTATTCCGTAGGATGGATTACGGATTATCGTACCTACTCGCACACGTTAAAGTTTGTCGATTGGTTACCACCGGAGTTTTGAAACAAATAGGTACCTAGATAAGTATAGCTCGAATGAAGTAAAATTTACCCTGGCGCATAGAACGCTGTGACGCTAAACCTCGCAAGGTATGAGTAGATACATGCATCTCACGCTACGCCGTCCCGAGATACGAGAAGGACCTGGCACATAAGCAGAGCACTGAAGTATCTGAAGCGCTAGTGTAGGTCCTCCATGTACACGGTTCGTCCGGCGAGGAGATCTGTGTCCGCCGCGCACCTACAGAAGCCCTAGCGCCGTAGAATAAGCGTGAATAGTGACGCTAGCCTGCGCGTAGTTGAAAATTCACTGCCAGGTTTTTGCTAACGGTCCTGCTAGGAGCAAGAAAAAATGAGTTCGGCGAATCAGGGACAGGCCTGGGAAAGTCCGCTTCTGTGGAGGGAAAATGTCTAGCCTAAGAGGAAGGGAAAAAAAAAAAAAGAAAATTCACCCCAAAAAAAGAGCCCCGTCTACCCTATCATGTCTCTGGCCCCCTCTCAGAGTCTCTCTCTACCTTATCCTACTTTCTTGACAAGCCCAGATCTCATCTGAGAGTCTCCCACACAACTACTTCCACTTTATTCCTCTTCCCTCTGGGTCATCATCGTCAACCTACCTAAATTCTCTTCTCCCGTACCTATTCTTACCCGTGACCGCACGACATCTTCCACCATGGCTGACGAGGTGAGTACGCTCGAAATGCTGCATCTCTTTTCTGCCGGAATGCTGTCGACGTCCTCCATGTTGATTGTTGATCGTTGGTCGTTGATCGTGACCATCATGGCCACCCCGCATTGTATCACGAATTCTGTATCCCCCGCTATGCCATGCTAGAATGGAAGGCCGGCGGTCTCTCCATGCGCACGAATGATCTGTTTCTGCCTCTTATTTTGCGCCTCGTGCTATCGGCTAGTGCTTGCCCACCGGTCATCGCCGAATGGTCCTCAAGGTGGCCGACAGCCGTCATTGCGATACTGGCAATTATGTTGGAATTTTGTTTTGTTTTTTTTCTTCCTCTCCCATACTGACGTTCGTCTCTTCTAGGAACACAACCACGACTTCTCCGGCGCCCAGGCCGAGACCTCTCTTACCACCCCCCAGCAATGTTCTTCTCTCCGCAAGAACGGATTCGTCGTCCTGAAGGGCCACCCTTGCCGCATTGTTGACATGTCTACCTCCAAGACTGGCAAGCACGGTCACGCCAAGGTCCACCTTGTCGGTGTTGATATCTTCACTGACAAGAAGTACGAAGAGCTTTGCCCTTCTACTCACAACATGGAGGTTCCCACCATCGTTACCACCACTTACACTCTGGTGCGTCCACCAAAATTTTCTCTGTCTACGCTCGTGTCTGTGAAGCTGACAGGATGTGATTTAGGACTACGCCGATGATGAAATTCTCCACCTTCAGCTCGACGGTGTCCCCAAGGAGGACATCAGAGTCCCCGATGGTGCTCTTGGTGAGGAGCTCAAGAAGCTCCTCGACGACCAGGGAGAGCCCCTCCCTGAGACCTACGTTAGTAAGTATAAACGTGACTTCTCGAGCCATTCTATACATGCGCTTACGATTTGCAGACGTCACCGTCAAGAAGGCTATGGGTGAGGAGCACGCCGTCGAATTCAAGGCTATGGCGTTCTAAGCGACTGAATTTTTTCTCTACGGATGACGGTTGATGAATGGGCACGGGTATGGGCAAAGGGCCGACGTTTATAAGTCGGCTCTTTTGACAGGACATGCTGGGGCGGATGCTCCAGGGTCCTGAAGGTCAAGGGCAGCTTGCCGGTTTCTGGCCGTGACTTGAGAAGGTTAGATATAGGCGGGACATGGTGCGTCGAGCGGAAGACGTGGAATATGCACCAGTTACCAGCAATGTCTCTCACTTTGACGCGCGATTACACCTAAATACGCCCAATACAGTGTTCATTCTCAGGAGCCACAATGGTGAATCTCATGGGCCCCAGCGCCAGATCAACAAGTTGTTGTCCCCGTGCTTGACTCGAATGTTGCGCATCAGCTCATAATGCAGATAATTACTCGTTGCTGCTGCTGCCAATTCATGCGATATGGACGTGCCTATCTTCTACCCATCTTCTATGCACTTGTGTCAGAGGCTCCGATAGCACGCACAATGTAGGTAACCCGTCACTCGTAGCTCCTCTGTATTTCGTAGAGATGCTTGCTGTTGGTGCTATGGATACCTAGCCTCCTTGCTCGACGGCGCGCAACTAGGGGCGATCAGCAATTCAGAGAAGTGTTTCGGCAGTTTCAGAGTCGGATTATTTGGCGACTTTACGAAATACGTCCTACCTCCTAACTGAGCAGGCTCCGTTACGGACAATGGTCATTGATCTAGGTATATTCCGTATTCCGTATTCCGTACATGGCCATAGTAACAGAAAGACTCGAGATACCTATCAGATCGTGAGATATAATGTGGCGACACATCGTGCGTGATCACCGAATCACGTTATAAAATGGAATCCATTGGTCGAGCCCCCATGCAATGTCGTCAACGGCGTTGGTCGGCCTTGTTTTTGCAAATAAAAATAGTAAACACGCCCGGTATGACAGACGGGCTCGGGTTCGGACCGAGCAAAGGACGGCGGGATTAGTGAAAGTCATCTTTTATATGTAAGTCGAGGTTCGTCTGGGATTGTGATTGCCGATATTGCTGTCATCGAGTCTGGGCAGCTTGAACATGCCCTCTTCTTTTTCTATCTGTATACATTTGTATGTAGGTACAAGTACATATTCCGTGCCTGGATTGTTTTTCTAAAATGTGATTGTTCATATTTTTTGTGTCTTTTTCTGTCCGGACAGAAAATGAGAAGTGATGCGGATCTTGCTAAAAACAGGTACCAAAAACGCCATGGGCGCGGTTTCTCCCGATAGCGACTATCGATGAACATCATTCATTTATACAACCACCGCCACCAGTCTTCCGTTCGTCGCAGGCAGGCCAACGACGCTCCTTACAACTCACAATAACAACAATCTCAGAGCCTGTAGGGTAGCTTCTACGCAGGCCGTACGGAATACTCATGCGTTTTCATTTATACGGTGGATATCGGAGCATGAGAAGCAGTATTTGAGAGGACAAGATCTGGGTTACTGAGTCGGGACCAGAACGACCAGCACGATGGCAGGAACAAAATACCACAAATTTCGCGGCGGCGAGCGCTGCGACGAGTGCGGTACGCGCCACTGGTTCGCGCAGGACGCGATTCGCTACTGCAAGAACGGACACCGCCTCGAGGGCTTCGCCAATCACGAGCAGGACGAGGATGCCTTCGGCAAGCAGGGTAAGGTGTCGCGGAAGAAGAAGGAGGCGCGCAGCAAGGTCGCCATGAAGCTCTCGGGCGACGAGGGCCACGAGCTCTACCTCGAGGCCCTCCAGCTCATCCTCATCCGCCAGGTGCGCTGGCTCGTCGACCACCAGGGCTTCCCGGAGGACTTCACCGAGCTCGTGAGGGCGCTGTGGACGCTGCGCGTGCGCAATCTGCCGCTGAGAGAGCGCGGGAGGGGCTCTGCTTCTGATCGGTTGGGGTATGAATCCGATAGTGTCATGTTTAGCTCCCAGAGCGATACGGCGGAGTCCTCGGATCTCGACCTCTCGGATGCGACGTCGGCTACGTGGGCGCCGGATTCGACGAAGCGGTGGAAGACGCCGAGGCCGATTGATACGGTTGGGTTGTGCTGTCTTGCGTGCATGATCAAACGGTTACCAGTCACGGCGAGGGATTTCCAGGTCTGGATACAGAGGGGAGATATAGAACTTCTCAATGCCGTAGGTCTTGCTTCTTGTCATGGGTATATGAGAATGAGAAAAGGAATATGGATGCTGATATGTCACAGCTCAACAACTTGCCGCGTAATGTGCGAGATCGTTTGCCTGCCGAGTATCATAATGCTCTTCAGGTGAAAGACCATCTCGTGGTCGGGCGTCTACAGAATACGATCCAGCGCCTTGTCACATCGTTCAAGTTCAACTTCGACATGATAACTCCGCCCTTGAACTACGTCCCCGTGATGATTCGCTTCATTACTGACTTAGTCTTACCAAGTTCGTATTGCCCCCTTTCCCTATAACAAATCACTTCAGTACACTAACACAAGAAAAGTTGAGATATACATCACAGCAAAATGCATAGCCGAGATTCTCAAACTGGACTTCACTTATCCTGTCGGTGGCCGGCAGCTTCGCACAATGACCAACCCGGAAGTTCAGATCACTTGTCTCGTTCTCGTCTCCACGAAGCTTCTGTATTCTCTCGACGACATCGAGCGGCCTCCAGTCCACCCGGATGACCCACGGCAGCTGAAGTTTGACTGGAAGGCCTGGCAAGAGGTCGTGGCCGAGAAAGCAGAGGAAAATCATGCACGACTGGTGCGTGGGGAGGAGTACATGGTCACGGCGAACGATGCCCTGAATATGGAGCCGTCCAAGTTGGATGACTACATGAATTGGTTCGAGGCGATATGGTTGAATGATTCCCAGCCTAACAGTACGTTACCTCATCTCCTTCGCCCCTATTTCTTTAAAAACTAACATGGCTGCTAGCAACTGAACGCATACGGAAACTCTTCGTGCAACCGGGTCCGGATGCCTCGCAGAAAACGAAGAAAGACGAAGCCCACGATTCGGAAGATCGAAGCGGGCACGTTATCAAACAATACGAGGAACTTAACCACTGGCTACGCTACAGACATCCCATCCCAGAAGACGAGCAGATACACTCTGGAAACCTCTGTCCCGTCTGGCGTACCGAAAACGACCTACCGGACGTTGCGAGGGTCCTGTATAAGAAAGCGGCGGTGCTGGCTGCGTTGCCGCTAATGACGGTCATTCGGGGTGCGACGCAGATTGAGAAGCAGTTGGAGTACTGGTGTATCAGGCAGGGGAAGGCGAAGAAGAATGGCCGTGTGGGTATGAGGAATGGAAACTGGAAGGGGAAGGCTGTGCAGCGGGAGGTGAGTGATGATCATAGTAGCGACGAGGATTTCGTGCTTTGATTCGTAACTGTGCCACTCGGAGATGGGGATGAGCATGATTGCGTTTCTGTAGAGATAGACAGGCGACTCCTTGGGTTCAGCCATTATGGATATCACTTATACTAGATTGTGAGTCATTGAACGACCTCGTTCTCGCATCAAGCAACTGCGATTTTGCCAGCGACGGGTTCATGATCGGCTGCTTCGTATTATGATTTCACAGGTGTTACTACAAGTATGAGATGAAGACGGCTGAAACCAAAACCTGAATCTTCAGTAACTCATAGACATGGATGTAGTAGTATCACGAATGTGAAGCTGGTGGCTCAAGTAGGGGTTGACCTATGCCACCTCATAGTGTCAGAGTGAGTGACATCAGGACAAACTTGCAGTGTGTATGGAAGTCGATGACGATATTTAAATTATTCAAAAAGACTGAGAAAGAAAAAGATCTTGTGATATCTCTGAGAGCACGTAGGAAGAATTTGCAACTGTATCCAGGGGCAGTAGATGTTGAAACTCAGGAGGTCTGTTGTGGATTGGTGCCATGTTGATTGGAACACTGATGATTCCCAGAAAATCCCCAAGTAATAGAAGGATGGACACGACGAAAAAATACCATTTATTGTATCAAGAGCGTTACGAGTAGAAATAATCCGGCGTTGGACATGAGCCGTATAAAACGGTCATTCTATCTGTTTTCAATTCGCAAAACATAACAGAATTATTGCGATTCAGACAAAATCAAAATATGAATCAAATGAAGGACCCCGATTCTAGAGAACGAATATCATTTAAACAGTATAACAATGATGCATAGACCGAAGCGTGCATTTAAGCGCAAATTGCCGGATGCAAACCTTATCGATTAGCGTTCGCCACAAGCGAGCCCCTGGCAGCAGCTGGCCAACAATTGGCAGCGCGCACACTCCAAACCCCCCACCACCATTGACTACCATCGTTTTCGCCTTGGCCTTCAATTTTCGAGAACCGCTACTATCTCGACAACAACCACGAAGAACAGCAGCCAAAAGTACGAAGCCCCCAACCCATCGTCGTCGCGTCTCGCGCCTCTTCAGATCATGATATCTGATCAGAGGAAGCAAATCACGATAATGTGCTGACCGTTGTTTCCCCATGTATAGTGCAGATCTTCGTCAAGACCCTGACGGGCAAGACCATCACCCTTGAGGTCGAGTCCTCCGACACCATCGACAATGTGAAGTCCAAGATCCAGGACAAGGAGGGTATTCCTCCGGACCAGCAGCGTCTCATCTTCGCTGGCAAGCAGCTCGAGGATGGCCGGACACTCTCCGACTACAACATCCAGAAGGTTCGTGCGATCCCGACCCCAGAGAAACGACCCGTGCGCTCGGCCGAAGTGAAGCGAGAAGGAACACGACTCGATGGATGCACGCGATCACAGAGGCCGAGCGCGACTGGCGTCGCATGACGATGTTCTTGGTGCCGTTGCTAACGTCGGATTCAATCATATAGGAGTCTACTCTCCACCTCGTCCTCAGACTCCGTGGTGGTATCATTGAGCCCAGTTTGAAGGCTCTTGCCTCCAAGTTCAACTGCGGTTCGTATTATCCGAATATCCTCACCTTCGAGACTCTGCTTGCTAATAAATTCCACAGAGAAGATGATCTGCCGCAAGTGCTAGTACGTAGCCATCCACAACCCATACTCACCGATCACCATCGTCAACATACGACCTCTCCCCCAAAATTCCGAATACCCGCTACGAAATCATAGACGTAAACTAACCTCTTTTCTCTCTCTCTAGCGCTCGTCTCCCTCCCCGTGCCACCAACTGCCGCAAGAAGAAGTGCGGTCACACCAACCAGCTCCGCCCCAAGAAGAAGCTCAAATAAACGAATCGCCAAACCCTCTATACTCGGCGTATCTCGGGGACCTGGTTTTCAATTTGTCTGCTGCATCGCCCCGGCTTCGAGAGCGCCGCCGACGGGAGGGCGCAGAAAAAGAAGCGACAGGGAGAAAAGAAACAAAAAAACCCTGGCAAACGTTTATGGGTTGGGGTTGCACACACTCACACTCACACTCACCCCTGTGGTGTTTGGTAAAGGAGAAGGCGTATGGATTTATTGCTGTTGCACTTTCTGAAGGGAAAATTTCGCGCATGGCATTAGTCTAGTTCTGAAACGATCACAATCAGAATAGATACCACACATGAACAAATATTTCTGCGTACCCAACGTGTGTTTTTTTTGCATCTTGTGGAAGAAGGGCTCGTGCGTCGTATCAGATAATATGGGCAGTCTATGAGGCGGTGTATGGACTCATGAGCTCTATCACTGGCGAGCATCATGAGAAGATATCTACAGTCAAGATGCTTGATGGAGTTTGTCAAATTGCTATGAAAGCGAAAACGGGTATCTCACGCCTCCAGCCCTAAAGTCACAGAATCCACCCGCAGAAAGAATCGTCCAGTTCGCCCGACATTATTCAATGCCAAGAACGTGTTTCGACACATCTAGTTTATGAACTTATGTGTACATAGTTTGATGTGCCCTCTGTGACAACTCCGAAGAAGCACATATCCGCGTAAAGTAATTCGAGATGACTTAGGCCTTCTTGCGACCTCCTTTGACGCGACCGCGGCCTCGGCCTCTGCCGCGTCCACCACGGCTCGAGCGAGCAGCAGGCGCCTCTTCCTCTTCTTCCTCCTCGCTACTGTCTTCCTCTTCATCGTCATCTTCCTCCTCCTCCTCATCGTCCTCGTCTTCAGATTCGGCATTCTCAGCCTTTCCTTTTGCGGGTGCCCGCTTCTTGCTTCTCGCGCGCCTGGCACCCCGGACTACAGGACTACTGTTGCCCGCGGTGTCCAGGTCAGAGTCATCCGCAATACTATTGCGTCTGGTCTTCGTCGCGACACTACCAGCGACACTACCAGCATCCGTATCGCGACGTCTACGCTTCCGCGCCGCCTTCTTCGATGCGCTCGCATGCTCGTCCTCGGAATCCGTCCAATTGTCCGGCTCGTTCTCGTTAGCAGCGGCGCGCGCCCACATAGCATCGTGGAACTCGGCGGCGGGCAATTCGAAGTCCTTGTAGAGCTCCTCGGGCGCCTCTTCTCCGCCGAGGGAGCGGACGTAGTCGAAGGAGTTATCGCGCTCATCGATCATATCCATGTCGAAGAATTGACGCAGCTTTTGCCAGATGCCTGGGATGCGGGTGTGTGTCTCGATGCGGGGATCGAAGCCGTGGTTTCGAAGGTGCTCCGAGATAGCAATCATGCGAAAATGCTTGTGCATGCCTGAAAGTGTCAATAACTTGGGTGATGACTGAGAAGTGCGTGTAAAGTTGTTGCAAAAACGTACCAGAGGGCTTCCATCTCATGATCGCTTTGAAAAGCGACGATGTCTGATCCTCGGTCCAGAGGTCCTGCAAGATCTCCTCCTCAGTCGGTAGGTTCTGTTTGATAGCAGCCGGTGTGTCGGCGGCACGGGGAGTCTCGGACTGCTTGGGGGTGTCGACATCCATAGAGGTATTCTCCTCGTCCTGGGCGGACGCCTTTGGCGTCATGCCTTCCGACAGGACTTTGGACTTGCGTCGCGGCGCCATCGTGACAATCGCCGACTATCCACACTGAATCGAGGTATTGGACAATAGATACTGGTATTGATAGTCAATGGACGTTTTAGTAGCCCACCAGTATCATAATGATGGAGGATCTTCAAGAGTATCCGATCATGTGAAAGTGGGATGCAGATTCATACGGAATCCTGCAGAATGTTGTTTGGTTGAAAGTTGAGCTGAGCAAAACGAGCGATCGATCGACTTATTGTACGTGGTAGTAACTGGCCCAAACAGCAAACGAATTGGGAAGCTTCGACCGTCGAAAATGTAGGACGAAGCTGCTGGCTTGGGCCATGACGTTGGTTTGGTGTTGTAGCGTGCCTGCCGGTAATAATTGAAAGCTTCAGGTGAAGCTTCCACGAGCTGAAGTGGTTACTGCAGCTGCTGCTGGAGAAGCTAGTACAGTACTCTAGGTGCTACGAGCACTGTAATGTACTGTATGTGGCTAAGCTTCGTGGCTGGAATCTCTTGCACCTTTGAGTGTGGCGTTTGCCCATTCAAGACCTCAAGCTGCGCCACATATCCGGTGCTACACCTTCCATTGTCACGTCTTGCACTGGGATGAGCCCTCTCCCTAAAAACAATTAATTGAAAGGATGCCGTTTTATGACGGCCTCTCGAGACCATGGCAGAAGAGGACTCTGCTAATGTTTTCGCATTCCCGGACTTCAGTCTATCCACAAAATGGCTGAACTTATCGCGCGGCGACCTATTCTTCAATCTGGATGTGGAAGCAACCAATGACCGGAATCCTCACCACATCCTCGAGCCAGAGCGGTCTTCAACATCGGGTGGTGGATTCTTCGCAATTCCCGATGGATTGGCGCCATTAGAGCCGCGCGGTCAGGATGAAAGTAACGAAGAAAGTCGCGAAATCGTGGAGCCGCTTCACGACATCGCGCTCCCTGATCTGGATATCATAGATGAGCTATGGTACACCGATCCAGATCGACCTGCTCCCAAGGCAGAGTACAAGACATGGGAGGGCTTTGACTTTCCGGAAATTCCACATTCAGCTCCTCTCTTCCTATCAGAAGCTGGCCCGTCGATATATGACACGGCAATTATGGACGAAGATGATCCACTCAATTTTAACAATGTCGATCATCTCGTCGTGAAAAGCAATCCGTATCTCGCCGCGCTGGTTGCTGTCGCGCTTGGAAGGGGGTCGGTTTTCTTCAAATGGGATGATACCAAGGACGCGTTCATACCGGTGGTGGCCAAGATGAGAATTTCAGGCTACTCTACTGAAGTTCTTCAGGGACTTCAGCAGGACTGTCTGCGATCTGGAACAATGACGCGTCGTTCATCGAGATTTGTACAGCATACGTACAGAACACGACCTAGTGCCGTCAGGGTGGCCTTGGCTACAGTCGTCGATCATATTCTGCTCGCCATTCAACAGAAATTTGGCGAGCGTGGCCAACAAGTGAAGTCCCTGCTACAGCTACAGTCGCTAGTTATTCCTGTCCACAGCATACTGTGTTTTCTTCAAGACATCGTTGAGGCAGTATGCAGGAAGACCAGCGATGAAGAGGCAATATCTGAAGTATTCAGACAAGCCGAGCGCATAGGAGACGATAGTACGTTCCTCGGCGCTCTCATGTGCGAGGTCTTATCACGGGTTGCAAAACCTTGGGTGGAATTCACCGAGAAATGGATTGGAGTAAAAGGGGAAGAAGGGTTCCCCTTGACCAAAGATGGGCCGGGAAAGAGTTTTGCCAAGGTCCGCGACATCGCCAAGGTGGACGACCTGGGATTTGAATTCGAAGAGCGCGATTACGTTCTCGATGAAACCTGCATGCCGTCCTTCATTCCGTCCGACATTGCCCTGGTGATGTTTGAGACTGGCAGGAATTTGCGGCTACTTCGCACGCATCACCCGGAGCATCCTCTATGTCATATCTATGACATTGTCTTTCCGCCTGGAATAAAATGGTTATTTGACTGGAAGTCTGTCGAAGATGCGCGTATTGAGGTGGAAAAGTACGAAGCGGCCGTACTGCAAAAGCTATATTCCAAGTCTCCTGAGGGTATCGCACACTCAGAAACCGAGGCCAGCCCTGCTGGCGAAGAGCAAAGAGTATCACTCCAAGGCATCCTGCAAGTGTTTGGCAATGATGGTTCTCAACTTGAGAGTCAACTTCTGGCATCAATCCAGGCACTAAATCAAGCGCCGGCCATCGGGGCCCCTCAGGATACACTCTCGACGTTGCTGAAAGATAGTCTGTTTTCTCAGGACAGCAAGCTTCTAACAGTCGGTCTTGATCGTGATCTACACTGGTCACTTGTCCCGTTGCATTCGTTTGGGTCACTTGTTACTGCACAGGCACGGCTCATCAACCGGGAATATATGAAGCTCCTGTTTAACGTACATGGCCTCAGAGAACATGTACATATTCAAAAGGAGTTCCAACTCCTTGGGAATGGCATGTTCTGCAGTCGGTTATCCCACGCGCTATTTGACCCAGATCTCGAGACTGCCGAACGAAAGGCCGGTGTTGCCCTTAATGGTGGCATCATGGGCCTTCGTTTGAACGGAAGAGAGACTTGGCCACCTGCAAGCTCAGAACTACGCCTAGCACTAATGGGCATTCTCACTGAGACCTACATGCCCCTTAAACCCCGAAAATCGTCCCATTCGTTAAGAACCGAGATGTCTGATCTTCCTGGTGATCTCAGCTTCGCTCTCCGCGACCTCTCGCCTGAGGAGATTGAGAAGTGCATGGATCCAACTTCTCTTGAAGCGCTTGATTTCCTACGGCTAGCCTACAAGACGCCCGCTCCACTCTCACCCATTATAACGCCGGTGATCTTGGTCAAATACGATAAAATATTCAAGCTCCTCATTCGCGTTCTTCGAATGTTGTATGTCGTCGGCCAGCTGTTCCGCGACACAACTAAGATGCTACGTCGAGATCAGGAGCTAGATAATGTGTGGCTTCGCTTCCGGTTTGAGGCCCAACATTTCGTACAGAGCATGGCCGCCTATTTCTTCGACACAGGCATACAGATACCGTGGCTAGAATTTGAAAGATATCTTGACGCAGTTGAGTCCACGTTGGAACAAGTCGGTATTGATTCCATGGGCACACGAGTGGTGAGTCCAGACGAAGTGCGGGAAGAACATGAGAAGATGCTCGATCGCATCATGAATACGCTACTGCTTCGAAAGAGGCAACAGCCCGTCATGGCACTCGTTGAAGAGATCTTCAACTTGATCCTTAAGTTCTCCCGTCAGGTACAACTAGAGGTGAGCGGGAAGGTGGAAGAGAATGCCAGTAGGGTTATCATCCAGGATCTCTACCGAGTATTCAGGAAGAGAGTGGAAGTTCTCGTCACGGTTTGCCATGGTCTCAGTGAAAGGGGTGGGACTACAGGCAGAGATAGAAGACAGGACTTGATGGCTGATGATGTGCCGCGAAGTGATGGCAGCAAGGCCGAGAATATGGTGGACAGGCTTCTGGCTAGCCTGGACATGTTAGGGCATTACTCTCGTCCTAGGTTTTGATTCGATGTTGATTGTTGTTAGTGATACCCCCATACGGAATATTAAAGATGGTAATAAACTGGGAAAGAGAATGATTTGACTGAATCAGTGCTACGCTTGCTTGTGTGATGGATGTCTCTGATATTTTATATTCATCTTACCTGAAACTTGTACTCTGAATCTGTGGTGCAGCGCATGACAACCTTGACTCAAGGGTAAAAGGGGGGAGGTGTTACCGTAAACAATCCGTATTCTATCTCCGTAATCCGTATGGGATACGATACAAAGGCGGTTGCCCCGCATCGCGCTCTCCAGCGCGTTCTAGTTGCCTGTGGAACCCCACCAAATATTTTGGTTTCACTGGCGACGGTGTATTCCTAGGCGACTGCTACAACTTCCCTCCCTACAACCACCACTCCGATCCTTGACACAGCCGCGATACGACGTCGTCAAGGCCCAGCATGGCTTCGTCAGGAAGAAACCTCACCTTGACGGAGGAATTGGAGAGACTGGAGCAGTCAATTACACTTACGCTGCAGGGTAAGTAAATAAATGCATCTATTTCCCTTGTTGATGGAGATCTACACAGTGGACTGACGTTGTTGCTTCTAGAAATCGACCACAACTTTAGTAAAGCTCACCGTATCGTCACAACCAGCATTCTTCCACTCGTCGAGCAGTATGGCGAGCATTCGAACAAAGTGTGGGAGTCTTCCAAGGTCAGTAGAACATGGAAAATGTCCCGCGCCAATTCGGACGCATAGCTAAACGTCCAAACCGTCTAGTTCTGGAAACAATTCTTCGAGGCTTCTGCGAACGTGTCGCTCTCCGGATACGAAGAACTAGCAGGCGAAGGTGAAACGACTGCGGCCGAGGGAACAAGCGTCGACGACAGCACATCCGAGCTCCACACGGCGCAAGTCGACGTTACCGCCGAGTCGTCTGAATTCCAGGATCACCAGCAACCGATGATCGACGATGATACTTCCATTCTCGACGCCACGATCTCTGGCAGCACGCCTCGCCTCAACGTTACGAAGGCCATGCAGGCGCAATTCGCCGACTTCGGTTCACCTTACCAAGCGCTACGCCGCGAACTCAAGGGCGACAAGGGGGTCTTTAAGGATGATCTCATCGCCGATAAGGACAGCGACGATTTCAGCGACGAAGACGATGGCCTTGCGCTCCTCCCTCGGTCCTCGCGACTACCCGATATGTCCATGACGCCGCGGACGACGGCGCTGTTCGAGGATGCTTCGCCAGAGCGGAAGTCCAAGGACCCGCTGTTGCACCGCGTCCTGGACAAGACTTACAGAGTGCAGGCGACGCCGATGAAGTCTATAGTCTCCACAGAACAGTTCCGCGGTCGCCCGACTGCTACAAAGATCTCGGAGGAACTTGAAGCGGACAGAACGCGCCGCGCGCTCTGGGCCGACAGTCCTACGAGCTCGCCCGAGATGGCCGTGCCCAAGCTGCGGAGCGATCTGTACAGCATGCCGTCGGAGAAGATGCCGCGTCGCCATGTTAGTAACACGTTGACCGCGGCCCCGACACCTGGAGTTAGCGTACAGACGCCGGCTACGTCGAAGAGGCGGGATATCTTTGCGGAGGTGCGCAGTAATAAGGATTCGAAGGGCAAGGGTAAGGACGTGGATGAGCTTCAGTGGGACAGTGACGACGACATTGAGAACGATAGCTTCTTTGGCGGCATGAGCCCGCCGAAGACTATCCAGTTCGTGCTTCCTCCTAGCAAGCTTTTGCAGACGCCGGGTAAGTGCATTTATATCCTTCCTGAGTTTTGGATATGGCTAATAGGAATTCATAGCTCGCGAGGCCAGTCGTCGCATTGTGGACGATATCCTCATCACAGCTGGTGAGGCGCCGGAGTTGGAGGACGAGTACAGCCCTTCCCTTGTCAAGGTCAACCACGATATTCTCGATGATAGTTTCTAAGCTGTTGCGGTTGAACTACGTGGCAACGGCACATGGACTGTCAGAGCATGGGGAGTTACGTATGAATAACCGGCGTCATGAGTTGCTTTAGCTGAGAAGTTTGCTATCTGTATCTCAGACAGAATTAATGAGGAACACAGAGAATGAATACGAGATACCCCTTTTATACTGTAAACTGAGTCTTTTCTATTGGTTTCTTCGTTTGTCATTCGATCTCACTAGATAGGACGTTCACGATGTCTATCTCTAACCTCTGCCATACTAGTACCTACCTATCACATTACTGTAACCATGGCAACAATACGCTGTTGAAGCCGTATTGAGTTGTTAAGCCTTCATCAAGATGTTCCCTGACCTTGAAACAGGGAACGATACACAGTCTCAGGAGAGTATGGCATATCGTGAGCTCTCTCCACAGAGTGTTCCATTGCTCAGTAACACGCCTCGTCTGAACGTCCGTCGCGTTGTACTGACGTGCATGAACACACGGCCTGTGATTCATGGTGTTTCTCCATTAAGGGGCAGATAGACCTCAATGTCACTCATAGCGACGCCTTGAGCGACCTTAGGCGATATAAAATCGTCCCTTCGTCACACCACGAAATTATACAGAGTCAATCATCAATACTTCAATGCGCATGACTACCTACAACAAACCTGAGGCCATCTACGAACATGAATAAAATCTCAAAGCTGGCAGTAGCACGTGTCAGATATTGGTGTACAGAAAAAGTAAAGCTGACGCGCCACAGCCGCCGTCCTCACTATTCTTATCAGTGGACAAAGAAAACGGGAACATCATCATCAGCCTACTCGTAAGTGAACATGACACGGGAATTAAAAGATCCAGGTCCAGGTCCAGGTACAGATTCGCAGAAAAGCTGTCAAGGGTACCCGGTACCGGCGGCTCGGGTTCGCGCGGACTCGGATGAGGATTCCCCGCGTTTATGTCGTATTCGTATTCGAATTTAGTTTTCTTTTTTTGGGGTTGCTGCTTGTTGTTGTTGTTGCAGCGTTTGAACGCTTCTGCATGATTGGTCCTTGGCGAGAGAAATACTTCGCTGAGTGGGAGGGAGAGAGAGAAAGATGGCACCATTGGCTTTGCTTATTCGTTTATATCAGGTCATTTGAACTGAATGAAGTTACGAATTGTGAATGTACGAAGTACTGGAGAAGTATCGTGATATTCTTTTGCGATTGGGACCGGCTTGACGAGTGGATGGTACTGGAATCCCTACGGAATACAGACTGGAATTCCCCATATGCGGACAACCGATCTCAGATGGGAATGGATCTGGTACCTGTTCCGTACCCACGGCGTATCTGGAGTGGAGAGGGCACTTTAAGTACGAATACAAGGACCTTGTGGGTTACGTGTATCGTCGTCGACCCGGTTCAGCAGTTGATCGATTCATCTTGGTCCTGAAACCATCCCATGGAGTTGATGCCGCAGTGCACCGGCATCGTTGTCCCGAGACATTCTACGATACTTCACAGGCTCATTCCATAACAAATCCGTATGAAGAAACCGTAATCCGTATTTCGGATTGACATCCTAAATCCGTTTTCTCCGTCGGCTGCATTGAGCCGATGCGCTGCAATAACACCTCGGCTCCCCTGTCAGATCCAATCGCAGCATCGCTTCCTGCCCATCATGAAAATCCCCCGTCTCGTCGTACCTGTTACATTGCAGTGATACTTCGTATCACAATCTTAAATCTCACAGAAGACAGAGAAGATACCCGATGATACAGATAAGGAGACATCAGAACCACTCCACCAACGTACCACCTGGCACCAGATACAAGGAACGCTACGGAAAATGGGCATAGCTCTGTGGACGCGGTGGAGGTAGCAAGGTGAGATTCCGTACATGGTACTTTCGTAGCTGCCAAGACGCCTAGCCAATCAGGTATCTTGTCTGTACCTGTTAATCCGGAGATGGGAACGCCTATATTTGCATATGGAAACGGAGTGTCCAAAATCGTTGTACGTTTTATGCCGACTCTTGACTGCTACACGAATGTTCACCGTTATTAACGACTCCAGGGCACAACAGTTACACCAACGACGCGAACCACAACAATGTTGGCGCTGTGATTGTGGCAGAATATCCTCCCTGGTGATCCATAATCCGTTGAAAAAGAAGAAAGAGAGCCCTGAAATTTGACGTATTATTTCTGTAGGCGCACTATCTTAGTAGCGTAGACGCTTAATAATTAGCTTGGCCAGCTACGGATTAGTCTCCGCGCCGGCTCGCTGGTGGTACCAATCGTACCTGCTTCGGACTCAGGTGAACTGTTCTTTTTTTTTTCTGGTTGCCCAGCTATAATATTAGGAGCGGCGGAGGAAGAATTACGGGAAGCTAACACCCAAACACCAACACCTTACCACCTCTCCGTATTCCGTGCCATACCTACGACTTCTTCACCACAGAAGGACAGGTGCGGATCACGGCTTTTTGGTACCAATTCGATACTTCCCTTTCTCTGGAGACTGCATTGGACTTAATCGCTAGCTCTTCTTGTCCATAAGACTCTGGTAAGTGAAGCACTCCAGCTCGTACTCGTGGTCTACCTATACCGAGTCGTATTCCTTCACTCTCTCTCACACACTCTCCCTCTCTTTAATCCATATTCCTCCCTTCGAAACACGGAATAGGGAATATTCTTCTTGTCTCCATATTCTCGTTTCTTCACCGAGTTATCACCAATCGCCTAACAACAAATATCTGACGTCGATTCTCACAGCCATTTGTGTGCGCCCTGGTCGGCTACTCAAACGGCCATGGCTACCAACGCCAACTTCACGTCGCCTCTGGCCAACGCGATCCCCTCTGCGGGTTCCTTTGCGCCTCAACTCGAGATCGTCGTCGACGCCATAACGAACGCCAGTCTGCTCACCTGGTTCTTCACTCTCCTCGCCATTGCTGTCGCCTATGATCAGAGTATGTCGCCCAGACAGTCCAGACTATAAGCCAATGCTCTTTGCCTAACGAATTCTGCTCGACAGTCAGCTATTTAATACAGAAGGGCTCCATTGTCGGCCCTGCTTTCAAGGAACCCTTCATTGGCCCCTTCCTGCAGTCCCTCAACCCCAAGTTCGAGGAGTATATGCAGAAATGGCAGAGCGGCCCTCTCAGCTGTGTCTCTGTCTTCCACAAGTACGTTGTGTTCGTGTTCTTCTCTGCCACGGTGCCGATCGCTCATGATTTGCGTCTTCAGATTCGTTGTTATCGCTTCCACTCGTGACCTTGCCCGCAAGGTCTTCAACGCTCCCCAATACGTCAAGCCCTGCGTTGTCGATATTGCTACCAAGATTCTCGGTGAGGACAGCTGGGTCTTCATGGACGGCAAGGACCATGTCGACTACCGCAAGGGTCTGAACAACCTGTTCACTCGCAAGGCGCTTGAGTGCTACCTCCCCGGCCAGGAAGCCGAGTACAAGCGCTACTTCGAGATGTTCCTGCAGATCACCAAGGATGCCGGCGGCAAGCCCATTCCCTTCATGCACAACTTCCGCGAACTCATGTGCGCCGTCTCGCTGCGAACGTTTGCCGGCTACTACATGGCCGACTCCGCGATCAAGAAGATTGCCGATGACTACTACCTCGTCACCGCCGCCCTCGACCTCGTCAACTTCCCCATCATCCTTCCCTACACGCGAACCTGGTACGGACAGCGTGCTGCCCGCGAGACCATGGAGGAGTTCGCCAAGTGTGCCGCCAAGTCCAAGGTCCGCATGGCCGCCGGCGGTAACATCACCTGCATCATGGATGCCTGGGTCAAGGAGATGATCGACTCGAAGAACTGGAACGAGGCCATCGCCAAGGATCTCCCTACCGACGACCTCGTCAAGCCCTCTCCCCTCATCCGCGAGTTTTCTGACATGGAAATTGCCCGTACTCTGTTCACCTTCCTCTTCGCTTCCCAGGATGCCACCAGCAGCGCTGCCACAAACCTGTTCCAGATTGTTGCCAACCGACCCGATGTGCTCGACCGCGTTCGTGAGGAGAACAACCGCATTCGCAACGGCGACATTCACGCCCCTGTTACCATGGATCAGCTTGAGGCTATGACTTACACTCGCGCCGTTGTCCGTGAGCTTCTGCGCTGGCGCCCTCCTGTTCTGATGGTTCCCTACAAGGTCAAGAAGGCTTTCCCCATCACCGAGGACTACACCGTGCCCAAGGGTGCCATGGTCATTCCCACCACTTACATGGCTCTGCGCGATCCCGAAGTTTACGACAAGCCCGACGAGTTCGACCCCGAGCGATACTTCACTGGTGACGCCGAGGAGAAGGGCAAGAAGAACTACCTCGTTTTCGGCACTGGCCCTCACTACTGCCTTGGTCAGCACTACGCTCAGATGAACCTTGTGCTCTTCCTCGGCAAGGCCTCGCTTCTTCTGGACTGGAAGCACCATGCCACCCCTGAATCCGACATGATCAAGGTCTTTGCCTGCATCTTCCCCAAGGTATGTAATAATGATTCTAAGAACTGATTTATTGAGAAAGTGGCTAACATGAAATTCAGGATGACTGCCCCTTGACGTTCACGGAGCGGAAAAACTAAACGCAAAAAAACACTTATAGATGAGGTTATGTTGAAATGAAAAAAAGCTGGGCTATAAGAACCGACGAGGACAAAACGTCTGCCCAGGAAAAACGGTAGATGACGACGCTCTTCGCATCATATTACGAGCGGCAGCTTAGAATAATTGTAATGATAGCCTTGTACATACTTGAATTAGAACGACTTTGATACCAACACTGGCAAGTTCTCTATTTCACTCTGGATGGCTTTGATGTGCCTTTATATCGGTCTTGTGAAGTTCGTTGAGTCCCGTGATCGGTTTTGTATCAAGGTCTACGATTCACTGGGCGATGTCCTTCTTAAGTGCTACGTATATCTCTTCACGCATGAAACTGGGCTGTAAACACATGATGTGATGTGTCTCGACTTGGTAAGCCAGTCGTGCGACTCTGTTCAGAGAAGGGGGGGCGAAGTAGGGACGTCATTCGTCCGGGGGAATCACGGCATAGCTTCCACCCCTTCCTTGTTTGTAAGCCGTTCGTGGGTGTCGTTCGGGCTTCGTTCACGGCCTTCACGTATTGATTAGTATAAGGTGAAGATATCGGCGAAGAAAGAATAATCATACCCGTTGAAGGGGAACTCATCGGGTAATCCGGTATGAAGCCCGAATGTGGTTTTGAGGTGCCCGGCCGGGCGGGCTTTACGTGGGTAGATCGCCTGGGAATCGGGGTGTGGTTATGTAATACGGCCCGGAAGAGCAGGCCGAGCCGAGCCGCCACTTTACGTACGGAATATGTACTTGTAGCAGAGCTTCCATCCGTCTATATAATCCGTCACCATCCTCGTTGTCAAGCACGCAATACCCACAGCCACGCAACTGTGAACAGAACTGCTTGGTTGAGATCGCAAGCTTCCTGTCTCGCGACAACATTTCTACCTTAAAGGAACTTTAAAGATACCCAACAAGTCCAGCGGATCACACAACACCGCCATGGCCTCCTCTCTATCCTGCGGCGTACTCAACGCCACCCTCAGATCCCTGCCCCGATCCAGCGCGCGCGTTCGCGCTGTTGTCCCGTCGATGCTGAGTGCTGTTCCTCGCGCGACGTTCGTCACGTCGCCTGCGGCGCTGCTATGGGCTTCGCCAATCACCCGCTCCTCAGACTCGGATTCTACAAGTAGCTCCAGCTCCAGCTCCAGCGCGGACGCGAACGCGAACGCGACGGCGATGAAGCCGTCGAAGCTGGTGGAGTTCGAAGAGGTATGTTTCCCTCCCTCCAAACACCAAAGAAACCAATCAAAAGCGCGCGAGAGAGGAAAGAGTACTAACAAACGCAACCAGATCACCACCCTCCTCTCCGCCCCCACCACCCCAAAGAAACCCCTCCTCATCGACGTCCGCGAATCCCGCGAACTCTCCACCACAGGCCTGATCCCGGGCGCGCTGAACATCCCACTCCAATCCCTCCCGAACGCATACATGCTCCCGCCGGACGTCTTCAAGGCCCGTCTCGGCTTCGCCATGCCAGCCAAGGACCAACCCCTGCTCTTCTACTGCAAGGCCGGCGTGCGCGCGCATGCGGCCGCCGAGTTGGCGAAGAGGTCTGGCTGGACGGATGTTTGGGAGTATCCGGGGTCGTGGAATGATTGGGTTGTCAAGCGGGGTCCGGTTGCGCGGTGGACTGGGCGGCCAGGGATGGAGCAGGAGGCTTGAGGGAGTGCGTGGGATTAGTCTTTGTAGGTAATTGATTGTTGATTTCGTTTAGGGAGGGAGGGAGGAAGGAATGCCCCTGGGAGCGCTGTACATCACGTATTATTCTGTGAACGAACGGATTCATTATTCGCAACTCCAAATCATTTTCGCATATCACTTGCTATAATTATGCCTTGCTCTCGGCGCCTCGAGACGCCAAAACAAAAAAATTACACGTAAACGCTAGCTTCTCGACGACTTTATTTCATGCTCGTAACAAGCGTATCCCCTCCATGATAATATCTCAACTTGAGACGATCAGAACATGCGCCCCGTAGAATCATCCGGCGCATCAACCTTCTTATCCCCATCCTTATTCCCTCCCTCTCCAGGCGTCGTCGGGGTATTCGCAACCGGACTGCCCGCCGCAAAGAACAGGATCTTAATAGCGAACGCGAGGCCCACATGCAGCGCGACAACCACGACCAGCAGGACTTTACTCGTGCGACGATCCGTGGCGCTGAGGACGGGGTATAGGTTGCGCAGGAGGAAAGCGACGGACATGGCCCAGCCGACGCCGACGAAGACCCAGTTGAGGATGGTCAGGGGAGACCAGGAGATCAGGGCGACGGGGATCCAGATGAGGTTCGCGTAGCCGTAGAGGGCCCAGCATTCGAGGAGGTCGGCGGAGGCGGAGCCGAAGTAGCGGAGGGCGCCGTAGAGGCCGATGGGGACGAAGAGGGTGTAGCCGTAGATGAGGCCGGCGGCGCCTGTTTGTCGTTCATTAGCATCCCATAATCCTCAACTGGTATCAAGTCTGATAGAAGTAGAAGAGGGATATTCTTACCACTCAACAATTCGAAATCATACGCAAACGGCGCCGTCCCGCGACTAGCAAGATACTGACTAATCGTGCCGCCGAGGAACAAAATCAAGATCACCGTCGTCGCGATCCAGAAGGGCCCGTATAAATCCGGGTTGCCCTCCAGCACATCGAGGAAGTTCGCGCGGGGCCACAGGGCCGCCCAGCAGCGCGCCAGCACGGAGCTCGTATCGACGTCGAAGAACTGCGCGTAGAACGACAGCGTCCAGAGGTATCGTTTCGACGTCGCGCCTACGCCGGCACCCGAGGTCCCGCTTGCCGTGGCCGGCGGGGGGAGCCCGGAGGTCGTGGTGCGGGTGTATTTCCGGTTCGCCGCGGCGTTGGGGTCTGTGAAGTTGGATGTGTGGAATTCGAGGTCTTCTTGGAGGTCGGTGTGGCCGAGGTCGGACTTTGTAGATATGTCAGACCAGGTTTGAAGGTATGTGGATGGGCGATATCAGACGAATGAGGGCTCGTCGTCGCTAACTCAACTCAACTCACCTCGTCATCGACGTCTACGACGGCATCGTAGCCCGCGCCCGTCATTGTTTCAGCAGCTTGCCGGTTGCGCAATTCCTAACAAAACTTCAAATTCGTCCTTTACAACCTCTCAAAATCAATCTCGTGAGGTGGACCAGCAGATTCGGGAAGCTTGGAGCTTGTCGTCAAGGTATGATACAGATTAGAGGTGGCGTGGCTCGTCTCTCTGTAGGAGCGAACACAACGGGTAGCTGAATGACTGCCTGATCCATCCATGCATCTACACCATATAATGCGGATATTGCAGCATCCGTTGACGGAGCTCCGAGTTTCAACCGCTATTAGGTCATACAGTACATACAGCGCGGTAACTACTATGTGGGGGGAGCTGACGCGGTCGAGTGTGAGAGATCGGCAGTCATTCTTCTCACACGGACCGGCGGACCATCAAACCGCGAATGTCTCTTCTACGGTACGCCATACGACAGGCTCGATTGAAGGACGGAACCGTGGCTCACTTCACACAGGAACTGTAGGTTGACGTGGGCGATACGTGGGCGTGCGGGCAGGACGGGTATATAAAGCTCCCTCGTTGCCTTCGTTTTCTTCCGTTCTCTCTCTTCTTTTCTCGATTTCTTGATCAGTTCAGTCCCGGATCCTATTCTCGTACGGAGGAACTTGTATTCGCAAACGCCAACATGGTCTACTATCTTCGTATACACGAATACTACTTCTTACAAACACTGTTTAATTCAAGCCATCACGTATTCACGGACACAATTTTATTCAGGATCACATCGAACAAACGACAGCAAGGCTCACCCCATACGAGTACGTTCTTGATGCAACAAGTGTATAAAAATAAACGTATATACGCGAAACCCCCGAGACATGGTTAGTCGCGAGAAAGGAGAGAGAAAACGAGACTTCAACTTCTCCCAAACGTGCCCCTTTCCTTTGACCCCGATTCCATGCTTATTTCTTCTGCCTGTCTTGGAGGCTGAAGATCATGTGTTTTATACGATAATATAGGTATCTCCCCCTTCCCACAAAAAACAACAAAAAAGAAACAAAATAGATACATAGAAATGAGATCCTGAGAGGATCAAAAGTAAGAAAAGGGGGGCCATGCATCGTTTGGCCCCGTTGTCGCCGTTTGAATTTCTTGACAATTCGTCGACCATCGCGATCACCGCATGCGGGACTGAGTCGGCGAGTCGCCCAAGTCGTCTACGTTTTCACGGAACATACTTGTTCTTATCGAAGGACTCGTTCTGAATGACCGACTAGGGCTTGCACGCGCGGTATTCTCCTGCTGTCCCAGCGGGCTCTGGGTTCGCTGTGCATTCATGTAGTCCACAGCCTCGCGGTCGCTCGGCGGCGGTGTCGTGGGCGATAAGGGGCCGGATATGGGATTCGACATCGAGCTGATCATGGTCTGGCCGCTCAGGTTGCGCAGGTGAGACACCTCGCCGGAAGATGTGCGTCGATTGGGGTTGGTGGCTGGCAACGGATTGGAAGTTTGTGACGATGGCGTTGAGTTGGGCAGAACTTGTGACATCACGGGTGTATTGGCGGCTATAGCTGGGTCGGCCGCTTGCGAGGAGCTTAGATTGCTTGACTTCTCCCGTAAGACCGGATCAATGTTAGGCACCTTGGTCGTGGCGGCGTTGTCAGTGTGGTCGTCAGACTGGCCATCGCCACTACTGAGCTCCACGGGATGTGAGGTATCTGTCTTTTGTTAGCTAGGCACATTCTACCCAGAATAAATAGGGGGGGCCAATTCGTGAGTTGTTACTAACCCATCAACTCAAACCGTTGCGTAGTTTCAGGCATCTCTTGTATGCCCATGTCGGTTACCGAGATCTGGTCAGTGAAGCGTCTCATACGCATGGGTGTTTCGTTTCGACTTTCTAGGCCGTCGAGATAGCTTGATTGGTTCTCTGTCGTAATCGTGGGTTCTTTTTCGTGGGTGTTGTTGAGCCAAGTGCGAATAACGTGAGTGCTGTCGTCTGTTGGATTCTCACTGACCCTTCTCTCCTTCTTCCACAATAGCTTACGCCGTCGGTAAAGCACGATTCCTACAGCAATAATAGTGACAAAGACGAGACCAAGTACTACGCCCAAGACTGGCGCAAGCCAACGTCGATTACCTCCCTTGCCTCCTTTGCCACCACCATCACCACTATCACCACCAGCAGGGGGTCGTGAGCCAGTTCCCGCATCCTGGGAGCTGTAGGGGTAATACGTCGTTATCTTGGAAGCCGGATACTTGGTAGCAAAAACCTGTGCGAGGCCTGGCGTGGCCCAACCGCTTGGGGTTGGAGTTGTCAAGGTGGCACCTCCGCTATAATCGCCGCCAATCTCACGATGGACAATCTCCGGGACACCATACTCGTTCCACTTGCTAGGGTCGTATGAATCGAGCCATTTTCCCTCCGTGAGGTTAAAGACTTGGAGGATGCCGCCCTCGAGACACTGTATGCCTCCAGCGCCATGGGGCGGCCGAAATCCTCCGATCGTTACCATCTGATCTGGGTATGGCATCACGCATTGATGACCCATGCGTGCATGATCCTGGTTCCCTGATGATATTTTCTTCCAGACGAACGACGGCAGAGAAAGAACCCATACATCATCGTTGTAGTCGCCATTGTCATGTATACCGTCATATCCGCCGTAGTAGTAGACGTTGTAACTCGAGAAGTCTCGTGCCGGCGCGGCTACAGCACAGCCCATAGCCAATGCCGGAGGCGCCCCGACGGTTGGCTGTTGATACCACTTTTTACCAGCGACGTCATAAATGTCGATATTAGACATGAAGCCTGGGCCATCTTTCAACTGGTCCGATATGAGTGAGTGCTTTGCGGGCCAGTGAGCAAGGTGTTGGAACTTACACTCTGAGCCGTATTCAACGATTCATCATCACTCGTAGCGTAGTTGGGATACGAGACACCACCGAGAACCACCAAGATCCCCTGCTTTCCGACTGGCACCCATACCACTGAAGGACTTGCTCGGCCAGGGATATGAGGCGGAAGAGTGACATTTTGCCACGTTGGATCATCGTTGATAGATGTGGGAAACTCCAGGGTTATTAGGTTGTTGGAAACATTGGTGGGAAGAATGCTCTCTTCGTCTATCATTTGAAAGATGGGGCCCCACGTCTCCGATCGAGAGCCCCCGAAGTACCATGCTTTGTTCTCGGATGGAGCGTTGGCGGCACCACCGAACGTGACGTATCGAGTCATGTTCTTCGGGAGTGTAGCAAAATCGAATCCAGGCTTGAACACCTGGCCTTCGACACCATAGCTGGATGCTTGATACGACAGCACAACATCCGAAGCGGTCGGAGCATTGCTGTTCGCTTTAGTGAGCCTGGTCGTCCCTCCATACAGGAAGAACTCACGCTCGTTGGCAAGCATGGCGCCATCGAGAAAGTTCGGGGCAACATTATTGACCGCGGTTCCATCTGAGGCAAAGCTGATCCTGTTGAGAATGCTGCTAACGTTGGTGCTAGAGTCGAATGGATGGCTGAAGTTCAAGGTGCGTATGAGTCCAAGCGGATTACCTATGCTGGTGTCAGACAAGTATGATTGATATCCTGTCGAACATCGAGATCACTCACCATCTTGCACGGCTCCAGCAAAGGTGCCGTCAGCCAATTCTGGTATCCAATAGAGGAAGCCTCCATCCATGTAGACGGTGTCTTTCAGCAGTGCGGCTGCTCCATGTTAGTACGCGTGGGATCATTCCAAGCCCAAACTCATGAAATGAAAGTGCTCGTAAACTTATAACGACGACAACACGGACCTCGAAACTGTTTCCACGCGCACATAGTAGCGGAAACCTGACCCTCCTGCCATCCCGATTCTTGACCATTTGCCCATGACGGGAAGCCGGCAACGATTACGGGGATGAGGGTGCTAGTCCAGTACATTGTGTGCGCGAAGACTATTCCCATACAATGCATATGATAATTGAGAGAGTATTTTGAGGGTGGGTAGGTGATCTCATTCCGCCATTAAAGGGGACATATGATAATAATCGTTGGTAGGACGCCGGCAATAGAGGACCGTGATATGTTTAACTGTGATGCCAAACAAAGGCTTCGTTCCCTAAGACTCATAGAGTAGCATTCCAAGAGCGTCTCGAAGTCGGCTAACCTAGTGCATCACAACCAACATGAAGCCCAGGGGAAGCAGAGACAAGGCTGATCTGACGATTCTCTGTCAGTAAACAAGTTTTCACCGTACACCGCACCACCACCCAAATTGAGGCACACGAACGAGACGGATGGGTAGTGGAGACCAAAGAAGGCTGTGAAAAGAAAAATCAAGTTCTGACCAGGGCTATCATCAAGCGCAACCTGTCAGCTAGGAGTTCATACCTGGTAGACAACACCTATTACCAGGCATTAATTGATCCTCTAGTAGGTAGGTAATCCGTAGAGGGTAGGCAGGTGCGAGTAATTGGCCTTCCAGTAACGTACGAGTATAAGCCGCAAGTAATAAGCTGCTGATCACTGTCGACCAGGGTATGATGAACCCCCAGCAAAACGGTTCTGCCGCCCCAACTATGACCACAAGGAACAGGTTAAGAACCCCAGAGCAGATATTCCGTAGAAGGAAGACGGTGTCACAGTCGAGCATGGCATGCCTAGATGGAAGAGTGTGGTAAGATCCGTTTTGGGGTATGTATCACCTACTCGTACACTTCTTTCTTCAACACACATAGTAGACTGCAGAGTCGTATCCAGTTTCTCACCTGCGTAGCCCTAGCTACATTCGTGTGTATTCCGTAGCGAGCTAGGTATACGGATCGTATACCAACCTGACTACTAAGCCTTACCAGCCGTCTTTGGATCGATCATCATGCGGGGCATGCAATACCTATATTCAGTGTAGGTAGGTAATCCGTAGTAGGTAGTAGGTAGTACCTATGCTGATGAGAGAGAGCCGAACCAGATCTTGTTCGTTGCTGGCCTCAACGGCGCGGAACGTCCACTGCAAGAGACGCAGACCCGTCGTCGCCCATGGATATGTAGCACACGGTAAGGCAAAGCTTATTTGCAGTCCAGATCCGTTCGCAGCAAAGATATGAGACAGGCAGAGGGCCGTGACGATGCTGCCATGCGAATACCCTACCTATCTCTGGAGGTAGGCAACCCGTCGTATTGTAGGTGCGGTCGTATCAATACGAGTCAGCAATTCGAACACAGCATATGGAGGCCTAAGCGGGCCGAATTTGACACCAATGAGATCGACACGCATGTGTTCCGCATGCCTACCACTACACAACGTAGTGGTGTGAGTGGCGTGCGGCGAGAAGCGGCCAAGCCCCAGACAGAATCCATCATCATCATCCTGGCACAGGGACCAGATCCCCCAGGAGGGCTGCGTCTCTCCCATTGGCTCCCCACATGGTGAGACCCCTTGCTCCTGAGATACCGGACTGGAGTACGAGATACGGACTAGGCTCAATGTAACGACGCTGGTCTGTTGAGTCTTGACGAGGTGAGGGGCTGGCTGGTCAATCAAGCAGACTGCAACGTCTGAAATCCGCACAGGAAGTGTAAGAGTACCTAGTAGGAGTAGATACGAGTAGGCGTTCAGGTCAGGTAGGTGGTACCTAGCAGACTCAACGGGATGCCTGTAGATTTGGAGGATATAATTTGAGGAAGATTTTTCATTGTTCTCATGCTACCAACACGGAGTAACGAAGCGGGTATGGAATGAGTATGGTAAGTATTCCGTAATCTGTACTCGTAGAGATCGGGAATGTCGAGGGCACGCAAGCACGCGATGTGCTTCTTCAGACGTTGAACTTGCATAGGAAGAAGCAGAAGAAGAAGGCTGGCAGCTTGCAAGAGGTCGAAAACGAAAACTTTCGCATGGTATAAAGATGCAGGCAGCAATCCTCATGGATTGGGCTAAGGCCAGTGCTAGCAGGCGCCTAACGGACTGGGAAACGGACTGGCCCTCCAGACGGGAATGTGGGCTCTTAAAGTGGGCATCCTTCCGTAAGCTGCATGGCTAGGGCCTGCCGCCTGCGTAGCTACCGTTCCCGTATCGTAGTGAGCAAGGTCCGTCGGCCGCAGGTGGGTCTGGCGAGTCGGCCTTTCTTGCTGCTCGGCCATTCTCCACACATCGGTGGTAAATCACGTACGGAAGGTTAAGGCTTGACGGGCACTCATGCTAACATAAGACGATAAGCGGGGTGGCTGAGCACTGCAAAGGGCCGACCAGCTTGGGAGACGCACCAGACTGGGAATTCACTTCGCAACATTTTCTATGTACGGAATCATCGTCGCCCACAACAACATTAATAAGTTTCTTCGTTAAGAGACCTCATCAGGACCACATCAGAAACGTCGATGCAACGTGCCATACCTACGATACTCGTACATTGCGAATTAATCCCTCTATTGACTAGGTACTCGTAAACTTGGGGCTCAGGTATACAATTATACAATCCCATTCTCTGCTGGTGGAGATAGGTAGGTGGTATGAGGAATCAGGCTGTTGTAGAATTCCCCCCGCTGCCTGACCGATTCCCTAGCATTCTTATCCGCAGCATACAAAGCACCTTGTTCCTCGTGCCGGTTGCTCAGGTTGTCCTTCTTCTGACGCCGGCTGACACCAATAGGTAGGTACATTACTCGTTCGCTGCGGTGTCTGATCCGTGTTCTGCAAGATGGACAGAATAAGCTGCCTCAAGGCTTGTGCCCAACGCACGACATTTCTCGTGTTGGTTCCCGGTTCTCAGTCAAGACTCAAGCCTAGTGTGGACAAAAGTACAACATATGTGCACTCGGACATGGATCCCGCACGCCAATACCTGCCATCGCCGTCATCACACGGCATCCTCTTGGACCAGTTGCGCCGTCTCGACCCCTGCTTACGGCCAGCAGACTCCATAGGGATGCATATTACGTGCAAGACCTCGGCGTTCACCACCACATCCAGCAAGCCTGTTTAGGAAACCCTTTCCGCTTTCCGGAGCCGTTAACGCGCCATGTAATCCGTGCAGTAGTTCCTATGCCTACTTTGCCTACTTGGTACTTGCACATACAGCTTCTGGGACCAGGGCAATGGGTTGCCACATTGGGCAACTCACAGCCGAGACCTGTCAGAGCAGAGCAGAGATGAGATGAGATGAGATGAGACTTATACGAACGAGGGGAAGAGAATCTTCAACCGAGGCGGCACATTGCTACCTACCATTTCTCAGAGCTCGATCAACTCACAGCGGTCGACCACGAGATTGGAGCCTTATCCCAACTCAGGACTTTCTCTCGAGGCCGTCTACGAGTACCTACTCGTAGAGTCCATCTTGATCCCGCCTTTCGCCGAGTTGCAGACTGACAACTCTCTTAAATTAATTGATTGACTGGTGTACGTACCACACGGACTCAACGAAAGCCCCCAACCACACGAGCACGAATTACACAGAGTTGTCTCCGTAACGGGACCGGGCAAATCGGACTACGCTGACGGACTTGATGTACGGTAGTGTGCGACCAGTCGTCGATGCATACTAATATCTCTGTAAACAGCCAGGGTTACCAAGAACTGACCACTCTTCCTGCAAGGATTCGATACTGCGTCAGTTCTGGAGAGAGAAGAATATAGGTGGGTAGCTGGACGGTCTCGGCTTCGTCACCCTCATTCTCACAAACCGTAGATATTGCCTTCCTTCCAATCCTCAGCCTCATACGCTGCCTCTCGTTTTTTCAGAAACATGGGCCCCCCGCCTTCTTTACGGTAACCTGTGAGTGTCCATTTTGCGGTTTAGTTCTTATAATCGACGTGTTTCTTACGTGCCGAGACTCGTGAGTCGATGTACTTTACATGCTGCTTACTTACTACCTATCCAGGCAGCTTTCCATCACAAGTCGCAATAGCTCCTTCGAGAGGAGCTATTGAATCAGACATCTGGGCTCATAAGTTCCAATCATATATATGAAGATAAGACTTAACACAAGTCTCCTTGTCCTCTTGGTTTGTCCTCTTGGGACGCTCGAGAGCTCAGCCAGCCCAGCAACGCGCGGCTGTTGACCGTGAACTGTTCTGGAGAGACTCAGCTTCTCCATGACGTTCTACACATACGACTAGATGCCAGATTTCTTTCTGTGAACGGCCACGTTCTCGTCTGAGCTTGTCTAGTTGGGCTCTTTGTTTATCTCACAATGGTCCTCGCATACTTGCTCTTCGCCGGGTCGGCGCTTGCGATGGCACCCCCGGCGAATGTATCCAAGCTGGAACCGCATTATCCATGCTACTCGCCTTATACTGTCACTGAGACAGCGACGGAGACGATAACGAACTAGTAAGATTGCTCCCATTGAATCCTTTATCTTGAGACGATATACTCATCTAAGTGTAGTGGCACCATTACCGTGTTCGGATCTATCTACCCTAGCTATAGCCATATAGCAGTGGAAGGTCCTACAACTACAGTGACTGATGAGACTACAGTCACGGTTACTGATACGGAGGCTTCGACACTCTCAGAGATCGTATACGAAGTACGTCTATCCCGTGCAGCCGTTGCTCTAGCATGATTTCTTTACATAGTCTGATCTGGCTTTAGTCGTATCCCGTCTATCCTACTTCGCCGTATCCCGTCTATCCCACATCGCCGTATCCCGTCTATCCCACATCACCCTATCCTACGGTGTATCCTACATCGCCATCGCCATATCCATATCCTACGTCGTCGTATCCAGTGTACACCACATCATGTGGCCAGATGCTGAATTACCGCAACTACCCACCCTCGTGGGAACATCAATGTATCACAATCACCAAGTACTTGACAACGACCGAGTTGTCCGCAACGACGGTGGACCATAACATCACCGTTACTGATACGGTCACTGATACGGTAACTGACGATTTCACGACCACGACTACTGATGTACAGCTCACGACTTGTACCGAGGTGATTCCCACCACGATTGTCTCAACGAGAACCGAGACGGTTGTCGTGCCCACCACCGTTGTGTCCGATCATACGTTCTCAACGACACAATACATCACCACGACCCGTACGGTTGATGTAACGCTTGTCATGAATGTGACGCGCGTGGTTACAGACACGGTGACTGCTACAACGACAGATACTGATACAGTCACGGCTACCACTACGGATACCGATACGGTAACTGACGACATCACGACCACGACTACTGATGTCCGTCTCACCACTTATACCAAGGTGGTTCCAACAACAATCACCTCGACAAGAGTTGAGACCACCGTCGTGCCCACAACTATCGTGTTGGATCATACCATCTCCACGACGAAGTACATTACCACAACTCGCACGGTTGATGTAATAGTTATCATCGATATCACGCAAACAGTTACCGACACAGTGACTGATACGGCTATCTCTACAACCACGGATACGACGACGGATACCCAGCTCGTGACTCGCACCACGACAGTCCCAACGACAATAACCTCGACAAGAGTCGAGACCACGGTTGTGCCCACCACGGTTGTGTCCGATCATACGCGACCTGCCGTGACGAAATACATCACCAAGACGTATACCACTGAGATAGTCACCACCGTCGATGTCACGCAAACCATTACGGACACATTGACTGATACTGCCACCACCACGGCTACGGACACTGCGACGTTGACAACTACTCAGGTGACAACCTCGCTCATGACCTTCGTCTCAACCACGACCTATGTCACAGATTCAGAGATCGTCATCACAGACTCCGTGACGAGCACGACTACTTTCACAACATCAGAGGAAGTGACCATTGTATCTCCAACGACAGTAACGCTGCCACCAGTCACCATCACTCCCCCTCCAGCAACGGTAACGCCTCCTCCGACCACGGTCACTGTCACGTCAGTCATTACCAAAGTGAGCACGTGTCCTATTCCAACAAACAGCGTGGGATTCGTTGCCGCTCCTTTCAACCCCAAATCTGATCGAACATGGGGCTGTGGACCCGGCACAATCTGCAGCAAACCAAAGTTGAATGGCTGCAATGTTTATGCGGGATTGCCCGGGGAGGAGTATGTTTGCGAGGATCCTTCTTGGTGCATACCCGCCCCTCCGTACCTCAACGTCAGATGGCCGCAGAATTCAACAGGCTACTATCCTCCTACTGAAGGATACTATAACCTTGATCCTGCCGCTTTCGGACTGAGTGATGATATCTTCGAAATTCATTATATTCCGGTCACCGTGACGCCTAAGGGTGGGTATCCATATGTCACGACCATATCTACAGGCAACTGGGGGCCTCAGGCGAACTCGACTACCACTACGCATTCGCCGTCTACAACCACTGAACCGACACCGATAGCATATCCTACTTATCCCACTTCAGTACCGAATTATCCCACCATCGGCAAGAGATACACTCCGATCTCCAAACGAGAAATATTCATACCCGCGGTCTGTTTTGATGTTTGCAATAACGCGGTTCTCGAAGCCCAAAGTGCTGGAAAAGACCCAGACTTGTGTGATGACGACTCGATCTTTCTCAGCTACTATAGGTCGTGCCACAAATGTATCGACAAGCACGCCCAAGACGGCCAGGCCACAAACAAGAGATATATACATGATAGCTTTGACCAATGGCTTACTTATTGTGACGGGACCAATCCCGTTGGTGGAGGAGGTGGTGGCAATCAAGACCAACCGACCACGTCTCACGGATCGACAACATCTGGTGCGCCGCCGGCGACTTCAACAACTATAGTGTCAATACCCTCGACCTCGTCGGAATCACACACGTCGTCCACCAAGCACAGCTCTTCTTCATCGTCGTCACCTTCATCATCACCTTCATCGACAACGTCGGCAACGTCTACGTCTACGTCAAGCCAAGCTAGCTCTTCTAGTAGTGCAAGTACTACTAAACCTCAAACTACCTCGGTAGTCACAAGCACTTCAGCAACTTCAAGTCCCTCATCGTCTCAAAGCACTTCAGCGACTTCAAGTACCTCAGTGGCTTCAAGTACTGCCGCGACTTCAAGCACTTCGGCGGCTCCAAGCACTTCAGCGACTTCAAGCACCTCGGCGGCTCCAAGCACCTCGGCATCTGTGAGCTCTTCAGTGATCTCGAGCACCACTGTAGTTGGGGGCACTACGGTGGTCATGAGCTCCACGGTGGCTGTGAGCACTCCAAGCACATCTCCCGCCGCGAGCTCTTCAGTGATCTCGAGCACCACTGTAGTTGGGGGCACGACGGTCGTTATGAGCTCCACGGTGGCTGTGAGCCCCTCACCAACTCCAAGCACATCTCCCGCGGCGAGCTCTTCAGTGGTCTCGAGCACCACTGTAGTTGGGGGCACCACGGTCGTCATGAGCTCTACGATGGTTGTGAGCTCCACGGCGGCTGGGGGCTCTTCGGTGATTTCGAGCTCTACAGTGGTCGCGAGTACCACAGTGCTTGGCGGCACCACGAAGGTTGTGAGCTCCACGGTTGCTGCAAGCTCATCGGCCAATGCGGGCGCCACTGGTTCTACCGCTTCGATGACTGCAAGTTCATCGACGGGTGCGGGCTCCAATGGGTCCAGCGATTCCTCAGTTGCTACAGGTACAAAGGGGTCGGGTGCCTTGCCTGAACCCTCTTCTCAAGGGACAGCAACAGGAACAGCTACGTTCTCCTCCCCTTCAACGGGACCATCGTCAGGCATACCAACTGGTGGCGCACCGTCAGCGTTGCGCGGGCACATCTCACAACATTGGGGATTGCTATTCTCTGCCCTTCTTTCGCTCTTCTTATTGTAGGTTAACTGCATGGGGGCTCCTTTACCCGATTTCATCTGTCTGCCTTGATACTTCGTGTCAATCATTTTCAACCTGCACAGACAACATTCATAACTTCATTATGCCATTTACTTTTCGGCACCATTCGTTGAGACGGAGATTTCATCCATCAGTCGGGTTTTGAGTGTAGGATATGGATATGATGATACCCAGGGGCGACGGCACACTCCTTTTGGCGAATATTGGATGGTGATAGGAGGGAGATGCCACACAAGTACGAGAAGGGGATGTACCTATTCGTCTCCGACTAAGTCCTTCACTTCCGCAAAAAAATGTCTGGATGAGGGATTAGGCTTCGATTAGGTACACATGCTTTTATAAAGTCCTATTGGTAGCGGAAAAGGTAATGGGATTGCTGGGATCCCTGCACATCGGTGGCGCTGGCGGGTTGCGCATCGTAGAGGATGCGATGGAATTAATACCCTAGGGACCCAGATAGGAGGCGATGAAGTAGATAGGGGCTTGCAAGGCAAAGTAATATATATGGTATTTGGATCAGCGATGCTTAGCTGTCGTCAAGATATGACTTGGCAGGTGTAGATTGTTTGCATTGTGTCATCGAGCTTCTCTTCTCGAGGTGGTGTTGTAAATCATTTCTCGATCGATGTGTGCCTACGTTTTGGTGTGAAGAGCCCGGCAACATTCTGATCCGTAATACTGGTCTCCTACCGACTCAATTTACTTGTAATATCCGTTCATCGTCTTGATATCGATACGCCTAGGTACCCTTAGATACCCACCAATATGTTCTGTTAGGTACTTGTAGAAGCCTTGAACAACCGATCTCAGGTTGAATTCTGTAACGGAGGCACCGGATATGAAGTTCCAGTCGGCAAGCACATTACGGGGCACGGCACGTTGCCACGGCACGTTGCCACAGCGCGTCCGTTATGTACGGAATACTACCTCGTACAGTAAGACAACGAGCCTGCACGGCCACCAGTCGTTTCATCTACCTGAATAGGTTAGATACTAATAAACAGATGCTGCGTGGATGATGCCAACGTGCCATATCAAACTAGCCGTATATGGTATTCCGACCCCTCCATGCCCCCTTTACCCGGCAACAGTCAATGCTGAGAAATCGAAGAGCACTAGGATAGGTACGAGTAGGTAGTCATAGCACCCAAAGCAGCTGAGTGCTTAACGTGTACGAGTACAAATGAATCTTCGATTCGGAATACAGTGATGAATAACAAAGAAATACAATGAGTACTAAAGTTATAGTCACATTCTTTTCGCTGCTATCCGCGTGGTGATTCTTCTCTCGTACGAAGCTGCTCGTCTCGATTTATGTAGTCGTATAAATAGGAGCTCTGTTCAGTCCTGCCAAGTGTACTCGTAGGGGAACAAATACGTCATAAAGACCTGGTCGTTGGGTAATCTGGTGTGTACCTAGAGGTTGCGATTACGTTGGTGCGAAGACGGTAAGGGACGAGGGGCACTTGTTGTCCACAGCAGCAACAGTGACTCAGGTCGCTGTCTCCCATTGTGACACATCGTCTAGGTATTCCGTATCTCCCTGAGGCACCTAACGGAATAGTGGGGTTTTCTTTTACCCAGAGCTACCACCACCGGTGACCACCACCACCTTTGCTTCCCTCCGAGATCACCTACCTACGGATTACATCTCCATCTCCCATCCACAACCTCCCGTCTACATCCTACCTCTACACACAACACAACCCACGACCCGCATTACACCAATCTTGTACTTCGACCTCGAATCCTCGGCGGTCGAGCTGTATCGACAACCATAACTTTACACAGAAGCCATCAAAATTCCGCCCAACGAGCAAGAACTGGATAAGCTGGGGAAGCGCAAACTCTCGAACGGAGGCCTTCCCATCTCCACCAAGCGACCCATGACCGTGAGTTCATAATATCCCTGATATGTTGACTGACTGCTTCTCTCTCTCTTGTCGACCTACTGCATTCGCCATCCTGTGAGGCGTCGTGCACTACTATAGACATACCCGTCGATACTTGTTTGCGTGCGTGGGAGCTGTGCTGACACTTGTTCGATTGTTTCCATAGGACGCAAACATGGCTTCGAGCGGTCAGGTCGATCTCGTCACCCGACTTCAGGTCGACGACTCGGTGATTTCCGACATCACCGAAATCGATGAGTCCCTCTACAGTCGACAGCTCTACGTTCTGGGCCATGAGGCCATGAAGCGTATGGGCGCCTCGAACGTCCTCATCGTTGGCCTCAAAGGCCTGGGTGTAGAGATCGCAAAGAACATCGCTCTTGCTGGCGTCAAGAGCCTGACCATCTACGATCCCATAGCCGCTCCTATTGCCGATTTGTCGTCCAGTTTCTTCGTGCGCCACGAAGATGTGGGCAAACCCCGCGATCAAGTCATTGCCCCCCGCCTGGCCGAGCTGAACCCCTATACTCCTGTTCACATCCACAAGTCTGCCTCGTATGTCATGCAGCCCTGCCAGCCTTTTAGTCCATGTCTGGCGTTGGAAATTAGTTTACTAACCCGTGCCACGACAGTCTGACCGACGACTTGTCGCAATTCGACCGTTACCAGGTGGTTGTTATGACAAACCAGCTACTCCAGGATCAGATCACCATTGGCGATTATTGCCACTCGAAGGGCATTTACTTTGTGTCTACCAGCATCCACGGCCTGTTTGGTTCTCTGTTCTGTGACTTTGGTGACAAGTTCACTTGCCTCGATCCCACCGGCGAAAACCCCGTCAACGGCATCGTAGCCGGCATCGATGAAGAGGGCCTGGTCTCTGCACTCGACGAAGCACGACATGGCCTCGAAGATGGCGACTATGTTACCTTCTCCGAGATCGAAGGAATGGAGGCTCTTAATGGCGCGGAGCCGAGGAAAGTCACAGTAAAGGGACCATACACATTCTCCATTGGCGATGTTTCTGGCCTAGGCCAGTATATACGAGGCGGCCTGTATCAACAAGTCAAGCAGCCTGCTATCATCGACTTCAAGTCGATATCTGCGTCGATCCGGGAGCCTGAATACGTTCATTCTGACTTCGCCAAATTCGATCGACCCCAGCTGCTTCACTTGGGGTTCCAGGCCCTTAGTGAATTCATCCTCTCCCGCCGTTATCTACCTAATCCAATGGACGACTCTGACGCCACTGCCGTACTTGAGATGGTGAAGGCCCTGATTAAGAAGGACAACATTGAGTTGGAAATTGGCGAGAGTGAGGAAAAGATCATCCGAGAGCTCAGCTATCAAGCACAGGGCGACCTTAACCCTATGGCTGCGCTCTTCGGTGGTCTTGTTGCCCAAGAAGTCCTGAAAGCGGTATCTGGAAAGTTCCGTCCTATCAAGCAGTGGTTCTACTTCGACTCATTGGAGTCGCTTCCTACAAGTTGTGCCCGAACCCCAGAGCTCTGCAAACCGACCTCGACTCGATATGATGGACAAATTGCCGTGTTCGGCAAGGAGTATCAGGATAAGATTGCCAATGTGAAGCAGTTCCTTGTCGGAGCCGGTGCTATTGGGTGCGAAATGCTCAAGAACTGGGCCATGATCGGTCTAGGAGTGGGACCCCAAGGCAAAATCATCATTACGGACATGGATTCTATCGAGAAGAGCAACCTGAACCGACAGTTCTTGTTCAGAGCCAAGGATGTTGGCCAGATGAAGAGTGACTGCGCTGCCAAGGCCGTCGTTGCCATGAACCCGGAACTCGAGGGCCACGTTGAGTGCCTGAAGGATCGTGTCAGCCCCGAGACCGAGCACATCTTCAATGAGGCTTTCTGGGAGAGTTTGGATGGCGTGACAAATGCCCTCGACAACGTTGAAGCAAGAACATATGTTGACCGAAGATGTGTCTTTTTCCACAAGCCCCTCCTGGAGAGCGGTACTCTGGGCACGAAGGGCAACACTCAAGTTGTTCTTCCCAGTTTGACGGAGTCGTACTCTTCTTCCCAGGATCCTCCCGAAGTGTCGTTCCCGATGTGCACTCTACGAAGTTTCCCAAACAAGATTGAGCACACGATTGCCTGGGCCCGCGAGCTTTTCGAGACATCTTTCGTCAAGTCAGCGGAGACCGTCAACCTCTACCTGAGCCAGCCTAACTACCTGGAGACGACATTGAAGCAAGGAGGTACTGAGAAACTGACTCTCGAAACCATTCGGGATTACCTCGTGACGGACAAACCCCTGAGCTTCGAGGACTGCATTATCTGGGCACGCATCCTCTTCGAGAAGCAGTACTACAACGCGATCCAGCAACTGCTCTACAACTTCCCCAAGGATGCCGTTTCTTCGAGTGGCGCCCCCTTCTGGTCTGGACCGAAGCGTGCACCTGATGCGCTCAAGTTTGATATCAAGAACACGACTCACTTTGGATTTATTGTTGCTGCCGCCAACCTCCACGCTTTCAACTATAACATTAACACTAAGGGTATTGACAAGGAGGCGTATATCAAGGTTCTAGACAACATGATTATTCCTGACTTCTCTCCCGACCCTGGTGTCAAGATCCAGGCCAACGACAGTGACCCTGTAAGTTATGAGAGTCGTGCTCACACATTTTGTGCAATCAGTTGCTGACAGGAGTTTTTTTTTGAAGGATCCGAACGCGAATAAGGCAACGGCGTTTGATGATACCGACGAGTTGCAGAAGATCATTGACAGCCTGCCACAGCCCAACAAGTTGGCCGGATTCAAGCTCACGGCTGTGGAGTTTGAGAAGGACGACGACACGAACCACCACATTGACTTTATCACGTGTGCTAGCAATCTGCGGGCGGAGAACTACAAGATCGAGCAGGCGGACAGACACAAGACCAAGTTTATTGCCGGCAAGATCATCCCGGCCATTGCCACGACGACTGCTCTTGTGACTGGTCTCGTGGTTCTTGAACTGTACAAGATCATTGACGGCAAGAAGGACATTGAGCAGTACAAGAACGGATTCGTCAACCTTGCGCTTCCGTTCTTCGGATTCAGCGAGCCTGTTGCCAGTCCCAAGGTCGAGTACCAAGGCCCCAATGGCAAGGTCACTTTAGACAAGATCTGGGACCGATTCGAGTCGGAAGACGTGACTCTTGCAGAGCTGATTGATGACTTCGAGACCCGCGGACTCACGATCAGCATGATAAGCTCTGGCGTGAGTCTTCTTTACGCTAGCTTCTTCCCGCTCAGCAAGAGAAAGGAGCGCAGTGGCATGCGGCTGAGCCAGCTTGTGGAGACGATCTCGAAGAAGGCGATCCCGGAACACCAGAAGGACGTCATCTTTGAGATCGTGGCTGAGGATGCGGACGGAGAGGATGTGGAGGTGCCCTACATCAAGGTGCGCATTCGATAGGCGTGGGGAGAAAGGCTGGCCCATTCCGTTGTGGTATATCGTAAGCCATGATGCAGAGACTGTGCCGACTTCCTTGGTAGGAAGGAAGGAAGGAAGGAAGAAAGAAAGGAGACTGAGTACCTGTTTAGATTCCTGATGAGGCCGATGGCCTGTTGACAGTCGCAGCTCAATTCTGATACAGAGTTTTTCATAGAAGATGTGCTGGGCTGGGCTGGGGGCGGGGAGTTGTGGTTGCATTTTCATGAAGGAATGGACAAGCTTTGTAAAAAGAATCGTTCCAACTCATGAAAATAGGGATCCAGTAGCTATTGCTACCTATTCCGTTAGGTAGTCATGATGGCGAGTCGCAGGAGAGGCACACTGCATTGTCTACCTAATGTGTGCCACATATCAGTACTACGAAATACATTCCCGTCGTCCACTTGCAGCACTCTTCTACCAGCTCGATTCAGACAGGGCGAATCAATACGAGTACATGTTTATCTTCCATGAGTTGTCTCCGAGTCTCAGTTTGTGACTGACTTAGTATTACTGTATCACTGAGTCGCAGGAGTTGACAAGCTATTAGTCCGTAATGTAATGGACCATATTCCGTAGTCCGTATTATTGAGACAACAAAGAGACAGCAGGGTGCCTAATTTGTCGTCCGTCGAAGCGGGCCAGGCGTGTAAATCCGTACAAGTACGAGTACGGAATCCATTACGGTGCATGTCCCGTCGACTAACGGGCCATTATTAATGATGACACAGGCTTGGAAGCGGGTAAACTACTTTAGCGCGGAAGCAATCGGCATGCCTGAATCCGTACAAGAGCAGCTCTAGGAGAAAGCTTGCGAGAGCTCCAGGCTGCTGGAAACGGCAATGGGCAAATCCGTAAGTGTTCTGTAATCAATTACGGATTACGGAATACATACGAACGCAGAGCAGCTGAGCAGAGAACTTGTGTCATTGACCGTATTACTAATGGGAGACCAGTTCGCGTTGATTGATAACCGGTCGTAATAGTAGCTGAGGAAGGCGAAAGACCTCGGGGGATACTATATATATAAATATGTCATGGAGCTTCATCTTTGATTCTTCTTGTCTAGATATCCAACGGAATCAAATTGGTTTGCACCTAGAATGCGCACTGCGTCTACCTTGACACGAACGGTTTCCAGACTCCTTGTTAATCACCCTGAACGAGTATTACTTACATCTTCTGCTGCTCTCACGACTTCGAGGAGCTCGTCTTTACTGCTGCTGCTTTCAGCTCGGAAGAACAGCGCTATAAGAACGACTGCGCATTCCTCTTCTTACTCGACTGTCGCCACCCGTGCCTCTACCCGTCACAACAACACATCGCGAATCAACTCTTCTTTGAATCCGACTTCGAAGACATCGACTCCCATCACGCAAATCGGAATGGTGAATCCCCCTTCCTCTGCTCTTCTCATTATCACCAGTTTCCCCTCATCCGCACTCTCCGTTCCCCCTCAGCATAGCTCTCAACACTAGCGAGTCAGTGTCGTTTTTTTTGCGTGATCGCCGACTAATCGTGCAAACAAACAGTCGCCGAACAAGATCACAGACTGGGTCAACCCCAATGACAAGTCCGGCGAGTTCAAGCGCCAGGTCAGCTCGTTCCGCGACTGGATCAGCGATGAGCCCGGTGCGAAGTACCCGCCTGAGAAGGGCCGGTATCATCTCTACGTCAGCTATGCTTGTCCTTGGGTGAGTCTTTCTATCCCTCACCTCTATCTATATGAGGAAGAAGCAATGAGTTGGAAAAAGAAGAAAAAAAGAACGGCGCTGACATCCTCAGGCCCACCGCACCCTGATCGCGCGCAAACTCAAGGGACTGGAGGACTTCGTCTCGTACTCCGTGGTGCACTGGCATCTCGGAGAGAAAGGTGTGTTTCTTCTCCCGAGTAAGCAAGCTCCTCGCTGCGCTCTCTTCTTTTCCCCCCCTTCTATCCCTTTTCCTCCCCCTTTTCCATCCCCATGATCAAAACTACTAACACCCTCCCCCTTCGAGGCTGGCGCTTCCCCACCCCCTCGGACACCGACGCCCCCGGCGAAAACGTCATCCCGGACCCCCCCCCGGGCCACGAAGCCTACACGCACCTGCGCGACCTCTACTTCGCCGCCGACGCGGACTACAAGGGCCGCTTCACGGTTCCCGTCCTCTTCGACAAGAAGACGAACACGATCGTGAGCAACGAGAGCAGCGAGATCCTGCGCATGTTCGGGTCCGCCTTCAACGCGCACCTGCCGTCCCCCTTCGCCGAGCTCGATCTCTACCCCGAGGCCCTGCGGGCACAGATCGACGAGGTCGGCGTGTGGACGTACGATGCGATCAATAACGGCGTGTATAAGAGCGGCTTTGCGACGACGCAGGTCGCGTATGAGCGCAATGTCCTTGCGCTCTTTGAGGCGCTGGATCGCGTGGAGAAGCAGCTGGCCGGGCATGGGGGCCTGTATTATTTCGGGGATGTGTTGACGGAGATTGATGTTCGATTGTGCGTTCCCTTTTATCCCTCCCGTTTCTCCCCTTTTCTCGTACGAAGTGGAGAAATACAAAGGACTGACAGAAAACAGATTCGTCACCCTCATCCGCTTCGACCCCGTCTACGTCCAACACTTCAAATGCAACATCCGCGACATCCGCTCCGGTTACCCACACATCCACGCCTGGATGCGCAACCTCTACTGGCGCCATCCCTCCGGCGCCTTCCAGGACACCACCAACTTCCCCCACATCAAGTTCCATTACACGAAGAGCCATACGCAGATTAATCCCTTCGGTATCACGCCTGTGGGGCCCCTGCCGGATATCTTGCCGTTGGATGAGGAGGTTGCTGTTTTGGCGTCTCGGTAGGCAGTTGAATAGGGGATGTGAGTTTGTAAATGGAGTTCGGAAGGGTTGGCGTTTTGGTTTGGATGAATAGGGGCTTGAGATTGGACGCTCCTTTTGAATGGGTCACGTACGTATTTATAAAAGTATTTGAATGCATATACCTATCATCAAATGTGAAAGATGTCTGTCCTAAATGATATTATCATAGTAGAGACAGGAGTTTTGCAAGGTCAACATATAGGACACGACATATTACAAATCTTCAATCGCACGCATTATCAACGAATCCCATTTTCTGCATATATATAACTATATTTCACCCCTATTTTCTCCTCTTCCCCCCCCCCCCCTCGGCATCCATCTTCCTCTTCTTACCCTCGCGCTGCCAGTACTCCTGCTTCTCGCGCTTCTCCCTCGCCTCCTTCTTCTCGTTCATCGTCGCCATCTTCTTGCGGAACTCGACGCGCTTCTCCTCCTTCTTCGCCCGCCGCTTCGCCAGCGTGTCCTTGCGCAGCGTCGTCAGCTTCTGCATGAGGTCGCGCGCCTTCTTCTCCTCGCCGCCCAGCACCACCGCCCGCTTCTGCATGTACGTGTCGCGCTTCTGCGGCTTCATCCGCACGATCTGCGACTTGAACGGCAGCTCCGCCGCGAGCGCGCGCGGCACCTTCAGCGGGTTGAAGTGGCGCGCCGCCCGCTCCACCGGGCGGTACTTGCTGTCGACGTTCTGCGGCGTCGGGATGTTCTGGTCCCGACGCACCTGGCCCGTCAGACGCATCGCTTGCCAGTCGCCGAGACGTTCCGTCACGGGGTTGTGGAAGCGGTGCGGCTTGATGGGGAACCAGGCGCGGAGGAAGACGAGGTCGCCCATCAGGATCTTGTCCTCGAAGGTCGCGCGGAAGTGGCCTTCGGGCTTGGAGAGCGCGCGCTTGATCTGACCCCGGATGCCGGAGACGGTCTTGATCGAGGCGCCTTCGAACTTGGCGATTTCGAGACTGCTGTTGAACATGTCCTTGATGAAGGCCGTGTTCTTGTAGACCTTGGCAGGCGTACCAGTCAACTTCAGCTTCTTGACGATCTCGTAGCTCTGGTCGACGCTCAGGACGGTGCCGGTGGCTGCAATACGGAAGCCTGGGTTCTCAGACGAGAACGTCTGGAAACAAGTAAAACTTGTGTTCGGGGCGATCAGGGGTCCCCAGAAAGTGGCGTAGCAGAACGAGTGCTCTGGCGAGTACTTCAGCATTCTGTGACGAACACGTTCTTCCCACGAGTGGAGAATGGGCATGGCTTGGAAACTGGAAGTAGAACTGTCAGCAACGGTTATAATCCGAACGATATAAGAAGAGCTTACCGTCTCCAACCGGCCGAGAAAATAAGAGGATCGTTGTTCTTGAGGATCTTCTTGTGCCATCTGTGTTTTCTAATTCTTACTTGCAGGAACCCAAATCTCTCCTCGACAGGGCTCAAGCTTCCAAGAATAAGGGGCTTGCGAGCCGAAAAGTTCTCAATGAACTCCGCCGGGACCTTCTCCAGAATGACAGAGACGTACTTTCCGGCAGTAAGACCCTCGACAGCCAGTCTTTGCCGCTCATCCAAGCCCTCAAACTCGGCCTTGTTGATGTCGATCTGCTTCTGGAGGTTTGCCTTCTGGGCCTCGTACCTTTATAATTGTTAGAATACTTGTTGCAATCGACAAATGAAGAGATAGGGGGGAACATACCAATCATCCTCTCCAAATTCTTCCTGGGGCTGCTCCTTTCCGAAACCCTCGCGATCTTCTTCTTCGAAACGTTGCTTGAGCTCCTCTTTTCTAGCCGCGTTTCTCGCTCGTTCGGCTTCCAGCGACTCAGCAGGTTCAGGCTCAGCCTCTTTTGTTTCTTTCTCGTCGGCTTCCAAGTCCTCAAAGTCTCCCCAGCCCTCGATGTCCTCATCGTTCTCTTCGCTGCCCTCGGCGTCATCTCCATCATCACCGAAGCCTTCAAACTCGGTTCCGGCATTGTCGCCACGGTCCTTGGTGGATGTGAAGCGTAGGCGGAGTGATGCCATGTTCTCCTCTAGGGACCACTTGGTCGCCAAATCCTCGTATTCTTCAGAGTTGAAGCGGGGCACAGGAGTGTTTTCGACGTAGTCGTCAGTCTCCTTCTTCGAGTTGAAGAATTCATCATCAGAATCGGCCTCGATATCCTCTTCCTCGCTCTCTTCGGCGACTTCGGCCTTCCATCGCTCGAGCACCTCGCGAGCAGTCAATTGCTCGTCGTACATCAATCTGGCGAGATCGGCGGTACGATAAGAAGGTGCGCGACGTTGGAGGGCCTGAGCTCTGTTGGTTAGATCCGTTCGCCACTTGGCGGCCAGCTCATCGTCGTCCTCTTCTTCGGCATCACTGCCGAAATCCGAGCCCATGTCAGAGTCACTATCCGCGAACTGAATGTCGTCTCCTGACTTTTCTTCGTCTTCATCGTCATTCTGGAATAGTCGGCCCAGCTTTTTCTCATCAAAGTCCTCGCCCGCTTCATCATCCTCACCCTCCTCTGCACTCAAGAACTCCTCGTCTCCAGAGTCATCATCGTCTTCTCCTTCTTCATCGTTGAAGGCGTCATCCTGGTCCATGGTTCTCGCTGATCGCTGCGTTTTACGGCCACTATCGCCGGTCTCATCATCCACTGTATCGACGACATGATTGCCCGATGAAAATAGCTGCAGTCCATTGCCTGTCTGACCGAGGACCTTGCCACCGCTCTGAAGACCGATAATCATCTCCTCACCAATGCCGCGCTCTGAATCGGGGTCGACATCTTTGTTAAAGTTGAAGCCTTTCTCGCGGTTGATCCAAATAGCAGAACCCTCAATCTTGAGGCCCTGACGATCAGAGAAAGGAGCATGCAACTTCTTGTCTTTCTCATCCAACCGTTTGCGTCCGGTTTGGCCAGTTGCCTTGGCTACAGCAGCCTGCTGAGCGGGCGAGGGACAGGGGTCTGGCAATGCCTCGCATCTTTTCACGGTGAAGTCTCCAACACCGGGCAAGTGAACCTTTTGGTTCTCGATAGAGAAGTTTACTCCTCCTCTGAGGTAGCCATAAATCGCAACTGAGCGATCGCATTTCGCGTTCTCCTCGATTTGTTCGGGATGCGTGAGGTCTCGAAGACTGTCGCCCAATATGTAAGAATGCGAGTTCTTCCAGACGAGAGGACGAGGGTTCTTCATGACGGAAAGGAATCTGGACAGGTTGTGGATTTCTCGGTCGGGATATCTGCCGTTGATGACACCTTGAAGCAATGGTCAGTATGTCATGAGAGAATTCAGGGGTCAAGTAAAGTAAAGTACCAGAGAGGTAGAAGAGATGCGCGCCGTTGTACAGCTCGTTCCACAGTCGGTGTTTAAGCGCCTTCTTGGCGTCCTTCAGGTGTTGAGGCTTCTTGAAAAGGTCGAGATGGGTGAGAATCGAGAAGACATTTCCAGGCATGCCGGTTGCAGACAAGATATTCAGGAATTCCATTGTCTCCATTTCGAAACCAAAGTTTCCGTCGATCAGCAGCAAGACAACATCGGCGATCTTGGCCATGTCGACCATGGCCGTGAGGTCGGCAGGGCATTCGACGAAGGTAAGCCTCTGCTTCCGAGAGGTGACGACGGTGATAGGTCCAGTAGGATCAGTGATCGTTTCCTTGGTGTAGCGCTTGACAAGGGACTTGATCAAGGTGGTCTTTCCAACACCAGGAGGGCCGACGATGGTGACGAGCCGCGGCGGCGGCTCTGTGTCGGGGGAGCGGTCGGCTTGAGGAACATGGAAGCGCTTTTCTCTGAGTTACTGTCGCATCAGCTCATGCACTATAGACACGAGTTTAGGAGCACGACATACTTGATATCTTGCGATCGCGCTGCAGCTCGCGCAAGTTTTCCGGGCCTGGAGAATGCGAAGGCCTTGGGGTTGTGATCTGGAGGATTGGCTGTTAGCAAGACTACATTATTGCGCAATCGCAATTGATTTTTTCACTGACCCCCCTGAGGCTTCTTCTTCTCCTTCGCCTTCCGGTGAGGCTTGTGTGCCTGTTCCTCCATGTTGGGCGAGGCTACGACAACGACACGGATTCCGTAGACTGGCACGCGGTGGAATCTGGATTGGATGCTTTGGCGATCGCGACGGGCAAAAATGCCGAATACTTTCTGGCTTGGGAGCGCTCAACTTTCTGTATCGATAGCGATAAGATAATGCACCTGCAGGGGTTATCAGTAGTACCCTGTAGATACATATCTGTGCTATATGCATATCTGTACTGGAGACAGGTTCGCGACTTCCCAGGGTGGCATTCCGTCTGCCGTAGCGTCCTCAATCACTGCTGCAGCTAACTCCTTATCGAGCCTAGCTTAGATGGATAAACCCTCCTAAGTTCATACGAAGCGACCAATCATGTACCGGCTTGGTGCATCTGCTAGCACTCTGCGACCCCTCCTTGCTGCATCCGGATGCAGATCACGTCCTGTGACACCGTCCAGCTTCGGCCTTTGCATGTGAATCGCAGCGCATGTCTCGCATCACACCAGTGCGAGGTCTTTTGGGCCGGCAGTACGGAATACATATCACTTCACACGAAGCTCATACGTCCATAATCCGTGCTCGTAGGCAGTGCTGGTGTGTTTCTACTCGTAATCCATAAGTGATAATTCATGCCTCCAGGGACTGCACTACCTTCCAAAACGGTAGGTATGACGACAGCGTAATGCCGTCGTTCGTTCCGAGTCAAGCCCGATCAATAGTTCTGGTCCTACCTGAAAACCGCCTGTCTCGATATGGACTTCTCTGTCAGCTCTTGCTGGGTGCTGTTGCCATTAATACGGGTTAAGGGCTGTCCTTGCCTTGTTGCTTACCTGTATATATAAATCCCACCCCACGTCTTCCATCTTCTCTCCTCCCTCTTACAAGACCCGAGCCCTCGACTTTCCACTCTCCTCCTCATCTGAATCTCATCACACCCAACGCAAATCAGCGACACCTCTGTTCACGCAATCTCAACGTTTCATACGCAGTATAATCCGCAATCATGCCTTCCTACATTGTATGGTCTTACCCGGTATCTTTCGTGCGGAGTGATGCTCATATCAGACCAGGTTACCTGCAAAGAAGACGCCACACCCGAGCAGGTTGCTGCGGCAAAGCAGCACGCTGTTGACCAGGGTGGCAAGATCACTCACGAATACTCTCTCATCAAGGGCTTCGCGTAAGACATCTTCCTACTTATCAGATTCATAGACGCATCGACTCATACCAGATGAATCTACCATAGTGTCGAGTTTCCCAGTGACGCGATCACCACGTTAGAATCGAACGAGCACGTCCAGAATGTCGAGTTGGACCAGGTCGTGACAACTCAGTAGTGGGTGTGTGTTGGTACAAGGCCACCGTCACCGTCTAGACGACGGCTGGACTCGGTAGATTGTCTCGACTCTCTGCGGCGTGATGATTGTGTTGTTCCCGTGAGGGGCAGACACTGCGGGGTGACTCGTGGGCTGATAGGGATGGAAGCGATACGATGCAATGTTCATGATTTACTCTCCAATGTAATCCGTAATATGTACGGAATACGAAGTGCCTGTACCGCGTTCGGTACTGATGAGGCACCATCCAATTCGAATTAATATTCGGAAACCCTCGAATCTTGAGAATTCAGACTTCAAATATGCACAGATTTCATCTCTCAGACTCCGAACCTGCCATTCCGTACTTGCATTGTAGTCCGTACGGAATATCTAACGGAACAGATTACGGCCTTTATGGATGCTCAGAAGCCGTAAATGCATAAGCCGTACGGATTATGCTTACGGATTACTGTCTAGTCCGATACTAAGCGTCAGTTTGACCAATCAGGCAAGCGCGGGTTAACAGGAACACCATGTGAGTATGACGCATATCGTACCGATACTTTCGGATTGTCTTCCGTCGAGCAGGAGGAAGAAAGGGTCGACAACCTTTATATCACACCAACACTCGTCTCGCTCTCGCTCTCTCTCTATCTCTCTCTATCTTCTCTCGTGATATGTATTCATTTCCTCATCGCTAGAAACATGCCGCCATGAGAGGAATACTCAGGCCACGGAAGGGTTTACATACGCCCATTGTCTCGTCTGTGTTGCCGCGTCGTCGACTCCCCATACATCAAGTCCCAGCGCTCGTCTCCATCCGATCCTCGTCATCGCACCATGAGGGCGCTGCCCATGGTTCTTCGCGTGTTAAGACTGCGACCGTGACCGGCGATGATATCTCGGCTCTTGCACGCAAATCCCAGCATACATTGAGTCTGGCAGATCTAGTCAAGTAGGGAAATTTCTCTTCTTTTCTTTCAGACTCACTCGCCTTACATCCAGTCCCATCGAAACACCAAAGAGTAGCTTCAGTTTCACGATGCAGATAGGCTAATAGATTCTCGTTTCTGGCTCTAGACATGGTCGACCTCCTCTATCCGAGGCGGCTCTCTTCGCTTCGGCCAACTTTACTCTCAACCTGCTCCCAATCCGGCTTGCTCACCGGATCCAGGCCCTGCGAAACCTCCCCTTCATCGTAGTCACGAATCCCAACATTTCTCACATTTACAATAACTACATGCACTCGCTCTCGACACTGCTCCCATGGCAACACCGTACTATATCCAACCTTGAAGACGAGATCCAGTTCACTTCAGTCCTCGCAGAGCTGGTCGCGACTCATCAAGACACCATCCCTATTCTCGCCAAGGGCTTCATCCAATCCCGTCGGTATATCTCCATGAGCGACGTTACCCGCTTCTTGGACACACATCTTCGAACCCGTATTGGAACACGTTTGATCGCGGAGCAACACATCGCCCTGCACTACAGCAGCGTACCACACTTCGATCCGAAAGCCTCGCCGACGCCATGCCCTGAGCACCCGAGTTACATCGGTGTCATTGACACTGCCCTATCTCCTGCCTCCATAGTAGATTCGTGCGCAGAATTCGTGGCAGATGTCTGTGAGCTCCAGTACGGCGTGCGGCCCAAATGGATCATCGACGGCGAACCAGACACCACGTTTGCCTTCGTGCCCATGCATCTCGAGTACATCGTCACCGAACTCCTCAAGAACGCCTTCCGCGCCACCGTAGAGCACACCGGTAGCAGCGGAAAGATGGAGCCCGTCGTCATCACCATTGCCCCTGAACTCTGCGACGGCACCACGCCACAGTTGACCCTGACTCCACCCGCCGTCGACAAGGGCGCCTTCCGCGGCGACGCGATCCAGCCTATCGACGACAATGCGCCCGGCGTGACCATCCGCATTCGGGACCGCGGCGGCGGTATTTCGCCGACCGTCTTACCGAATATCTGGAGCTACAGCTTCACGACGTTTACGAACGACGACGATGTCGACGATACATCGTCAAACGGTACCGGTGGCGGTAGTAATGCTGCCTGGGGCCAAAAGGACGCCCTGGGCGTCATATCTGCGGCGAGCTCGGGCTCGAGCTCTATTGCAGGATTGGGTTATGGATTGCCGCTCAGCCGTGCGTATGCGGAGTATTTTGGCGGTGGTGTTGCTGTGCAGAGTTTGTATGGTTGGGGGACGGATGTTTATTTGAGGTTGAAGGGCGTGGGGAAGATTTGATTATTGTGAGAGAGACGCCCTGAGAGAAGAACGCGAGAGTGGGTGTTTAATTGGTATTACTTACCTGTCGTCAGTCAGTTTTGATTTCTGACTACCTACGTATTTGCTAGCCGCTTGCTTGCTTGCTCGCTCCGCGGGTATTATTGAACAGACAGACAGGATTGATACAGAGAAATGGTTACGTAGAAGATCGAAATAAGAATAATAACAGTATGAAATTCCAAACATGATGCCCGTTGTGAGATCCGTCAACAAAGCTACGCTGCATATGGCATGAATTATTGCGATCCAACCCAGTTGTCTACTTGACTTACACCATGCCCGACCGAAACAACATGAATCCTGTCTCGCTTCGGACATACAAGAATGGGCCGCGTGGTCCGCGATCGAAACAAGTCATAGTATTCCGAGTCCGTAGGACGCGTAATCTTCCTCTTTCTCCCTTCTCTATACCGATCTATCTCCCGCTAGTAACTTGGTAGATAGGTAGGTAGACGAGACATATCAGTACGCCTTATGGAATACCTCTCACGACTTGCTTTTGTCCAGACAAAGGCACCGAGAACCGATGACGAGGATGGGGAAAAAGCAAGATGAGAACCTGGTCGGTCGATGCAAAGTACCGTACATCCATCCATGCTATAACCGTGCGTCCTCTACCCCGGACCTCACTCAGTTTCATAACCAGGATGCCCATAACCAGAAGGCAGGAAAGGAAGGGAAGGGAAAAGAATAAGAAAATGGATGCATACGGAGTAAGGCGGGAGGGGTGCCATAGCATGATTCACACGAATTTGATTTGTGTTAGGTAGGTATACAGTCGTCGTTCCATCCCGCATGGTAAGGCAAGGTAAGGCTATAGCATGAATCCCACACCGGGCTCAACCTACCCATGTCTCAATGATGCCCGGTTTAGGTAGGTAGTTGACAGGTATGTATCTGGGGAATCCTGGCCCGTAATGCCTGTCTGCCTGTCTGCTGCCGAGACGCCTGACTGTCTGCTCCCTGTCTGTCTGCTGTCGGGACGCCATCTCGGTGTTCTTCTGTAACATAGCTGAATGAGGTATACCTCCGTAAACCGGGAAACGGACAGTCCCTGAGATAATAGCTACATACGTGTTGAGTAGCTTGCTGGTATCTAGAACTTCCACCCATTTACGGTACGGTGCGGTACGTGCCTCAAGAACCGGGCATGATTCCTGGGTCAAGACATCGCCGATCCCACGGACGTAGATCTACACACATGTTTCAAGATGGATTCGCTACCAGAACATAGACTGCGACAGAGCGAGAATCATAAGAATCTTTTAAAAAGCCGTTGTATTATCATGATATAGATAGGTATATATATGTGTATATATATTCATGTAAATATTGAATGGGACGACCAAAACCATTCTACTTCGAGTATTTTTTTCTTGTTTCGTTCCTGAGAAAGAGGGGGGAAGAAAAGGGGGAGACCACATGGAGAGCATGACGATATCCAATAGCCATGATAACAAAACAACAACATCACAAATATCCCTTTCCCTAATTCCACGCCGAGAGTTCCTGAGAAGAACGCACCATATGCAAAATACATTTCCATACAATACATTAGATACCAGCGGCTGCACCGGCCATTTTTCATAATGAGAGACTGGCCGGCATGTATACCAGGCTGCGTCTTCCGGATCCACGAGATCCGGCATTCGTGATAAAGGTCATGACCAGCCTCAGTGTTCTGATTCCCCGTATCGTTGAACAAAGAGTGACATATGAGCACGTGAGGTCATCACATATTAGACAGTTCATTATCAATCTGGCGGTCCATGAACGCGCGCTTGTCGCCGACAAGCTCAGTCCGTAGTCTCTGCTCGACGAGAGCACGAACCTGCTTCTTAGTGACCGTGTCCAGGTCCACATCGCGGAGAACAGCCTGAATGGCCTCGACGATCATTCCATCGTCAGGTCCAGTGTTGCCACGCTGGAAGTCGAACGATCCCAAGGAGTGATGTGTCTGGTGTCCCGGACCTTGCGGGCGGTTACCAGAGGTCAACGCTCCAAGGGTGGCAATGGACGCCCTGTGAGCATCGTATTGAGGGGAAGCGTTCGATACCGCCCGGAGGTTGCTCACGCTGCGTCGGTAACCAACATTCGTCATGTCGTGAGCCGGCGAGGCAGTGCGCTGAATGTCTCCGAATGATGCAGTGGAGTGACGGTTCAGGTTCATGGGGCTGTCGCTGTAAGGGTCCAACACGGAGTTGCGCTGCATGCCCTGGAAAGGAGCAGGCGACTGGGGAGGCATGTAGCCACCACGACCTTGAAGACCAGTCAGGACAGAGGGCTGTCTCACAGACGAGTAGACCGAGCGCATATCATCCATCTCGTAGTTATCCTCGTACACTTCGTGACCCTTTTCGGCTTGCGTACCACGGCGTCCAGGGAGGTTGTTGAGAGCAGCATAGTCATCCCAGCGCTGCAGGGGAATGGAACGAGGGTCGAAACCTTCCGTGTCATCCACAGCAACGACCTGCTTGTTACCCTTTTCACCGATGACGATACGCGTGTTACCCCACGAGAAGTTGTCCTGGTTCCAGAAGGAGTAGATGGGCAAGACGAACGAGAAGATAGGGAAAGCAAGCAGATAGATGATGATCCAACCAACGTGCTGCCACTGGCGCTTAAGGATGAAGATGATGGCCTGAAGACCATAGACACCAGCCAAGATAGCCAAGGAGATGTAGGGCAAGGGACCGTTGGGATTGGCCAGGATGTAGATCAGGTAACCAAGATAGACAGTGGTAGCAGGCAAGATGATGGTTCCGAAAAGATCGAAGAAGACGACGAAGCGCATCGAGAAGCAGCAGAAACCACACATGTCCTTTAGAAGCATCAGCTCGAACAGGTTGTGAATGGTCGAGTTGATCCATCGGCGACGCTGAGAAAGCAACACACTCCAGGTCTCGGGAGCTGCAGTCTGGCAATAAGCATCCGGAATGAACTTGTACGCCATGTGAGGGAAATGCTTGGTCATGATGGTAGTCAAGAAACGATCTTCACCGAGAGACAGAAGGTTCTTCTTGTGCAAGGTATCGACGTTGCAGATACTGTACTCTCGAATGATGGCATCAGCAATGATCAGAGGCTTGCCGCGGTCAGCTGTTCTCAGGCGATACATCGTGAAACTGGTCCAGTTAGCTACAGTCCTGCAAAAGGGGATATTAGGGGAAAAGGAACGTACCATCCGGGAAGACAAGTGACACTTCCAAAGAGCGATTCGAATGCCTTGGAGAGGTGGTGAGAGATATAGTACTCGTAGACTTGAATCATACTCCACCAACTGCGCTCCTCGTTCTGAAGGGCCGTTTCACCGCAAATACCGGCAATCTTGGAGTTGTTGGCACAGGCAGCGACAAGTCGATTGAGGGAATCCTCTCGCACGCAAGTATCGGCATCAACCATCAGGAGGTATTCGTACAGCTCAGGGTCCACGCCGATGATGTTGTTGATCTGGTGGAACATCTCAAGCTCCAGAGGGTTCATGGGAGCACGGTGGTGAACGCGGTTGAGGAAGCTCATAAGCAAGATCTGAGAGTCACGCTTACCACGGTTACCCGGCTTCGTCTTGGTCTGTTCGGATTCCTTGCCAACCTTGACAACAACGAGGTATGGAACAACGTTGCCTTCGAACTCGTAAAGACCAGAGTACACTTTACCGTAGTTGAGCTGTTCGCTACCAGTACCGACAGACTTGAATGGCAGGGCAGGAGGATCGACTTTAGGATCAACGCCCAGGATGTCCAGAACGATCTTGGGAGTAGGACGATCGTTGCCAGCACCAACGATGACACCGTCACAGATGACACAGATCAACTTTCTCTTGTTGTCGTATTGAAGTGCAGTGAGTGAGTCCAGTGCCTTTCTAAGAGAGTCTTCGCCTTCTGTGTAGGCAGGAACCTGGCAGATGACGAACTTATCTTGCGGAGAGGGACGTCGCTTTGATCCGAATTGCAGCGCAGAGACAAACTTGACAACGATGACAGCAGCAATGAGCACAGTAAATGCTAACAAGAAGTAGTTGATGGTTTGACATCTTGGCGAGTCACGGAAGTCAGGCTTTCCGACGTAGAAAGTGTTCTTGATACAGTTGATGCTGTTGGCGGCCGTGGCGAAAGCAGAAGAGTTGCCTCGAACTGAGTCCAAGTGATCATGCCACAGCTTGGTAACGTCTTGACCAGGGTTGTTCTTGACAGCATCGATCAAGGTATCATCAAGGAAGGCTGAACTCTTCAGGAACTGGATAGTGGTGAAGTAATCCGTGAGGTTGTAGTAACCGCCCTCATAAGAGACCACCATGAGGTTGAGATCTTGACTCTCCTGCTGGACTTTGCTTGAGTCCCAGACGAGATCACCGTGATAGTATTCGGTGATCTTCGGGAGGAAGGTGTCGACATACCAGTTATCGTCGCTCAAAGCTTTCGAGAACTGGTTTGCAAGAGCACCAGACTTGTGCACGAACAGCGTAGGCAGGTCTTCGGGGCTGATTCTCAGTTCAAAGTTACTTGCGATGCCAAGGCCCGGGCATGAGAGAACTAGCGGAGGGGGGAAGTAGTGGTCGAGGTTCATGCCGGCAAATGGCAACATATCATCCTTGCTTGTCTGAAGAGCCGGGGTATCGCTGTGCGAGATTCTCCAGAACTTCGAGATGTCGTAAACCTTGCCGTGGATGCTGACCCAGAAGTCGCTTTCACCTTGATGGTTGTCAACTTCGGTCTGAAGCCAAGCTTTATCGAAGTTGGGACAGAGAATCCGGCCGAAGAAGATGATAACAAAGACAATAATGGCGTTCATGATGAAAATGAGCCACACGAGGACTACCTTTTCTCTCCAGGCCATCCGAACGTCTGGCCGCTTCATTCTACCAACGTAGTGCAGGACGAAAGATGGAATCCAGAATGTCATGGCCCAAACAAAAGCAACCCAAGCTCGTCGACCGAACGTGACGTCTTCAGTTTCAACATGTTTACCCTTCGCATCAGCGGGGTCCAAGTTGTTGATGAATTCACCGTCACTTGTGTAGTAAATCTGATCGCGATGGTCATCACCCTTGCTTCCCAGACCGTAGTCGCCCTGTAACGCGTTGCGCATAGGCGAGGGGCTAGTTGATGCGCCTCTTATCTGGTTTTGACCGAAAGTAAGCTGGCTCTGGGTTCGCTGGTGGGTCATGAGGTTGTCGTGGCTGTTATTTGAAGCCTGGTCCTGGAAATGGGGTGGGAAGAAGCCACTGCCATTGTTGCCGGCGTAGACACTGTCACGTGCAGGCGTGGAGAAAGGGTTGCTAATGCTGGGCATTAATTCGTGAGCCGGCTTGAGGTCAAGCATGCTCTCAGCCTCCCACCAAGCAGTCTCTCGCATCCAGACACGTTCTGAACCAATGACTACCTCGCCGTTACTCCAGCCTCTTTCCAGAATCCAGGACTCAATGCCATCTCGGCCTTCTCGGCAACCGAGCGGGGAAAAGCGCTGATGGAACTCCTCGAGATCGAAATCGGCGGTGAAGTCAAGATTCTTGTTTCTTCTGTTGGCCCACTCTGGCAACCTCCAAGTGCGCAGTTGACGCGAAATGGTGCCAGCGGACCAGGCGGAGGTGACCGAGGGTAGAGCTGCCAGACTGGCAGGGCTCTCATCCGTCGGGTGGAGGGACAAGTGGTACCATACGCGACTGGCACCCAGAACAGCGGCCATGTCCATTCGACCGTTGCGACCGAGGCTGATGCCCTGGCCTGCGACGGGGAACAGCAACTTCTTAAGGAATCCCTCGTCTTCACAGGCATAGCCAACCTTCTCCAGAATAACCTCTCTCTTCTCGAGATGGTGTTGTCTGTCGCGAGCAGCCGGACCGTTGTTAATGCCTAGATCAGGTGCTACCTCCATGATGGCGTTTTGCATCTCGCGTTGCAGCGAACTCGCGGCCGGAACCACATCGATACCGTCTTCCTTCATCTCGGCGTTGATACCTACGTTGTCATCCAACACACCACGCATGGCGACAGCCTTTCCTAAGTTGGAGTCTGGGATCTCGATAATGGTGATGCAGACGGTATCGCCGTTTTCTTCGCCAGAGGATGGCGTTCGGTGGCCGTCAAACGATTCATCGCCATCTCGGATCCGAGCCAGCTGGGCAGCAACTGCTTCGTTGGCCTTGGTGATGACCCAATCGACAAGGGCCTCGTACAGTCCGCCAATCAGTGTCATACGGTCTTCTGTGGTGCACTGGTTGATGAGAACCTCAGGGTCAAGACCAAGAAGTCCACCGACATCTTCGCAGATAGTCTCGATGGCATCACTATCGATAGTGTAGTCCAATGTGTTGCCGAGCTTCAGGAGGCCCGCAAGAGCCGAAATCAAGTTTCGATGCGAAGGGCCTTTGATGCCGAGCTCTTTCAAAGCTCTCCTGAAATCATCGGCAGCCGCGGAGTCGTCAGCCGTGGGCAGGTATGACGGTGTCTCATAGGTGCCAGATCGTGCTAGCAGGGTGTAGTCAGCAGCAGACTTGAGACTGAGGAATTCACGCTCAGCCGGTGTCGAAGCCGAAGTTAGCAGGTAGTAGAACACATCGAACGCCCGGTAGCCCTGTTCGGACGGGATGTTCAGTAAACCCTTGGCGGTATCAATACCGCCCTGGGTCAATGCCAGACTTGCAGCCGACAGGTTTCCAGCAAGATTGAGCGTCAAGCTGATACCCAGAGCGGTTTGGCGGAGGGTAGAGGGATTATTAGGTGTTACACATCGGAGAAAGGGCTGGACGGCATCGAGAGCCGTAAGCAGCATTGGGGGTACGGAGATGGGCAGAGAAGTAAGGAACGGCGTGAGGACTGAAGGTGCCGACGGATGAAGAGATCTGAAGCACTTAGTATACTATCCAAAAAAAAAGGGGTGCTTCTTTCATATGGCCGTTGACTCACCCCAAGACGATACAACCATCCTCAGCACGACGTCTCGCATGCTCCCAGGCTCTCGCAGCCAAGGCGGCGTCGACAATGCCTCCCATCCGGCCATCCGGGCCGGGTTGCGTCGCGGTGAGCCATGTGTTGACAACAACACTGGTGCCGGAGTCCAGTTGGTAGGGCTGCGACGAGAGATAGATATTATGAATCGCGTTCAAGAGCGTCGTTGTGGAGACTTGAGATGCTTGTTGCTGACCCGTCCCTCGCGAAGCGCCGAACGCCTCGGAGGTGACGGAGTACATGGACATGCGAGCCTGAGGGTTCGCCATGTTGGATGTTATTAGGGTGGGCGTGGTCGCCCTTACGGACTATCAGTCCTTGTGAAAGCCCGCCCGCTCTCGGTGCAGGCAGGAGGATGTATGGGATGCTTGCTGCTCGCTGGTTGCTTCTTGTGCCCAATTCAGCAACGAGAGTGAGGAGGAGAAGTCAGAAGCCAGAAGCCAGCACAAGAGGTCGGAGGGAGGGAGGCAGCGGGTAGTAGTCGGATAGTCGTCGATGTTGATTGGGTGTTTGGTTCACTGGCTGCAGCAGCCCCTGATGCAAAAGCTGGGGAATGTGAAAACAGAAGGCAAATTACGACAACTATGAACGATAGACTATGAACGCCACCAGAGCGAGTGAGGTGGTTAGGAATTAGAAGCGCTATGTGAATGTAAGAGGCATCACCGATGAGGTGAGTGGTGAGATGGAGGATGATCAGAGCTGATGTGTAATGTGAGAAAGCGCAAAGACATTAGTTAACTATCTCTCGCGGTGGACGATCGATCAACCGACGGGCAGCAGTGGGAAAAGCAGGAAAGAGGAATGCCAGTGGCGTCTGAGCCCCATCCAGATCTACCTACTAGTCGTTGTTCCTTCCTGCCTCAGACCAGACCAGAGCAGGCCACAGTCTATTCCGTACCCGTACAGAGGCCGAGATCAGTGCAAGGGCACAGTGCAGGCCTACCAGAGGCACAGCCCGCGATCAGGAGTACACGGCAGGTAGCGAGTACCTCGCCCGGTACTTTGCTCTCTCTTCCTGGGATACGGCACGGCGCCGCGCTGCACCACGGAGTACGTTACGGAATACCTCTCAGCAGGTACGGGTTATTTCTCTCAATTTGGCTTGAGATTATGCATAATAAACCTACACACACAATGTTCGGATTGCCTACTCTCAAGCTTGGAGTTACGTTACGGTGGTGTATTCCGCAGAAAGTCGTCTGATATTTGACCCGTGTTTGGGGACTTTGGGCCGAGTCCGTAGGCAAAGTACAAGTACCTGGACTTGGACTTGGACTACGTGATAGCGCCGGCGTGATTTTGAATTCTTGTCCTTCTAGTGTGATGCAAAAAGTACCGGAATTGGGGCGGGTGCAACTTACTGCACGGAGTAGGTGCCTGCCACAAATAGAGAGAGTTTACTGCTTTGTATGGCTTAGTGCGCAGCAGCTCGCATCAATATACATAGGTCAGCGCCTGCGAAGACACACGCAACACACAGATTTGCTTTTGTTTTCATTCATCCCGCCATTCATCTCCGTTGCTGATCAACAACAACGTGTTTTCCTGTCCAACGGGGGGAGATGTGTGTAGGGCACTATGTTCAGGTAGTTGTACCTGCTAGTGCAGCGTACCTACACTAGTGCCTTTTGTACCTACACTAGGGTATCCCGTAGTACGGATTAAATCAAATTTATGTAAGAGCTACACTAAATTAAGTACGAAAGCACATAGCCGCTACACCATAACGGGTAGGTAGTGCACAAGTCGGGTAGGAACGATTCATCTTAGTTTTGACTTCGTACCGTCCTAAGGAATTCCGTACGGATTACGGCTACGGTTGCTTTAGACTTTTACCTAACCTTACCTGCCTCCCGGCACAATACGGATTATGTAACGGCTCCGTTTGCGAGGAGAGGCTTAGGGCTCGTCAAAATACGAACTTAGCATCACAGGTCTCGGAGCGCTGGCGGCGAAGTCCCGTGTTGTCGTGCGCCACACCCTTCAGTCCAGATACCTGGAATAGACACACAACTACCGGGTAGGCAAGCCGACTGGTACGTGATTCCGACACGGCAATCCGGACAGTATGCACAGTGAAGAGAACACCGTAGAGCGTTACCACCCCGCAAACGCTATGAGAAAATTCTGTTTTTTGACCGATCCCTACCTCCTGGTGTAACTAGGCGACTTGAGGCCTAGCATGTCCTTTTTGAGGGATCTGGTGTCCACGCTGCTACCACACCCCCAGACAATACGAGATTGTAGCTTGCAGCTAGACTCTTTTCTGCGGTGCTGCGTACAGTATGTGGCACTTACTGTGCGAAGTACAGCACACTTCCTGCGGAGGTACTTTGTACGGAATACGCTATGGGCGACGCAAGATGATCAGTATCAATGCTCTTCTCGATCGCCGCCATAGCTTTTTAGGCTCCTTAGCTCGAGAGAGGGGCATTATTCCGTGCCTCTATATCTGCAGTTCTCACGTAGTCTGGCCATCTAGGCATGTAGAGGGTGTAGCGTAGGTAAGCAGGTGTTCCGGAGTAGAGAAGAAGAAGAAGACGACGACGACGAGGAGAATCGAGGGGAACCTCCCTCTTTTTCTCGCGAGCAGCTGGTAGTGTGGGTAATCCGTCAGGTAGTAATCCGTAGGCACCTAGCCTGTAGTCTGGCGGGCGACTCCTTGTGTGTACATACACTACATGCACTAGTTCTCTGCACACATTATGTAGTGTACTTACACTAGTGGAGGTAGTCGGAGGTATGTCGTCGTCGCTCATGCAGTTCCCAGTTCTCACGTCTCGCTCGCAGTCCCAGTCCCAGTCCCAGTCCCAGTTCCAGTTCCAGTTCCTGTCCCAGTTTCCCCAGTTGTGAACCACGGACGGGCGGCCGATGACATTTGTCAACCAACTATTTCCATCCAGATTAGTGCGACGTTGATCGCTAACTTCTAAGCCAGCCTCGTGCAGGGCCATCTGGATCAAGCAACATCATCGTCGTCATGAGTGTCTGGCCGGCCAGTTACAACATCATACACGCCACGGGCCACGGCCGCACCTACAGTGCCCAATACGAGGTGTGTGTTTCGAGCAGAGGACGATTTCCCAATATAGAAGGTGGACTACTGCGTCCACGAGGCGGGCTGTACGAAGGATGTCGACTCAGGATGCCGTAGTCTCCTTACCCACGGAATACCGGACGAGTTCTGGAATGCAATCATTGATTGTGTCCTGGAGTCGAACCGTGACTTTGTTGCTGCACGCCTTGGTACCTGGGAGAACTCAGGGACCTCCAGCTGGTGGGAGGACCTGGTGGGAAGGTCTACTGACCCTTGCCGCAGCGCTGCGTAGTGCTCGTCGTGGTGTGTTCACACACTAACTGCGAACGGCACGCTACCCAAGCAGCGTTGGATAGTACTCTGCCAAGTACCTATACCTGCCCATTTATAGACAAGCGTCGCTTCGTGGGGGCGAGCTGACAGTGAAACGGTGAACTATATTCCGTAAGTGGTGGGCGCTAGGCGCTTCCACTACCTAACGCACTAGGTCATAGCAGGCCGATGAGGAAGTCGAGTGTACATGCCATGGGGCAGGAACGGAGCAGGAACCACTGCGTTGTACCAGTGTACGTAGCTGCTACCGCCGTATAGCGTATCCACGTCTTTTTAACGTTTTCTCTAAGTCGTTCTTATTAATGGCCCCGTTGCGGGCAGGCTGGCCACACGCACGCATTTGGGCACCACCTTGGACGCTTTCCACGGCCCACGGATGGCCCACGGTCCACGGATTATACTGGATCCTATACGCAAGAGGTACTGTACCGCGGGACTTCGTACAGTATCATGGAGATGGGTGGTCGGTAATCCGTACCTGTAGGAGCAGTAGTCGTAGTCCACCAGTCCACCAGGTACCTTGGACCTACTCGTACGCCAAAGACAAGACATCCCTCTCTCTCTCTCTCCCGTCTCCGACTTGCCATCCATTCCACTCCTCCGAGCAACGCCTCGCGAACCCATCGCTTCTTCACGCTCGCTGCTCCTCCTCATCCCGTTTTGGAGATAATAATAGTTACTACATACATTCGTTATTCGACACTCTTGTATTTACACTCGCTCTTCTGCCGTACCTATATTCTCATCATACACGCGTCTGGTCGGCTCTAATCTGCCACTTCGCCGCTGTCCATCATAATCAGGGGGTTGCGTCGTCTGACTGCTTCCCTCGCCCTTCCGCCAGCCCAAATTACTAACTAGGAAGATTCGTATGCTATCCCACCGTCTGCTTTGCTGATAGCGACTCTCTCCTCGAAGAATTGCCAGCCTGTTGGCTTTAGCCCATCATGGCGTTGCAACTCCCCCCTCTGAACGTCAACGTAGGAGGAGCCCACACACAGCCCTCCTTACCATCGCTGCCTGCCCACCTGCAGTCCGACACTCACTTGACTGCTCACCTGGCCAGCCGTTTCCATGTAAACATCCCGACTGCGAGACTATCGTCCCATGCTCTCATATCTCTTAATACGTATACGTCCTCGACCAAGGGTCTCGATGGAGGCAAGGAGGGTAGTGCCATGGCCGGCGCCGAGGACTTGGCCGATAGGGCATTCCTCCGGCTAGGCCATCGCTCTGAGAACCAGGCTGTGGTCTTCTTGTGCGTTATTCTATCCTTGATTTCCGTAGCTTTGTTTTGCTTTGCTTTGGGAAAGAAGAGCTAATAGTTGCTGTCTCGCCAGAGGTGAATCGGGTGCCGGAAAAACCACAATTCGATCGCATCTGCTCACTGCCCTTCTGAACAAGTCGTCCACGCCGCTGTCCAGCAAAGTCTCCCTAGCGGCGTATGTTTTCGACTCGCTCACTACGACAAAGACTGCCACAACGCCCACTGCCTCTAAGGCTGGTCTGTTCTACGAGTTGCAATATGACACGACTTCGACCACTAACCCCATTCTCATCGGTGGTAAACTCCTGGATCACAGGTTAGAACGAAGCCGAATTACCTCGGTTCCCACCGGCGAGCGGAATTTTCACGTTTTGTACTATCTTCTCGCTGGTACCAGTGATGCCGAAAAGGCGCATCTCGGCATTGATAGCCCCAGAGACACGACTGGGCAGAAGCGATGGAAATACTTGGGCCATCCCACGCAGCTCAAAGTTGGCATCAACGATGCTGAAGGGTTCCAGCTGTTCAAGACCGCCCTTCGCAAGTTGGAATTCCCTCGTAGTGAAATCGCCGAGATTTGCCAGGTTTTGGCTTGTATTCTCCACATTGGACAGTTGGAGTTCGAGACTTCGGCGAACACACTGGCAACTGCTGATGACAGCGGTGGGTTTTCGCACGAAGGTGCTCATACCGTCACCGCGGCACGGAACAAGGATGTCCTGGGCATCATCGCCGCATTCCTGGGTGTGAGCGCCCAAGATCTGCAAAACACGATGGGCTACAAGACCAAGATGATTCACCGTGAGAGGGTCACTGTCATGCTGGATCCCCAGGGAGCTCGTGCCAATGCCGATGAATTGGCTCGCACGCTCTACTCCCTGCTCGTTGCGTACGTCATCGAGAGCATCAACCAGAGGCTCTGTGCCGCTGAAGAGTCTATTGCCAATACCATCAACATCATTGATTTCCCCGGCTTTTCTCAGCAGACCTCGACTGGCTCTTCTCTGGATCAGCTCCTCAACAATGCTGCTATGGAATCGCTCTATAACCTCACCCTGCAGAACTTTTTCGACCGAAAGGCAGACATGCTGGAGACCGAAGAAGTCAGTGTCCCCGCCACGAGCTACTTCGACAATTCGGATGCCGTCAAGGGCTTGCTGAAACCCACGAACGGAATGCTCAGCATCCTTGATGACCAAACCCGTCGTCACCGCACGGATATGCAGCTTCTCGAGAGTTTAAGAAAACGCTTCGAGGGCAAGAATCCCGCGATCACTGTGGGCTCTGCCACTGCAAGACTCCCTGGCAGTAACTTCCTCTCGGAAAACACTGCTGCCACCTTTACTGTCAGACATTTCGCTGGCGAGGTCGACTACCCTGTCAAGGGCCTCGTGGAGGAGAACGGCGAGGTCATTTCTGGCGATCTCATGAATCTCATCAACTCTAGTAAGAGTGATTTCATCATGCGCCTGTTTGGCCAGGAGGCTCTACACACAGTCATGCATCCTCATGAAAAGACCACTGTCATGCAGGCGTCCGTGAGCTCCAAGCCCATGAGAATGCCCAGTGTCATGTCCCGCAAGAACAACCGAGCTATGCAATCTCGCAGATTGCGCCAAGAATCTCTTGATGATATTGCTAGCGAGGCCGGCGACTCTGTAGCCCAAGGTTGGTCGAGAGAGGGCACAAGCAAGCCCGTACACCAGTCCGAACAAGGCGCATCAGGTCAGTTCTTGTCTGCTCTGGAAAACGTGAAGCATTCCATCACGGCCCCCAACACGAACTCTTACTTTGTATTCTGCTTGAAACCAAACGACAGGCGCATTGCCAATCAATTCGATAGCAAGTGCGTTCGGTCACAGGTGCAGACTTTTGGTATTGCAGAGATCAGCCAGCGTTTGAGATCTGCTGACTTCAGTGTTTTCCTACCCTTCGGCGAGTTCCTCGGCCTCGCAGATGCTGAGACCATCTTTGTGGGTGGCGAACGAGAGAAGGTGGAAGCTGTTGTACAGAATAAGGCATGGCCGGCCAATGAAGCACACATTGGTTCTACGGGTATATTCCTTAGTGAACGCTGCTGGATGGAGGTATCCTCACTCGGTGATGGCACTTCGGCATCAGGCCGATACGCATCTGAGCAGGGTGACACCTCCACGCCTGGTGAACCGTTTGGCGCCTCCAAGGAGCGACTTGTCTCCATTGGCAACACGCCTCAATACACTGACAAGCCTCGCGGGGGTTTCTTCGGTGCAGGGGACATTGATGCACGCTCTGACGCCGGTGCTTCTGCTTTTGGTGGTGGCGATATGTTCAAGAATCTTGATACACGTGAGCAAATGGCGGAACGCGGCAACGAGAAGTCGCTCGTCGAAGTTGAGGAATACAGGGACAGCGCGAGTCGTAAACGCTGGATCTTCACCGTTTACCTGCTTACCTGGTTTGTCCCTGATTTCCTCATTCGGTTTGTCGGCCGAATGCCACGTAAGGATGTGCGAATGGCCTGGCGAGAGAAGCTGGCCATCAACTTTATCATCTGGTTCAGTTGTCTCTTTGCTGCTTTCTTCATCGTCGGTTTCCCTATGCTCATCTGCCCCAAGCAGTACGTCTTCAGTGCAGCAGAACTTTCCAAGTTCAACGGCAAGGATGGTCAGAAGTCGTATGCATCCATCCGTGGCCAAGTCTTCGACATTGGTGCCTATGCGCCAAAGCATTACCCGGATTATATCAACATCAAGATGTTGACCCAGTACAGTGGTCTCGATATTTCGACTCTGTTCCCCGTTCAAGTTTCGGCGCTCTGCCAGGGCAAGAACGGCAAGGTCGATCCCTCCGTCTTGCTCGACTACAAGTCAACCAACGTCACTGGTTCGGCCGCCGTGGTCAACAGCCAGGACTTGAACTCGGTCTTCCACGACTACCGCTTCTTCACATCTAAGTTCCAGCCTGATTGGTACTATGAGCGTATTGAAACCCTCAAGGCTTCCTACAAGAAGGGTAACATTGGTTACTCTGCGCAATATGTCAAGTCTCTTGGCGCCAAACAGAACCAAATTGCCATTCTTAAGGGACGTGTCTACGACATGACGAAGTACATGACTGGTGGCCGCCATGTCCAGGTGCCCAAGGGTGTCAAGCTGCCTACCGATCCTGACGTGACCAACTTCATGGATGATTCAGTTCTACAGCTCTTCACCCAGGCAGCTGGCAGTGATATCACCAAGCTATGGAATAACCTCGATATGGATCCCGCCTTGCGTTCTCGCATGCAGCTGTGCCTGGACAACCTGTTCTATGTTGGTGATCTCGACACACGTGACTCCATCAAGTGTCAATTCGCACAGTACCTCATTCTCGCCGTCTCTATTGTTCTCGTCACCATCATTGGATTCAAGTTCCTTGCGGCTCTTCAGTTCGGCGGTAAGAACATGCCGGAAGATATCGACAAGTTCATCATGTGCCAGATTCCGGCCTATACCGAAGATGAGGACTCGCTTCGTCGAGCTATTGATTCGGCCGCCCGCATGCGATACGATGATAAGCGCAAGCTTTTGGTCATTGTTTGCGATGGAATGATTATCGGTCAGGGTAACGACCGCCCAACACCCCGCATTGTGCTTGATATTCTTGGTGTCTCGGAGACTGTGGACCCTGAGCCGTTGAGCTTCGAGTCGCTCGGTGAAGGTCTCAAGCAACACAACATGGGTAAAGTCTACTCCGGTCTGTACGAAGTCCAGGGTCACATCGTCCCCTTCCTTGTCGTTGTCAAGGTCGGCAAGCCTTCGGAAGTATCTCGTCCTGGTAACCGTGGTAAGCGAGACTCGCAGATGGTCATCATGCGTTTCCTCAACCGTGTTCACTACAACCTGCCCATGAGTCCGCTTGAGTTGGAGATGTACCACCAAATTCGCAACGTTATTGGTGTCAACCCGACCTTCTACGAGTACATGCTGCAGATCGATGCCGATACCGTCGTCGCTCCCGACTCCGCCACCCGCCTGGTTTCTGCTTTCCTCGACGATACCCGCCTGATTGCCTGCTGCGGTGAGACAGCGTTGACCAACTCCAAGGCTTCGTTCATCACCATGATTCAGGTCTACGAGTACTATATTTCGCACAACTTGTCGAAGGCCTTCGAAAGTCTGTTCGGCAGTGTCACCTGTTTGCCCGGTTGTTTCTCGATGTACCGTATCCGTGCTGCCGAGACGGGTAAGCCCCTGTTCGTCAGTAAGGAGATCGTTGACGACTATGCTACGATTCGTGTGGACACCCTGCACATGAAGAACCTGCTGCATCTTGGTGAGGATCGATACTTGACCACGCTACTCCTCAAGTACCACTCGAAGTACAAGACCAAGTACATCTTCCCGGCCAAGGCTTGGACTATTGCCCCTGATACCTGGCAGGTCTTCTTGTCGCAACGTCGTCGCTGGATTAACTCTACAGTGCACAACCTCATCGAACTTGTTCCCATGACACAGCTTTGCGGTTTCTGCTGCTTCAGTATGCGTTTCGTTGTGTTCATTGATCTGTTGTCGACAATCGTGCAGCCGGTCATCGTCGCTTACATCATCTATCTCCTCGTCCTTGTTGGCACGGCCAGCACCATTGTCCCTCTCACCTCGTTCATCTTGCTCGGTGCGATCTACGGTTTGCAGGCCATCATTTTCATCCTACGTAGGAGGTGGGAGATGGTTGGCTGGCTCGTTCTTTACGTCATTGCTATCCCTGTCTTCTCCTTCGGTCTGCCCCTGTACGCCTTCTGGCACATGGACGACTTCAACTGGGGTAACACTCGTGTCGTTGCCGGCGAGAGAGGTCAGAAGGTCGTCATTTCCGACGAAGGCAAATTCGATCCCGCTTCGATCCCGCGCAAGAGATGGGAAGAGTACCAGGCCGAGCTCTGGGATGCTCAGACTTCCAAGGAAGATACGCGATCTGAAATCAGCGGCTTCAGCTATGCCACCAAGCCTGGCATGAACGCCGCCGTTTCCGAGTACTACCACGGACAGTCGCGCGCCGGCTCGACCGTGGGAGTTGTCCCGCCATACGACGTGCGGAACAGCACCAACCTCAACAACCGTATGTCGTTTGCGCCGACGGAAAACAGAATGAGTACGTTTGGAGGATCGCAGTTCTTCGGGAACCACGGTGAGACGGAGATGGTGGATCTCGCGTCTCTACCCAGCGATGATGCGCTGCTGGCGGAGATCCGGGAGATCCTGCGGACAGCGGATTTGATGACCGTCACGAAGAAGGGTGTCAAACAGGAGCTCGAGAAGCGCTTCAACATGCCACTTGAATCTAAGCGGGCGTACATTAACAGCGGTAAGCAGCCAGCCACATGTTTGTCGTGTGAAAGGAGTATATTTTGCTAACGAACATTCACAGCCACCGAAGCACTTCTCTCCGGGCAGTTGTAGATGAATGAATGAAATCTACTATGAACCTAAGCAGGCTGTCATGTTTGCAATATAATTGGCACACCTGGGATGCATACTGGCAGGGGGTGTTACAAATTAAAAGGGAATAGGTTTTTGGGATGTTTTCTTTCTTGTTCCATGATAGGTATTGACTGCATCCGCAAATAATAATAATTGGGTCAATATTGTATAGGGTGTACATAGTTTCCTGGGATCCGTATGGCAGGCCCGTGATGTGAGTGATGATGAGGAATGGTGATGATTGTCTCTTGTCTTCTCAGTTCCAACTGCATTGCGGAATACCGCCCGGGCGCCCAACAACGGCGCATACTCACATACGATACATCTCGTACTGCGTGCATCCATAGTGTTATGTAGGTAGTCATGTCACGATGGCCAATCATTCGACATCTGCCCACGGGGCTGAATGAAGAACACTTAACTATTTTAAACAGACGTTGATTATTCCATATCCATAAGAGGAGCTTGTGTGATGTATAGGTAGTAAGAAGTAATAAGAGTTGGGCCCCTAATCCGTCGGTAGGGTTAAGCAGGTGTTCTGGAATCCTGCCTACGATTTAATAATAAGCGCGCGCTTCTTTCACCTTGACAGTCTTGAGACTGATGCTACCTAGACATTCACCTCTAATCCGTAGACAGTTATTATTTTACAGATCCATAGAGTCGAGAACACACGATTCAAGGTGTGGCAACCCGTATGAAGCGCGTAACACGATGCTATGACCCCTATTCCGAAACAGCGTCGACAGGGCCACAACAAGTCACAACGCCGTATTAGGTGGTATCTGTACATCGTCAGGGCGTGACGGGCGTGTAGGAGATACATCCATTAGGCAGGTATTCCGCACCAAGTGCTACGGTAATGTTATGACTCGAGCTGGTATCCTTGTCTGCCGTGTTTCACGACATGCCAGGACTCGATATTACCGACTTGGGATGCGGAATACCGTAGCGAATGCTCATTGTTCGGTACGAACGAAGTACGAGGCACGAAGTACGGAAACGGAATACTCCATTGGGTGTAATCCGTAGTCAGTGTGTCGACCCATACCTTACAGGAGAATCCGATATGTAGATCAGCTGAGCAGCATCTACCGAATAGGCAGCGAGACATTCCATACTATGGTACCTATATGGTGATCCGTACCAACAGAATACCTATCAACACCTACCTACCGTACTCGTACTGACTGTCGCATGGACATGGAGAATTGATAGTTCGTGAATCATGTTCCGTGCGGGTTGCCCTATCCCGTAGCCCTACAGAAGACACACAGACCAGGCAACCCCAAGCGGTATGCAGAAAATACCTTGTCGGCGCTTGCCGAGAGAACTGACGGTGGGAATACGGAATGCCGACCGAGTTGTCGTCGGTACGGATTAGCGATGATGTCGGCCTTCGTACCTCCAACCTCACTAATATCGCTAGAGGGATCCACGCGAGAAAAAAACCCTCTGCGAGCGTTAGGCCTTGGCTCTGCTTGGCGAGCGTGGTGTTTTGCGTGCTCCCTGCTGCAATTCGTTCAGCCAAGCGTTCTCCAAGAAGTCTCCAACAGGACCAAGACTGACTTCAGCCTAGCATGGGGTTTGCTAGTTGGGATCAAGGCCGGGCTAGTTGGGCGAGCGAAGGGCCAGAATCCCAGACTCAATCGGCAGGGCTTGCGTTCCCCGGGCGCGCCCAATCAGCTGTAGCCACGCCTGACTGTGTCAGGTCATATGTGTGCATAAGCTATACACAAATCAGCATAGCGTGGGCACTGCAGATGGTGAGTCTGAGATGGCTGCTGTCGGAGTACCGGTACTTTACAAGCACAGCCACACACATACTAATTTGCTTGTGGATAACTTGCATGTTGCCGTACCGGTACTTTGCGCTAGTTCATGTGCGCCCATGCACTTTATGTACACAATAGTATACGGCGTGCGGACCCCACTAGGCACATAAGCTGGGTGCTACCCCGGCTAGTTCTGTACGAAGTGTAATGTACTTATTGGGTGGTGAGCAATAATTCAGCCCCTGCTACGGACTAACAGTCCCTGCCATCGTCGTCTCGCCATCGCGCCGCTCTGAATGTCGGCGGCTCGTAGTGGTGAAATGAGAGGCAGTCACTGTACGGAACAGGCAGAGGCGTCCAGTCCATAAGATTGAACATCGGCTACCTATTTTTGTCCCTTTGCCTGCCCTGCTGCTCCGTGCTCGTAGACAATAGACGCTTTAACTGAATAACACAAACAATCCTTCTCATGCACCTACACGTGTTGAGATAAAGTCCCCCGTCGTAGCTTCCCATCCCCTTATCCATAGGCAGGGAGAATTCAAGCTCAAAACGTCACTTTCATATCCCGGTGTAACCCCAGCTTCATTTGCTCTCGGGCGCTCCTTCCCTCGCGCATTGATCAATCATTCTTTCCTCTTGACTAACATTTATTCCTTTCCCTCTCCCGTCTCGCGTCTTCTTCTCTTCTCCTCAACCATCAAGGTTGCTTTCCCTTCACAACAACACTTACAGCTGCGACTCTGTGCATACTGCTTGCTACCTTGCGCCATCTCATACACTGGTTGTTGAGCTTGGCTGTTAACCATGGCTATCTTCGGTGAGGCCGCCGGGGCCGGCCAGGAGAAGACTCAGGCCCGGACGTCCTACCAGGGCGCTCGCGATCCCACGCTTCCCCGTTCCCGTCAAGAGACGACGACGACAACGCCCGCCAAGACGAAGTCGGGCTTGGTTCCGATCAAGGAGGCTGGTGAGAGTGGACGTATCGGCTTTCACCCCTTCCACTTCTTCACGATCATATGGCATTCGTCCAGCAGAGTGTCGCGCGCCGTCAACATCCTGTGGCCCTTTGTGCCCGCTGCTCTCGCCGTTTACTTCACCCACACCGGTTCTCCTCAGCTTCGTTTCAGTCTCACGTACATCGCTATGGTTCCTTGCGCCAACTTGGTCGGTTTCGCTGGTCAGCAACTTGCTCGAAAGATGCCTCACATGCTTGGTGTTTTGACTGAGACAACGTGAGTGCTGGGACCTCATGGTATTCACTTGAAAGAGATACGGGCAACTGACATACCTTTTACAGGATTGGTTCTGTCGTCGAGATTATCCTCTTCCTGGTCTTGCTTCTGAGTACGAAGGACGAAAGTAGATTCTACATCGTCCAGTCTGCGATCCTGGGTTCGATTCTCGCGACGATGTTGTTGTGCTTGGGTCTGTGCTTCTTCGCTGCCGGTGTACGACGTGAAACGGCGACGTTTGACGCTGCACTGAGTGAAGTCGGTACTGGTCTTCTGCTTATGGCGTACGGAGATCCCTCTCTCTCTCTCGTGACAACAAAGGATCATGTAAACTGACAGTGCTTGTTCTTAGTGGTCTCGGTCTCTCTATCCCAACGATCTTCAAGAACACCAAATCGGGCCCCGCCTTCGGCTTGTCGGACGCTGAGCTAAGCCACAAAACTCTCCAGATCTCACGAATTGTAGCCATCCTTCTGCTCATCTCCTACGTGGTCTTCGTCTGGTTCCAAATGCGCACACACCACGGTATCTACGACGCCATCTTCGAGTACGATGAGGAGCGTGACGCCGACGGTCACAAGGACGTGGATAAGGCGAAGCTCACTCTGACCGAATGTGTCATCTCGCTCACTATTGCGGTTGCTCTCGTGACTCTCCTCGCCTTTTCGCTGGTGCGCGAAATCGAACCGCTCGTCCACGCAACCGGAATATCTGACCCGTTCGTCGGTCTCATCCTCGTCCCGCTTGTCGAGAAAGCCGCCGAGCATCTTACTGCCATCGACGAAGCTTGGGACAACCAGGTCAACTTCGCGCTGTCTCACTGCATTGGCCCCACCATCCAGACCGCCATGCTTAACGCTCCCCTTGTCGTGCTCATTGCTTGGGGTCGTGGTCTAGAACTGGACCTGAGTTTCGAGATCTTCGAGGTTGCAGTCCTCATCATCGCTATCATCACCGTCGGTAACTACCTCCGCGACCAGAGATCCGACTACCTGGAAGGTTTCCTCTGCGTCATCACATACATCGCCATTGCCGTCGCTGCCTACTACAGTCCCTCGCCCGTTGAAGCCGAACCTGAGGGTGCCGAGCATGTGGCCAGAGCTGCGCGTGCTCTAGTGGGCATGTAATTTCGCGCGCTCCGGCTGAGAGATTTTTCCACGACTCCGACGGTTGTCAAGAGAGACGAAATGATACCCAAGGCGTTACCATCCCTGGCCCTGGGAACAATCAGAACCCCGCGCGCATGCATTTACAGAGAACATGAGAAGAAATGAGACAGAGAGAAAGTGAGAGAGAGAAAGGCAGTCATCGTACATCGACCCCCGATGGCGATAGTAATTCGAAGAATGAAGATGAGATGGGACACGTGCATCATCAACACCAGGCACCTGGTATAATTCGCATCTCGGCATTTTCGTGGAGGCGTTTCGTTTGATCTCTAGACTATGGCTGGAGGATTGTGTATCTGCGTAGCACTGGAGCTCGGGCGCATGGTATCGCGAGGTCTTTGTGTTTTTTCGTTCGTCCATTCATTCATTCATGGTTGCGTCTCTTTGAAAGATTCGACGGTTTACTTGTTCAAGTTGAGTCTGAGACATGAAAGTACGCACGCCATGCGTGGCGGATGTTGCCGGTATGGCTTTCTGAGTCAAGAAGGCATGCATACCCAGCCATTCGTGTATGTACGTAGTAGTAGGTAATGGAACTGGTGGTCCTCACTTCACATGGATGGATATACGACTCGTTCACAACACGCTCGGGTACGAGTACATGACATTTGATTGACGTGACCTTGACGTGACGTGCCGTGCCGCGCGCCACGTTCCGTCCGAGTTTTCGAAACCGCGAACCCCTGACTAAAATGCAACCCATAACCCAAGTCTGACATCAAAAAGTCGCATGCCTACCCCGTATTCCCGTATTCGGTACCTTTCTTCAGGAGACAATATCCTCATCCCGGACCCGCGAAATCTTAAACCCACCGGGACACAGCGTCTGGAAGACACCGCACGGATCATACTCCTCCGCAACGCGTCGCAAGCGCTCGACGTTCTCGCGGCCGTAACTAGCCAGCGGATTCTGGCTGGCGCCGGCGTAGTTCAGGTCGACCCAGGGCAAGAGGGCGTCGCGCTCGCGGGCGAAGTCGCGGACGGCGTGGCCCCATTCTTCGATTAAGGGCGTCACGAGGGGCACGTGGGATTCGTGCTTGAGCATGGCGGCGGCGAGGAGTTGGATGCCGTTTTTTGCGTGGCGGTCGAGGCCGAGGCTGTTTTTGCGGTGCGGGGAGACGTAGGTCTTCGGCACGGATTGCAGGATGCATTGGGTTATGAAGTCGTTTTGGGGCAGGAGGGATTGTAGTTTAAGTATGAGGGCCTCGTGCAGGTGTGAGGCGTGTTGTGTGATTGCTGGGTCGTTGGTGAATGTTAGGGTGTGCCAGATGTGGCTATGCGGTGTTTTGTTAGTTGCGTTGATAGGGAGGGGGGATAGGGGATAGGGGACGTACTAGTAGCCTGCTGGCACGGTGAATTCCTCGACCATCTTTACGCTTGTTGTCATCTTCAGCGTGTTCCCTGTTTGCGGCAGCGCGAGGAATTCGTCGTAGGCCCCCGGCGCCTCGATGCCGGCCATCTGCGCGCAATACACCACGACGCCTGTCTGGCCGGTCCCGGGGATGTGCGAAGCGAGCACGATGGCGTGGCTATCGGGGTCTTGCTCGACATTATCCGTGAACGTCGCCATGGCTTTGAGCGCATCATCCGTGTGTTCTCCGGCGAGGAATAACATCCCGCCCCAGACGTCTCCGCAGGGGAACGTGGTCATCGTGTAGCTCGTGACGATGCCGAAATTGTTCCCGCCGCCCTTGAGCGCGCGGAAGAGGTCTGCGTGTTGCGGGGAGGCTTCGGTGACGGTTATGAGGGCGCCCGAGGCCAGAATCAGGTCGTAGGAGATCACGTTGTCGCAGGCGAACCCGTTGCGGGCTGAGGAGAAGGATTTCCCGCCGCCCAGGAGCAGACCGCCGACGCCGACGTCGCCGGCGCGGCCGCCGGTTACGGCGCGTCCGTGCGTGTGGAGGTGCGTGTAGACGTCGAGCCAGGTGGCGCCGGGCCCGATTTTGGTGTGGGTTGTTTGCGGGTCGTAGGTGACGGTGTTGAGGAGGCTTACTGGGATGGTTTATTAGAAGTCTGTCTTGCGTGACGTAGGAGACGAGAGGTGCGTATGGGGGACGAATCATGCGGGACAATATTATGCACGACATATGGATAGGGGATGCGTGTGGATGGAGAACATGTCTCACTTACGATCGATAGTCACGCCGTCCTTGATGTTATTGGATCCCGCCCAGCTCGTGTGTCCGCCACTGCGCACGGCGAACTTCTGATTCGCGGCCACGAGGGCCTTGACGATGCCTGCGACTTCTGCCGCGGATCGCGGGAGCACGATGCAGGCGGGTTTGAGACGGGCTGTCACGGACCAGTAGGACCCCTCGCGTTCGATGTACTTCTCGTCCGTGGGGAGGAAGGTCTGGGATTCGAACCCGGCGTCGAGGAGACATTGGGCTTGTTGGGGAGTGGGAGAAGGGGAGGGGGACGCCATCTCGAAGGGAGATGCGTTGGGAAGGGAGGGGAGGGATGGGGGGAAGGGGAAGTGTAGACATTGTGAGCTTGATTGATAGCTTTTCGGGACTGGACTGAGATGGAAGTGTGTGCTGCTCGTGAACAGAGATGCAAACAGACTCGTCACGACGTCGCCGGTTTTATAGACGAAGGGGGAGAGAGAGGTCTGAGGGGGAGAAGAGAGGGGGGTGAGGATACGACTTTCCGTTTTCGAAACGTACGATTCTTTTTTCGATTGTGCTATAGTCTAGATCGTCTAAGCTATGGAAGGGTAGGATAAGTCGTGCTACGGTAAGGAGGAGAAGATGAAGAGGAGAGGAGGGCAAAAAGAATAACCGAACCAACACGACGTGGCTGGCTCTCGGTCACGCTGCCGTCGTGTTGACGTTGCTGTCCAATCCCTTTCGTTGTCCATCATGCAAGGGACGATCCAACCAATCGGTTTACTGGATTGGTGTCCGTTGTGAGTCTTGACCGCAGTTGAAGGGTGAACAGTATGGTTATTGATATCTTGAGATTCCCGTGTAAGTGAGAGTCGTTGTCGCGGTAACAGAACATCTTGAAGCTCAACAATATTGAATTCAAGGCGCTTCACGCGTCTAATCACCCCGTCTTTGCTTCTTTTCTTCTTTTCTCTCACATCACGTCATGACAGGGTGTTGTCACTTTACTGACAAGTCACAGTTGATGCATCCACGCCGTGGATTCGGCCAGGAGTGCGTGTCTGGAACCGCCGACCGCGATTCTTCGGATGGCCGATCGGTGATCTTCCATGGTACTACTAGCGTGGACTGATTTTCCATTCCCCCTCTTTCTCTTCTTCTTCCTTCTTCTTGTCCCTTCAGTCCAGATCATACGTGGTGAGGGGCACGATGAGACACAAATTAGCAACTTGAGAAGAATTCTCTCAATAGTCCCTGATCTAGTCCCCTCGATCTACCGTTCTCACATGTAACCCGCGATGCCGCATGTCATGTGAGCATCTTTAGTCTTCCTCCGGCCAGGAGATTTTCATATCTTCCCCTCCTCATCGACACGCGCGATGGCATGGCCGGACATAAGTTTGCGCGAACTAGTATCACATACGGATTACTCGTAGAGAGCGCCGGCGGTTAAGCCGTTAGGGAATCTCTAGAGAAGCAAGTGCCGGGTGACGACGCGTGATAGAAAGGGTCTAGATCAAGACCGAAGTGCGATAGATGTCGGCACGATTCGGGTGCCTGGCAGATCTCATCTCTTTCTTTACTTAGGAGGGCGTTCTAGATATTCAGGGATGGGGTTAGGAGTTAGGATGTGATTCCATGGGTGCGCCAAGGGGAAAACGATTGTCGATCGCGGACGTGATGTCGGCAGTTAGGCGATGTTGAGATTTCTACAGATTCGTTTCGAGACGGATCATACAAGTATGATGAATTCGACAAGCTACAGATATCCATGGCCTGATTGAAAGTCCCTTGCATGCTTGCTCGCAGTCACTTCTTCAGCAGCTTCATCCGTATTCTACTCATAGAATGTCTGAGCACATCAAGTACATACTGCCTATGAGTACTCGTATGGACTGACCGTCCAACTGCTCTTCTTCTCGTCGACGCTAATCTATTCCGTGCTTGTGGCGTCGTCTTAAAACCTGAATAAGATGAGGTTTCTTTCCCAACGGGGCGGCTATCTTGGCCTGGGCCTTGGCTGGCCGGCACGCGCATGGTCTGCAGATCCACCGCATGGTATGCTCGGAGACAGCTCGGATTGCGCCCTCTTCCGAATTCGATCAATCACTGCTACATAAATGTGTCGTTCAGCTTTTTATCTTTTTCCTTCCTTACTGGCTGTTGATGATGATCGTAATGCTCCCTGTCTTGGATGCAGAAAACGACATGCCCACGTGTAGATCTGCCAAAAACCCCCACGACTGTTAGGAAAAAGAAAACAAACCAGGTGATAGTCCACGCCTAAGCAGAGCATTATCGCACGCGAACCGATTTACTAAATAGTAGTCACTCTGACTAACCTCATCGTTCGATGAACCGGCCCGTCCATCTTCACCACGGTCGTCGACGTCACGTTCCCGGGCTCGGAATCACAGTTACCGGATCCGACGAGCGCCCCTTTTTTCTCGTCTCTCTCGCACCGTTATCAGCTAGACAGGGTCGTTCCGTCGAGGGATTCTCCTCTCTGCCGAACCATCCATCCTTCCGAGATCGACTGATGGCCTGAATGAATGGATGTATACTCATCATCCACGACGCCCCGTCTATACCACGATGATAAATCCTCGGCCAACATTCCTCCTAGCTCCCCAGGCAAAACGGGGATAGTCAGTCGGCGATATAGCCAGGGAGGGGTTCGCCGATCTTCAACGCTATGACATCGTCGTCCTAACCCGAATGAGAGCGAGCATGGAGGGATCGACGCGCATGGATTAAGTGGGTAAATTTTCGACTTGGAGTCGGAATTCTGAAAAGCCATTGTTCACAGTATCGAATATGAATTCGGTCAGTAAGTAGTATGGTCTGACTTGGAGACGATGAACGCTGGCCTTGGCGATGTGACTCTTTCGGCTTTGCATTCCGGACTCCGAACTGGAATACTCCCAGATGAGATGGTGAGTTGACCATCGAGATGACCATATGGTATTCCGTAGTTTTTCCACAAAGCAGAATTCATCCTGAAGTTGTCATGTTTCGCAGCAATTACCACTCGTTGACCTGCCTGTCTCCAAGATGAGAAGATAAAGCGTTCTATAATGTAGTGTAGATAGATGAATTGAACATCGTATGTTTCGTATGAGAACAAGCACATACGAAATCTATACCGAATTGTTGAGTCGTGTGTCAATTTGAAGTATTAGAAGAGTCTCATCGTGATCTCACGCCGACATCTCTCACGATGCCGATGTCTAAGGTCCTCCCACTCCTGGGGGGATTCCAAACCGCAACAGCAGCAGTAACCTGCCCCGGCACATTCGATTCATTATCCGCCTCCTCCTGGATCAGTGCCATTAACCCAGGCTGGAATCTCGGCAACACCCTCGATGCAACACCAGACGAAGGCTCATGGAACAATCCCCCAGTCCAAGCCGAGACATTCGCAGACATCAAAGCCGCAGGCTTCAAGAGCGTGCGGATCCCTGGTATGCTAACCCACGAAGTAGAATGGTAAGGTAGTCTCTGATTGTGCGGATAGTCACATACGCCGACCACTACATCTCCTCCTCGCCCACCTGGGAAATCGACCCAGCATGGCTCCAGCGCGTATCCGACGTCGTCGACGCAGCCATCGACGCAGGCCTCTACGTCCTAACAAACATGCACCACGGTATCCATCCCCCCCCCCTCCCCTTCTCCAAACCTACTAACAACCCAGACTCCTGGATCTGGGCAGACATAACAGTCCCATCCGCAAACCTCACAAGCATCGAAGAACGCATCTACCGCTCCTGGGTCCAGATCGGCACAACACTCGCGTGTAAATCATCCCATGTCGCATTCGAACCCATCAATGAACCCCCGGCAAACACGGAATCCGACGCCGCGGAGATCAACAAGATTAACGGGATCTTTTTGGATGCGTTAAGAGCGTCTGGCGGGTTCAATACAAAACGAGTCGTCACGCTCGTTGGACCGGGTATGGATAGTATCAAGACGGCGCAATGGTTCGAGGCCCCTGATAGTATCGAGAATCCGTGGGCGTTGCAGTTCCATTATTACTCGCCGTATGATTTTGTTTTTTCTGCGTGGTAGGCTTCTCATTTCAATCATTCATCGTTCCCATCATTCTCAAGTACGGACAACAACTATGAAAAGTACTACGACAACGAACAAAACTACTAACAACAACTCAGGGGCAAAACAATCCTCACCCCCACAGACATAAGCACCATCGAATCCGACCTCACCCACATGCGGAACAATTTCACAACCATCCCGCTCCTCATCGGCGAATTCGACGCAAGCCCCCTATCCACCGAACCCGCCGCCCGCCGCAAATACACCGACGTCGTCATCCAGCGCGCCACGGCCCTGGACACAGCAACCATGGTCTGGGACAACGGCCTCGACCACTTCGACCGCGGCACCAAGACATGGCGTGATCCGCAGAGTCTGGAGATCATCCTAAACGCAGCCCGAGGTATTCGGAATAGTCTCTCCGACTACACGACGGACGCGATAGCGTCCGCGCAGACGAGTTCCGCGTATGTGTTTCATAAAGCCGGGGAGGATGTCGCGACGCAGACGATTTCCGTCTCGCTGAATGGGAATACATTGGTCTCGATTACTACGGATGATGGAACGGAGCTGAGAGAAACGGATTATGTCGCCTCGCGGGGAAATATCACGTTCACGCCGGCCTTCTTGTCGACGTATTTCGCCCCGGACGGGGCGCCCGGTAGTAAAGCGAACCTCACGCTCACGTTCTCGGCTGGTGCTACGGTGGGCGTGGATCTTGTGCAATGGGACCTGCCTACGCTTGCTTCGACCGCATCGACCGCCGTCGCTGGCGCAGACTTGCATATCCCCGTTACCTGGGCCGGCGTGTCGCAGCCAGCCGCTGTCAAGATGATGCGGAGCGACGGGGTCATTTTATTCGATGACTGGACGCAGTGGTTGGGTCCGTTGCAGGCGGGATATGGGACGTATTCAGGGCAGTGGAATTGGGATGGCGGGAATCTGATCTTGACTGCTGCCACTGTAGATGCGGTGATTGCGGCGGGTGTGGCGACGGTTTTTACGTGGGATTTTTTCCCGCGGGGACCGGGGAATTCGGTGAATTATACGCTGAATGTTTGAGGGGGGGGTATGTTGGCGGGGATAAGGGGTTGAGGATGATGGATTATATGGTGTATTTCTGATACTAATATCGTGAGAGAAGACCATCGTGGATTCCTACGCATACCCCTATTCCTACGTCAGATCATCCTATCAACCTCCGTATCAACACCCTCAACCACACCATCATCAACCAACCCACGCCGTCTCTTCTCCTTAACAGCCCGTCTCGCATCCTCTTGTTCTGCTTTCTTCCTACATACCCCATTAATCAGCATCCACCCAGAGTGAGTACCTTCATCAATCCCACCCAGAGTATGTGACGTACCGATCCAAATCCCCCACCAAATCCGGCTGCGCCCCCGAAGCCCCGGGCTTCCGACTCACAGCCTCAGCAACGACTCCTTCACCCGGCGCCCGCATTTTCTCGCCTTCTAACTCCACGTGTCGTCCGACGTCCTCCTGCGTTCGACCGAATTGCTCCTCGCCTGCGGGCGCGCCATGGATACCCTGACCTAGACTCGAGGGTACAGCATCGCCAATATCTGAGGGCCGAGTGCCAGAGATGCGCTGGATGACGGGTTTCTCTGTTTCATGGCGGTGTTGTATGTCGCGCTGCTCGGAGGATGTCAATGTCACGGGGTTGCCTTCGACATGATAGGCGGCGTCTGAAGGGGGGTATGGAAGGCCGGAAGGGTTCATCTTATGATATTGATCGTGCTATGATAATGATAGCTCATTTTGTGAAGAGGAGTTGAACTGGGTAGTCACATGGGAGAAAAGGACGGATGTTATGATATTCGAGGGCCTGACGTAATTGCATTGTGCACTCATTCGATGACGTCGAACAGCTTTGCGAATTGGCCAATGGGCATCGACAGTGTTGACGTACTGTATAACAGATCAGGGTTGAATAGGGGAGTCGTTTAAGAAAGGGGCAGAGACATTAGAGATGTTTAAATGTGATATAGGTTGTCGCGTTAACACCGTGTTGACTAGGTCTCATAATCTTTAATAGGCACAGCAAGTCTGAACTTCTAACCATGTGGATGATGGCTTTTATCACAATGACTCTGATCTCTCTTGGCACGAATTGTCACATGGCCCTATTCCGACAAATACAGAAAAGATAGGATAAATTAGGCAAATCTGCCACTGCGACTCAGGGGGTAAAACTCTTCTTCTTCACCATATCGAATAGTCGCGGGCGCTTTACGATAGGCGAACCTGGAAGGGGGTTGCGCCTCTCTATACCAGTATCCCTCCACTATCGGATACTGCCCGTGGCATACGCGAGATTCGCGATGTATGTAGCTCTGGTCGGGGAGATTCTGGCGAATATGGTCCGGTAGTGGATCGCCTTCGTGTCGTACGTAGTACACCAGTTCTGTTGAGATGGTCACGATCGACACCACAAGCTGTCGAGTCCCCTTGGGTGCTTCTTCGTCTTGAAGCGGCCAGACATGATCGCTGATCAATTTTCGTATCTCCGTCACCTTAACGTCTTCATCTGCGAGCCGTTCCCTCAGCTCGGGGTAAACAGAGTTAAGTCGTTGAAAGAAAAACCGATAGGAAAATGTTCTTGCATCAATGAAAACGTGTAAATGCCGTAGTCGCAGGGATTTCTGGAGATCTGCTATGTTTTCTGGCCACGGATCACTCATCGACTTGAAACTGCTTAACCTTGGGATCACTTTCCTATACAGATTGTAGAGGTCAATTTGCAGCCATCTGAGGTTTGGTAGCATGGTAGGGGACAAGATATTCAGGAGTGGCTCCAATCTTGGCTCACCCTCCCCGGAGTTCGCGGTAATCAGATTCAAGTCATTATAATAATGGAATACCGCTCTGGCTTCCTCGGAGAACTGTCGGTTCACCAAGAAAAGTGGTGTAGGAGGCCGCCAGCAATGACAGGAGTCGGAGTAGGAAGCGCGATACCGACTGCAGAAGCAACCATTTCTGCATCTTTCGGCTTTAGGGGGGTGGACCCAGGAATAAGTACGCTGAGCTGCCACGTGCGGGCAGTCCAGATGACAGATGGGCCCCGGTGTTTCGCTCTCGAATGGGATATACCGGTATCCCTTTACCCGCGACCACTCGACGTATTTCGACGGAGTCACAAGATCGGCGTAAGAGAGAATTTCGAACCGAATCTCGGACGGGAGATCAAAGAAGCGGAATGGAGACTGTGGCCTTTTCACCTCGTCACTAATACTAGGCTTGGCCTTAGTCTGTTCCACAGCACGCCTAGCGATTCCTTGCAAGCCATAATCGGGCTTCGCTCCAAGTTGAATATGGCAGTTTTTGAGACCGTGTAGTCGATTTAGAGGACTCATTAAGCGTTCCGCAGTCTCAGTATCCTCGGGGTTGAGATCGCAAATAAGGGAGAGCTCCAATCGGTCGAGGGAGGCATGAGAAGCGAGATTTTTGAAGATTCTGTCCCATTGCCTGAGCACGTCCTTTGAGTTGGGGCGTGAGTTATCCGTGTGTCTTTTGCGGAAACGGCCTGGAGGATGGGCGAGGCCTCTAAAGCGACGATGAGAACGGTCCCGGCAATCCACGACCTGATCGAGATGGATCGTAAGTCGCGTCAAACAGCCGAGAGTGAATGGGGTCATCGCGGACAGAGCGCTCAAGTCACGCGCAACAACCGTATTTCTGTCCAGGAGAAGGGACCAAACTTCTCTGTAAAGGGTCCGACAAGAAAGAAGAAGGCCGCCGACATCATGTAGCTCTTTTGCACCGCTGGAACTCCATGAAAATGTCGAGACCGTCCCTTTTGTACGCACGACTCCTCGGAGACCGGTGGGTGGCGATCTGGTCTGGGCTTTCACATACACGATGTCGTCCTGAGGCAGACCGATGTAGCGGAGTATGCGAGCTCGGATGTCTGATGAGAGGAGAAGCAGATGTGCCCGCTGCTTCTTCTGGGGGGATCGTGTGGAATGCATCTTTGCTAATGAGAATCGCCGTCGCTACTGCGTCGAGATCCGGCAGCAATAGAAGTTCAGAGGCTCTGCCTGAATGGTAATGAAGAGTCAAGGGAGCCTGCCCTTTTAAAAGTTGGTTACGCGACAACCACGCAGACGACCAGAAGAAGAAGGAGGCAAAGAAGAAGTCATGAAGACTCGGGAATGCTGACGGTCCGAGCCTCCCGAGGTAAGGTACCGATGCATGGCATACGTATGTATCAACCAGATCCAATACTCACCTACCTATACATACCTAGTATATCGACAGGGGCGGTGTGAATACTACCTGTGATATCATGTACGTACGGTTTATTGGTTGGCTCGACAACTGCTCGTGCTCGGATCTCTACTCGTACCCCGTAAAATCCGTATTCCCCTTCGCTTGGTGCTGATTGGAGAGAGTGAGCGAGTCTACGAAGTACTCGTACACGAACTGGAAGTTGTCTGGCTCATGAACCAGAATCCAACTCTGGAAGCGAGAAGAAAAAAATCAACCCAACTGCATACGTTTTGTCCGGGGGTTATGTCCGGATGACATTGATAGCGGGCGTTGTTTGGTGTGTGCATTCAGTACTTGTTGATATTCAGGAAGGTGAAGCGAAGGGGCCAAGTTGGTGTTGCAACCGGTTCGTGAAGACCCGCGATGGTTTGTGTGTTCAGGCGCAGCGACTAATGCACGTTAACCTGCGCTAGGCACCTGTTGGGTAAGGCGCAGGCGCGAAGTCACAACACTCCAGATTTGCGAGCCACAACGCCAAGCCACAGACGTAATTGCTGTTTGGAAACGGAATGGGGGTTTCAATGTCCGAAGAACAGTTATTCACGGTTTCGCCAGAACAGGGAAATTTAGATATTGATGAGAGATATTGATGATGAGAGCGAATAAGTCATTCTAATCGTATGGAATATTTTCTGTATCAATAACAATGCCATTATGTACGAATTATTAGGTATAGTATTTTGTAGGTAATTTGCACAATAATGTACGGACTACGGATTATGCTATGCACCTCGACGGCACAATCCAGTATCGTCGGATTCAGATAACGGGGTCCTAAGAAGCTAAGGGTCCATCGCGAGCCGGCCCAGCTGAAGCACAGTCGCCAATCGGCTTTTGTTTCACGAACCGACGGAAAGAGGGGCACCTACGAGTACTGGCTTCCCGGAGAGAAGTGCCGACACCCCTCCTTCCAGCTCAATTTATCTGCTACGAACTGCCGTGTCTTCACCGGTGCTTGGCCGATTTCGAGAACGTCGTTATTGTACATACTTGCTGTCTCTTGTTAGGTTATCGAGCGAGACTCCGTTCACGCATACTCACATAGACAAAAGAAAGACATATACCCACAGGCAAAATGGTTGCGAAGCGCAGAGTCATTATCGACACCGACCCAGGTGAGTCGTCATTTAGATATCGCCGTCCCGGCAATGAGATATTATTATATTACGGTGAACCCGGAGGATGAAAAAGAAAAGAAATCCCGATAGGACGGATCCCGGGATCATGCTCCCCAAGTCTTTATTTTTTATTCTGTATATGCGAGACAACGACCATGCACGTTGCCGTTCCCGTTGACTGCTAACCCTGCTTGTTATTACAAAAGGTACCGATGACGTCCTGGCGATGCTGCTGGCCCTGGCGGCCTCGGCCGAGGACCTCGAGATCGTGATGATCTCCGTCACCTACGGCAACGTCACCCTGGAGAACTGCGCGCGCAATGTCCTCGCCCTCTTCAAGGTCCTCGACGCCGAGATGAAGTGGCGTGCGGCCCAGGGCAAACCCCTTGGCTTCGAGGCTCTGCGGAAGTACAAGCCCATTGTTGCCCTGGGTCCCGAGCACGCTCTCGAGGATGAGATCTTGATGGCTGATAACTTCCGTTAGTTTTTTCCCGTGCTTCAGAGCAGCAATTTTTTTTTGTGCACTTGTGACTAATCTAATATATCCATCTAGACGGAGCCGATGGACTGCACGGTGTTCATGAAGCTGTAAGTTACTTTATATATTTACCCCCTTTTTGACTACGTGGTCTATAGAGGTAGCTGATGAAACTGGGCAGCACCCCCACCTATCACCCGAGGAGACCTGGAAGGCTCTATTCGAGGAAGAGCGCAAGGCTTCTGATGACGTGCCCTCTTACCACCAATACTTCGAGCCCTCCCCGGTCAGGGCACACAAGGAGATTCTGCGGATCCTGAGAGAGTCGGAACCTGACACGGTCACCATCTGCGCTCTGGGACCCTTGACGAACGTGGCCCTCGCTGCTTCCGAGGACCCCGAGACCTTCTTGAGAGTCAAGGAGGTGGCCGTCATGGGAGGAGCTGTTGAAACGGCCGGCAATGTCACCCCTGTTGCCGAGTTCAACACCTATGCCGACGCTGTTTCCGCCGCGCGCGTGTTTGCTCTGACATCGCCCATCCCTTCGTCCACCATGCCTCCTGTCCCCAAGGACAAGACCACACTGCCCCCTTACCCCGAGAAATTGTCAAGACCGCTTAACTTGACTCTGTTCCCTCTCGACCTCACGACCCCCCACCTCTTGAACATGGGCTTTTTCACGCAATCCATCACCCCGCACCTACAAGCGGAGAGCCCGCTAGCCGTGTGGGTCGACCACTTCATGTCGGGCGTCTTCCGACAGATCATCACGATGGTTGGAGACGGCGAGGAGCCCGGTCTATCCCTGCACGACCCTCTGGTCCTGTGGAACATGCTCTCGTTCTCCGACCCGGCGTGGAAGCTGGCGCCTGGCGGCCCCGAGGATATCCGTGTAGAGACTGCTGGCCAGTGGACTCACGGCATGTGCGTGTCGGACCGCCGTGGCCGCGTGCGTGCCGACGGAGTTGTCAAGACGGAGATTGAAGGAGACGAGGACGGATGGCAGAGCTTCAGGCGGGGAAACCGGATCAACAGATACGTCAGCAGTCCTGGTGACGACATCTTCGCGTCTCACTTGATGACGGCCTTGTTCGGTTAGACAGCTGTTGAGAATTCATTTCTCTTTTTCAGGATCAAATTAAGCGGTTAGGGCAAAGCATGGGGTTTCAAACCATAGAGAGTCGTCGGTAGAAGACGATGCGTAGAAGAAATGTGTTGGTATCATTCGGCAAAAGAGCAGCAGCATGCCCCTATAGAACAGACATGAGAGAAAAAAAAACAAATCAAAGAACCCTAGACCCCGCCCATTTTCCCGTCCCTACCAAACGCCCGCAATGCATATCCGTGTTTGTTGTATCTGAACCTGCGTAGACCAACCGACCTCTCTCATTGGTACTTGTCCCGTTTGTAGTCGGGTAGGTACTCATATGTGCTTGATACCGCCAATCGCCGAACCTTTGACCTGGTCCCAGTTGATGCTCGCATCAAGCGCCTCGTCGACTAATCCCACCAAGCAGACATTGTCGCCGCGGACGATGTAGAGGCCCAATGGCACGGAGGTGGACGGCTCGTCGTCGTCGGGGGTACGGATCACGCGCTCGACGGTTTGTCCGAGGACCTGAAACAGTCAGTCTTGCGTTGGCTATGGATGGTTGGGGGCTCGACGTACGAGATTGGTCTGCTGGTCGCAACTCAAGAGGTCGCCGACGAGCGTGCGCGAGTCAGCCGTGACGATTAGAACCTTCTCTGTCAGAGGCGTTAGTGTGTCGAGGCGGGCGGACGGACGGCGCGGGAAGCAGGGAGGGTAAGGGGGGATGCGACGGGGGGATGGGGAGGGAGGGGTGTGGATGGTGCCCGTACTGTTGATGTAGCTGTGGAGATTCGACATCTTGTCAGAACAGCCAGTCTGGCAGTCAAGCGTGAACAACTAGTCGGACGGTACTACGAGGGACGTGACTAATAATGATCGGGTCGGAGCCTCTCTTCTCAGTGCAGATCGAATGCGCGATTTGGGTTGTTGGGTGGCAAGCAGGCTGGCTGACTGGTAGGTTCGGTAGGTAGGCTGTATTCCGTATGTGTGTCTGTCTTGTCGTGGGTACGGATTGATGGTTTCTTGAGCTTTGCTTTCGGAGCTTTCACGAGTCGAGACTAAAATTATTGCGGGTCCAACGAGTGGTTGACATGGGAGCTTGGCTGGGAAGGGGTTAGGTCGGTTGTTTTTCTCTGGAGCGGGAGGTCCTACGGTACCTGCCACTCTCGCTTCGTGGGGTGTGTAACCCAGGTAACGACTCGGCAGGAGCCACCCAACATAAGCGCTGTCTTCCACCAAACAGATCGCGCTCTGGGATTGGACAGGTACTTCACAGATACTTTGTTTTTGCCGGTAATTTGCACATCTCAATACGTTATCACAAGGTAGATAAGGGTCCAAGCAAACGGATGCCCCTGTGCACAGCATCGGGCAGGTAGCAAGGTGCCTGGAAGATGGCGTTCCTTAGGTGCCTATGTACCCTGCCCGGGGATTCAGGGTCGACAGGTTCTGAGCCTGGAGCTATCAGCCGCCCAGCTTCGACGCTAGCACGGGTCCCGGTGAGACTTGGTGCCAGGAACAGCTGGGCCAGCGGCTGACGACCGTCCAATGACCGCACTTTTCAGCAGCGCATCTTGAAACATATGAAACGACTCAGTCCGTTTGTGATTTGCCCCCCCGGGGAGTGGAAAGAAGAAAAAATTTTTGAACTCCTGGACTTTCTCTCGCTCTCTCTGTCTGTTCACATGCAGTCATCCGTGCACCGTAACTTGTCTTTGTTCGCCGTGGATGTAACGATGCAACTGGTCATTACTTAATTTCTGACATTCTGACATTCTGACATTCGTACGTACTTTAAAAGTCGTTCGTTGTGGGTTTCCCGTAGATCTCAACGGGTTTCGTTCGTGATGAGATTTTACTAAGAAACCCACTCGTGATAAGCCCTCTCTGAGGCGCAGAAATTTTGGGTCTCAGTCAGTTTGTTCACTCAAATGCGCTCGGGTGCGTTTTCCCGTCATATTTATAGAAATACATACATACATAATCCGTAAAGCGCTTTGGGTAATGTGTCAGACAGGTCAGAAAAGTAGAAGATCTTCGTCGTCAAAGTCAGGTAGCATTTCGGGCATCACAGCTGGAGTGAATCAACAATGTCAACCATACCTAAGAATGTTCCCTTGATTTGAACTTGTCATCTTGAAGTCTAGAAACTCTTCACGTGGAATTGTAAAGAAATCTGGACTTGTAATCCGTAGGTAATTCGTACGTGTAAGTAATTTATCCCGTAAATCGTACCTTCTCGTACAAAATACAAGTTGAAGTCACGACCATCATCAAGCTCTTAACGCGCTTTGCACCGGGGTCCAGCGCGAGTGCGGCGTCGCGGCGCAGTCCCAGGGAGTCCCGGGGCTGAAAGGGGACCCACGCGGACCCACCCTTAGTGGGCTTTCAGTGGAGGCCAGAACGAGTTGGTTTCGCTGATCCCTGCATTTCTGGTCCCAGTTCGCCGCAAGGAATCCATTCGTCTCCGTTCGTCTCCCGAGCACTTGCTCTCGTGCAAGGATGTCGACCGTCACGATGGCGCCTCGTCCAGTGTGTGTTGCACCAGCATACCACACCCACGCTCCTTGATTCAGGATCGTTTCGTCAATGCAGGCATTATGCACTCAGCCTAATAGTCACATCTGGCACCTGAATGGCCCGAACGACCTGAATCACCCTCGCTCTCCTGGAGTGAGCCCTATGGTCCATGGTCTACGGTCTATGGTGATCCATAGAATATCCACAACAAAGGAGACCCTCTCTTTGACTCCCTTGTTCCCGACAAAGAGGGCGAGGCTTGGTATCCCTAGTCATGGTCACAAAGACGCGGCATACATAAGAAGCCAGTCGCCCGTCTCACCACCGGCATTCTCTTCTGGCACACACAACACAACAACCACCGGTCCTTACTGCTTCTCTTCTACGTCTTCGTCTTCTTCGTCTTCGTAATTCGACGCCTTCTTTTAACATAACAACTTCGATTCTTTCACTATCTGTTCAGTCAAGAGCTAGTCTCCTCACACGAACAAACAAGTTTAACAACAAGACAACAAAGAACACACCAAGAACACTTCGCCAACAGACAACATGAAGTTCTCCACTGCCATTAACACCGTCGTTTTTCTCGGCGCCTCTCTCGTTGCTGCCATTCCCTGCGGCGGCGGCGCCCCTCACACCACCCCCACCAAGGGATCCGGCGACCAGGCCGTGCTCGACGCCCAGACGCTCCTGGCCATCGCAACGAAGTCCGGCAACTGCAGTGGCTTTGACGATGAGTGCCGCACCAACACGCAAGTCGCGCCCCTCCTCTGGGAACAGACCAAGGACCTCGGCTTGGGTGTAACCGCCGCCATCGTGTCCCTGACGGCCTTCGAGACCGGCGACTACAAGTACAAGCGCAACAAGTTCCCCGGTCGTCCCGGCCAGGGCACCAGCAACATGCAGATGTGGACTTTCACCCTGCCCTACGCCCAGTCCATCCCTGAGCTCAAGTCCCAGCTTGATGCCATCGGCACCGACTACACCAACAACGACACCAAGAATGCTGTCCTCGACCTCGTCGTCGATGACAAGTACAACTTCGGCTCCGGCCCCTGGTTCATCAAGACCCAGTGCAAGCCCAAGGTCCTCGACGAGCTCAACAGCCCCACCAACCGCGAGCAGGGCTGGGTTGACTACATGAAGTGCATCGGTACAGACATGACGGAGGAGCGCACCCTCTACTGGACCCGGGCTAAGAAGGCCCTTGGTCTGTAGGCCAAGTACCTACCTGCACTAGATGACCAAAACGTTCACACCACCCCCTTCTTTTCTTGATATCACTTTTTTTAAACAGCATGGGCGTTTTTGCGCGGCGTTGAAGGATATAGGGCTAGTTTATCTTTCACTACTCTGGTTTGCGATTGCTGGCATTCGCGACTCGGATGGGTGAAGGTACTAGTTTTGGCCGGATGAGTCCATGAAATAGATATGATGAGTTTTGGTTTGTGGTTTCTACATAGAAAAAGGTATCAATACATCATGAGATCTCTCTCTCTAAACCCATTGCGCTCCGTGAATGTTATGCCACAGTGAACAAACAGCAAGGGATGTTGGTCGAAGTCGGTCCCGTGGTCCAAGACATGAATGTCAGACTAGTAAGTATCCATACGCATTCCTAATAATCAACACAGCCTCATCATGCCTTGCTTTAGTACGTCTATTCACTCGTATCTGCGCTCTAAATAGAAAACCAACGTAAGGAATTAGGTCTCACATCTCACCCCCATCTCACCGCCAACTATCCGACCGCGTGACAGCCTCACACGCACTCGGCACCGTGAACGCGCGATTCGGATCCGACTCCCACGTCACCGTCCCATCGCTCGCGACATTCACGTACTTGTACTCCACGCTCTCGCCGGGCGTCAGCTCGATCGATGTCTGCCAGAGATGATTGGCGTCCGTGTATTCGGACGAGGAGAGCGTTATGCCTTTTGTGGGATCCCAGGCGCCTAGTTCGGGGATGTTTCCGACTCTGTTGACTTTTGTTAGTAATGAGAAGGGAGAGAGAAGGGAAAAGGGGAAACATACACTTTAATCGTCTGTCCCGGAACAGTCGTCACGATCTCGTCGAAGGCGACGGATACCGTGGCACAGGTCGACGGCGCACTACCTCCTATTCTCGCACATATTAGCTCGTGTCTTTACCCCCTTACCCCTTCAAAAAACCGAAAAAAAGGAAAGGGAGAAGAAATAGAAAAAAAAAACTCACCACCACAAATCCCCGACCCAGCCAATTTCTCCGCCGGGAACCAAACACTACTCTCAACGCCCTGCGTAAAACCCAGACTCCCATCCACACCCACAACAGCGTCCCGACACGCCACAACATCCACAACCTGCATGCCAGGCGTAAACCCCGTGAAATCCGCATCCAGCGTAACCTCATACGGGGCACCCTTAGCGCCCACATTCGTGAAAACCCCCACAACCTGCGCGCCCGCAACCCCCTTCCGAAGCGCAACCGTCTGCGCATCCGGCGAAACCGGTTCCGCCTGGAAGGTCACATACGTCTCGTCGACGAAAATCGCCTGGTTCCGGATCTGGTTGATCCCCGCGATCCACGTATACAGCTCGCTGCTCGTGTCGTAGTTCGACGTCCATAGTGCCTCCCGATTCTCCGGGTCCACGGCCCCTGCGAAATGCTGCTCTTGTCCTTGGTATAGGATCGGGATGCCGTCCATGAGGAGGGTGAATGCGATTGCGTTTTTCGCTAGGGCGAGGTCGGTTGTGAGGGATGCGAAGCGGGCGTTGTCGTGGTTCTCGAGGAACCCGCCGAGTGTGTTGGTTTCCATTGTGGATTTCATCGTGTTTAGGCCGTTGACGAGGTCGCTCATGGAGCCCGTTGTGGATTGGAAGGCGTGGGTTATCCAGTAGTAACTGACGACGGTTAGTGAAAGGGGTGTGGTTGCGGGAAGGGGAGAGGTACGTTGGGTAGTTCAGCGTGCCGCTGATGTAGTTCAGCCAGTCTGGGAAAACGGCCGGATCGCCGTTGAACGCCTATACTCATCGTCAGTGGCCATCTTCCCACCCCTTCTTCCTCACGTACCTCGCCGACTAGATAACACCCCGCAGCCTGACTAAAGCCCGGCCAGAAATCCTTCTCAACCTCGAGCAGAGAATCAATGCGCAAGCCATCAATACTATACTCCGCCACTAAGTCCTTGATCCACGCATTATACGTCGCGCGAATGTCCGCGTCCTCGGTCCTGATATCGGGTAACGGCACCACGGTATCGCCAGACCAGCACTTGATGACAGAATTCACGTCGTTGAAGTCGATCGCGCAGTACGGGTGGTACTGCGACGACGAGTTGAACGGCGTGTAGATGCTGTAGTCGACGTTGGCGGGGGCCGCGTTCGCGGCGACGTGGTTCGTCACGACGTCGACCATGAGGTACATGCCGCGGTCGTGCAGGGCCGCGGCGAGTTGTTTGAGGTCGTCGGCAGTGCCGAAGTGCGAGTTTAGGGCGTAGATGTCTTGGGCCCAGTAGCCGTGGTATGCGACTCTGTATGAGGATTGTTAGTATGGGTGTTTTTGGGGAAAGGATAGGGGGGACGTACCCGTAGACAGTGTCGTCTTCGATGTTCTTTACAATGGGACTTATCCAGACGGCTGTGAAGCCCATGTTTTGGATGTCTGTGTATTGTCAGCTATCTTCTTTGACTACCGTGAAGGCGACGAGATTCCCGCATTCTTGGACCCTCCGTCATAATGGAAAGAGTCATGACCGTGCACTATGAATGAGGGGTCCTAAGCTATAGGATAGCTACTTACAGTCCAACTTCTTGATCAGACCTTGCCTAGACGAATATCAGCATCGGATTCAGATCTCAACCTCATTCTTGCGAATCTCAGGGGCGGTTCGGCGCAAAACCCTCAATGTGGTCGCCATAGGAGGTGAAGCAACATACCAAGTGCCGCCACAATACGAGCGCAAATCATCACAAGGCGTCGTCGAGCCATCCGGCCGCGCAAACCGATCCGTCAAGACCTGGTAGATAGACTGTTTGCGCCATTCATCCGTCGACAGCGCATTTGCGCCGATGGCGCTGAGAATCGCCAGCAAAGCCGAGGATCGCATCTTAACTCAATTCCGATAGAGATCAATAAACAAACCGAAACAAACAGAGGACCATGACTCGCATTTATATCCACGATGGCATAATAGCGCCCAGCGCCATATGACGCACTTGTGGTCGTGTCGCGAGGATCGACACGGTTTCCTGTCAGAACGGGTAGGTCGTTAAAATCCGTAGCGTGAATAACGGTCATGCACTGCACGCGGGACAAGCACAGAATCTGGTCCAGATTCTGTGTGATATTCTACCTACTGGAGGATCCAATCCTCTAGTATAGGCAGCGCCGGAGCTTTGCCTCCCCCCTCCATTGTGCTTTTTTATTTGTTCCCCTGCCCTGTGAGACATTAGGCAACGACATTTCGCAATTAGGCTGTTGGATTTTCTCGGTTCGAAGCGTGGGATTTTACACTATTGCTCGCCTCATGCTGTGCCATTGCTTCCATCGGGGCAGAACTACACGAAATACGCGGCACAGGAGCTCATCCTCATCTTCCCAACTCGGCTTCTTTCTTTTCAATTCTAGCAACGGGATCAAACAATCGGATCGCTAAACACATACCTACGTACGAAATATTCCGCATAAAGAACACACCGTTTATCCAGACAAGCTGAAACCTATTCCGTACATAGGTATCGGCCATAGTTGCCAACAGCGAACGAACTGGCTAAGCCTAGGATCGGTAAGGGTGGGAACTTTTCGGCGCTTCAAGGCGGAGAAAATGCACCCCGGATCTGAACTTCGGGAAACAACTATGTACGGATTAGGTACTCGTGACGTATCTTTCTTCATGACGCTTCCCTCCCGACGGAGGACTACTAGCTTGATTCGGATTCTCCTTCTTGCCCATGTAGCGTGTAGGAACGCATTAGTGTGTTGACTTCAGCTGCTAGGTATACGAGGCTCCTTGGTGCCGAAAAATGGCCGTGGGAGGATATCATCAATCCACATATTTACTGTGAAGATCAGCTTAGTGTAAGTACTAAATATCATTCTCAAGTAACGAACGTCAACATACCGGGCACCTGTACAGTAAGGCCGATGCGTACCCGCAGGGATAGCGGGACGTGAGCTCCGATGACCTCGAAGAGGTAGGTAGACAAGAATAGGTATTGCAGGCCAGTAGAATCGCCAAGGTCCACTCCCGTATGATCGACTCGGAGACGTCTGATTAGCGGGAGAGGCATAGGTAGTGTAACATGCGTTGGGAACGCAGACACCACACGTGGATGGATCAGTCCGCGATAAGGCCGACTATCATGGCCACACACAAATCGCACTCCTGCACAAGCACATAATACAAAGCAAGACTGGGGGGGAGTAGGGTGGTAAATAAAAGGGCTCCAGAGGCACTATTGGTATCTGAGAACATGGTGTATTCGTCTCCTTGATCCGAGCCTCCCAACAAGTCCGAGTAAAGCAGCTTCTTTGGTATCCAACTCTTCGTATCGAAGTCTCCCCAACGATGTGTCAAGGTGTGAGCAGGGTATCGGTTACTGGGACCACAGTTACGCCAGATTCACCATCTTGCGACAATGGTCCGTGGCCTACTCGTTATCTCGGACACGTAACCTGATTTATATCAAATCACGCACCAGATGTATTCGAGCTCATGAACGGGAATGATCCAGGGGGTGACGGCTCTTGCTGCAACTGCTGCTCTGGGTTACCCGCGAAGAACCCAAACGTCTGGTCTGGCCACGACGCCATCTGCGCAAAGTTGTCAAACGCGTCCTGTTCTACTGTCAGTCACGTCGCCAGTCACTCGTTTTCTTGTTCGCTATCTTACCCAGTCAAAATTCTCATCGACGGCCATATCGTTGCCGTTGCGCATATTTGTGAACATCGAGAATGGCGATGTAACAGGGTTAACTCCCCCCATATCCTGTTGGTAATTCGGCATGAATGGGAAGCCCATCTCTGGCCGGAAGTCAAAGTCAGGATAGGTAGTCCCACCGGGGGGTAGGAACGTGTTGTTCGGCGCCGCTCCACCAACAGAAAGCATCCCTAACAGTATGTCTGGTGATTGTTCCGGCTGCAGGCTTCCCGAAACAGTACTATCAAAGACACTTTCGGCTTGGAATGTCTCATCCGCGCCTGACCGTGACTGTGCCGGCTTTTTGATCTTCTCTAACATGATTCTAAGAATGTTCCAGGCCTTGAAGGCCTCCACAGATTCTTGGGACAGGCTTGACCAGATATCCCGCACATCTTCAAGCGTCTTGATCATCTCTTGACGTTGCTCGGGCGTCAAGTAAAACGTGGCTTGAGATTCTTGCTCAGCACCGGCAGTTTGTCTGGTATGGTGGTGATGTAGATCCATGATCACGAGCATAGTGGGTAGCAATGTATCCCTCGACGTGGACGCAACGAACCACTTCATGGTCCGGAGCCGGCCAGTTGGCTGGCATTCACGGTAGATGGATTTGAAATGGCCTAGTGTTGTCAACGATGCCTCGATAGCCCTGCGGCGGGAAAAGGCGTATCGCGGATTTTGCCTAGCCCTGATCATGTGTTTCCTGTGCAAGATGCAGGTGATCTTCTGGTACAAGAGTTCAAGATGGTATCGCGCGATGATGATGGTAACGGGGTCGTGAGACCCATCCAATGGTTGCTTCTTCAGATGAGGTGGTAAGCCCTCCATAATATCACGGAGCTTTTGGTCGTGCTGCAATATCTCGTCATACGAGACGCCCTTGCCCAGGCGCGTCACTGCTTGAAGAATCGTACCAAACTGAATCGAAAGCTTGGACTTCTCAACCATATAAGCTATCGGCGTAGGTTCTGTTTTGGGGCGCGAAGGAGGTAAAACCTTCGAATTAGGCCCGAATTCCTCGTCGAAGAGGTTACTCGGAAGCTTGGTATCAGTGTCGTGCTCGTAGATCATACTCGGTAATGTCACCTATAACTTGGTCAGAATGCTTCGAGGTATAACGCCATGTTATGCCAGAGTATTACCTGGTAAGAGAATGTGATGTCTGCCATGCGCAAGAGCGCCCATAATCGCCTCCTCATCTCCTAAGATGGAATAGGGGTTAGTCGTACTCAACAGCGTTTTCGTAGACTGATGTGGTTTATACGCACCCCCTTGAATGGCGAGATGGAAGGAAAGAATTCCGGATCTCGGTGGTAACCCATACGAAATGCTATTCTCGTAATAACTGAACAAATAAGCCAGAGGCTTAAATCTGCATCCCAACGAGAAGAGTATTCGCCGAAGAGATACAGTACCATGGTCTCGACTGTATATTCCCCTGGCTTTGTGTAGTCAGCCGCGACGAGGCACTGCACCGTCCGTAATCGATACTCGGCTGCCAAATCCAGAGCTCTCCCTCGCCACTCGAGAGGCTCATCGCCGACCTTGTGATAACTGAGCATAGCTAGACATAATATGGAGTATAGCAGTCCTATCCACATGATGGGTGATTTCGCCGGATTTTGCCAGTGGGCTCGCAACTCCTGCTGGAATGCCGGCTCGTGTATGATACTCGCCGCCGTATCTAGGGAGTTGAAATATCGCGTTACCAGGGTTGTGATTGCCGTCTTGGGAGGGAGCTCAGCCCTCAATTCTACTTCAGTCGCACGTGGAGCGGAGAGTAGAAATATTGGAGAGTTCCGAGCTGTTTGCGGTTTTGAAGACATGACCCGATGGTAACTATTTTCCAGGTCTTTCTTGTGCGAAGCGTAAAAGTTCTTGACTTCCGTCACGTCGGCAAGCAAAGTGTGCCAATGCTGTTGTCCGACGTACATCGACTTACCCTGGTCGACGTCCACTTTTAGCACGCCCAAGGACTCGGCCAGGTTTTCGTCCACGTCGCTGTCGCTTCCCTCATAGTCATGAATCATTTCGGCGCTATCGTCACGGTCGGGGCGTACTGACGAAGAGCTGAGGGAACTCGGTGGGCCTGGGATAGGTGCGTTCCGCGATGTGGCTTCGGCCGCAGCCGCAACCGTGGACGGGTCGATGTTTGCGCCGCCATGCATCAAACTCAAGACTAACCCTTCCAGACGGTTGATGCGATTCTGCATATCGTCAGGGCTAGCATTCACGTCAGTGTTGCCTCGATTCCTCCGGCGGTTAGAGGGCGTCGCATAAACGCATGACTGTGCATCGCCTCGCTTCGTGCAATTCTCACAGCTCGGGGCGCCTCTATTACACTTTAATCTGCGTTCTGTCAGCTATTGCCATGGATTAAAGCAGGTGAATCGGTGGTCAGGCGCTGGCGCGAGTAAACAGATGTCACTCACTTTCTCGTCCGGCATGGGTAGCAGCTGAGAGGCACTCGGTTCCTCCGCCTTACTACTCGGAACTGCTCTTCAAAGGACTGGCCCGACGACGAGGTCGTAGTCGATGGAGGCGTGGGTGTCATTTTGAAGACGAGCGGGGTATTGACCCAAGACTGTTACTCCTGTTTAAGAGCGTCAAACCGGTCTCCGGAATGTTCAAATTATCGATTTTAACGCTTGCGACCGCCGTGCTGTCCTCGAATGTTCCTCCCAAGGCAACGGAAACGCGCGAGCGGCGGGTCTTTCAAGTTCAGAGAGCCAGCCTATTATGTTGAAATGGCTATGAGCGGTAGGTATACAGGAGCTGTAATACTTCGTAGACAGCTGAGGATCGTCAAAGGCAGCGCGGGTTCGAATGAGCACACTTAGTCGGACACGGATTAACGGGAGCAACTATCATGGAATCGGGACGGGCGTGATAATATTAGCGCGAACACGGACTGTTCAGGCTTATAGATAATTCGGTGGTCGAAGGCTCCGCGGTGCTCTTGTAGCAGATAGATTGCTAGATGCGCCACATATTCCGTAGTTCCACACACGCCGCGCGATCGCAATGTTTCCCCGCGAATCGTTGGATTTCAGGTACCTAGTTATCCGCAGCTGCACACCAAGCTCTCCAGCTTCAAGCGACGGTGGGATTCACCGGAAGATACTCGTTCGTGTTCCGCTCGCTCGACTCGAAACCCGAATGGGAAGGATGGATGCCTGCCAGTTATGGAGGGACGGAAGGGTGAGGAGGTGAGATTGAATGATGAGATGGATTGGATGGATGCGATGTGAGGGCGTGAATCTCGGGAATTGGATGGATGGATGCTGGGAAACCGACGATCTGGAGCGTCGCGCAAGGTCGAGTCTCTGAAATGCAAAAGGTGATTGATTACAATGTACACTAGATAGGCCGTTATACACAGGGAATAGGTAGGTGGATAGGTGATAGATGTTGTAGGTAGATGGACGGTTGAAATTCTGAGACGGCAGAACTACGAATACCTCCCAGAGGCGGTAGAGATAGGTAGAGATGCTGGTGGGGTCCGAAGATGCATGGCAGTGCAGCGTTCCAGTACCTAATACCTAGCGTCCCTTACCGACTGCCTTCCGACTTACGGGAACATGACAAGAGCAACCCGCCAAGGTTCTACCTACATACCTAGAGAGGGAAGTATCGTAGACCGGCGCGGAGGTCCTCTCTGGCCGACGACGCTGCTATTCCAGGAGGGTTTGGGATGTTTAGTGTGGTATTAGTGCTCGACCGGTACCTGCCGATTAGGTACACAGTTTACTACGGAATACTGAGACGGGAGAGGAGAGATGATGGGTTACGGTACCGTCTAGGCAGGCAACCGTTTTTTTAGCGATGTGACTCGTGGAAGAGTTCACAGCATCTTCGTTGTATATGACTCAATTTCTCACTGCTTTTGGAGAATATAAGCCCGTTTCCATTGGATAAAAGTCATGCTCCCCCCCCTATCAGATAGAGACAACTGGGAGTTATCACAAAGGAAACGGTTTTAGCCACAGAATTGTATAATGACATGCAACTCCAGTTGTTATTACATTTCCACTCGCTGGGTCGACTTGACTAGAGGACCCACACTGGATTCTGGATTCTCATCCCAACCTCGTCGCGATCCTGGAGCTGCTTATGAGAAGCGCCATGCAACCACGTTAGGTAAACAACTACCTACCTACAAGTCTCATCACGGAATGACACTCAGATGCCCAATACTGCAGCATCGCGTTGCCCGCCGAGTCTGCTGTCTTTAGACGGGCCTAGTTGTTGACTCCCGTCTCCTCTTTGCAGAGATAATGAACGGTGCCGGCGCCATGATGGATCATGAGGCCAAGTTCTCCTTGTTGCCGAATGAGCAAACCCCCGAAACGCAGGATGCTGAATTCGATGATCCACGCGATGAGAACCGTCAGCGCAAACGGTTCATAGGATGGTCCTTTGCTGCATTCTATGCCATGGCCGCGGTTGCTACCTTGGCCCTCGTCGGTCTCCTGCTGTCTCTTGGTAACAACTTGAACGTTGTCACTGAACCGAATGTTGGCCATGCAGACCCGGTTGATCATGCTGATCCTGGTGAATCTCAAGCTAGTCCAATTGATCAAGGCCTTGACGAAGTTGATCAACAAAAGCCATCTCCACAACCCTTCCGGCCGGGCGAGAGTTACATCCTGGACCCCGCTTGGGACTTTCATGCTCCAAGCCAGGTCAGGGAATACCAATGGACTATCACTGATGGAGAGAGTAGCCCTGATGGTATTCTCCGACAGATGATGCTTATCAACGGCCAGTTCCCGGGGCCCCTTATTGAGATGAATGAGGGCGATGAACTCGTCGTTAACGTGATAAACAAGGCGGCGAATGCCACCTCACTACACTGGCATGGTATTTACCAAAACGGGACGAACTGGATGGACGGTGCTGCTGGTGTGACCCAATGCCCTATTGCCCCTGGCCAGTCATACCAATACAAGTTCAATGTCACCGGCCAGTCGGGTACATGTAAGCCATTCCCCCTGAAATGGTGCCCAAGTATATGTGACACCATTTTCACCATACACTTTGAACAGCACCGTACTAACTTGTCCGCGCAAGACTTTTACCATGGGCATCAGGGCGTACAATCTCTGGATGGTCTCGTAGGCCCATTGGTGGTTCACACTCGTCGAGAGGCTGGGAGACGCGAGCTCCCTTATGCATCTGACCGTGTCATCCTTTTGCAGGAGTGGTTTTATGATCGGGCAAGCGGCCACATGCGACAAGTCCTGTCGCCCGGTAACGAGGATGCGCCCGTTCCTAACACGGCATTAATGAATGGAATCAACCAGGCGGTTTGCTCGGACCACCCTGGTCGGAACTGCACCAAGGTAAAAACATCATCTCTTCCAAGTATGCAAGTGGTTCCTGGTGAGAGACATAGGTTTCGTTTCATCAACGCTGGTGGATTTGCCTGGTTTCAGGTTGCCGTTGATAAACATGAAGATCTGCAGGTCGTTGAAGTGGATGGGACAATCGTCGACCCCGTTCTGAGCTCACCTTTGATTATCTCGCCTGGGCAGCGCTACAGTGCCATCTTCAACGCAGATCATGAAGAAGGCGCTTTCTGGCTTCGGGCTAGGTTGGTAACATCATGTCTTTCGGAAAAAAGGCTCCCTGAGAAGGGCATAGAGGAGGCAAAAGCCATTGTGCGTTATACAAAACAAGTGCAGACTCGCCATGATGGCGATGAGGAAGATGATGATGACGACGACGAGAACGATAAAGATGAAGAAGACGATGACGATGACAAGAAAAACAAGGAGAAGCAGATAGAAGAAAAAGACGAAGACGGCCTTGTTATACCGCAGACGAAGGGTAACTTCCCCTACGTCCCGATATGCAAGGACTTGAGCTCTGCCGTCACTTTCAGCCCCGCTCCTCAAGAATCGGCACCGGAAGTTGCCGACCACTCGTGGTATTTGCGTTTGAACCTCGGAATCGGTAATTGGCGTCTTCAGCGAGGTTTCTTAAACCAATCGTCCTTCCGGCCAAATCTCAAGTCTCCCACACTGCTTCGGGTCCTCGATGGACTTGCCCAGGAGAACAAGTCCTACGCTATTGAAGGCCTTAACACGGCCGCGTTCGACTCGGTTTCCGAGCTAGTCATATCGAACCGCAAGACGGAGACTGTTGATATTATCCTACAGAATATGGACGAATTGTCGCACCCCTTCCACTTGCACGGAACAAAGATGTGGGTTTTAGGAGCAGGCCACGGTTACTTCCCAGGGTATGAGGCCCTGGGTCTCAAGCCAGAGGGCAAAGGTCTCCTCGATCCCGCGAAAAAGGCCGTCATCCAGAACCCACTCAAGAGGGACACGGTAATTGCCGAGGGATTCGGATGGATCTTCCTCCGATTCGTAGCTGATAGCCCTGGTGTATGGCTCTTTCATTGCCATGCGATCTGGCACTCGGAGGCAGGCATGGGCATGCAATTTGTGTCGAGACTCGATGACTTGCGTGCTTTGGAGGTGCCAGAGGAAGCGCGCAAGCTGTGCGAGGCGCCCGAAGAGGAGCTGCGAAAAGGGGCGCCACCACCAGATGATATCTTCTTCGGTTTTGGGGACGACTAATGTCGTCTATGTAAACCAGCATCTCTCTTATGAGAGTAGTATAACCGTATATAAATAAATTCTAATACGCTGCAAAAGACTTGAGACGAATCTGCAAAATCCCAGACATGATCAACATGGAGGTGTAAAGCACTTGGTAGGAATTCACTCCAGCCGTGGTCTGACTGTGATGATGCTGCGTGTATTCCGTATTCCGTGCCTGCCAAATGTATGTACATTGATTGTTCGGGCGTGCCTTCTCATGGCCATCCACTTGAACTTTATTCACACAGACTCAAACCCCCAATCTCTCGTGGTTTCCCTCGGTGAATTCACTGCCAAAATACGATCCGAATACGCTCGTCTGTGTACTCCGTAGGTACCTTTCTGTACCTTTTCGTACGGATTACCTAACGAACAAAGTACGAAGTAATCCGTATATATATAAATGTGGGGTCGACTAACGGCAGACTGTCATCGATCGTTCCATGAGACCGGCTAATATCGCTGGGGCCCAAGAAATGGAATGCGCGTCACCACTAAAAAGCACGCACTATCATTGATCTGGATCGCCTCTTGGAAGTCGAATGTTTGTGACAAACACATTCTGCTGCCTGCCTTCTTGCCTCGATGATTGGTCTAGCCCGAGTCAGAGAGGTGCTTTGGGTCTGTCGTGGGTAGATCTCAAACTGTCGCCTTTCTGAATTACTACTACGGATTACCTCCCTGGTTTTCTCATCCCAATCTCATCAATTCTTATCCCTCTGATCTGCACTCTCACCCGATATGAGCAGCATGGAATCGGAGGATGAGACTACCGTGGTCAGCGATGACCGAGAAGAGGTTGCTTCACCGGGACTCACTCGCGCCCAGGCTGTCAATCTCTATATCAGCCATGCCTTCTCGACATGGAATGCTCGCGGGTACGAGTTCGCCGCTGTATGTGCACTCAAGCAATGAGTAGATCGCAATGACCGAAAGAAACTAATGCGCCGCTCGCGTAGATTCTCTTCACGGCGGCTGCATACCCTGATACGCTCGTGGAAGCTGCCCTGCGGTAAGCTACAGAGTCTGCGTGACCCAACGGCTCTTATGGCATCTGAGTCTGACCGTACATCCCAGTATGATCATCGTATATATTGCTATGATCCTGCTCTCCAGTTCCGTGGGCCATTGGGTTGAGCGATCGCCGAACCGGTTGCGAACTCTCGCGTTGACCATTTGCTGTAATCGAGTATCCGTCATTCTGGGCTCGATCTGTTGGCTGTTGATCCTAAGCCAGGAGAATCTGCTGAATGGTAAAGATGGGCTCGATTATGCGTCTCCGCAGTTCACGCTCCCACGTAATGACACCCTTAAAGGCGTCATCTTTGCCGTGGCCATCGCAATTGGCATCATTGAGCGACTAAGCGCGTCTGGCAATCTGATTTCCATGGAGCGCGATTGGGTCGTCGCTGTTGCTGCCCCTATTGGACATCCCTACGACTTAACGAACCTAAACGCTGTCATGCGCCGCATCGATCTCATCTGCAAGCTTGTTTCCCCTATTCTGATATCCATCATCATCTCTGTCTCCGGATCCGTGCGCATTGGCGTGCTATACACTGCACTCACGAGTCTCGTAAGCATCCCGATAGAATTGGTCTCCGCGAAACGGGTATGGAACGGCAGTCCAGTCTTGCAGGTGCCAAAGCATGTGCCAGAGTCCGCACAAGATCAGGGTTCTTCAAATGATGGCGGCGTCAGAAGCCGGTCTTTGGTGAGAGGATTACGCCAATTCATGCAAGGGCTGGAGATGTACTTTTCAAGCCCTGTTTGGATCCCATCGTTTGCGCTTTGCATGCTTCACTTCAACCTATTGACCTGGCGAGCGACTTTTATCACATACTTGATCAATATTGGCTACTCGCTGAATGTGATTACCATTGCCCGGGGTATAGGCTCGATCTTCGAGATCAGCAGCACCGTTATCACACCCCGTGGCATTGTGTATCTAGGCAAAACAGGCGAACGACCTGTTTTAACGCGCGATGAGTCAGATGTCAGCTTACTGCATGAGGATCTGGGACGTGAAGGAACTCTCAACGATGCGCAGACCATAGTCGGTCTCCAACGTGTTGGGCTATGGGGTATGAGCAGCCAGATATTGAGCACGGTAAGTCTAGTCGGTGCAACCATGATTTTCCATACGACCCCTGAAATGCTAACAAACACTCAAGATACCCGTCGTCCTGGCCCTCTGGGTTATGTCCACACAGCGCAACCCGGACATTGGAAATGATAACCAGACGCCGACGCCGCGTGAGGCAACTTACCTCAACGTCAGCTGGAGCGTGATATTCTTTTCGTTCCTCGCATTTTCACGTCTCGGTGTCTGGGTCTATGATCTCACCACACAGCAGTTGACGCAGACACTGGTGGCTAAGACCCAACGCTCAAGTTTTGCCGGTGTTGAGAACTCCATCATCAACGTATTCGAGGTCCTGGGCGGCGCATTGACCATTGCATTCCCCCGCGCTGAGCAATATCCCTGGCTTGCACTCGCCAGTCTGGCCTCCGTTATGATGGCCTGGTGTATGTATGCCTGGTGGCTGCGCTCCCAGCGAGGCCATCTCGTTCACTGGGAGAAGTTTGGTTGTCAGGCTGAGAGATTCTGAATGGGGTAGTGTGGGTTTTCATTCCCAAGTGGACTGTCCAGTGTTCTTACCTATGCTTTGAAGCACCTACATATCTAGGCCTCAGTTGTGCGGCCGATGCGAACCCTTGACCTGTTATCACTATACTCGCGTCCCTTGGATAGATTCAGCCTATCAAGTTTCTGACAGTTTGTAGAATGTGATTACCGAAAATTGAAAATGCAACGGCATGGTCACTAGTATGTGTTGCGTTACGGGGGACACCTCAAGATCGGATATTTTGGTGTGCGCTCTCCGATTTCAATGCAGAAGCCATTCCCATCGCTTCTCGTACTGTCTATTTTCTCGCGGGAGATAGTTGATGCGATGCGGACCTAGGAGAGGTTTGACTTGCGTTTCTCCTATGTATTATGGCATTTGCTTGGGCAGGTGCAAGCCCCCTTTCTTCCCTCCCCCTTTCCCTTCCATTGATCTTTCTTTTCCAATCAGGGAAACCACAGCGGAGCCTTGATTTCTGCGATTGCCAATTGCACTTTCTTGGTTTGGGTATTACTAATTACAGTGAGTCTGAGATCCCGGCATTCATTATTATTGTGCTCCATCATCTTCACACCCGCTTTTCTTCATGGTCATCCCATACGTCTTGCAAGCTCTTCCACTCTAGCTTCAGCATCGGGCGCTCTCTAACATTCATTACCAGAGCACAGATACTAATCACTCTTTCCATCCGAATCTTCGTATTGTCCACTTCTGGCATATCATGTCAAGTGAAGCAAGTTCTCCGCTTGCCCGAGTGATGTAACCCGCCTCAAGGAATAGGTACGCATCGCCGTGGTACTTGCGCATGCTGTCGGAATCAATGCTGATGTCTATCCCAGTCCTAGTATCACGTTTCGAACCCAAGTCATTGAGAGTCAGGCCGACACATTGATACCCGCGACAAAGGCGCAAAGCAAACAGCAGCCACTATCACAGCTCGTAATATCCGTCGCTACAGTATAACTACGGCATTCTTCCTTGCCACGCTGCAAAAGTCCCATATCTGGTAGTATACGTGAGCCATGCCTTCACACAAATCAGAGCATAAGAACCCCCCGTACCTTGCTGACCATATCGTTTAAAGATCTTCCAGCCGCCATGTCGTTCTCAAGGGTAGTCCAATTTGTCGCCGTCTACGTGTACTGTTGCTTGCCCTGTCGCAAAGCGAGGCGAAAACTCCGCACGAAGCGAGATATCAAATTGCAAGCATTGGAGAGAACAAAGGAGATTGAACAAGGAGACGGTACCGCCTACCATCAACCGACAGCCTATGGCACGAATCCCTCCTAGTTAGAGGAGATCAACCGTGAGTAGTCGGAGTTTCCAACACTCTTCTGTGTTCTCGTTGACCTGCCCTACCATTCGGGATGGTGTGACTGACACTGGGTGCTGCAGGGGGGCCGCATACATCTCCAGAGAGTTACCAAAAAGAAACCACCAGGAGCAGCATCCGTCGATATTTCACTCGTCGTGGCAATAATACCTCCAGCTCGAGCGGCAACATCGCCTTTGGCACTGTGCGGACCAGCCTTTTTGAGGATAATACTGATACTAATCATGCGGTTCCGACTTCCACGGTCGGGAAAAACTCGACCATCTCTCAAGAAACGGAACATGGAAACCTCAAAGCCACAAGCATCGTCCGGGACCGCATTTCAAGCAGTGGCGATACCACGATCAATGCTGCAAGTGAATCAACGGCTGTTCCCACAACCGCGTTGCCCCTTGCTGAGCGCTCGTATCGACATTATCCGATCAAATGTGAACGGGGAATAGATGACACGGTTTCGTTGCCAGGAGACGATCGCTTGGTCCAGAAACATCCCTCAATCAGTGATCTTCACCCCCCTATTCTACGACAACCTCTTGATAGGGCTTCTTGCCAATGGATGGTGGCACCGCCTCCACCAGCCAGACTCATGGATGCTATATCCAGTGGTTCGCCATGCTCTTGCGCTATTTGCCAACCAGGGCGTCATTCACCGAGTAATACGGGCTCAGGTGCTTCACATAAGGATGGATCTCCTTCGAACGCTTCGCTTCCCGATCAAGACACTCAAGCCTCATAATCTTGGGCTCCATGTGGTCTTGCAAGATTATTTTCTCACTCGGCTGGGGAGTTTCTCTGGCATGGATGGAGTTGCGCCGTTTCTGGGAAATCCACTATTCCCCCCCTTTCTCTTCCGTCGCTCGTTTCTTTGACCATGCGGGTAGATTTGCTCTTTCCCCCCAAACTTGTTTCCTTGACTCTCACCAGCACTCATCAAAGTGCCGAGTCTCTTTACTAGTCTGCTTGTCTTTATGCTATGACGAGGGTAGTTCGTTAGTTATATGATTTCATGATTCTCATCACTCTGAGCAGTACTGTTGGTTCTGAAACCAAGGCTTCCCGGTCTCTTCAACAAAGACGTATTGACCCATCAGATGCTCTAGTTTTGTTCTCGTTTTTCACGTTATGGCTAGATTGTGCCCATCGCCTCTGTGGAAAGGAGACATAGGATGTGCACCTGAACTTCGGAACACCACTATGGGCTTTGATAGATCAGAAAGATATGGTCTGCATCGGCAGCAGCATCAGAATGGAATCGAGACACCTGAAGCACAATTCGTTCACCGTTCTTCCGCTGTATTACCTTATGGGTATCCCTTTTCAAGCCGAAGTCGAAATGTGCTATCATTGCCCAATGCACTTGCCATTCGACTAGCTACAGGCAAAGCCTCCAAGCTCTATCCATCGCCGTCTGAGTTCGCGTTTCGTGTCGGCGTCTCATTAGGGCGTTTCGTGTTCCCTTGGAGGGTGAGTTCCCTATACCCTCCAGGGCTACATCATTCCACTACTTTCCAACTGGTTTCCTCCTCAATCTTGTCCTCAATCCCACACACTTCGTCGATCACGGACTGCTCCTAACAAACCGGAGTTGTCAAATCATCACGAGTTCTCCTGCCTCCTCTCTGCGTGTATCGCAACGAGTAAGTTCTTCCTCTTCGTATCTTGTCCCTGCATCGTATCATCTCAACGCGCTATCCCGTCGCTGACTCCCTCTAGCGACGAAGTCCGTAGAAACGTCAATCGGTCAGGACTCATCATCACGGCTGGCGAGTAGGTTTCCATCACGACGACTCTATATCCCAACACCTTTCTCACTCATCTTTCAGACTTCACAATGGCCAATATGCCGTCCCAAATCGAGGAGGCAATGACCCGCGACCTCGTTGTGTACAACGGCCCCAACGCTGGCCAGAACCAGAAACCCCAGCAGCAGGGCCTCGTCCGCTCTTTCGTGGGTCGTGTGGGCGCCACCGTCAAACAGGTGGTCGTCTATTCCCTCCTTGCTGTCGGCGTTCTGGCTCCGGGTTCGCAGAACGTTGTCGCCCCGCACAACGCCGTCTGTGAGAACGTCGCGTGTCCATACGCCGAAGGCAACAACAACGACATTTGTGTCACGACCGACCTCGTCGTCTGGCAGCCTGCCACTCCTGAGGCTACCACGACTGACCTTGTCGTCTGGGAGCCGCCCACCACTACTACGCAGTATCTGTTCTTTATGGACTACGTGAATGGTGCCATTATGGATATCATTCTCGTCGGTAGTGGTTGGTATCGTGATGTGCTTGGTTTCGTTTTCAATGGAACCGGATATTGAATCAACCCTGGGGCTCATGGGATGGGGAGATGGTTATGACAGGGTTTCACCTCGCTTGGATTGCTGGGGTCATGGTTGACGGGAACGAGGTCGGAGACTCATGTCACGACGTAGCTCGGGAAACAGACGGATAGGAACACCAACATCAACACCCGGTAGTTAGCTCAGCTCCTTCTAGCTTGTAAGAAACACCGGGTAATAAAACAATAATTAAACGAAGACTCATATCGGGTTGATTTTCTTTTCCATTATACCATGCCATGAGGCAGGCAGGCAGGCAAGTCTCTGTCTACGTGAGATTACTCTACTCCATGTCGTCTGTCTGTCATCCTTCCTCGAAACATAGAACAACGTAGGTAGAGTAACTAACTAGCTAGAGACATCATCATCATTCCTGACAATTCATTCCTCTTACAATTCATTCCCTGACACTTCATACTCCACAAGAACGCCGACATATCCCACAAACACCCAAACCAACGCAGATAATCGCAGGAACCAGCATCCCATCTCATCTCAACCCAACACCCCATCCCAACAACAAGAACAACTCAACGAGAAGCCTAAGCCCTCAAAAGACCTAAACACCCACAAAAACAGCAGCCAAACCCGCCGCCACAACCACAGCGAAAAGACCACCAGTCTTCACACCAGACGACGCACCACTCTTCGCCGACTCAGTCGGCACATTGAGCGGGATCACGGAGATACCGGGGAATCTCGGGTCCGTGAGGGTGAAGGTGGGGACGACCTCCGTAGTAGCCAGGGTCGAGATGGTGCTGTAGGCGGCCTCGACGCAGGTAGTAGTGGGGAGGGCGGTGGAGGTGATGTGGTCGGCCCAGCCGGCGGAGGTGGCGTTGGTCACTGGGACGTGGCAGTTGAGGTCGTAGAGGGGGGTTGTGGAGTTATTGGCGAGGAGGCCGAAGCTGGGGTTGGGGGTTTGGGGGGAGGCGTCTTGGAGGGTGTACCACCTGTGGAGTATTAGATATTTTGTTTCTTATTTTGGTTGAGATGGGGAGGGTATTGAGATAGGGGACATGTGAAAGGGGGATGACTTACCAGACATTCATCTGACCAAACAAAGGACAACCAACAATCTTCCAGTACTTCTCGGCATTCTCAACCGAAGCAACCGAATCACCACTGACCTTGCCACTGACGGGATGACCCGTCTCCGTGATCCAAACCGCCTTCTTGCCCGCGATCTCGCGGGTCCGGTTCAAAGCGGCCTCGAAGAGCGCCTTACTCTGACCGATGGCGTTGGGCTTGGTGGACTCAAAGTACGGGTAGACGTCCATGCCGAGCCAATCGAGGGCGTCGACAAGGGGCTTGGCCGTGGCGTTGTCCCAGGCGTTCCAGGTGTCGACGTGGCCGAGGGGCACGTGCTGGAGGGTGGTGTTGGAGATGGTGGCCTTGACCATGTTGATGTACTTGAGGAGGATGTCCGGGCCGACGCCGATGCCGGCGTGGGCGATGATGCCGTCGGGGGAGATGCGGTACATGTCCTCGCTGCCGATGGAGATGCCGTCGACGATGGCGGCGAGGTCGGTACCGTAGGTGTCGATGGCGGTCTTGAGGGCAGTGAGTTCATTACCGAAGGGGGCGTCACCGGCAGAGGCCCAGAGGCCGAGAAGAAGAGTGGTGTTAGTCTTGATGGCGGCTGGGATAGCGGAGATGGGGGCATTGGTAGTTCCGGCTTGCTAGAGTGGGCATTAGACATGTATCATCGGACAGGGGAGAGAGGGTAGACGTACGACCATGGTGTAGAGACGAGCACTGGTGAAGCCCTTGGCGCCCTTGAGGTTAGCGGCGACGGTGAACTCAGACTCGAAGTCCGACTGGTTCTTGGCAACACCGGTGGTGAAGGTAGAGCCGTAGTTGAAACCCATCTTCACGGCAGAGACGGCGGTCGCGAAGACCGCGAGGATCTTGGCGGGATGCATTGTGACGATGCGCGTGGTCAGAATGCGAGAGGCTTGAAAGTTGATGATACTCGATACGAGAGAGAGAAATAGATGGATACTCGAAAGTAAGACTGGAGATTGTGTAATGGATGCGCGATACGGATGTTGTTGTTGTTCGTGCAATGGTTTGTTGTGTTGTGGTTGTGGGAGGAAAGGATTGGAATAGAACTTGGGCGGATGGGAGAAGTGAGTATATGGAAGAGCAGCTTGGTCAATGCTCCATGCCAATAGGAAGGTCAGGAAGGTGCGAAGAATAATAATAAACAAAGCGTGTTGTGTGTTGAGGTTTGTGGGTGGGCGTCGACAAGAAGCAAACAATCAACACCAGGAAGCAGCTTCCTCCAGGGGAAAAGGGGCATGGCCAACTCCATCCAATGAGAGCTGTTTCTCAACACCTTCGAACGCACCAGGGCCTTCCAAAAGTAATAGAGCTTGCTTCATTGAAATAGCTAATGAATATCTTGAGCGCGTCTCTGCTTAATGTGTTCTCGTCGTCGCTCCATTATTGCGTTTCAGTCGGGATGCTCTGGGCGGTATTATTTACTGCTGACTTGCAATTGGTGCCTTGTTGACTCACTACTGGCCTCGACAAGCCGTGGTAGCTGATATGAAAGACGACTCTATACGTAACGTAGGTATCTATCATTGAAGGGTACCGGTAGTATCTATTCCGTACGTCCTGCCAGCTTCTCCTTATCGTATGCTTCCAGTCTTCTGCTAACTCGGCGCCCTGTCCGCACGTTTACCGCAGATCGGTGCATACCAAGAGCAGACATACATTAAGACATTATAGTGGAAATGCAGAACAGTTGAATTGTATTCGCAACATGGATATATCCTCATGCTTGACTTAGCATAACCTGGCCCGGCCCGGCCTGCCCTGGCCTGACCCGACATAACCCGCCTACCGTGTACCAACGAACATTACGAGTATCATACCCTTCTCCGTACGCTCTCGCGATCCTAAGAACATGAGCGGAGGTTCCTTTTCATGTCCTTATCTATGAATCACTCTCAAGCTTCGAACGGCTCGAAATCAAAACCCCCCAACGCCAAACTGAAAGGCCCGAAATTCCCTTCAGGCATGCATTCGAACACCACTCACTTCTCCCACGAAGAGACAGTAGCAATGGGCAAAGGTAATCCCAGACAAGATCGTCTGAACTACAACGATTGTCCCCATCAATACTTTTGTTGAACTTCGTGACTTCAAGGCTCATCAATGGCAGTAGTTGGGGCCTGCTTTCTCGGGTCTCGCGGTCGCATCAACGGGCCAGCTCCGATATCTGCAGTCTCAGAACCATAGGCATTGTAAGAAGGGCCTGAAACTTGGGGAGGGTACTGCCCGGCAGCAGCTTCTGCGTCGCCTCTATCGTCATATGGCGCATAACCGGTATGGGGCGACGAGGGGCCGGGTTCCCCCTGGGAATCATGGTACGGGACTGGTGTCGGCGTTCGCTGGTTTCCCGGACTAGGTTGAGCGTTTGCTATCAGCCCAGCACTCTCGTCCGGTGCCGGATCGCCAGACAAGCCGAATGTACCACGGCGAACATTGGCGCCTGGTAAGTCGTCCGCACTCGTGTTCTTCCCATTTTCAACGCTTGGCTTCGGGTAGCTTGCGTCGGACTTGAGTTGATAGCTGGCGTCTTCGTGGCGGTGCTTAACGCCCACGAACAGCCATCGAATTCCTCTGCCGAAGGCTTTTGCGATATCCCAGACATTGAGAGCATCAGCCAATGCTTTGAATCCCGCAGTCCCGCCCTGCTTACGACCATTTTCACGCTCGCGAGGCGACATGTCTAGCGATGAATCAGGGACCGGGTAAAAAGAAGTCTTGGCGCCTTCCTTGTAGGGCGCGTAGGGAAAGGCCCAGATGTGAAGTATGGCGAAAAAGGCCATCTCGATACAGAGAAGTAGACTTGGAATGCCGACCTTGATATCGGGATAAGCGAGCTTCTCATTGGCAGACACAAGGTGAAGCGTGGACGAGGTGGCCAGCGAAATAGCTATCGTTTGCCAGAAAGACAAGAAGACGACAAGCTTGATGGCCACGACCTTCAAGCCCAGCTTGTGCTCGGCCAGGGATTTTCTGAACTGCGTGTAATACTGAAGGATGCAGAACATGGCAATTGTGACGGCAAGAGCTTCTATGGCAATAACCTGCAGCAGCATCGAATTAGCAATGGCGGCACCGTCTTGAAGTCTTGCGAATACATACCCAGACATGAGCAAATACAGGGCTGTTGGAGCTCTCGCAGTATTTGTCATAGTGTTCAGTTACCACAGCAGTGATCGTCATAGCAACGCGTATGAAGCAATAGTGGTAGACACCGATCCAGATGATATTGAACCAAGTCAGACCCGACTTCGGTGTTCTCCAAGCACCACGCTCGCCACCACCGCACTTGGCAAACAAACTGACGGGGAAGATCCATGGACTGATAGGCTTCATCTGACGGAAGAACTGTTTCTGCTCATGGAGATTAGGGGCCACCAGGTGGCACATCAGAGCAAAGAAGGATGCAATGGCGAAGGCTTCGTATGCTTCACTGATAACCTGATAGTATACGGCATGCCAGTAGAACCAGAGGGACAGGAAAGACGATGTCGCATATATCGGTACCATGAGAAGGATGCGGATAATACTGCAATGAGTTAGCTAACAGTTTAGAGACCACCGGCCAACGCAACCGGCATGATAGGATGTAGATAGGTAGATAGGTAGAAGCATACTGTTTCTGTTCGAAGGGTTTCGTGTAGTTGAGAGCATGTTGCCATATGAGATAGAAGCTCACGATGTAGGTGATGATCGTGGAAGCCCCGGCAATGATCAGAGCTAGCGCATGGAAGGTGAAGTTGCCGACGATCTTCTCCTCGGACCCAACTACACAACGAGGGATGGTCAGCCATGTCATGTCCAACCTGCCATTCGGTCTAGGTATTCCGTGCTGCACGCAATCGACTGGCGCCACGCCGCTTGGCGCGCGTGCGGGAAGCCTGGGGCCGCAAAGCTTAGTTGGAGCGCGGGGATGGTTCTGTACGTACTGCGCAAATCCTCCAGCGTGGAGTTACATGTCGTGTTCCAGAAACTTGAGGTCATTGTGACGAGCGCACGGCGGCAACGCACATGGAGGAGGGCCTAACGAGTGTGGGTGTTGCTGGCAAGGGATGCAGACGTAACGGCTTGGGGCCGCCCTGCTATTTTATCTGTCTCGACAGCGGTGAAAAGTACTGCCCGTGGCAGCTTTGTCGTGGCGCAGTAAGGTGAGCGTCAGCAGGATTTTGTATGCGCATGCGATGGATGACAGCTTAGAGGTCGGTCGGTCGGCAGCAAGTCCGGGTGGAACTACGGAATAGGCACGGATTGGAGGGCGAGAGAGAGACGCTCGGGAGGAACAAAGGGACTAATGCGGATGGCGGGGACGGTTCATTCTTGGTCGGCCGGATAGACGAGGAGAGCCGTAGTCGTTCGTAATCGTAGTCCGTGTTGGTCGTAGACTCGTAGGACTGATGCTCGGTGGACGGGTTGCCCACTCGTGACAGATTACCTGCGTTGTTGGTCGATGGCCGTTTGTCTGTTGCAGAATAATGGCAGTGAGAAGGGCAAGTTCATGCGGACCGCCAGGCTCTCAATAAGAATCAGGATAGGGCAACCAGGGCTCTAAGCTGGGTGGGTGCCACCTGCCGGATGGACTCAGTAAAGCGCCAAGACTAAGAGGGCATTATTGCTGCCGAGCTGCGTTGGGGCGCGCCTTAGCGCGTCCAGGTAGTGCCCCGAGTGCCCGCTGTAGCTTCACTACCGGTGCCTACCGGTGCCGTTACTGGTCCTGTAACTTCACTACTCGTAGGCCTGGAGTCAATGTCACCGTACGAGTATTTCGTACCTAACCTACAAAGAGCTGTGCCTTCCTCTACGGATTACGGACTTCACGGAATACGGGTTCACGGAAGACGGAGTATCAAAAGTCCATGAAGCTCAATCTACGTACATGCATAACGTCAAAAGGTGAGCATTTCGTGCATTAACCGTATTCCGAAATTATGGCTGGCTAAGGTGAATTTCTGCAACTTGGTACGGATTACTCACCTGGTAACTGGTAACCAGGGTAACCGGTATATAGACAGTTATCGTCGTTATCATGGCAACAAAGCTTCCAAACAGCCGCGCACGCACATCGATTCTCGAAGTTCGGGAGGATCTCTACTAACCCATCTAGTTTAAGTATACAGACGTCTAGTCGGCGTTTTCGTTAACTACGGCACACCTTCTCTCTAATGTATCCCGTGCTACCATCGGGAGTATCAGACCTACGACGTCGCACATAATCCGTCCACTACCTGCTCGCTAAGACCTAAAAACGGCTTTGGCTAGACGTCTAATCTCCGGTGATGCCACCTGCAAGCCAGTTTCGCATTCTCGTACAACAGACCCTCTCTCCTACACAATTCTGGTCAGAAAAGAACCTCTACGGGTCGCTTCAAGAGCACTTGAGTTTGAGTAATCGGAGCATGTGCAGGGCACCGATACAAAAGGGGTTGCTCCTCTGCCAGCGTTGCTCTTAGCAAAACATCAAGCAATGATCAGGCAATCGTATGAAATTGCATAATCAGTGCTTGCACCGTAAATTAGCCCATGGCAATTACAGGTCCTTGGTCTCTCAAGCAATGCACCAGTCAGGGTGTCCGCGTACCTTTTGAATACAAATGCAGTGTGGTTGGTACCTGATTGCGTCATTCCCGGCCGATCGGTATCGAATTGCATGGCGTACCTGAGACCGTGTGGATAGCCCTCATCTGACACTGTATTCCATATGCAGGGAGATCGTCGGATTCATTTATGTCACAGTACGGATTACGCGTGGCTACCGCACTCTCACACGGCAGCACAGCCACATGGCACAGCTGGGCTTGATCTGTCTTGAATCTTGAATTTGATTGCTTCTCCACATCGGCTTCTCAACGACATTCCATCACGCACGGATACGTTCGAACATCTAGAAGACCGACTACGGATTATGCCAATGCTGGTTGGCAAAGCTGTTCAAAGAACACGAATACGTAGCATGTGATACTGGACCCCCCCTCAAAATCGGATCTGTTTACTGCATATTCCGTATCTCGATCAAGACCATACATAATATTGGACGCTGGTGTTTGCTCTCTGAACTACGAGATGCCTACACTGCCCCCTTTATTCGCCAGCCCTTTATCTAGGGTCAACGCCCGCCGTGTTTCCGTCCCTGTACCTCCAGACTGTCATGCCATCTGACCCCGGGATTGCCACGTTCGGCCCTTGCTTTGATCATTCACCCTCGTCATCATGGCTACACTAGCAGCCTGTCACGGACAATAGAAACACGCGGCCCAAGAATAGCGAAACTACCTATCATGCATTGGCAAACAACCATGCCGTGTTATCGGATATACCTAACATGAATGAGATGCTTTGCCGGAACACTAACAAAGCACAGCCTTGGCCTATTATGTCAACATATGAGTCAGTTACACCTAGGTCAGCCCTACATGCCTGGATTTCCGTGGATCGAATATGTTCCCCTGACGTGACGTGATGTCGAAAACATCACGACATCCAGAGGAACGAAAATTTTGACGAACTGACGGAGTGCTGTGTCAATTCACGATAGGGCTGATGTGACTATGCAAGGACTTCTTGCCAAAGGCCAAAATGGGTATAACGGCCGGCTTATACGCCGACCTTTCTGACAACGTCGGAAGCGCTTACGCGCGAGGGATCACGCCGGTTCCTAGTGCTTTCACAGGCAACAGACAAACACCGAGGCCTCGAGTGATTTTGTGAGAAGCGAGAACTTCGCTAAACATATCACATCGAAATTGCTCGTCACGAAAGGTCATCTTGCCAACCGGGGAAAATGAAAACGACGGATGGATACGGGGAGCTCTCCAATTCCATATGTTCGGTAATCTCACTGCGTTCTGCCGTGAGATGCGGGGGCAAATGAGGCTCTTTCATTCTTTCTCGTGTTGTCCTCTTTGCATTGGCTGTCTTGCCGCGGAAGAGCCTATTGGAGGGACTTCTTCAAGTGCCCGCGGGGCTCCTCGCTGCTTAAATGTAGGTCAAACAAAACTCATACGGGATGAGCCAATACCCACACAGCGAGTCCGAGGCTACGTTGCAAGGCTCTCAGCAATACGAAAACCAGCTTCTTAACGCAGCAAGCTTGATGCGAGGGAGTTGACAAATACCTAGGTCACATTTGAACTACGACTAGCGCTTACCAGCATCGAGATTGCGCCGAAATAACAAGCTTTTTGACGCCCGAATCTGCAAAAAACCGATGCCAATCTCCGTTCTTGTGCTTGGCCGAAATCATTCTGTCTACCCGGACTGACAGTAGTGACTGTCTAGACTGCTATAGTACGTACGTGCTATGCTGCGGCTGTTGGCTCACGAACGCTGCATGAAACAATTTGGAGTCGGGCTAAGTGACTCATTGGGCTCCAGATCCGTGCCGCCTAGATAAGCCTTAGGACTCCCTGGCTGGGAGCAGACTGTAGCCTGTCGGGTACCAGATGTCGATATAATTGGGCAGAGCAAAGAGGAGAAGGCCTCGGTACACGAATTCTTTCGTACAGTCTATCTGCATACGTGCGTTGAAAGTCTGAGGGGCTCGGCTTATGGATTGTCAACAAGGGGTTGACAGACTGGCTAGAGACGGCTGTCGTGGCAATCTATCCATTCATTCTAGGAATAGATATCCTGGTGTATGAAGGTCTTCACAACAAGAAGGACGTCTCCGATGGCGTATGGATGGTTGGAACGAAGGCCGACGGCGTAGTGCTCCTATCAACGATGACCTATCTTCAGTCGCACTTCTATATTTTGCCCCTGCTTGTTATTATAGTAAATAGACTGTCTAGATGCTGTAGTATACAATTGCTGTCGCCCTTTCAGGGTCATTTCATGCTCTTGAACTCCGGCTTATTACTCTGGCCGAGGATCTTCGTTTTCACAAAGCAGCGCTTAAAGATGTTCTTGCCCTCGACGTCTCCGCTGCGTGAGTATTCTCCGGGCCCTAACTAAGTTGGATATCACACCGATATCCTTGCTGCCTGTTACTGGAGTATCTAAAGCTCTTGAATACGTCTAAATTCAACGATACTCTGCGAGGCATATGTCTACTCACACGGGTTGCTAGATGCGTAAATACGGTAGCTCATAGCATGGTCCTAGTCAAACCCAAGTATGTTCTTGAACCGTAGTGCTACGACAGTCCTCAGTTCAACGCGATTCAACAAGAGACCTAGCGTGTTAGTTTGAGGAAGACAAGGACGGTGCTAGTTGATATCACCTTGACTCCTTGCACATGATTCTCCTCTTGAAGACATGTATGGTGTGGCTCCAAAGGGATTCATCAAGTTGAAGATCCAGGTGTTTCTGATTGCAGCTTCGGAGTACATATGAGATCTTCATTACGCAAATCAACAGTCGCATCACTGACACGATGGTTAGAACTGAGCTATGTTCGTCTATGCTCCAAGGAGGTAATGTCCATATGAAATGGGAATATAAACCTTCTTAACAAATTCATCACTCACTCGACATCCGCCGAGTGTTCCAATTATCCAGCACATGGCAATCGCTTTACGTCGTATAGACGGTCTGGTTCAAATGGCTTTATGCCTCGGGTGGTCGCTCAGGTTTTCAAATCTGCCGTGTGAATTCCCCCTATCTAGCTTTGTCTCAGAGGAGAATAGTTTATCAATCATTATTCATTCATGTGTCTAATGGGACAAGTTGAGTTGATCCGTTCGATCAACAGTTTAAAACGGGACCAGCTACATCTACGAATGGCCAGATTCGATCTGCAACAGATATTACATCACGATGGTTTATATAGTTTGCTACGATGTAAGATGCCTCCCCAATTTGCTTGAATCTCCGCAAGTATAAGACCGGGTGGCAGTCGGAGGGGAGATACGAGGAAGGAGTGCTCTGGTGGGAAGAAGGCGACTCCCAAACGATGAGAAGGAGAGAGCCGGCAGCCCTTATCGCTCAATTCTCTGTATCTCTGGCTTCCTTTCTTCTTCATCTTCTTTTTGTAAATCGTTTAAGCCAGAGAGCTTCATCTATACATTCGCTGTTTGTGACCGCCCTGTGTATTATCTACATACGAAGCAAACAGATCCATGAGGGAGGATTCGTGCGATTTACGATAGTAAGTAATGGACATCTCAGGTTCACCAACCACCGCGCTTATCATGCCCAGATCTCAGGTCCGTAGAGACATCTGACCTTGGCTATACACATTTAACATAAAGAAGACAGATTCCTAGCACGATGGAGTCTACTTATATTTAAGCCTAGCTGCCCGGCACTCCTGAGTCCTACTGCAAGCCTCAACAGTGACTCCGAGCTCCGGAGGCTCAACTCGCACAGATCTGCATCTCGAGTACAAAACGGCCGGTGTCCCTCCATCTTAGGAATCACTGGCGGCGCCACGTATCTTCCAAACAACTCATTCGTCAATCCAAGAACGTGATGTAACAACCTCGAGTGCCGAGTCTCAATCACAGTTTCAGGACACCCGTCTCTTGTCTCAGAACCTCTTTTTCATTCGTCTCGTGTTCCCTCGTTTACAACCAAGGTCGCTGTCCAACGATGGACTCCCTAGAGTCAAGGAAGGGGTCGAACTCGGGCCTGGCGGCGGGCCGCAGCAATGCATCTCTCCCTGGCTGCTAAATCCCACATCACATATATCGGATTCATCGTTCAGTGACCACTCCATACCGGAAAGGTCCCAAGGGCAGCAGAGCCAAGTCTCAGACAAACCTCGATGATGATGTCGACGGTCTAAGACAAGCAAACCCTGCTGTTTCAAACCGGTCCCGCATCCCGGCGTCCACATACGTAATGCTGTCCGGCCTAGTTATCTCTCAGAACTCACACGATATCGCCAAGCACGCGCCGAGCGCCATAATGGTTATCTCGTGTGCGACCTTTGTGTTGCCGTGCTATCACGGTATGTATCCCCCCATTCCCAGTCCTCGGTACCAAAGTGGTTTTATCTTCAGTCCAGTAATTTTTCGTCTCCCTTGCCATGTCGCTACCAGGTTATTCGAAAGCCTGCGCTGTTCATACAAGTAAGCACAGGAATCCAAGTTCAGGACCTGCGGTTGTGTAACTCCTTGACAACCAACCACAGACGACAGGACGCGTTAACGATCCAGCCAAACCGGGATAAACGCGTACACGACAACAAACAAGCACACAAAAGGAATAAATAAGGGCCCCCACGATGAACCACCATCGCTCCGAACCGAAATGAACCGAACCTCTCCCCTTAACGTACAAGCCTTCGCTTCTATATTTGTAATCTATGTAAACACTAGCGGGCCGCCTGTAATACCACGACCAACCGGGCATCTTTCTGCGAGACGGAAATAAAAACAATAATATTAGGGATGACATAGCATGGCTAGACCTCCTGGATACCAGGTAGAAGAACGCGGCACGGAGCCGGGTTGCCTGCGAGGGAAATCAAAGCATACGAGAAAGTTCCAATCAAGCACGGGCGGGTCTAGAATCCTACCTAGACAGGAACGGAGGATCGCTCTCCCTACGATAAAGTACGTACCGATCTTTGACCCCTTTACGAGTACTGATTAGGATTCCGTCCTTCCCTTCTTTTAACCCGTACGGATACTTGGACTTTTGTTCCTGAGTCGCACGCACTGCCCGTCGTGGTCGACTTACTGCTAGTTTAGTTACAACATATCGTGCCTAAAGTACGGATTAGTATCTCGATATTCGAATGGGAGTCGGTAGTGTAGGGACGCTATATCGATGGAACAGCTCTACCTATCACAAGCAGGATCGTAGGTACGGAATAGGTACCGTGTGTCCACGCCACGGTAGCTAGAAGTACTAAAGGGGACCCAGCATGCAGCCACGGGTGCCCGAATGCAGCAACGGATCGACAGCGAAGCAACACAAAAAAAGCACACACAGACAATCCCACCAGGTTAGTAGCCCAACTACGTATGTACGGATCAGCATGATGTACCGCATCATCGACATCCTATCATCATCTTACCAACAACCTCCGAGCTGGCTTCTCGAAGTATTCGAAAAGGCCAACACCACGTACAACAACAACGTAGACGCCTACTGAACCGAGGTAGGTAGCATGTCCGTGAAATGAGGCCCAACCTGGACACGGATTAGCTGTCTACAAGGGAACACGAATCCGTACATCCATCCATTCATCCACGTACGATACGGAGCGAGCAAGATACCTACCTAACGACTCGACTTTGCGAAACAGCAAGGATTCTTGTTTTGAAACGCTGGCTCGAGGCATACTGACGAACCAAAGGGGTCTCGAATCGAGCACTAGTTTAGCACCATCTCGAAGTTCGAGAACACCATGACTACGGGTTATTATTGGCGTTTATACGAACGACTTGTATTTCGTACAAAGACTGTACGACGGCTTACTAAAGAGTCAGTAAGTGATGAGTACCTATCACGTGTAAGTGAAGTAAAGCGTAGAAGACAAGGCTTTGTAAACACTTTCAAAGCAAGAATACGGACTTAAGTAATAAAGAAGAGATGTGCAAGAGTACGTACGGACTTAAGGAATACGAAATAGAGAGAGATAGAGTTGATCTCCGAAATAATGAACATTATCAACAGTTCGGAAGTTAAGTCAACGGAAATACTCATTCATCGTCACAATAAGCAGGTAGACAGACACGAGTAATTAGTCGAGCAATGCCGTGATTGAGAGCCTACAGTAAAACTGCCTTCTTAACTCATACATACTATTACATACACATCGTAAGTCGATGTGTAAACGTAGCCCCTCAATACAAGTTCATCGCATCGCGAAAAGCAGAAGCGTCAAGGTCCAATGGAGTCGCAGGCCGTCGTGGAATCAAGATACCTACCTAGATAGATAGGTATCTAGAATCGTAGATTTCTCGTCCGCGTGTGACTTGTTCAGGACGGGCCGACTTTTCTTTCCCCTTTGCTTGACTTTTCTTCCCTTTCGTTCTTTCTTTCTGTATGTACGTACGAACTACTGCGTCCGACACGCCGAAGTCGAAGAACCGTTCCCCATCTCGGCACCTTTCATTCCGATCTCTTCCACTTCTGCTGTTGTTGTTGTCGTCGTCGTTGTTTGAAAAGATGATGATCTTGACCTCCCTACATTCTCGAACGAAACACTCAACACGCCAAGTCTCGAGTCGAGTTGCGTCTTTCCACGAACGAGCGAACGAACGAAAGAAGAAAAAACCCCGGAAATGCGAAAATGGGAATTTTCAATGCACTGGCTTTATCAATGTACCCTAGAGGGTAATGCTCTCTCTCTGTGTGTGTCTGTGTGTTTGTTGTGAGTGGGTGTGCATGGTTTGGACTAGTACCATGATGCTCGCTCTTCTTCTTCTTGTGCATATAAACGTGTCATTCCTGTCCCTGAATCTCAATCCCCGAACGCCGTCCTGGTATCTCGCAAGGAAACATGCAATGCAATGACCCAATGATGAATGAAACCGGCCAGATGTAATGCCACTTTTGGGCGGTGTCGCCTGCCTCCTCCCCCTTCGGAAAGAAAAATCTTCTTCTTTTTAATAATCGGATTTCCCTCCTTTTTCTCAGTTTTCCGGCGGATCGGGGTTGGTGGTTCGGAGTACTTTTCTCGAATAGTCCTGGTTATCCTGCAACGTGTTGATACTCTCGCGGCTCTTGTTCTCGAATCGGCCGTAGATATTCGTCGCGAAAGGATCCATACGGGGGTCGTGGGGCATCATGCGACTGCTTCGTCGTCCGGATGTGTTCTCGGCGTCCCACACTGATGCCATCGGGGTCGTCGGCGTGCCCATAATACCAATAGAACCGCTGAGGTGACTCTGTGATCTAGACGCGAGTTCCTCCTCGAGCTGGCGCTTCTTGCGACGGTGGTAGAAAACGGCCAGGAACGCAAGAACAGCCACACCAGCTATCGCACCAACTGCGATACCCGCGGTTGCACCGGTGCTTAGCGCCTGGCTCGATGACGAGCCCTTGGGTCCCAAATCTCCCGCGCTAGCAATGGGCGTCACAGTCACGGTCTGCAAACTGATCGTACCGCCAGCAGTTACGGTCTTAACGGAGGTGTTCGGCGTGGTAGGGGTAGTAGGTCCGGAGTTGCCGTCGGTTGGATCGCTGCCACTAGTAGACTAGAGTAAACCGTTAGCACCACGCACACCCATGCAATGAGAACGGTATCGAAAGGGAATCCAGCTCGGCTGCTCGTCATACAGGTGTGGAAGTGCTAGAGATGAGGGAGGTGCTCATAGTCGTTTGGACTGAAGTGCTCGAAGTGGAAGTCGAGGAAGATGTTTGCCCCTGGACTCAAATACGGTTAAAATGGAAAATAGCCCAGGAGCCCGAGTGTTGACCAGGGGCTTTGCGTTGCGTGTCGAGAGAAAGTCGAAAGAGAGTCGAAAGAGAAGGAGAGAAAAATCAAATAGTACAGCGAAGCGAATTCCATGCGATGTCGTGCGAGCGAGCGATTGTCGAATAAACAAATCCAAAAATACTTACCGTGGGAGTGGCGGATGTACTTCCTCCAGCCGTGCCAGAGGGCACTACGCCAAGGTCCATGTATCCGAATAGATCAGATCCTCCACAAGTGTCGGCGGGGAAACCAGGGCAAGGCATGTTGCATTGTCCAACGTCTACCTGTGTCGACTTCTCGGGAACAAAATCACTGCACCAGCAGTCATGGCTCTGGACAATGGCGAAGGCCATTGACTGGGTGGTGCAAAAGGTTTGACAGAGACCGTCGGACTGAAATATACTGCTATCTGTTCGTCGCCGTCAGACTCAAATCTCCGAGAGACTCTCTCGCAAGGATGACATACTTGTAGGCGTAGTGCCAGTGTTGATACTGGCGCAGTACTTCATATCGAGGGCCTGAACGGGCTGAGGCACCCAGGCCGCGACGGCCAGAAAAGGCACGATATATCGCATGTAAGCCATGACGAACGTTGTCGACAAGGCCACCAAGTATATCTGAGGAGGGAAAATAGGCTATATTAGCGGGTGTGGGTGCGAATAGAGAGAGAGACAGATAGCTTATCGATCCGAGAGCCCAGCGATCGTGGCAGTGACAGCATGGCAGACCGTGGGTCCGAGACAAGCAGAGTGACTGACGACTTACCTTGATTTAGTCTAAGTATTAGGAAGGTGGGCAAAAGGTCAACAGGTTCCTCGCAGTGAAGAGCCAGTAAGTTCCGGGCGATTGCCAACTCTGAGTCACAAACAACCGAAAGAGCAATCGTCGTGGTTTTGCATTGTCAGGACCACGCCAAGTCAAGACCTAGCTTCCCCCAAGGCGAATCAACGGCCTAGGCTCGCAAGAACGGCAGATCCTGGAACGTGGGCACAACGGCGAAAGGAGCCTTGAGAGCACCACGCCCGCCAACTACTACTACCTGCTCCTCACGTATCGGACGGACCACGACAAACGACTTGAAATGCCTCGTAGCAGGCCGGTGGTGGGGTCCGGCTGCCGTGCAACTAGTAGATCCGGGTTTCTCTCTCCAAAATCAAAAGATGATGATGAGAGAGGAGAGACCGAGACCAGGAATCGGAATAGGAAGAAGGGAGGTATTCGCAGATCGGTTGTGGTGAGTTGCTTGGGGGTCTGGTTGGTTGGTAACCGGGTGGAAGTGGTAGGTAGGTTGGTAAGAGAGGCCGAGAGGGAAGGGAAAAGGTCAGGAACAACAAGGTGGCGGGTTCAGCCGATTCAATTGGTGCCTGCCTCCAATCTGCTCTCAGTGACTTTCGTGGAGGCTTCCAGGTCCGCTATTAGGGTAAGAGTGAATGGGAAAACCCTGACTAACCTGGGACGTAGCTACCTAACGGGTACCTCAGCAGGTACAGTACCTCACTAAAAAAGTAGGTGCGCTTAGCTACGAGTACCTAGCACGGTGCAGGTGCTCCCTGGACGGTGGGATCCAGGATGCAACAGGGTGATTGTTGCGCTGCATTATAGGCCACGGTCAGGCTAGCCTGGGCCTACCTTGGGTACCTAGACAAAGGTGCCTTTTACTTGGTTCATAGCACAAAGCACAAAGCACAAACTGTGCCAGGTACCTGACCTGCAAGTATGTAACTGGAGGGACCTCAGGTACCTAACGACGGGAAGTACGAATACATACGATACAGTATTGTGTGTGCCAAGTATCGTCCGAAATACCTATCGTATTAGCGTCTGGTAATCGGTAGCCATCGTATGGTTGAATTTCCGGTGGATCTCGCTACGGACATCGTCAACAACGCAAGCAGGCAATGGATTCGATACGGTCCATTGCGATGTACGGAATTGGTACGGTCGCTGATATTGACGGGTACCTATGTACGACAGTTTAGCGTGCACGCCTCAACTTTATTTGCCAGATCAGGTCAGGGCGGTGCCGCACTATGCGGTCCACTAGTGCGCAATAGGCAGTAGAACTGGAGCTGAGAGGGCAGAAATCCTCCTAGCACTGCACTATTTCGTACGCTAAGTACGGAATCAACGTAGCGCATATTATGTACATGTCGGAAGGCACTAAGTACCCGAAAGGTAAAGTGCGGGTACATCCAGAGAGTTCACGTGAAATCCGTCCGGAACACCGACTGGTTCCCAACTCGCCAGGTTAATCATGCCTAAGGCAACTCTCGTTTTTTTTTCTCTTCCTTGTTTTTGTCAAGTACCGATAGCAACCTCCCTAACGCAAGGTACGTGAGAGCTTTACCGAGCGCCAAAGAGCTGATACAGTAGTGCGGTGATACAACGTGTGAGAGTGGAAGTTTGCTGCTGATGTGATTCAAGCCGTGTACGGTAAGTCTTCCGCAAGTAAAATGCAGCAAATGAATTCGGATAGACAGGCCAGCGGAGAACCCGAATGGAATGCAAATTTGCAGTGTTTCAGGGAAGAAAGAAAGTCGCAGCCTAGGTTAGCATGGGCATTTCGGTGCGGTGCGGTGCGGTGCCGTTGCGTTGCGCGTGTGTACATTATCCCATCCCGTACCGTGCATTGCAGTAACCGTACAGTACCGTTACAGATTGCAGCACGGCTGAGACCTTGCTGAATGCGTCAGTCATTCCCGCTGTAATCCGTACGAAGGCCGCCGAGGGCCGCTTGATGAAGAGACCGGCTGCTGAAACACAGTGTCGAATCACGATGTCGCCAGGTAGGTATTTCATACCTATCGTACTCATCACAGGCCTCATCTCGTAAATCACACGTGTGGCTATCCCGTGCCTGGATTAGCGCACTTCAAGCC